>CM053625.1:90105840-90273984 GCA_028646595.1 Phalanger gymnotis | reverse complement strand
GATTATATTTGAGATCATAAATTCGGCCTTCCTACTACACCACCTCATGTCTCCTTCCAGTTCTGTAGTGGTATTGGTGGCAGAGGGACATAAAAGGGGGAGAAGGGTGTTGAAACTCAAAGAACTAGACAAACTTCAAACATTAACATAATTGTTGGTGCCCTAAACCTGAGATCTTTGCCCAGGAACTAATGGGTAGAAATTAGTGGAGGAACTGAATCATAACAATTTTGACATTCTTGACTTTCACTCATTTAATGAAATCAGAAAACACATGGAAGTTATAGTAAATAGAAGGAAGGCTCACCAGTTCTCTTTGAAGAGGAAAATAAAGAGTTGCTTTTATTGTATAGCCAAAGGCAGCAAGAAGCACCATTTTTAATGGGATATTTGGTTATCTCATATTTCAGTGTTCCAGGTAAGCCTTTGTATGATCATCATGAAGATAATGCAGCTTATGTACCAGTAGCTGTTGCAAAGGATGAGGAAGGAAGAAAATTTTTCAAAGAATGGTTTAAGATCCTCCAAGTTTAAGCAATGTATACTATAATGTTTGGGCTGCTAGGTGGCAGAGTGGATAGAGTGCTAGGCCTGGGGTCAGGAAGACTCATCTTCCTGAGTGCAAATCTGGCCTTAAACATTTAGTAGCTGTATGACCTTAGGCAAGTCACTTAACCCTGTTTGCCTCAGTTTCCTTTTCTATAAAATGACCTGGAGAATGAAATGGCAAACCACTATAGTATCTTTGTCAAGAAAACCCCAAATGGGTTCACAAAAGAGTCAGACACACCTGAAAACAACTAAACAAAAATACTATAATATTTAATGACTCGAGTGCAAACATGCAAAATATGTTGAAAACATGGTTCATAAGAGGCCTTTCTTGGCCTTCCCAGTTGCTAATGCCATCCCCTCCATGGTTATCTTGTATTATTTTGCTTGCATTTTGTAATGGGGATTACATCTCAGCTACCATGCTGGCTTCCAACTGACCATGTATGATGGCTCAGTGCTGAGGCTTTAGGATGAGACAGCAATCTACTTATTGGTCCCTTAGCCCAGTGAAGGCAGCAGGGAAGAGGTTTCATGAGTTTAAATTGGAGACAGCTTCCATTTTACTCTCTTCTTTCAACTCTCTTGTGTGACAACTAGACTTCCCATATGAAGATATAGATGTGGAGGTGGGAGAGTGGGGGAGGGAGGGTGGTGATTACTTTCATGTAGCAGCTAGAATTGAGACTTACTAGATGAGCAGGATCCTAGGCCTCTGCTTCTCTCTTTTGTTTTGTGTTTTTCTGTCTGATTTTAGGTGAAAGAACAAGAATGCCAACATGGACGTGTCCAGGATTAGAAACTTTCTTGAGATTGGAGATCTGGGGGCCCTTGGTCACAAATGTTGTTATTGTTATCCTTTTTTCTTTTTTTGAAGGGGACCATGACACCAGGAAGGTGATGCCACAACTTGCAAGTGAATTGGATTTAAGTGAGGGAGGGCTGTGCAAAGTCACCAGCCTCACTCTCTCTTCTGGGGCCATGTGGGCCCAGAGGCAAGATACATATCAGGACAACTGGAGATGACCCAGGATGCAGTAGGAGACTTTGACATTTTTAAGCTAATGTCTTAAACAGGTCTGAGTCCAACTGAGGCAACACCCATTCAGTGATTAAGGCTAGGTAAGAAATGAGGCAAAGAATGGCCTCTTTTACCTAGTTTAAAAAAAATAATCAATCTGAGAGGGGAAGACCCTCAGAGTTTCTGACCATGTTCCTATTTTCTCAATTGTATAAAGTCTTCATAAGAATAATCCATACATACAACCTCCCCCTCTCCCTCCCCCTTCTCCTGTAGGATGTTGTCTCTCCCATTGGAATGTAAACTCTTGGAGGACAACAATGGTTTTTGGTTTTGCTTTTCCTTTGCATCTCCAGTGCTTACTATAGCAGTTGGTTGACAGTAAGCACCTAATAAATGCTTGTCGATTGATTGATTGACTGATACTTCCATGATACTAGGGCATCCTTGGAGAATATATGAAAACTAAACAGTCAGACTTTTGCAAATTATGTTCTTGCAGCAGAACACATTTTTATAGTCTCACACTTGACTGAAAGTTGGAAAGAATACAAGATCACAACGTGCTTATTATTCGTTGACTATAAACAACATTTAATTCAGTAGAGCAAAATGCTGCCTTAAAGGCTCTCCTCCAACAAGGTGTTTTCTATGAATATGTCAAAACATAAACAATTTTTGCAAAGACATAACAGTACAGATAACTTTGTTTGACAACATTCTGATGATTAATATCCAGTGGGGCACAAAACAGAGAGGCACGTGCTCGCAGAAGGTGTTTGCCCACGTCATGGAGAATGACCAGCACAAGGTCCATATGGAAGATGAATTTTCATGAGATGGTAAGATCTTCCAGCTGATCTTATTTATGGATGACATTGTCCAGACTGCATTTAGCCCCACAATATTGTAGAGCCTCTTAAAAATGAGATCTATAATCACTCAAAAGAGTTTGGCCCAGCAGTATAGACGGGAAGAAACAAGTGGATGAAGAATGCCTGTTATTCAGACTATGATATGCAATGAGATGGACCATCTTTAGAGCAGATCCATCAATACACATATCTTGAATCAAAAGTACAGAAGGACAATGAATGGGGTTTAGAATTCAATAGGGTCAGAGTGGGCTGAATTTTATTTGGAAAGTTATTCAATACCTTCATTAACCTAAAGCCTAACCCTAAAACAAAAGCTCATCTTTTTTAACATTAATAATTTACTGCTGACGTTATAGGATTGCAAGTCACGTAGTGTAGCAATCTCCAAAGAATCATAATTGTGACTCACCCAAAGGGCAATAAAAGGCACATGGGGAAGTATGGGTAAACTGTGAAATATTACCAGTAAAGAATTGTGCAACAAAAATGTCACAAAGGCTGCCATCAGAGAGAGGGAAGAAAAGAAAAGGAGACAGAGGTGGGTCAGTTACGTAGTGAAAAAAGAACAACAGATGGTCTACAAGTAACATTGACATTTATGTAACATAAAGAGATCCAGGAGAATTGGTCAATCAATCAAAAAGCATTTAAGCGCTTACTTTATGCCAGAAACTTTGCTTAGTGCTAGGGATACAAAGAAAAAAAAATATAGTCCCTGCCCTCAAGGAGCTTACATTCCAATGGGGGGAAATGCAAATAAATAGGTTCATACAGATACAGAGAGAGCAGATTAAAGTCATCTCTGCAGGGAAGGCCCTGTTGGGGGTAGTGATATTGGGAAAAGCCTCCCGAATAACGGGCATTTAAACTGATTTGAAGCAATCAAGGGATGTGCCAGGTTGTGAAGAGCTGTAAATGCCAAACAATGTATTTATGTTTGGTCCTGAAGGTAACGGATCCACTAGAATTTGTTGAATAGGGAAGTGACGTGATCAGAGTTGTACATTAGGAAAATTACTTTGGTAGTTGTGTGGAACAGCTATCATGAATCTGAATGGGGAAGGACAAGGCAGGGAGACCAATTAGAACGTTATTGCAATTGTAAAAGAAAAAGATGGTAAGGGCCTGAACTAGGGAAGTGGCCATGTAAATGGAGAGAAGTGGATGCACACAAGGTCTGAGAACAATGGCTGAACCTCCTATGATTTTTGTTGTTGTTCGGTCATTTTCAGTCATGTCTGACTCTTTGTAACCCCATTTGGGGTTCTCTTGGCAGAGATACTGGAGTGGTTTGCCATTTCCTTTTCCAGCTCATTTTACAGATGAGGAAGCTGAGGCAAACAGAGTTAAGTGACTTGCCCAGGGTTACACAGCTAGTAAGTGTTTGAGGCCAGATTTGAACTCAGAAGATGATTCTTCCTGATTCCAGGTCTGGCACTCTGTCCACTATGAGTTTTACATCTATGAGTTTTATAGTAGCGCATGAACAAGAGTTGCACATATGAGAAGGTGTGTCTGGGTTGTAATCCGTACCATTGGTGGGAGTACTAATATTGATGAGGTTATGAATCTATCAAAACTTCAAAGTATAATTTATTTTACTGATAATATTCCTAATGGTGAACCACATTTCCATTCTTGGCATAAATCTTACTTGATCATAATGAATAATTTTTTGATGTATTGTTGTATTCTATTTCCAGTGTTTCATGACTTTGCCTTGATATTCATTAATGATAGTAGCCTATAATTCTCTCTCTCTCTCTCTCTCTCTCTCTCTCTCTCTGATCTCTTTCCACCCCCCCCCCCCCTTTTCTGACAGATTACAAATCAGAATTGCATTTGTCTCATAGGACTAATTAGTTAGGATGTTGTCACTCTGAGAAGTTTATCTACTTTATGGGCCTCAGTTTCCTTATCTATAAAATGAGGAAGTTGACTAATCCAGAGGATCAATGGATGATGAAACATTCGATCTCCTTGCTAACAGAGAAGTGATGAACTCAAGATGCAGAAGAAGACATACGTTTTTGTACGTGGCTAATGTGGGAACTTGTTTTGTTTGACTATGCATATGTTACAAGAATTTTGCTTTTCTTTATTCAATAGAGTAGGGGTGCTGGGAGGGAAAGAAATTTAAGTGTTAACTGAAAAAATCAAGTAAGATGAGGAAGTTGGACTAGTTGGTCTCTAAGGTCTCTTTCAGCTCTATACCTATAATTCCATGATCTAATGATTCCTTAAATGTTTCTAGGAATGCACTTATGAAACTGGGAGGTCCACTAGGACTCCCTTAAGTGTCTCTTAGATTTGTACGTAATTTTCATAAATTTCTATTGCCTGAAAAAGGCAATGAATTTGGAGTCAGAACACCTGGTTTCAAATATCAGCTTTGCCAAATGTTTACTACCTATGTGACCTTGGGCAAGTCACTTAACTTATGTAGGACTCAGTTCCCTCATTACATAAAATGAGGGGGTTGGACTAAACTCTTAGTCTATGATAAACTGTAGGAAACTCTATCTTCTTTTTTTATGGTGAGTGACTATGGTGGATTTGTATATATAGTCATTCATTTATTTGTTTGTTTGTTTATTTATTTCTGTAAATATTTATCCCTTTCTTTAATAGTCTCAATTTTGTTTGCATATTGGGACATCTAGGTGATGCAGTGGATAGAGTGCTGAGCCTGGAGTCAGATAGACTTGAGTTTGAATTGGGCCTCAGACACTAGCTAGATGACTTTGGGCAAGTCACTTAACCCCTGTTTGCCTCGGTTTCCTTATCTGCAAAATGGTGATAATAATCCTTCTCCTCCACTGTTGTGAGCATGAAATGAGATAATAATTGTAAAACACTTAGCAATACCTGGCACAGAGTAGGTGCTATATAAATTTTAGCTGCTATTTTCATTATTATGTAGTGACGTATAATAATTTCCAAGTTTTTAAAATTTCTTCTGTGGTCAGTGTGATCTCTGATTATTTTAGATTTTTTCCTTTCCTCTTTTCAACTAAATTTGCTAATAGTTTATAAATTTTATTGGCCTTTTAAAGTCGCTTTTATCAATCCATTCATTTCTTGTTATTTCCTACTTTGTGGATTTCTCCATTTTTCTGAAAATGTCTTCTTTGGTGCTTGTTTTTAGTATATTAATTTGTTTATTTTCTATTTTCTTTAAATGCAAACTCAGATTGTTAATTTTCTCTTTTGTTGATATAAAGTTCTGGGCTATAAATTTGTCCATGAGTATTGCTTTGGCTGCATCCCATAAATTTTAGCATGCTGTATTTATATCCCGAACTTTCCTATAATTACCGTTTCTATAATCTTTAGCCAAAGAAATATTCAACAAGTCATTTTAGTCTCCACATAAGCAAATATCTTTTTAAAATCATATTTTCCTTATTACTGCTTTTATTGTACTATCATCTATAATTTTGAATTTAAAATTTCTTATTTTTTGAATTCATTGATACCCTCTTTGTGTCCTAGATGTGACCAATTTTTGTGAATGTCTGCACATTTAAAAAAAATATTTCCCCTATTTTTCCTACTCAATTCTTTGACATAGCTGTCAAATACAATTTTTTCCAGCACTTTTAAAAGTTTCTGATTTCTCTCTTGTAAAGCCTTTTGATTTGTTCTATCATACTCCATTAGAGCAGCTCCGTACCTGTCACAAATAAGGACACCGAGGTTCACTTTATTCTATATCAGTTCATCTAAGTCTTTCCAGAATTTTCTGAATCCATGCCTTTTGCCATTTCTCATGGTGCAATAATATTCCACTACATTCATATACCACAATTCCCTTATTGATGTGGACACAATGTATTTCCAATTCTTTGCTACAACAAAACATGCTTTTGTAAATATTTTCTGTACATGTGGGCCTTTTTCTTCTTTCTTTGATCTCTTCTTGCTGTGCGAAAAAGGATGCAGAGATAGATGTCCTTTTGAGTGTAGTTCTCTGTTGCTTTCCAAAACAGTTGGACTACTCGCAGTCCACCAACAATGCATTAGTGTATCTATCCTTCCACAGCCCCTCCAACAGTTGTCATTTTCCTTTTTTGTGTGTGTGTGTCTTTCCTAACTTTATGGTGTAGGTAGGTGGCCCATTGTATATTTATAGCATTGGGTTTGGAATCAGAAAGACTCATCTTCATTAATTCAAATTTGACCTCAGACACTTACTAGCTGTGTGACCTTGGATAGGTCACTTAACTGTATTTGCCTCAGTTTCTTCATCTGTAAAATGAGCTTGAAAAGTAAATAGCAAACCACTCCAGGATCTTTGCTAAGAAAACCCCAAATGGGATGATGAAGAGTTGGTCATGACTAAACTGATTGAATGACAAACCTTGTAGGAATGAAGAAGAACCTCAGAATTGTTTTTATTTCCTCAGTCTTTTTTTCAGATAAACTGCTGTCTAGCTATGCCATTTTGTATTTTGTATACAAGTTTTTCCACTATTATATTTCATTTTATTAGATTTGACTCATTGTCCTAGTCTGTCAAATGTTTAAAAACCCTAACTCTTTGATCTATTGTGTTAGCTGTTCCAGTTTTGTGTCTTCTTCGAATTTGACTACCATGTCGCCTATGCCCTTACTGAAGTCATTGTTTAAGAAGTAAATAGTGCAGAAATCCATAAGTAGCTCCATTAGAGACTGGCCTAGTCTGGTACAAATGTGAGAAAAATACATAATTTTGTTAGTGTAGGAAATTCATATGCCAGTTGAAATTGTAAACAGCTGTCAAGCTGTCAAGAAAAAGTGAATAAATTCTATGGAACTGCTCAAGGGACATAAAGGTCACATGATTTGCACAAAGCTAATAAGGTGTTGGGGCAGGATTTGAATGTAGGACTTTCTGACTTCAAGCCCAGAATTCTAACTACTTTATATCCACTTAATTGTGCTGTTATCTAACCCACATCTCCTGACCTTTTTCAGAAGTCCATAAGAGACTTTATGAAATGATTTGTTAAGATCTAGGTAAACAATATACAAGGCATTCCTCTGACTTACCGGTCTAGTGTCCTTGTCCAGAAAAAGGAAACAAGGCTAGTCTGGTGTGAGCTGTCTTTTATTTATGTTTATTATGTTTATTATTTATGTCCTTAATTAATGTTTATTGATACACGGGGTACCCCAAAGTCTTAGCGAAGTTTTAAAGTTTGTGGCTTAAGACTATACTTAAGACTTTTGGAACACTCTGTACTTTGTTTTTATATCAACTACATTTCCCAGTGTATCCTTTCCTCCTCCTCCCCCAGAGAGCTATCCTTTATAACAACAAATTAAAAAAAGAAAGGTGATATTAACCAATTATCATAAAAGGCAGTATAGCATAGTAGAAAGACCACTATCTCTGAAGACAGAGGAAATGAGTTCAAATCCTGTCTCTGACATTTACTACCTGAAAGATCTTGGGCAAGTCACTTAATTGGGCCCCAGTTTTTTCATCTGTAAAATTAGGGGGTTGGACTAGATGACCTCTTATGGTCTTTTAGACCTATGATCCTTTGATCAAAAGAGTCTGACATTACCTATAATATCCACACCCAAAGTTCCTCACCTCTGCAAAGAAGGAAGAGGGATACCTTCTCATATCTGTTTTTTAGAGTCAAGCTTAGTCATTATAACTTCACAGTATTGGTTTCAATTGCCCCATTGGTGTTCTTTCAACACGTATATTGTTGCAGTCGTTGAAATTATTGCTTTCCTAGTTCTGTTCATTTCACTTTGCATCATTTCCTATAAGTCCTTCCATCATGACTCTATATTTATCGTGTGCATCATTTCTAAAACCATTCCTTCTTAAAGTACTCCATTATATTCACGCAACATATTTTTAGTCATTCCTCAAATTCATAGGCATCTATTTTTTCCCCAATTCTTTGCTACTACAAAAAGTAGCATTAAAAATATTTTAGTATTATGGAGGCCTTTGTTTTTGTCAGTGACCTCCTTGGCATATAGAGCTAACAGTGGGATCTATGGGTTAGAACACTTTAACCACTCTTCCCTCACATAATTCCAAATTGATTTCTAGAATGGTTGGATCAAACCATAACTCCATCAACAATGCATTACCAGCAATTTTTGTGCTAGCAAAGAACTGTGAACAAAGTGGATAGCCATAGATTCAGGAATGACCAAATAAATTGTGCTACATGAATATTGAATATTACTGTGCTGTAAGAAATGATGAATTGATGAGTACAGAAATGCATGAAAGATCTGTATCCATTGATGCAGAGTGAAGAAAGCAGAGCCAAAAAAACAATATACATGGTGATAACAACAAAGTAAATGGAAAGAACACACATACACATGACCAAAAGTGAATGCTGCAAAATTATAAAAGGCAAGTATAGCTTAAGAGGCAATATGAGAAGACCTTCTCCTCCTCTCCCCCATTCCATCTTTTTGCCTGGGGCGGAGGGTACAAGTCTTGTGCATTGCACATATTTTCCAGCTTTTTCAATGTGAAGATCAGTGATTTTTTTTTTGTTTTTAAAAATTACTATTTATTTTGTGAGACGGCTGTCTGGTAAAGAGAGAAGGAAAGGGAGGGAAAACTCTGAGGAAAATTATGGTGATTTTAAAAAGGCATCAATAAAAACTTATTAGAAAAAAGTAGGACCTTTGCATGCTTATCTTTCCATAATCCCTCCAACATTTATTATTCCTGCACTGTGTCATTCTTTCCAATTCTCTAGATGTGAGGTGAAGCTTTAGAGTTGTTTGGATTTGCGCTTTTTATTGGCATTTGGAGCATTCTTTTATATAGTTTACCAGTAGATTGCAGCTTTTCCTTTAGAACTGTTCGTGTATATTTTTAACCACTTATCTACTGGGGAATGGCTTTTGATCTTATATATTTCTGTTAGCTACCAATACATCTTGGATATCAGACCTCCTTCACAAATATTAGATACAAAGATATTTAGTCAGTTTACTGCTTTTCTTCTTATCCTAGTTACGTTAATTTTGTTTGTGGGAGAGCTTTCCAATTTTATGTAATCAAAATTATCTGTATTATCTTTGGTATTTGACTTTATTATTTGGTTGGTTAGGAATTCATTCTCTAGCTATAGATTTCAAAGGTACCAGTTCTGGTTCTTTTCTAATTGTTTAATGGCATGATCTTTAATGTTAATGTGTTAATGTCACACATTCATTTTGACTTTATTGTATTGACCTAAAGCTAATTTCTGCCAAATTGCTTTCCAATTTTCTCAATAATTCTTTTTTTTTTTTTGGAGGGGAGGGCAGGGCAATTGGGGTTAAGTGACTTGCCCAAGGTCACACAGCTAGTAAGTTTGTCAAGTGTCTGAGACCAAATTTGAACTCAGATCCTCCTGACTCCAGGGTCAGTACTCTACTCACTGCATCACCTAGCTGCCCCTTTCCCAATAATTCTTATAAAATAGGGAATTTTTTCCTAGGTAATGTATATTTTGAATTTATTGTATACTATATTATTGAGTTCAGTTATGTCTGAATCTTTCTTGTCTGGTCTGGACCACTTATCTATTTTTTTTTTTACTACTGCCAAATGGTTTACATGAGTACTTCTTTTTAATATATTTAGATGTCTGGAAATGCTATTCTTCATTTCTACTTCTTAGGCTTACTCCATCTCTGGCCAGGTACCTGTCATTCATATAATTTAAGCTGTGATTCAGAAAGCCAAATCCAATTTTCAAAAACCATCTTTTTAATCAACTTTTCTAGAGGTCACAGTGGAATGGGCTAGGAACTGGGTAAACTGGGTAGGAGTGGCCTTGGGAGAAATAGAGAATGATCATAGATATGGGAGTAAAAGCAGAGCATGCCACTTTCACCTAAAATGGTAGGCCTGGAAGACTGAAACTGAATAGCTATTGTAATAGGATCTAGATTGATGTGGCCTTCTCTATAAGTGAACCAGTAGAAAGCATTTGTGGCATTAATTCACCCCAAAGTTAAAAATGGGATTGGTAATGTTGGTGTTTTGGAGTATTCCTCTGTGAAGTCTCCTTCTAGGGATGTTGCTACTGCTATTACTTCTCTTTAAAGATGAGAATGGGATTCTGACTATTATGTGACAGTCCATCCCAGCGTGTGCTGTTCCTGGTTCCCCTTAATCAATTCATGCATCCATGCATCTGTAAGGGCAGTAATTTCCACTTTGGCCCCAGTTAATATAATCACAGTAGGCACAAACACCTTGAATCAACTAAAAGAGCAAATTAGGTGTTGAAGAACTTGCCTATAATTTCATCACAATGTGTGGAAAGCCCTGAATCAGTTTGGAAGGATCGCAGGATTTTGGGCCATCGGATGAAGGCAGATGATACCCAAGAGCTAGCTTTTGGTTGGCTGAGAAGACTGAGTCATATTTCTTGAGCTACATATAAAAATAGCAAGTCAGTTGAGCAGTGAGTCAGTTGAGTGTTAAATCAGAGAGTTGGAGCCAAAACACTGAGAGGCAATAATAGCCCTTGGCAGAGGAGTGAGAAGAGAGTTCTCTCTCCCCGCTCTCTTTCCCCCTCCACACATGGTATTTACCATATTATTGGAGAAATTGGACCAGTAGGAGACAGCAGCTAGGAAGAAAGATATACTGAGAGCGAATGGTCAGGCAATAAGAATTTATAAAGGTCTTTCTATGTGCCAGGCATGTGCTCAGCACTGAGCCTACAAAGAAAGGTATAAGACAGTCCTTCTCTCAAGGGGCTTAGAGTCTAATGGGAGAAACGGCATGCAGACAACTATACTATACAAGATAAATTGGAGATAATAGAAGGAGGGCACTAGCATTAAGGGGAATCAGGAAAGGCTTCTTATAGAAGATGGGATTTTATCTGGGACTTGAAGGAAGTCAGAGAAACCAGGAGGTGGGATGAGGAGGGAGAACATTCCAGGCATGAGGGATGGCCATTGAAAATGCCCAGAGTTAGAAGATGGAATGTCTTGTTTGAAAAAACAGCAAGGAGGCCTGGGTCACTGGATCACAGAATACATGAGGCAAAAGTGTGGTAGCTGGGGGTGGGGCAGAAGATGTAAGAAGACTGAAAAAATAAGAGGGGGGCAGGTCTCAAAGGGCTTTGCATGTCAAACAGGATTTTATATTTGATCTTGGTGGTAACGAGAAACCACTGGAGCTGATTGAATGGGTGGGGGGAGGGTGACATGGTCAAGACCCACAGTTTTGGAACATTTGATGGCTGAGTGGAGAATGAGGTGAGACTTGAAACAAAGAGGACAGCCAGAAAACTACTTCGATAGTAGTTCAATAAGATGGTGAGGATCCGTACCATGGTGATGACGGTATTGGATAAGAGAAGGGGGCATATACGAAAGATGTCATGAAGGTAAAACTGACAAGACTGGACAATAGATGGGATATGGGGAGTGAGAGAGAGGGTGAGGAACAGAGAATAACACCTAGGTTTTGAGCCTGAGTGACTGGGAGGATAGTGGCGTCCTCAACAGAAATAGGGAAGTTTGGAAGAGGGAAGTGTTTATGGAGAAAGACAATGAGTTCATTTTTAGACATGTTGAGTTTAAGATGTATAGAATATTCACTTTGAGATGTCTAACAGATAGTTGGAGTAAATCTCAAGTTTGGGAGAGAGGTTAGGAGTGAATAAGTAGATCTAAGAATCATCTGCAGAGATTGTAATTGAATCCATGAGAATTGATGAGATCACTAAATGAAAAAGAGGGAGAAGAAAAGAGTGTCCAAGGCAGAGCTCTGAAGGAAAAACACCTTTAGCAGGTGTAACCTGGATGAAGATCCAGCAAAGGATGTTGACGAAGAATGGTCAGACAGGTAGGAGAACCAGGATAGGATGGTGGCACAAAAACCTAGAGACAAGACAACATTAAGGAGAAGAGGGTGATTGACAATGCCAAAGGCTATAGAAGAATTCAAGAAGGATGAGGATTTTTAAAAGGCTATTCATTAGATTTGACAATTAAAAAATCACTGGCAACTTTGGAGAGAGAAGTTTTGATTGAATGATGGGATTGAAAGCCACCCTGTAGAGAATTAGGAAGAGAGTGAAAGGAAAGGAAATGGAGGTATAGATCGTCAATGATCTTCTCAAGGAATTTTACCACAAAAGGGAGAAGAAATAGGGGATGATAGTGAGTAGGTGATGGTAAGATCCAGTGAGGGTTTTTTTGAGGATGAGGGAGACATATGGGCGTGACTGTAGGTAATAGGAAAACAGGCAGTAGACAAAGAGACATTAAAGATAAGTGAAAGAGCAAGGATGATGGAAGAAATAATCTGCTAGAGAAGAAAGGATGGGATTGTATCACATGTACATGTAGAAGGCTTTGCCTTGGCGAGAAGAGCCACCGTTTCTTGTGATATAGAGGTGGAGGAGATAGTGGCAGAAGGCATCTGGGTGATGAGATGGGGATGAGAGGAGAAGAGGGATCTAATGGCCTCATTTTTTTTCATTGAAATATGAGTCAAGGCTCTTAGTTAAGAGGTTATGGGAGACTGAGCCATAGAAGGTATGAGGAGAGATGAAAAGCATTGGCAGAACCATTGTGGTAAGTCGGATAGTGAGTTACTCAGGGAAGTATAAAAAGATTGCCTTGCAGTATTAAGGGCCTAGCTGAAGTTATATGACATAAATTTGTAGTGGATCCAATCAACATGGTTTCATGATTTTCTTCAACTGCATTCAGTGAGTAGGAGCAAAAACAGCAGCTGGTGGGAGTGATCTAAGGCTGCAGTTTGGCGGAGCAAGTTCAGCGATATGGAAAGGGAGAAAGAGTTTGATAGAATAGGACGGAGTAGAGTTGACTAATTCACCAACAGGTCAAGATGAGGAAGGAAGTAGAGAAGTGGGTCTAGTGTAGGAATGATGGCCTGGGAAAGCACTGGGTGGGTGGTTGAGGGATTAGAGGTTATGGTGTGAATGAAGAACAGAGTTTGGGATTACTAGGCAGAGTTAGAGGTATAATGACAATAGATTATGATCAGATAGGACAATTTCAGAGTTCATGAACCCGGAAGTAGTGCATTTGTGGGTGATGGCAAGATCAGTGGTGTAGCCCTTTTTGTGTATTGCTCAGGTAGGGTGGAGGAGTAGGTCACATGAAGTGAGAGAGCCGAATTGAGAGAGTATCAATATGTATGTTGAAGTTCCTTAGTATGAGGGCAAGTATGAATGCACGCACTGAACTCACTGAAGAAAGAAGGTGAAAGTCCTAGAGATTGGTAGATAACAACTAGTAGATTTTAGTTATGTGATAGATATGGTTTCTTAATCATTGAAGAATGAAGGTCTAACAAAAGGACAGATAGCTCTGTTCTCTCACCTCTAATTTGGAAGATGAAAAGAAAGGAAGATGCCATAGGGAAAGGGAAGCTTCCCTGTAACTCATCTAGCCTCCATGTGTATATGAGCACATGGAATCTATGTTCCTTCTGAATTTATTCTTTCCTGATCTTAAACAAATGAGTATCCCAAGGTAGGAGTTTGGTGAGTTTGGGAGATCCAGAAGTCAAATTTCTGCCTGGATAAAGTCACACTGGTTGCTGGAGTGGCCAAAAATAGATGAAATACCAGCACATGGATGTGGATATATGTCACTTTGATATGGTGACAACTTCAGGGAGTGACATATTCTGCCTCGACCAATCCCTATAAATGTCAGAAAAAAGTGAACTCAACTGAGGCACTGTTCCTCAGAGTCCAGCAGAGAGCTTCATTCAAAGAGAGTCTCGAGGACTCTTTGAAGGGAAAAAAAAAAAGATTTCCAGTAACTGGGAGCTGTGAAGTAATCCTTTGCCACATCTATATGATTTACTATCAGTATATTTTAATTTTAACTTTACCCAAGGACCTTGTGTATACAAGAAGTTCGTGTGCCCCAAACTTTTGGGGAAATTTTTTTAAACTAACTGTTTTTGCATACTATCTCAGTAAGAAGAGCTTTGCTAAAAACTATTTGAAGCTTCTGGCTGATAATAAATGGGAAAGACACTAGTGGGGACTCGCGAGTGACAGTACTAGAAACCCTAGCCCCCATAGTTACCCCTAGAATGGAGGGGAGTAAGTAGGAGCTAACTTCTAGGGCCTTCCAACCCACACATGATTAGGTTGAGGAGATCTACCCCAGAGGTAGTTCTCTATATCCATTATCCTCTCCTTCCCCTTTTAGCCTTCCTACTTTCCTTCCCCCACTTCCTCTGTCATTTTCTTTTCTCTCCCTGCTTCATCATGACTACAGTGAGGGATATGGGTCAAGGTGTACAATCCCAACCTGAAAGCTCCATGTATTCAACTTACGTCCCATGTTCCCTCTTTTTCTAACCTCACAAACTTGCCTCTCCTTTCCCCAGTTCTTGTTCTCCATGTTGCCTTTTCCCCTGTGTTGAATAACCCATTCAGGGCTCACCTTCACACAGATTTGTGAAGCATCTAAAATTGACAATGATCTTAGATGTTATCTGGTCCAATGTTTTCATGTGACAGAATGAGGAATTTGAGGCCCCGAGGAGGCCATGGGGAAGAGGTTCCCAAGGTCATAAAACAAGTCTGTGGCAAAGCAAGGACTAGAAAGCCAGGTCTCCTCATCTATAGGGCAGCGCTCTGACCATCACACCAGGACATTTCCCCTGTATCAAACCAAGTCATCTTTTGGGTCTTTCCTCCCCTATTTAGACTGCAAGCACCTCGAGGGAAGTATCCTGTTGCATTCATCTTTGCAGATGAATGCAACCAGTGCAGACCACAGGACCTTTCATGGAGTAGGCATTCATAAGTGTTTAACTAGGGGTGAGTACTTTTACAACTACCGACAGAGCTTCCAGTGCCAGTGATGGCATGGTTTGGAGCATGCTAGGAGTTTTCTATCTGAACCACAAGTTCACCCTGGCTCAAAACTAGCTCCAGCCACTCTTGGAAGTCATCAATTCACTTCTTGGAGCACAGGGGAGAAATCACAAACTTTAGAGCTGGAAAAGATCATAGAAGTCATTTAGTCTAACCCTTTAATTTTATAGATGAGGGAAATAAGGCTCCAAGAGGTTATGTGGTCAAGATCATACAGATGGGTCAGGACTTGAACCCAGGTCCTCTGACACCCAATGGAGTGCTCTGTACAGTCTATCGTGCTGCCCCTCTCAGGGTTCCATTGGTGGGATGGTAATATTGCTTTGTACCTTCGGTCGGGCCTCTGAAAACCCATTAAAATCCTCAATGCAGGAATTTCCTGTAGCCTGTGAGGAAGGACAAAGTGATGACATCCCACTGTGCCATTCTAAAACCCATGCCATTTCTGTCTCCTCATCCATGAGATATTAGGGAGGTAAAATCCTGTAGAGAACTACCTGTGGATAGGGCAGTGGAGTGGAGTGGATAGATAGCATCTCAAGGGAAATGGCCTGGGAGAATTCATTAACACACTCAATATTAATTAACAGGGTCACATTTGTGGTTAGGTTGCAGGGATGGGAGAAATTGAGTTTGCTGTTGCAGTAGCAGCTGAGAGCCCTGCTAACTTTTGCCCTGGTCAGAACCCACCTGGAGTTCTGTTTTCCATTCTGTTCACGTCACTAGAAGGCATTGGCAAGGTGTAAGTCCTCAAGAATAGGGTGGGTTGGGATAGTGAAGGGATCAGAGACTAAGCCACTGAGGATGGATTGAAAGATAACATTTAGCCTGGAGAAGACTTAGGGGGCAAATGAGACCAGAATTGGCGAGCTCTGGCCCTAGGGGAGAGACCACTTCTTTGCCCAGCTTCATATTTCCTTTTGGGTGTGGTTGGTCCTTGGTCCACTGCTCTGGAGGTGTAGTGCTGAGTGTCAGAAGCCTGCTAATGATTCCTGGTCCTGACTGAGGGAAAGGAGGACAACACATTTCATTTCTAATATTTGTTGCTTTGATAGGGAATAGTATCTACCTGGGAGTTTTTAAGAATCCCTCCCTTGGTGACAAATGTGCAAACACTTAAGTGCACCTGGGCATTCAAAATGCCCCTGCTGCCTCTTTCTACAAAGTGATGCATCCTTTTGTTCAGGGAATAACCCCCAGAGGAGGGAATCTGTTTTGTGAACTCTAGTTTGCTACATAGTGGGTTTTGTGGAGACGTCAATGCCCCAGCTCAGAAATGGCAGCCAGGAATTCCTCAGGGGCTCTACAAGCCTTCAAGTAAAGGCCTTCCAATAGGTAGCAAGGTGACTTGCATATGGCGCCCTGTTCCAGATTAGTCAACTTGCTGTTCCCGAAACTCAGCACTCAATGCCCAGCATCTGTGGCTTTGTAGCATCTGTCCCCCCCATACCCAGATTTTCTCCTCACCTGCTCCCTCTTAAAACCTCCTGCTTTCTTCAAGGCTTAACTCATGAACCATTTTCTTCATCCCCTCCAGAGTGAGAACTCAACCTCCTGTTTAGAGGTTGTCTCCCATCAGTACAGTGTAAACTTCTTGAAGACAAGGACTGTTTTCTTTTTGTCTTTGTATCTCCAGCACTTAGTAAAGGGCTTTGCAAATAGGAGGTTCTTAATATATGTTAGATTAGAAAGAGAAGCCTTGTTGGTGCCCTGTTTCCCTTTTTTAAGCCTCCCCCCTTAGCCAGAGGCCCTCCATTCCATTCCTCACCCGCACTCTCCCACACACTCAAATTCCAGCTCTGGTCTCTTCTCTGCAGCTCCTCTCAGCACTCTCCTAAGTCTGGTGATTCTTTATAGCAGTGCAAGCATGGTAAGAGCTTTGGATTCTGAGCTCTATACTGGGTACGAAACTCAGTGGTGGTCACTGGCAAGTTTTCTCCTTTCGGGATCCCTCTTTGCTCTTTAATAAAGTGATGTGCGAAGGAGGGAGTTGGATGGAATGATCTCTATGGTCACTTCCAACTTCAAATACTGTATCTATATTAATCCAGGCCCATAAGACAAAAAAATCTTGTATCACCTCTTCAGGTATAATGGAAAGGCTGATAATGGAGGTGTTTGTCAAAACACAAAGTTGACTGAATTCTTGAGCCTTGGCTCCATTACAGCTACTTGATAGGCAAGATTTTGGTACATAATTGTCATAGGGTTTCATGTTGGAAAGACACTCGAGGTCACAAATTTAGATATAGACCATGAAAGGACCTAAAGGATCACCTGACCCAGCTTTCTCATTTTACAGATGAGGAAACTGAGTCCCAAACAATGGGTCTTGCCCAAGGTTCCACAAGTAGTAGAGCAGGAGTCTGCATCCAAATCACCCAGCCCCTAATTTGATCCTTTTTCCCCCTATAACACAGCAACCATTTTGTGAAAGGGGAAATAGGAGTGTAGAGAAGGGAAGGGCGGGCGGGGGGGAGGGGGTGGGGGAAAGAGAGAGAGAAAGAGAGAGATTGAGAGAGAGAGAGAGAGAGAGAGAGAGAGAGCGCATCCAATGGACTGGAGAATTTGGCTTAAAATAGCTAAATAAATCTTTAATATTTCTAATTGTAAATGTACATAAATTGCACAGCCACATGAAATTTCTGAACACCAACACCTTTTCTCTGTACATTATTACATAGTTTAAAAGTCGAGACTGGAGAAACTCCAAGCAACAGTTCAACTTTTTGCTTTTTTAAACTTTTTTTTCCTTTTCACATACTTACAAAATGGAGGTGAGCCTGTTTTCATTTTTCTTTATAAGAGTCTCTAGAAAACAGAGAGAGGCTGGGCTTCAGCAAATAGACAGAGGGAGGGAAAGAGGTATATCTTAGGAGTTGGTGAGATGCTCTGTGGGGATTCGAGGTTGTGTAGGGTGACACCTTCACCATATCTTCTGAGAAGTTGGAGAAAGGATGGTCGTTTACAAGAAATTAGGCAGTTAACTCTGAGCAGAAAAAATTAAGCCCCTCTCCCCTTCAAATGACCTTGGAAAATTCAATGATTTCTCATTTATTTTTGGCTTATCAACAGCAGGGTCTCCAGGGACAGTCTGTTCTTCAACTGAGCTCTGGAAAAACCACTGGTGGGGAGTGGGGAAGTGTTTGCAGCTGTTAGGCCCAACAGCTCTCGAAGGACAGGGACCATTTATTTAGCTCTACCATAGTGGGTGGGAGAGACCATTTTGGGCTCTCCTGCCCTCCTCCTAGCCAGGAGGTATTTGGTTTCTTGGGGATAATTTTTGGTTAGGTGTTTTGCTGATTTCTGCCATAGCCCTAGGACCCTTCATGGAGGACATTGATGACTCATGGGGTAACAGCAGCATCCTATCCAATGGGTCTGGAAAAAGAGGTTGATCTCCCTGGGTGAGGTTCAGTTCCATTTGGCTTCCTCCAGCCCTATCCAAAGCTGGCATACTACCAGTTTCTCTACATCTGATCTCCTGGGAAGGAAGATGAGCAGGAGGTCTTCAGGTTAAGAGGACTTACTTGGGCCATGCCACAAAGGCCTAGTAAGCCCAAGACTCCTGAGGAAACACTCCTATGGTGATGGGGCCTGTGTCTGTGACTGTTGGTGCTATGTGCCAGTCACTCAGATGGCACCTCATCCTGAAAAGGCAAATCATGGCCCTTCACAGAGCAGATGGAGCCCACTCCTCCTGTTAAGCTCTCCTGGAGCCAAATTAAAAAAAAAAAAAACAAATCCTAGATCCTATTTTCGGCAATATTCTGATAATCCAGGGAAAATCTTTTTGTTCCAACCCCATAAATTGTCAGTCCTAGGAATTTAGTGCTGGGACCTCAGAACTCATCTCTCCCAACCTCTTCATTTTACAGACAAAGAAACTGAGGCCTAGAGAAGAAAAGTGACTTTCTCAAAGTCATGCAGCTAGTTAAGGGGGCAGAGCCGGGATTCAAACTCATTTCCTGATTCTAAAGCTGGCACTTCCTACTAATACCACAGCTGTCTCCAATCAACTCAAACTTAAAAAAAAAAAAATCCCAACCCTCCTACTGCTCCTCAACTCTGTTGCTTTTTTTTTTTAATGAGAGAAAACAAAAAATAAAATTCCAAGTCATTCTATAAGCAGCTGCCCAATCCTGTCCGCAAGGCAGCACCAGGCGCGAATCACTATATACAGCTGATAGTGAAATAGTTACATTACAATCAAACACCGAGAGAACATTTACAAAAAAAAGTTGTTAGACTTGCATTAAGATAAAAATCGGTAGACAGTCTGTACACTTTACAGTTTTTGCACCAGATAAGGCTCTCGCCATCGAGAGCATGAGAATGAGCGAGCAGGTGACAAATGTTTTATATATAGTGGTCTTCGGTCCCTTGTTGACTTTCTCCCTGGCTGCGGGGACTTGGTCCCCAGTATTGCTATGAGACACACATTTCAGAAACAGAAACTCTGGGGGGAGGAAGGGGTGTGGAGAAACCTTTTCTCTTTTTGAAAACAAAAAGGAAAAAAGAAATGGAGTGCTTATAAATACGGGTATGGAGGACCAGTCTGTATTTGGTAACAAAATATTATGATGGGCAGGAAATTAAAAACAGAAGCGCCAGCCTACGGGTGTCTGAGTTCTCCACATCTGGCATGGTCCTCAGATGTATTGGTAGGGCCTAACTCAATGGCCTGAGAACCCTCAGACAGAACTGAGGTCCCCCTGTAGGATAAAGGGGGTAAAGAGGCAGTGAAGGACAAGGACGGGGGAGAAAGATGCTAGTCAACTTCCAGGTCAATCAACAACCCCCCTCTCTGCACAGGGCTGAATTTCTCCCCATGAGGTTCATCCAAAGGCTCTTGTTAGTTGGGAGAGCCTCCTCCCAACCCAGAATCTCCTGGGGAGTTGGGAGGTGGGGGATGGGGGAGCACATCTCTACCCTTAATGCTTTATTTTTGATCCCTTCACCTTCTAACTAGACTACCATCCATCACAGGATGAGTCTCTCTGGCCCTGACCAAAAATGAAATGGAATTAAATCAGTTTCATGCAAACATTCCCCCCAGGATCTCTGCTCCTTCCTCAAGCCACCACTTTGGCAGAAATCTCTTGGTGGACTTGAGTCTTGGAGGAATTTGGAAATGGTAGTTTCTGCCCCTAAGGGTCAAGAGTACCCTGTTATTCCTAACCTTCCTGCTGCATGGATTTTCGGTGACCTTTCTGATGGATGCTTAGTCTTGCTTTCAGGCCCTTCTCCAAAGCTAGCTGATTCAGCCAGTGGGGAGAATACTCAGATCCTGCTCCCTGCTCCACCACCTGAATTCTGATTTGGGAAAGGAGGGGTGGTGGTCTGACCATGCTAGGAATAGGGAAATCAACTGAGCAAAAGGCATTGGCAGCTGAGAGAGGGAGGAAAAAGCAGAGATTTCTAGGGACCCAGCATGCCAGCCCTAGCTGGAATAATTGGGGTCCTGGGGAAAATTAAGCTGGGGTGGGGGTAGAGATAGTTGAAGTTTTTCACCTTCTCTTTGGCTGGTTTCTTAGATCAGCCCCTGCAGGGGTATGACAAGGAGAGATCTGGTCTCCAGCACGGACTTTGCTGGCACTAAGTTGGCACTGGCAACTTGGCTCAGGCTAGAGGCAGGACTCAGTGCTCCATCCTCACCCCCTCATTGGTGGACACATTAAATTCATCTGCTTACTTGAGCCCCATACCATGGGCCAAAAGATCTCTCTTCCCCACCCTGCCTCCAAAGAGCTGTCCTGGCTAGACCTTCTCTGACACAGGACGGAAGGGGACAGCACCAGAAGGTCCTGACTTTGAACCACAACACAGAAGAAAAGTAAAAACAAGAACAAAAAGCCAGCCCTGGCCCTGGACGTGTGGGTCCCTCAGGCCCGGGATGGGGTGGGGAGCAGGAGAAAGAGCACAGTCCGGACTGGCCAGCGGGCTGTGTGCACGGGGGGCCTGCCGGCTCCTTGCTGCTGTTCCTGTTGGGTGATCATGTTTAACATCCTTCAGGGCTCTTAATTCCCATGTAGTGCGTGCGCTCAATTTAAAGGGCCTGTATTCCAGAAAACGAGCAGATTTTGTTTCTAATGCATACTGTGAAAGGAAAAAAAATTACAATTACCAATCTTCTCCTGGGCCTCTCCGGTACTATGATTATTATTTACATCATTAATTATTTATCTTCTCCAGTTAGCTCATGGCTCACATACTCCCTGTAAGAACCTCTTAAATAAAGCTGGTGGGCAGAGGAACACTCTCTGGGACTCACTTGGACTCTCTCCAAGAAATGCATTATGGCACTTCACATAGAACATTAAAAAGGGATACTACTTTTCCGGGGCTTGGAGACCCACTTTTGGGCTTCCTTAAAGGATAGCCCAAACTCTGGAGTCAAGGGCACTTCCTCATAGATAGGGTTAACAGGAAGAAGGAACCTTAAGAGATCAAAGTATCATAAGGGACCTCAGAGATCAACCTTCTCATTTTATGGACAAGGAAACTGAAGAGAAATCGTGACTTGCTCAAGGTCACCTAGGTCGTAAGAGCTAGGATTTGAACTCAGGTCACAGAATCGTAGATTTAGAGCTGGAAGGGACCTTCAAGGTCATCTAGTTCTACCTCCTCATTTGACAGAAGAGATAAATAGGGCCAGGGGCATTAAATTCCTTGCCCAAGGTTGCCCAAATAGTAAGTGGCTCCCAACTCCAGATTCTGCCATCTTTTCCCTACTCCATCTACTTCCTTTTTATCTGCCTCCAAGATACTGTTCCTGGAATGTACATCACTGGAATAAGAGTGAAAAAGGGCCTCAGAGACCTAGTGCGACCCATGCAGTTAACAGATGAAGAAGAGTCCCAGAGACAAGGAGGGATTTGCTCCGAGGTCACAAAGATAACAAGTAGAAGACTAAAGATTTTAACCCAGGACCTCTGACACTACTGTACTGTTTCCCAGGAAACAGTTTTCCCTTTGTGGCTTTCAGGTCTTTACATACTGGCACAAAATTTTTAAAAATGCTAAATTTCCTCATGTGGGGTCTATTTAACCAGCAGTAGGAGGAAAAAAAAATTGGCATGGATGGGAAGAAAACAGGACAGGAGATGAAATAATCTTTCTTTGTTCCCCTTGCCAACAGTGTCTGCGCCAACTTTCCACCTCTGTTTACTATGGGTCAGTTAAAGCAGCCTTGGCCTGAGAAGCCTTCAGTGTAGGCTATGCTCCACAGTGGATTCACAGGTTGACTAAAAAAGGGCTAAGAGGTAATCATGGAAGCCTAGAACACTGGGTGGGGTCTGGAGTCTGTTGGAACTTGGGTTAGGGGGAATCAGAAGGAGTAAGGGTGCACTGCCCCCTTTCCCACTTAATTAGAAGGAACCAGTCACTGCTCTCTTCCCATAGTTCTCCCTAGTAGCTGACCTTCATTATAGCCTCCTGGCATAATTAAAAACAAAACAAAAACAAAAATCTTGTCATTACTGGGGTAAGGACAAAATGTAATAGTCTAGCTAGGCTTTTCCACTCCCTCCTCCCCTTCCACATCACACAGGATAGACACTATGGCAACCTCTATCAAGGAGAAACCTTTGAAAGACTCCAAGGGGGATGGATTGTCTTAGGAGGTCTCTATCAATAAACCTCTTTAAGCAGAGACTGGATGACTTGATTAAGATGGTGAAGAGAGGTTTATACATCAGACAAGATGACACCAAAAGTCCCTTCTAACTTTTAACATTCCATGATCCTCCTCCGGACTTTTTACAGGATGGCCAAGGGCCCAAGGATCATCAAGTTCTGGAACACAGGGTATCCAGAAGGGATCTTAGACACTTTTACATGCACTGGCAGAGGTGAGTGAGAGAAGAGGTCTGCCTAATGTAGATCTGTATTCTTGGTATCTTAGAGCAAACTAAAAGAAATTATTAAATGTCTTTGTGTGGGGTCTATTTGGAGACCAGCTTAAAGAGAGGGGAAAGAAAACAGGATGGAAATATGGGGAACAGGGATAGAAATGAAGAACTCTTATTTGCTGCTTCCTTTTCAACTCAGTGGGACCCACAAAGGTAGATGCTTCACTGGGTGGGCAATTCTTCTTGAGCATTCCCCTCTTATATGAAAGTACCAACCCATCTACAAGGAAAGGAGCAAACTGTCCCCCAAGCTTTTAAAAGCAGAGGGGAGAGGCTTAAGAGTTCTTCATCCTGGAAAAGAGAACTTGGGGTAGGTGGGATGGGGGTGGAGAAGCATGATTGTTGTCTCTGACAATCTAAAGACCTATGGTGTGTAAGAGGTAATCCCTCTTACTCATTTGGCCTGGCCCCAGAGGGAATAACTAGGAATACTGGGGGAAAGCTATAGAACGGCAGATTTGGGCTCACCAAAACTTTCAGCAATGGAATGGATCGCCTCGTTAGACAGGAATTTCCCTATCACTGGAGGTATGCAAGCAGAGGATATATCCTTACTTCTCAGGGATGTGGTAAAGGGTATTCCTGTTCATGTACGGGTTGGACTAGGTAGTCTCTGGGGTCCCTTCCAACTCTGCAATACTATGGGCTTATCTTTCATGAACTGTCTTCCATTTTAGGGGTATTCTGCCTAAAATAACTAGGACCCACCTGCTAAAATCAAAGCACTCTCCCCTGGGCAGTGGTAGTGCTGTACTGATCTGGGGGTGGGGGGTGCTCCCGGGGGGGGGGGGGGATTGGAGTGAGTCTTGATTTCTTTGCCCTCTTTCTCACTTACAGAAATTAACCCATGCATTATCAGCCCCCGTGAGAATTTAGAGATTTGTCCAGCTCAAGAAGAAAAAGGTAATTGGTTTAAACATTTACACATCAAAAGAAATCCACCAACAGTGACACTTTGCAGTTTGGTTTTCTGGTATTTTTTTTTCCAAATATAACATTTTTTTCCCTTAGGCCATACAACTCCCACATATAAGTCTTTTTTTTTTTCCACCTTCCCCCAAATACATGGGCTTTAGCTTCTTGGGGAGGGGAGAGGAGAGGAGAGGGAGGAGGCAGTGCCTTCTGCCCCACAGTGCATCAGTCACACACACGCTGGCTCCTATCCCGGCCGGCCTGGTGTCTTGGGGGGAGGGAGGGGAGAGATGAACCATTCTCTGAAGTGGCTGTCACTCCTGCTGCCCCCGGTGCATTGGGTTGGAGATCTTGGGGTTTTTATTTCTATATTTTACTTCTGTCTCCTCCTCCCCCCGTGCCCGGCGGCAGCGGCAGCGCTCCTCCTCCCTCCGGGTGAGTTAACAATTGCTGCTGTTTCTGAATTCGCCATTCTCTGTAATCTGCAATTTGGTTGGGTTTGTGGGGGAGATGCCGTTACGGGTCTGCATGCTGTACCTCTCTTTCAGCTGGGTCAGGGCGCTCATGAGGCGTGCGTTGGCTGCATCCAGTGAAGCAATGCGTTTTTCCTGTAAATGACAGAGTAGCCAAGGGAGGAGTCACTGGGGAGGGGTGGCCTTGGAATACTGGCTCTTTCCTGATGTTCCCCAATGTGGACTGAAGATTGGTTTTAACTCAACAGGCTCAACAGGCTTATAGATTTGTAAGTAGGTTCAACTTTTCCAACTTAAGTCCCAGTGTTGGGGAGGACAGGGAAAAGAAATGGAATTATATCTCATCTCATATAGAGATGTGAGCCCACTCATTCACTCATCAACTCATTGATCTACAGAATGTTAGTGTTGTAGGGCACCCCTAAAACAAGACACCTCTAGACAACTCCAAAGCCAAATATAAGGCTTAACAATAGCCCACTTTATAGATGAGAAAACCAAGGCACACAATGGGGGAGGGAGCTGTCCAAGGTCACATAGCTAGTTAATGGCAGACCTAAGATGTGAACCTAGGTATTATAAATTCAAATCCAGTGCTATTTCCATTAGTCTATGGTGCCTCTCAGTTCTCTCTGGGTATGTATGGTCTTTGGGCATTCTCCTGTTTGACCACTCCTCAGCCTTCTTTGATGACTCATCATCTGTATTATGTCCCTGAACTATGAGTCTTCTCCTAACTGCATATTCTCTTGATGACCTCATCAGCATCCATGGATTTAATGATCATCTGTATGCAGATGGCTCCACACGACTATATTTCTAGCCCCAGTTTCTTCTCTAAATGTCACTCCTGCATCACAAATGATGTCCCGCAATTATCTATTGGCCGTTTCAAACTAGATGTCCTGAAGACATCTCAAGATCGATAACTTAAAACTGAACTCATTATCTTTTCTCTTAACCTCACCCCTATCCTCTTCCCAACTTCACTATTTCTTTCAAAGGCATCATTCCCCCAGTGTCCCAGTTTGTAACCTCAGCATTATCATCTTCTCACTCTCTCTTATGCCATATAGACAATTAGTAGTTATTTCTTTCTTCTCAATAATTCTTGAATCTGACTCCTTTTTTTCTACTCACACTGCCTTAGTTAAGGCCCTTACTACCTCTCACTGAGATTATTGCAACAGCCTCCTAATTGGTCTACCTGCTTTATCTCATCACTTCAGTCTATCCTCCATACTGCTGCCAAAGTGATTTTCCTTATGTAAAAATCTATTCACATAACTCCCCAATTTAAGAAATTTCAGTGACTCCCTTTTTTTTTTAAAAGGATAAAAAATAAACACCTCTGTTTAGCTTTGAAAGGCTTTTACAACCTTCCTGTAATACCTACAACCTTTCCTTCTAACGTCACTGGTTGGCCATTAAACTCCCCTTTGTGTGTACACTCTGCAACCTAGCCAAAATGGCCTTTTCCGTTCCTTCTATATCATATTCCATCTCCCTTCTCAATGTCTTTGCATGGACCACCCCACACACCTGGAATGCCCTCCCTCCTTACTTCTGCTTCACTGAATCCCTCTCTTCTTTTGTGATTCAACAGGAGTCACTTTTCCTGATCCCTCCAAATACTAGGGCCCTTCCTCCCAAACTACCTGGCATTTCCCAAACCATTTGGTGTTTATTTAAGTTTATTCTCTTCATATTTATTCTGTATATAGTGATAGATGTCTTTATTGTCTTCTCTGTTAGCATGTAAACTCCTTGAGCTTACTACAATGGGTAGGAGTGAGTCTTGATTTCTTTGCCCTCTCTCTCACTTACAGAGATTGGGGGTTGGGGGCTTACCAGTTAGTCCATTCATTTCATCTCTATCACTAGCACCTAGCACAGTGCCTGCCAAAAGGCAGATACTCAAATTTTGCCGTTTTGTCTATGAGAATATCATGGAAAACTATAAAATGCTTTTCTGAAATCAAGGTATCTATGGCATTCCCCTGATGTAATACCCCGACAAAAAAGCGAATAAGGATCTGGACTGGCATGACTTGTTCTTAGTGAATCCATATTGACTCCGAATGCTCCGTATATTCCTTTCTAGTAAATGGTAACAAACCATGTTGAATATTCTTTCTAGGATCTGTGAATAAATATGAGGTCTGCTCATCTTTAGGCTTCTAATTCTTAAGAACTTCTGAATGCCTCCAATAGTGGCTCTGAAATCACCCAAGTCCCCTTCCCCACTATCCTGGGATAGAATGCCTGAGCCAAGAAAGACACATTCATTTTCAGCAGCTAGGTGCTCTCTTATTTCCTTACATTACTTTGGTCCAAGTCCTCTAACTTTAAGAATTTTTTACTTCCTATTAATCTAAAACCTGCTGCCAAGAAATATTATCAATGCTTTCATTCAAGTCACAGTTGTTGAAGAGAAGGGGCTCACAGACAGAGCCCCTGGGACACTGCACTAGAGACTTCCCTATGGGTTGACAATTATCCATCCATTTATCGCCACTCTCTGGATCCAGTCATTCAAATACTTCTGAATTCACCTATCACCCAGTCCATATCTCTATCTCTACTCCCTCCTAATGCCCCCTTCACCCTGACCACATTACCCTGGTAACAGTAGCAATCTAGTCACCAGATAAAAAAGGAAGTGAAATTACTCTGCCATGCCTTATTCTACCCATGCTGGCTCCTAATGATTACCCTTCCCATTACTAAGTGTTCAGAAATCATTTGTGAATAATGCAATCTAGAATGCTGCCAGGAATCAAAGTCAAATTGACCAATCTATAGTTTGAAAAATCTACCTCCCTACCTCCCTCCCTCCCTCTCTTTCTTTCTCTCTCAAACTGGAACAACACACCTTAATAATAGTACTCACATTTATGTTGTCCTTTATAAAGTACTTTCTTCATAGCAATCTATCAGGTACACAGTGCAAATATAATTTTTCCCACTTTAAAGATGAGGAAACCAAGTCCCACAAAGATGAAGTGATTTTCCCAAGGTCCCACAGCTGGTCTCTAAGTAGGTTCTATATACTAGGACTTCTGATTGTAGAACCAGTGGTTTGTTGTTGTTTTCCTCAGTCTTTCTGTGCCACTTCTAATGCTATGTCCTATCCCTCCTATTAGATCTAGGCTTTTAAAAGACAGCATCTTGCTGCATTCTAGTCACAAGGCCTATTCTAACAAATCACAGTGATACCTAAAAGAGACCATATTTACCTCCTTGTGTTAAAATTTCAAGTTCATTCTGGGAGTTGGTAGAGAGACATCTCAGGCTGGATCAGCTTTCGTGTTAGCTTCACTTGAAAATCACAGGGTATACCCTCTGCTTTCTTAACTCTATGACAAAAGAGTTCTAACCTAGCTGTTATTGTAATATTCAGGACTTTTCTCCATCATCTCACATCAAGGACTAAGGGATAGTGGATATGGCTAGATTCTTCAATATTGCAAATGGCCATCCCAACCCTGCCATGCTAATGGCAGTTGGGCAAATTCTTTCCCTATCATTCTCATCTAGGTGTTGGGGCATCATAACTCCAGAGCCAAATCTTCATGACATTTTCTGATCCCACTTTGAGAGAGAATCTCCACTCCACCCTTGCCACCCCCTACCAGCTACTACGTTGTTGTTTCTGTAATCAAAGTAAGCATGTGAGGCCAAAGCTTCCTTTCTGAGGACTTTCTTTAAGTGAGAACAAGTGAGAACAAGTATGTATCACCTCCCCACACGTAAGCAGCTAGTACTGTTCCCAAACATGTGTGGGTGGTAACAGGACAAGGACTAGCAGGACTTTATTCATGTAAACAAATGGAATTGTCCCCTTCTATCTGTGGGAAATAACAAAGGAGAGGTACTAATGGGTAAAAAAGCTCCCAACCTGGGCATCAATAATCTTCTGCTTGGAGTCCACTGCCGCCTGCATCTCTGCATGGTCCTTCTTTAATTCCTCCTCCACTGACATCAACCTAGAGAAAGAAAACAGGAACGACACCCTTGACTGAGAGATGTTTCTGTCATTGACCATGAATGAGAGTACAAGGGTTTCCTCTAGAGAGGAGAGCTCTGGTGAAAATCAAGCACGACAGCTTTGTGAGTGAAGGCTGGCCTTTAGCTCCTGAGCAAGACTGACACATGACAGAATTAAACACCGTCAGAACTTGAGGTGGCCACAGACCATATGATAGAGTTGAAAGGGTACTTGGAACAGAGAATGTCACACAGCTGGAAGGGCCCTTAGAACAGAATATCACAAATGGCAGGGACTGTAGGACACAGAATGTCAAATCCAGGAGGTAGACTGTAGAATAAAGAGTGTGTAGAAGCCAACTTTGCTTCAGCACTTCCATTTTGAAAACTGTTCTTCTCATCAGGTTTGAGGTAAACAAGCATGTTCTAGTCCCTCTTCCTTTCTATAACCTCAAGCTATACCCTCCTGGGTCCAGGAAGATATTTTCCAACTGATGAAGCCAGCATAATATGAACAACCCCTAGGTATTCCTTAATTACATGCTCTTGCCTAAATAACCATATGTGTTTTATGACTAGCTATTTCAACTTGGGCATTGGAGAAAAAAAAATTGGGACGTAATAGATCTCTTGAGTGCTTTCACACATAGTAGTTTTTTGTTTGTATATTTTGCACGTATATAAGATATTTTGATCCTTTAAGAAGTGAGAGTCACCCCCTAAAGAAGTGCTGTCCTCCATCTTGGCCAACTGTTTTTTTGTCGTTATTTTTAAATAAAAGTTTTCTGCAATCTTGCCTGCTAAAACCAAGAAAGTAATTTTTTCCCCATAGTTTTTAGAGATAGAAGGCATCATCCGGTCCAATCCTTTCATTTTACAGTAGAGCAAACTTAAGCTCATACAGGGATAGTGACTTGCCTAAAGTCACCCTTCTAGTAAGTGGTAGCAATGGGCCTTGGGCCAGTTCTGTCGACTCTTAGTCCAGTGTTCTTTCCAGCATGCCACAATAAAGAGAACGTGAGAGAGGACTCACTCCAATAGCCAACAACCAAACTTTCCTACAGAATGGCCCGAATTCACCAATCCCACAACCATAAAATTCCCTCCTACTTGCTGCTGAGCTGATGAGAAGCCCAGAGACCCTATGGCTCTCCTAGAGCCCTAATACTGAGTTCTCCAAGTCCTCCTCTCTGCATCAGCCTGGGCCGATCTTTGCAGGACTCTGCCACCCAACACCAGAGCCTTCCAGAGGTCATCAGATGGTTGGCATCTGTCTAGTGGCCATGATCTGTATTCCATTTCCAATGATTACAGACTGTTAGGGTTGCAAGACCCAAAAGTCATGAAGTCCAATCTCTCTTTTTACAAAGACAGAAACTGTGGCTTAGTGAGAAGATGACCTTCTCAAGCTACACAAAGGGCTGAAGGCAGCAAAGCCGAGACTCAGATTCAGGTCTTCTTCCTCATCCAGAGGTCTTTCCACTGTCCTCCTTTGGATTCCAAAATGACAAGGCTTTAATGGGGACATCAAAGCCTCAAAGGAATCCCCTCTCCTCTCTCTACCTTCTTGTCAGCTAGGCTAGGCATCTACACTGAGTCTTGGGATTACATCATGAATTGGTGACTTAGAAAGGCAGAGAAGGACAGAAAGATCAGGACAGGGGTTTGTTCAACTCTTGAACCAAAATTCCTTATGGTGTGAGTAATACTATTACTTATATTTTCCTTTCTTAAAATTTCCCAAATGCTTTGCCATCTAACATCTAATCTGATCCTCACAACACCCTGGTGGGGGAAGCAGAGAAGGGACCATTATCCACATTTTACAGAAAAGGAAAGTCACTACTTACTCAAGGTCATACAGGGAATCACATAGACAGAGCTAGACTAAGGACACAGGATTCTTGCTTCCCAGTCCTGTGTTATAATAATAAGCTCCCATTTCTAGAGCCCTTCCAAATTACAAAGTCCTTTCACAGCTCTTAACAAACTTGATCCTCAAAAGGTCAGTGCTTTGACAACCAATGTTTTAGCTGACCTTCATGACCACCCCGAGAAAAGTGTAGTATAAACATTATCTGTCTCACTTTACAGATGAAAAAACCAAGATCAAGGAAAGGAGCAAATGACTTGCCCAAGGCCACATGGTGAATAAAAGTGGTAGAGATGGACCCAGCACCTGATCTTTTCTATCTTTTAAACTACATTGTCACACTTTTCTGCACCCAAAGAAAGACAGAGACTAAGCATGGGGATGGGGGAAGTTCAATGACACAGAAATGGGAAAGGGCTTTGCCCAACTCACCTACTGATGATCCCCTTCATCTGAATCTCCTTATCCTCCTGCTGCCTCCGTAACCTTTCCTCTCCTTCCTCCAGCCGAGCCTGGTACTCCAGCATCAGCTTCTGGGTCGTCTCCTCTTGGCACTTGAACTTGCTCTCATATTCTTCTAGCTTCTTTGCCGAGATACGCAGCTTGTCCTGCAGCACTACAATGTCCTGCTGGGATATCCCGCAAGCAGGGACATGCATGCACATGCATGCACACGCAAGATAAACACAGAGCGGATTGGTCGTTAGCTTGCTTCCTGCTTGGGGTCTCACTGATACCTGGAACGTGGGCTCCCCCCATGAATCCAAGTGAATTGTTAGGCCTAGGCTCCTATCTATTCCTCTGCCAGATCATATGAGACTCCAGCCCAACCCAATGGCAAAAGGCACTGTCTGAGGGGAGAACACACTTGGGTGAGGGGGGATGTTCAAGGTTTTCTTTGATGTTGCAGAGTGTGAGTTTGAGATGTACAGCTCCTTGATTCCCACTTATGGGTGGGTGTGTGTGTGTGTGTGTGTGTGTGTGTGTGTGTGTGTGTGTAGGGGTTGGGGGTAGTGGGAGGGACGTTGTCAGGCATAGAGGGGCCTTCATCACGTTGATGAAAGAGATGATCCATCCAACTGGGGGGAGGCTGGCAGAGACAGAAAAGGGGCTAATGTGTAGATAGTCAAGAGCACTGAGTCACTAGGCAGACCAGGTCTGGGTGATTTAGAGTAGCGGTTGAGTCCCACAAGGATCTGACTCTGAGAAAGTAAAAATAAAAGAAAGAAAAAAAGAAAAGCCAATAGCAAAAAAATCAGGCTGAGAAAGGAGAGAAGAAGCAATGGTGCTCTGGGCATGAAACAAGCAGGAGGGGTAGCACCTGAAGCAGACCAGAGTAAGGCAGCAGAGATGGAATGGATCGAACGACCAGTATCACCCAGCAAGGAGGAGCCAGGAGAGCCCTTGAGCCCCTCCTGTCCCCACCCCCAGTGGAATCCCCAAAGAGTGGTTCCTTTCAAGGGAGGTACAGGGGCATTGTAGCTGTTGAGCACATCAAATCTTCCTTCTGACACCAGCTTTCCCACTAATGGATAAGGGCGAGAAGGATTTTTCACTGTGTATATACATCATTATGTCATTGGAAATACAAGGGTTAGGGTGGGGGTGGAGGAGATATAAACAGGAATTCACAGAGAAACCAACAGCAGGTCATGACTGACAATCCCCTTCAGGTGTGCTGGTTTTCCTTAGGGCAAGAGTTTTAACCTGGCCTCTATGAACTTGCTTTTTAAATATTTTGATAACTATATTTCAGTAAAATTTGTTTTCTTTGTAACCGTCATGTATTTTTTATTTTACACCTTTAGAAACATCATTCTGAGAAGGGTTCCATAGGCATCAATGCATTGCCAAAGGGGTCTGTGACACAAACATTAAGACTTTAGGGACTTACAGCCTCTCCACCAAAATGGGACCACCAGGACCTAAACAAGCCTCCAGGAGGTAGAAGCCTCAGAAGAAGGCTGGCAGATATAAGGGAACAGGTCTTGAGATGATGGGTGAGAGGAGCTAGTGTGCTGAGGGGCCTCTCAGCGACCAGGATAAAAGGCTGTCTTGGTTCAAGAATGCCCTGACTGAGGTATACACAGAACTGTGATAACTATTATCATGGTTCTGGGAATGGAAGCATTGGGCTGCAGTCAGAATTCTACCAGTTTGGGCAGAGTCCTATAGAAACTTTACAGAGACGAAGGAAGAATCATTCTCTTTTAGGATTACAGGAGTAGATCAGCCTAATTTTACAGCTAGGGAAACTGAGTCCCAGAGAAGTTGTGACAATCCCAAAGTCTCTCAGTTAGTGACAGAAGAAGGATTTGCAATCAGGTCTTCTTTCCACTGCACCACACTAGCTCTCAAGCATCCATGCCTGGAGTCTGGCAAAGAAAGCTTTGTCAGCTGGTTGCTAGCACTCTCATGCCTATAAGACAAGAAAGTATACTGGGAAGAGTGTCTACTCTTTTGGGCCGCACAAGATGAGCTGGAAGAAAAGGCTACCTGCGGACACGGTCCCAAGAAGAGCACCCAGGACCGGGGAGGTGCAGAGAGCTCATTCAGTTAATCATAAGTGGAGTAAAATCTCCTCCTAGGCATGGATGGAGGTTAAGCCTCTAGAAGGGGAATTCAGAGGGTCGGGATTCTTCATTTGAGGATCCAGAACCGAAAGAGACATTAGGAACTCAGCTAATCCAACTCCCTCTTACAGATGAGGAGCGCGATGTCCAAAATTAAGTGACTTGCCCAAGATCGCACTGGGAGCAAATAGAAGAACCAGGATTTGAGCCCAGGTCTTCTGATCCCAAATCATTTGCCTCTTTTTCCACTAACACAATCATAAAATAATGGGGGAATGCTAATGTTAACTACTGATGCCAGTGGCCAATATGATGAGCAGGTAACGGGATGCATTATGGGGATAAAGAGCTGGGGTGCAGGGAGGACGATGGAGAGCTATCAGGCTTGAGTATCCCTAAGAGTTGGCCTCCTTCTTCCTCTCTACTCTTCAACAGGGAGCTCTGATCACAGGTAAAACTCCATCAGTCAGTACCAGAGTTAGAGAAGACCACTACACCTCAGAGGCCACTCATCACCTCCCATGAAACTTAGGCTTCTCTAACAAACCCCAGTCCTGCCTAGCAGAAACAAGCAATGGGGGCTAGGAAGCCAGCAGCACCCACTTAAGAGGAGAAAGAACCAAAAATCCTCAGGGAGGAAGAGCCCAACAGGGTCTTTTAGTCTGTCCTCTGACCTAAACATCTGGTTACCCACAACGAGCACAAAATGATAGGATGTGAGCGCTAAACGTGTTCTCAGAAATTATCTGGTTAGCTAGCTGGTACAGTGGATAGAGTGCCAGGCCTGGAGTCAGAAGGAGTGCTAGTATTCAGTTCAAATCTGCCCTAAGACACTTACTAGCTGTGTGGCCCTGGGCAAGTCACTTGACTCTGTTTGCCTCAGTTTCCTTATCTATAAAATGAGCCAGAGAAGGAAATGGCAAACTGCTCCAGTATCTTTGCCAAGAAAACCCCAAGTGGGGTCACAGAGAGTCAGACATGACTGAAGAACAACTAAACTGAAGCCTCCCAAGTTATGGATGACGAAACTGAGGCTCAGGGAAATTAAATGATTAGCCCAAAGTCATGGATTATCAGATTTTGAGCTGGAAGGAACCTGAGAGATCACCTAGTCTGATCCCTTTATTTTACTGATGAGGCCTGCGGAGGATAAAAGCCCTGACTAAGATTACTGAGGCAGGAGGGGCAGAAGTGGAACCCAGAAGCTTCTTACCCCCGATCCAGTGCTTAGGGCTTGGGAGGAGCCAAGTCAGGCCCTAAAGCTTATTCTGCCGACTTCCAAGCCCTCTGTTCTTTCTACCACCCCATGTTCTTTCCCAGAAGATTCCACAAGTGTTTCCTGCATCCTGTTTAGAAGGCCTGGAGTGTGATACCAACATAGTTCAACATAGCCCAACATAGCTCTTAGAACAGCAATTGGGGGAAAGGATTTGATTAAGGATGATTAAGGAGGATGTGGGTGGGGGGAGGAAATTTTCCCATTTCCAAAAGCACTACGGGGAACCCGCCCCCCCCCATATTTATTCGGCACAACACTGAGCACTTTTTGTTCACCTGCCTCTGGTGGACTCAGAACCCTCAGTCTCTGCAGCATCCTAACTAGAGGGCCAGAACCAAGACTATCTGAGCCCTGGGGATGTTAGAGGGGCTGCCCAAGACAAAACCTTTCCTGTAGAGTAAGTAGAGTGGGAGGACAAAGGCAGAGGGCCACAAGACCTCAGGATTGAGAGGGACTTCATAGAGGCCTTCTGATAAGGGAAGCTCATGAGGCACTAAGGACACCCAGCTAGGTTTGGAATCCAGGACTCCATTCCCAGGGCGCCTCTCACCACATCCTGCTGCCTCAATAGGTGTGTGACCGTAATAATCCTTGTAAGTCATCAAGGAAAGAGAGCAAAGATGGACGGGGCTGGCCCCAGGATGTGGCCACGCCCAAGTAGTGCTGTTCCCTGGGTGATTCAACTGCACTGTGCCCATGCCCACTTTCCAGCCCCTCCTCCCCCGCCCCAGTATGGCAGGGTCATCATACACCAGGCCCCTGAGCTCTGCAGGGCTTAGCTCCCAGGCATGGAAATGCCAGGGACCAGTCTCAGGTTACCTTTTCAGCTTGGCTGAGTTCCTCCTTACTCCTTAGCTTATCCCTGTGTTTGGGGTCTGGGTCAAAGCTCTCATCTTCTAAAAACTGCATGTTCATATTCAATAGCCAAGCGGCTGTGCGGTCCAGTGCATTGGGGTTCACAGGTGAAGGGGCCTACAATGAGACATATAGCCAGAACCAGAGAAATAAATGGCAAGAACCAGAGGGGAATGGGACCTGAGGGGCAGGGTGAGGAGGGCTGGGGTTAAGGTAAGGGGATAGAATGGGGAGGACTGAGGTAGAAGAGGACTGAAAGAAGAAGACATTGAGGAAAAAGGGGTGGGGAGACAGAAAGACAAAAGAAGAGAGTAGGGCTGAAAGATTCAAGAGAGCTCAAGAGAGAAAGAATATGAGGAGACGAAGAAGAGGAAGAGGAAGAAGAGGAGGAGGTAGAAGGAAGAGGAAGAAAAAGAACAAGAAGAAGAGGAAGAGGAAGACGTAGAAGGAAGAGGAAGAAAAAGAACGAGAAGAGGCAGAGGAAAAGAGAGGGAGAGGGGGGCTAAGACAAACAGAGGCGAAAAAAGGGTATGAGAGAAGGACAAAGAGAAGAATAGAGACCAAGGAAAGCTAAACCAAGAGGAACTGAAATAGAAAGAGAAGGTCAGAGAGAGGTGGACAGAGAAAGGAGAGAAAGGACTCAGACACACAAAGACAGGGGAAGAGAGAGAAGGGCTGGGATAGGGGCACAGAGGAATTAAAAGACTGGAAGAGAGAAATACACATAAAGAGAAGAACAGAAAGATAGGAACACAGTGAGCGATAGAAAGATCGAGTGACTAACAGAAAAAGGAAATGGCAAAGAGAACAAAAGATAGAGAGAAGGGAAGAAATGAGCAGAGGAAAGAAGGAGAAGAATTGAGTGTTTTCTTCTGACAAAGTTTAAACACTTGAATGCTTCATCTTTTCAAAGTGGAAGATGCTGCTGCTGTGGCCAGCTCCCCCATACCACCCCATTGGGAGAACGGTCTGTAGAGGGGGGCATGGCTTCTACTAAACCTTCCTTGCTCCCCTGCCCCATGGCCACTGTGAGCAAGGGTTCTGCAAGCCTGGGGTGAACTGTGATGCCAGTTCGCCCAATAAGGTTTGTATACACAAGCTCTGTATGCACCTAAGCCTAACCACTGTACTAGCCAGACTAGAGAACTGTGCCTAAGACAATGTGGAAGGGTGACCTTCAAGTGGGGAATGTGAGGTCATCTCAAGGTCCAGAAGGACCAGGTCCATAGAGTCATTAAGTATTAGAGTCAGAGAGGGCCTTAGAGATCACCTAGGCCCAGAGGGGGAATTTACTTGCTCAAGGCTGCACAGCCAGTCAGTTGCAGTGCCAAGGTTCAAACCTCTGATCTCCTGACTCCCCATCCAAGTCTCTCTCTACTAAACCATACATACTGCCTTGGCTTTTTGGTTAGGACTTTCATTGTTCAAAGCCTCAGAACCACCATGATAGGACAGCAGAATTATCAAACCTCCTCGTTTAAGGGCAATGTGTCAACACCCTGTCCCATGTAATTGGCAAGACTTAGGACTTTTAGCTAAGCCTCCCTACACAGGGACAATGTAGTCTAATGAGCAGAGTTCCAACCTTGGAGTCAAAAGAGACTTGGGCTTGACTCTTGGCTCTGATATTGCTGTGTACCCTGGCAAAGTTACCTCATTGAGCCTCATTCTTCTAAGCTGTAAACTGAGAATATTATTTTTCCTACCTCTCTCTCACGAGATTGTGGCAAAGAAAGAGCTCTCTAAAGCGCCTGAGAGATGTGAGTCATTACTGTTATTCAGTGTCTGTGCTCTTCATAGGTTACCTACCTTCACAGGTTATCTATCCTGATACCCTCACCACCGGCTTCTTTGGGGACTGTCATAGCTCTTGACGGAGGGGTTGAAGCCCCAAGGACCAAGAGGTAGGTGCTGTGATGGGACAGGGAATACTCTTAAGTCAAAATTTTTCCCCGAGTTGGAAGGCCTATGGTGGCAAAGCAAGGATGACCAGATGTGACCAGTGGGAGACGCTCAACATTCTCAAGGAGACCACTCCCTGCTGGTGACATGAGGTCTGCCTGGGCACTGGCTGGAGCATGACATGGTGGTTCTGGGTATGGAAGTTCAAGGCAGACTTGAGGATGTTGTCGTGAAATAATGAGAAGGAATAAGAAAAAACAGAATAAACACTCTTCCTGTACTGGGGTTAGAAGGGGAACTGTGTCTTCAAACCCAGTTCCAAGACCCCCACCCTCACCCAGAAAGGAGCACAGTGGAGGTTCCCTTTTGGACCTGACCTCGGAAATTAAATCGAGAAGCTTCGGAGTCACTAAGGTGTGCTGGTTCCTAGAGTCAGGCCGGCTCCCAGGTCCGGCAAGGACTGACCTGTTTGTGCATGGTACGCTGCTTCATCTCGGGGCTGTCCCCCTTGGAGGAGGATGACTGCTGCCTGAGCCGGGCTCCACTACCCGGCCAGTCAGGGGAGGAGGACATCATGCTCCCACTTGATGGCCGGGGGTACTGCATGGTGTTCAGGAGGGAGGGCGGCGTCCGGCCCCGAGTGACAGGAGGAGGAGGGGGAGGCGGCGGCTGGTCTATCCGCCGCTGGGGGCCGGCACTATTCTGCCGTGGCACAGCAGACTGTCCACCCTTTTCCGTCAGTGACATCTGCCGCCTTGCCAGCTCCCCAGGGCGCCGGGTCAAGTCCTCAGCGGCAGTGCTCCCAAAGCCGCCCCCACTATGTTTGCTAGCCGCCAGCTCCTCACTGTTGCTGTGAGAGCTCAGCGAGCTGTGGCACTCAGAGCCCGAGTCCCCTAAGCCCCGGGGAGAGAGGGGCAGGCCGGCAGCCATCTGATATACAGGGTTCTGGAAAGAAAGTGGTGCTAGCAGCTGGGGCCGGCCTGGTGCACCCTCAGAGCTGGGTGTGGTGGGTGTCTGCCCTGCCCGCCGCACTGTGGCCATGCCCGCCAGGCTGTTCTGGGTTGTCCGGGCTGTCCACACACCCTGTAGCTGCCCTGTGGATGACTGGCTGTCATTGAGAGGGTCCGAGGCCCCTGGGGTGCTGGTGCCCCCATCTAACATCCGACTGTCCTGCAGGTCCACCATGGAGAGGCTTTTGCTGCCGTTGGACATCTGGACGTCAGGCTCATTGGCCTCCGAGTAGCTCGAGCTCCGGGCAGGGGAGGGTTGGACCCCAGAGGACCTTGTGACAAAAAACAAGTCCTTGTTTTCAGGGGTTGGAGATGGTAACCGTGTGAAATCTATCAGACTGCAGGGAAGAAAAGCACACACAGGGGAAGGGGTGGGGAGGGAAGGAGAAGAAGAAGAACCATAAATGCTATGCAAAAGCGCAAAATAAACAGAATAAATCAATCCAGGGAAGAACAAGCAGGAAGATTATTGTTGGGAAAGAGCAAAACAGCCAGGGAGGCATGGGCAGAAGTTTGGGAAGAGGGTGAGGGGAAGTCTGTGGGGCTCACGGTGGGTGAGGCAGAAAGGAGGAGGGAGGGAGGGAGCCATGGCACTGGAGGATTTACAGCTGGAAGGGACCCTACATCTCATCTAGTCCAACTGCCTTTTAAAATATATGGATCAGATGAGGTAACTGAGACCCAGGAAGGCCAGAACCCCTCATTGTCAGACTCCAAATCAAAAGCTGTTTTCACTCCATCTGGCTGCCTCCTTGTGCATGCAGATCTGAGGACAGGACCAAGAGGACAGATGTGCTTCATGCCACTTGCACACAATCTAAATGGCCTTCTTAGTGTCCCTCTCTGACACTGGATACCGTGAAAATGGTAGAAAAGCTTGTCAGTGCTGTGTCCTCTTCTCATTCTTTATTAGGATATTAACTAAAGCATAGAATGCAGATATAATCAGACTCTACCCTTGAAGAGGGAAAGGAGAAATAAATAGGGTGAAGGCCAGCCAGAAGTGGGCAGAGGGAGATGGCTTGGCCTCAAGGGACAAAGCTCTCCTATCTTTCTCTCTAGGAGCCAGAGAGAGTGTGGCATCAGCACACATACTCCCAAGAACAGCTGACACAGAGACCAGAGAATTCCTGGGAGCATGAAATACAGAGAGGGGAGAAAAGAAGAGAGTGTGTGCTCAGCAGGGAAGAAGAAAGTATGGGAACGTTTCTGTGCAGAGTCAACTACCTAACTCCTCCTCCCTCTACCCAAATGGCCTCAAAACCCACTGTTAGAGATTAATTGCTTGGGGCTAACACTTTTCTGCCTGACAATTCTCTTGTAAAATAAAGATGCCCCTGGGAGAGGGTAGCAGGGTGAGGGGTTTATCAGTGACTAACACACATTAGGGCATTATTAGTAATTAACACCTCTGTGCAAATGAGCTGGTCAAAGCAATCCCCAGGGCATGGCACTGAGGCAGGGAGAGATCTAAGGGCTAATTTTAAACTAGAACGACACCCCAGAAAAACAGGCTCCAAGGGAGTAACAGGGTGCCACTGAGTGGGGGATGAAGAGGGTGCCCTAAATAATCAGAGAGTGTTTGTGTGTATATGTGTGTGAGTGAGAGTGAGAGTGAGAGACAGAGACAGTGAGAGTGAGAGAGTGAGAGAGAGAGAGAGAGAGAGGAGTCTCTTTATAGGGTAAACACATCAATCATAGATGTGGGGCTCTTTGAAAGGATTTTATCAAAATCTCCTTTTTCAGTTCAATGCTGAACCCTAGTCTTAGGTAACCCAAGGGGAAAGAAAGGGAAACAGGTCCAGTTTCGGGAGGGTTGGTGACTGCAGTAGACACACAGCAGGGGCTGAAATGGATTATTGATATTCTACTTAATCAATCAGCAAGCATTTATTGAGCACCTAGTATAACTGCCTCCTAAAGCCATCCAGGAAGGGGTCAAAAAGGCACCAAGCTTTAAGGGACTTTAGAAATGTTTTAGTTCAATTCCCTCATTTTGCAGATGAAGAAACTAAGGCTCAAGAATTATTTGAACCAAATTATACAAATATAAATACAGACCCAGGTCATCTGACTCCAGACCTGGTGCTCTTTTTCAGGCTTCCTCCTTAAGCACAGAGCAAAAGAAGACCTCACAGGGCTGAGGCTGGATCTGGTCTACCTTCTACTAACCCCTTTTGGCCACAGTCTTGCCACCCAACTTGTGTGCCAAGGCTCTTACCCAGACAGATCATTCTCGATCACCATCTTCTGTAGCCCCGCAGAGATGCTGCCCCCTGTACTTGGGGTAGAGGCTGCATGCTCAGCTGTCACCGACAACTGCACGCTGGCTGGATTGTTCAGGGCTGTGTTGACGTCCCTCAGGATCCGAGGCAGAGGCCCGAGCTTGGTGACCGTACTCTGCAGAGAGACGGTGAGACGCAGATATTACCTGCTGGGGAATGGACACAAAGAAGAGAGGGGCTCCCTGGGTCTTATCTGGTGGCCTTCCCCTTTCTCCTTTCACCACAGTGGATTTCAGGGATCGGCTGTTCTCTTTTTTTAACACGCTATGTAGAAAAACCCTATATGGCTCTAATATTCTATGATCCAGTCTCTCCTGCTTCTAAATTTCTACATTCTCTGACATTTTAAGGCTCTTTTTGGATCTTTTTCTTCAACTTCCTCCTCCTCCTCCCCCTTCCCACTCAGCCCTGTGGTACCTGCTCGAACTGAGAAATGACCTCCCAGAGCAGGGAATGCAAAGTGGAGAGTTCCCTCCCCAAGTCGATATAGCCCTCGAAGCCGGCTGTGTTTGAGATGGTCTCTGGGTTAGAGATCTCCAACAGGAACCGCTGCATGTTTGTCCACTCGTGTTCCAGAAATTGATTCATGAAGGACATGTATTCCTCCTTGCTGCCAAACCTGGCAAAACAGGGGTAACATGAGCCCTTTGTGGGAGCCAAGCTAGGCTGAGCCACACATCAAGAGGCTGTCTCTTACCCTGCCTGGGGCCCATCCTGTTGACATCATCCTATCCCAAAGACTGCAAGGGAAGGAAAGGGACCAAAGGTGAGCCCTAATTCATTGCAATACAAATTTTTCCAAATTAGAAGTCAGTGGTGTAAGAGGAAGGGTGCTGGACTTGGAAGCAGGAGACTTGGGTTTGAGTCTTGTCTCAGACCCCCACTGGCCCTGTGACCATGAGCAGGCCAAGTCAATAATATACTTCTCTAATCCTCTACTGCCCCCCTCCATCAAATGGGGATAACGATGATCCCAACTTCACAGGGTAACTGTGTGTTACAGGAATGCAAGCTCTTACAGAACCCTGTTTCCTCTGATGCCTTACTGTCCTCACTTCTGAGCCATCTAGATGCAAAGGGAGAGGCTATTTCAGGTGATGTTTTTGGAAGGCTCTATGGAGGAAGAAACTTGTCGCCAAGCTGCAGGGGATGAAGTTTTTGGCTGCAATAACTCTTAAAAAAAAAAAAAAACAAAAGCCATCTGCTATGTTACAGAAGGGCTACAAGTAGAGTCAGTAGAGGGAGTATTCAAATCAACAAAATTAAATAAACTTGCGGTATTATGTTACTATATTATGATGCTTGAACCTCATCACCCCGTTCTTTTTTTTCCTCCTTCTGGAAGAATCCCATTTGGAAATAACAGAAGGAACTTTGTAACAACCTGAAGCAATGGCTGTCTTTTTTTGGGAAGAGGGAAGGAAAAGGCTAGGAAACAAGAATTTACTAAGCGCCTACTATATTCCAGGCGCTGTGCTAAGTGTTTTACAAATATTATCTTATTTGACCCTCACAACAACTTTGTGATGTAGGTGCTCTTGTTATCCTAATGTTACATTTGAGGAAACTGAGGCAGACTTGTCCAGGGTCACACAACTGGTATGTGAAGCCAGATCTGAACTCATGTCTACCTCACTGCAGGCCCAGGGATCTATCCACTGTGACCTGTGACCAAGTCAAATCAATTCACAACTGCTTGTGTGGAAAGGCCTTGCTGTCTGTCCCTGACTGGAATTTTCCTTCTCCCTAAATGTGGGTCAAGGCCATCATTCCTTGCAATTGGTCATTGTGCAAACATACTACAAGACCAGTTAGACTCAACCAAATGTGATCAGGAAAATAAAACCTAGAAGCAGTTTGGTATCATCTGCTACTTTGGAATAGTCAGCGTTGGGAAGCAGAGTGGAGGGAAAGAGAGAAAGATTTGAGTTCAGAAGACTTTGGTTTGAATCCCTGCTATGTCATTTACTAGCAGTCTGATCCTGGACAAATCACTTTCCCTCTGTAGGCCTCAGTTTACCCCTCTGCTTGATGGCAGAGTTGGAATAGATAATCTTTAAGCTCACCTTCAGTTCTTGATCCTCTGACCTTTGAGTATCCATGGTTTGGACTCATCTACAACATTTTTTTTTCCTAATATCGTTGCTACTTATGCATTTGGCTTAAGAGTGAATGTGCGGAAAGGTTTTCAGCTAGCACTGCATGAGTGACCTCTTGGGCAGGTCCCAAAGGAACAAATCCATTGTCTTCCATCTCCCCACCAAGGTGGGCCCTGGTATTATACCAGCAAAAACCACCCTAAGTCCTGTCAAAGTGTCTCATGGTTCAGGTCCTTGCTTTACTCCTCCTGACAATCTCATGGGGCAACATGAGGGGTGAGCCAGACAACCCCTTGAGGGCACACTCTGGAATTCTAGGAGGGGCAGGGAGTGCAAAGGAATTTGGCTCCAAAGGTTCTTGGAGCTGTACTTCCTTCCATTGTCACATTAGGAAACTCTGGAGACCAGGCCGAGCCTAAGAGCCGTGAATCAGAAAAACATGCCTGGGCTGTAAGGGACAGCCCTTACAATGACTTGTGCTCTCCCATTATTTTCCCAGTAGAGTGTTGGGGAGAACAATGCCTAACAGGATATTTGCTTCGGGCTCCTCCAAAAAAGATGCTACTCTTTCTTCTTACAGGGGGTCTTCCACCAACCTGGTCCTTAACTTCCTATAGGCTATGTCCATGGCCATCTGTAAAGCCTAGAGCGCATATTGGGGTAGAGAGAAAAGAAACAGAAAGCACTGGATTTGAAGCCAAAAGAAATGGGGACCTCATGGGAGGGTTGCCATATATGAACTGTGTGACCTTGGAGAAGTCACTCCTTCCTCAGTAGACCTCAGTTTTATCCTCGGCAAAATGATGATAATAACTTCTGCTGTACTTCACTCACAGGGTTTTTCTAAGGCTCATGGATGATATAAGAGACATAAAATTTTACAAAACTGGGAGCTATGATTGCCGATCTTGCTGTCTCCAAGACACATATACTAGACTCATTCCTATCGTGCTTCAGGCAGTCACCCAGGACCACCTGACTTGAGGTGCCCTCTCCACAGATCTAGCTCTTTCTCCCCCTGCAACTTAGGGCTCATCTCCTCCATGAAGCTTTTCCTGACTACTCCAGGCCACGGTAATCACCCCATTTGAACTGTTCTAGCACCTGCTGACTATACCACCCAACTGCCACTTAGTCAACACTGTGATATATCATCATTGTCATTAAGGGTAAATGCTCCTAATTCCCAAAGCCCTTTTAAGTTAACATGGTACTTCCTTCCCAGCAAGCAGGTGCAGTGTCCTGAGCAGATGTCCTTGAAGACACTGATCTCTCTCAGACTCATCTTATGGAAAAGAAACAGAAACTCAGAAAGGGTTGGCAAGGTTATAAGTGTTATAAGTATAAGGTTTAAGTGGCTGAAGCAGGACACAAAAACCATGACGAGGTGTTGAGGAAACTATTCTGTAACTCTAAGACGCTAGAGAAAAGTGAATGGTTACTGACTGCCAAGAAACTGAGTCTCATCTTTCCCTCCGAAAAATTAAGAGAATAATGTTTGCGCTCTTGACCTCCCAGAGGTAGATAGTGAGGAGAGGAGTGGGTGGGAAGGGGTCGGAGAGGACAGGACAGGATAGAACAGGATAGGAATTGGACCTGCAATTTCATTGGTTAAAGGAATTCCCAAATGAGAAAACTCTCTCAAATCCACTGAATATACTTAACTAAGCTATGTGACCCTAGGCAAGTCACTTAACCTCTGTCTGTTTCCACAACTATCACATGGGTATGTATGATAATAGCAAGCCCTCCTTTCCTTTTTCCTACCTTGTTTCCTCCCTCCCCACAAAGTCTTAAAGAGCTGCCTAGGGCACTGAAGGTCACCTGACTTGCCCAGGGAAAACACTCACACAGTCAGACCTTGTGAGAGCTAGGACCTGACTCTATATCATCCTGGCTCTGCAGCCCAAGCCGCTATATCAGATTGCCTGATACCATGAGAAGAGCCCTCAAACCGTCAGGGGCCACAGAGATGGGAGCCATCATTAACAGTAGTGATGATGATAACATTGGAGTAGCAGGAGCGCTTTCCTGGGTTCCCACAAAGGGAAAGGTAAAGGGGGTGTGTGTGTGTGTGCACGTGCACACCTGTGCTTATCTGTTACAGTGGAAGATTCTACTCACTTGGCAAAGTTGGCCAGGTTCTGGGTGACCTTGGCAATAAGGGTCAGTGTTCGAGCTGTCCGGTCATCTGGGTACTCCTGGAGCAGGCTGAAGAGGGAAGGGGACATGATGGCAGGGCAGAGGAAACGCAGGAAGAGGGAAGCACTGATAAGGCGCTCACTGATGTCCGGCCGGCCTCGGTTACTACATTCCTGCCTCCAAGAGGCAAAGACCTCCTTCAGCTCCCGGGGGAAGACACTGTAGGGAAAAGAAAAGGATCCCCAAGGATCACCTTGGGCTGAACTTCAGAGGTGGCATCAACCCACAGGCTTCCTTCCTATCAATCATGGACTTAAAAGATCTGGGTTCTAGCAGTAGCTCTTTGACTACATAGCTGTATGCTCTTGGGAAAGTCCTTTTCTAAACCTCAGCTCCCTCCTCTGCAGAGTGGGAATAGTACTTTCCTGATGTCAAGCCCTACCACACAAGCTGTAATCTCGCCTCACTTCTTAGACCTCTTTTCTGTCCGAATGGTGCCTGGGCCTGGCAAACAGCAAGGAAAACCCAAACAAAGCTTTCTGGTCTCTTGGATACTGCTTCACTTTGTCAAAACAAATACTCATCCCTGAAACACCCCATCATGGAATCATCAGGCCACATGACATGGCCTCATTCCCTGAGAACGACCTCAGCTCTCCAAATAGCTTCAGTGTAGCCGCGAGACTCCTTGGCTTAAGGGCCAGTTAGAAGACAAGCTGGGTTTGGGGCAGAGGGTTCTTGGTGAGGAGGAAGACAGGATAAGGCTGGAGAGCTAAAGCGTCCAGTGAAAGAGAATAGGAGTCTAACTCGGAGTCAGAAGGCTTGGGTTCAAATCTTGGTTCTGCCACATCCACAGTGAGACCCTGGGCAGGTCATGTGGCCTCCCTTTCTGGGTCTCAATTTCCTTTTCTGTAAAGTGATGAGAACAAATTAGATAATCCCTAAATTCCCTTCCATTTCTCACTTTCTTTATTCTCTGGTGACTTCATGTTCTATCATTCTTAGTTCTAAGGTCCCTCCCAGTTCCAACACTGTGTTCTAAGGTTGTTCCTGGTTCCAAAATTCTACATTTGAATGGATCTTCTAACTCAACTTTAAGTGATCTATGTTATGTGCCAACACTGTATATACTCCAAGGTCCCTTCTAGCTCTGACATTCTCTGTTCTCTGTTCTATCTTTTTACTTGCTAAGGTCCTTCCAGCTCTGAGGATCTAGGTTGGGGCCAGATTGTAGAGGGTATCAAATGTTAGGCAGAGTTTGGACTTACATGGTGGATAATAAGGAACCAATGAAAGTTGACTTACTGGTCCACAGGCCCAGAATATTTATTTACCAGTTCTTAATCCTCACAAAGAAAGAAGCTGCCAGCTCAGACTCAGGAGCTGCCCCCACAACAGGACTCCTTCCCCCTCCTCCTCTAGGAGGGTTAGCCTGGCTTTTGTGCTGTCCCCATCCCACTTGCCTCTGAGCCCCCTGCTAGGGCTTGCATGGGTCTCAAAAGGAAACTTGTCAGAACTAATCTGCGTACATCAGCAGGGAGAAGCTCTCCTTCCCATAGGGTCCTGGGAAACATCACTCTCCTCTGCGCTTTGAAGAGAGGAGGCAGTAATTGTTTTAACAAACCCTAGCACTGCTTTGTGCAGGGCAGGGGCCTATCATTCATCACACAACTTTCTTCTGGGAACCAGCAGCAGCTTGCTGAAATTCTGCTTACACTGAAACTTTCCAGATGTCCAAATCATGCCCTAATTATAACAATTTTTGGTTATTGTACAGCTTTCCAGCACACTTGCTCTCCCTCCCATAGCCCGACCAGCCTGCAGACTCCACTGTTCTATATAAAGCCTGGACTGATCTTTACCTTATCTTGCCTGTTCTACCAATCCCAGGCTTCCACCTGCTGGCTCCCATTAATTATTCCCTAGGAAAGGTGAGTGAGGAGGAGGGAGGGATGCTAAAGAAAACACTGCCTGCCTAACCACAAACCCTCTCCTTCTCCAACCAAGAGGCTGCATTCAATACTTTGGCAGTTATTAGGTCCATAGCATCGAATAAGGGGGGTTCTGTAAATAAGATGGAAACTATCCCTGCCTTCCAAGAGCTTCCAGAAGGGCTGTATCGTAAAGGAGTAAGAGCCCTGGCCTGGGGTCTAAGCCCAGCACACTTTACTAGCTGAATGAGAGGCTAAGTTGCTTCTTTGGACCTCAAGGAAAAAGAAAGGGTTGGACTAGGTCACCTCTCCTATTCCTTCCAGCTCTGACCCCCTACAGCTGGGGTTTCCAACAAGCTCATCAAGGAGGGATATTTGTTGAAATCAATCTCTTTATTTCTTTTCTTATGTGAATATGTGTCTAAAACTTATTTCCTTTCATCTTGAAAAGTCTCTTTTATTTAGGTCTATATGCACGGTAAACTCTTAAAAAGTATTCCTTTCACACTGAATAAGGAGTGTGGGAAGGGTCACTGAAAGTCAGGGGATACAGGCCCCAAGACAGGTTGTGAACCTCTAATGTTCGACCCCTTTGAGCCCCTTTGAGCTCTACAATGGCATAACGGAAAGTAGCAGCCGGGCGTGGCAGTACACAACTGGAATCCCAGCCACCTGGGAGGCTGGGGGCAAGAGGAGCTCTGGAGTTTGGGTGTTCCAAGCTCCAACGGCTTGTGCCGGGCACCTGCACCAACTGACCATATTGGTACCATATTAATGATGAGCCCCTTAGGAGCAGGGAACCACTGGGCTGCCTGAGATGGGTTGAACCTGCCCAGGTCAGAAATGGAGCAGATCAATACTCCTACATCAATCAGTAGTGGCATCAGGCCCACAAATAGCCTGCGCAAGGTAGGGAGACCTAGTCTGAAACAAAGAAATCTGTCTAGTAGTGGCATAAGACACACACATGCCCAGTAAATGCAGCGGTGATAACAATAGCTGATATTTACCCACTGCTTTCTCTACTACAAAGTGCTTTAAAACCTATTATAATATTTTACCCTCGCGACAGATGACCCTATCAGGCAGCTAACATGATGATGACCTTGGGACAGTGTGAATAACTTGGTAAACCATTCAGTGTTATAGGAATGGGCATGAGGATGCGGGGGTGAATGAGGAGAAGCTCTTTCCACAGCAGCCAGGAAGCTCCCTCTTCTCTGCTTTCTCAGGCCCAAAGAAGTCAAGGGGGAGGGGCAGCAGGCGGGGGGGAGGGGCAGGAGGGGCGGGGAGGGGCAGTTGCAGGGAGGGAGCGGCAGTACATAGCCGGGACTGTAAGGGTGACAGGCGGAGGGTAGCACAGGGCGCACTGACCAGTAGGAGTTGATGATCTTGCAGAAAGCCAGCTCGCAGCACATCTTCAGGTTACTCTGGTGCTCGGGGAGGTCTGAAGATGAGCACTTGCTGGGGTCCACCTCGCAATTCTCATCCGACTCATACAAAGCTTTGATAAACTCACCTGCAAAGAGTCCCCGCCGTGGGCAGGTGGTGTGAGGTCCCCTGGGCTGTGTGGGAAGGCAGCCTCAGGTAACATCATCATTAAATTTGAGGTGTGGTAGGGGGAAAGGGTCTTCCCCCTCACAATAGGAGCCACGGAAGAGCGAGGGTTCTGCCTCCCTCTTATACCAGGGGCTTCTTTGGGGTATGAGCCATGATTCGTCCTCCCCCAGCCCATTCTGGATGATCCCCTAAACCTCACGCAGCCCTCCTCCCCCCATTCTTGGCTCCATGTCCAGTGACACCAACCTAAGGCATCCTGCAGGTACTTCTGGCCCACCAGCTTAAGATATTCCTCAATGGCCTTGGTGGCTAAAGTGTTCTCTCGGAAGATGAGGTGCTCGTTCTCCCCACAGCGGTCCACCTCAGACATCATCAGGTCTGTGAGGAAGTCCTGCAGAGGGGAGTGAATTGGGGGCCTGAATTGGGGGAGCACATTCTGTGGAGGGGTCAGTCCTTGTCCTGGTGGGAAGTAGACAGGGCTTTTCTTGTCTGACAGTGAGGCTCCTCTTCTCATCCCAACACAGCAGGTTCCTACTGTGAACCAAGATCCTTCAAAATCCCTATTAGGGTTGGGGGTGGGGGAGGTCAAGTCTCCAGAGACCTGGGTGCAAACCTCTACTGAAACACTTACTGCCTGGGTGGCTGTGGACCAGTCACTTAACTTCTTTAGGGGTCCAACTAATGAAAAATGAGGACAAAAATATCTGCTCTACCTATTTCAAGGGTATTATGAAGCCAGTGTTTCACCAATCTCAAAGCAGAATACAAATATGAGTTATTCTGTGTCACCACTACCTAAAAGTCTGATAAGGGAGATGGGGACCCAACTTCAGGTCTCTGGCCACCCCCATTTCTGCCCAGTTTCCCAGGATTTGGCCTCTCCTGACTTTGGGTAGAGGGATATCATTCTCAATGAAGGAAAAGGAGGTGATTTGGAACCAAGTCAGAATCTCTCAGGTTCCCTGGTTCTCTCCTGTTCTCTCCCCCTCACCATCATCTTCCTGTTCTAGCCTGAACCAAGATCATAGGATTTAGAGTTGATAGGGACCTTAGAGATTAGCCCAACCTCTTCATTTTACAGATGAAGAAACTGAGGCCCATAGAGCCTAAGTAACTTGCTCAAGGTCACACTGCCAGTAAAGAGCAGTATTGGTCTTTGAACCTAGGTCCTCTCATCCAAATCCTGACTCCCCAAAGAAGGAAAAAAAAATTCTTTGCAGGGACCAGAGCTGAACCAGTCCCCATCTAATCTTTGATATGCACATACTCAAACTCACTCAGCTTTGACCCGCCTGATATGTGGATAGTAAATAGGTTTAAACTACAAGCAAAAAGACAGTGTCTCCTCCCTCTCCCCTTAGCAACAGAACCATTTGATAGAACTCTAGACATGTTCTGGCCAGGTCTTCCTCTGCCACCACCTCTTCTAGGTGGGTTCTAAGTTCACAAGTCTGATTTCTGAGAATTTTAGAGGCCAATGTCCCCTTTGGCCCCAGTGCCTGCTGAAGTCTCAGAGAGGCCTCTGAGAACTTGGGTTCTGCTAAGGAGAGGTGGCAGTTAAAGTTGCTGGGTGGCCTCTCCCTGCTTTTCTGGTGTTTATCCAGCCAAACTCAGCTACAGGGCAATGGCTTTCCTGCTTTATTCTAAGCCAGGATTGTTCCAAGGGGGAGGCTTCCAAGGGTGGGGATTTGGGGGAGGGTGGGGAAGTAAAAGGGAGGATGTGTGGAGGAGAGACATGAGGGAAGGCTCAACACAGCCATGACAGCTTTTCTGCCCAGCACTTAATACAGTGCCTGGCACATAGTAGGTGCTTCTATGTTGGTTGATTGATTACAAATATTTCAAGGGCTGTCACATGGAAGAACTATACTTCTTTAGTTTAGCCCAAGAGGGCAGAACTAGGACCAATAGGCAGAAGTAACAGGGAAGCAGATTCTGTCTCTCATTTTAAGGAACGACTTAATCAGAACTATCTTGAAATGTTGCCTGGATAAGTAATGACCTCCTCATCACTGGCAATGTTCAAGCAGAGGGGGGGGATGGTTATCTGCTGTGCACGCTGGAGAGGGGATTCCTACACAGAGTGTGGAATTGGGTTGGACTGCCTTGAAAAAAGTCTTTTCCAACTCTATTCTAATATTTTAAAGGATTCTAAGATTAGAGGATTCTTGATACCATGGCTGCCCAGAAAACAACCCAGCCATGTGGTAGCACCAGGGAGAGCCGCCTTCGCTTTCTTAGAAGGACTGAACTTTGTGCCTTTGTGTTTTTCACTACAGAGAATAAATCACTGTTGTCAGATCCCCTTCACAGCATGTTTCTGGGGGAAACACCAAGAGGGAAAAACCTCCCCTCAGCAGGAGAGGCTTAAAAAAGAAACCCACCAACACCCATCTATTCAGAGCTGCCTGTAAAATCCCTGTAGGGGAACAAATCCCCCCTTCCTCCTCCTTTCACTCCCACAATTAGCTCTCCTGGCTTCTGGGTATAAGGGTGGGGGGAGGGATGGAGTTTCCTTAAAAGAGAGAAGAGAAACTGATGATAACGAAAGCCTTCTAGCAACACTGGAGAGAGTAGGGAAGGAACAGGGATGGGATGAAAGAAGATGGTTATACTGAACAGGAGTGAGGAGGGTAGCAGAAGAAAGCAGTGGGAGAAAGGGAAAAAGAGATGGTGAAGACAAAGAAAGAGAAAAAACAGAGAAAGAAGTGACTTGTCCAAAGTCACGCAAGTAAGGTTCATCCTCTGGACTCCCAGACTGGTTTGCTTTACAAATGTGGCTCTGTTCCCCTAAGTCTCTTCACAAAATTAATCAATCTATAAGCTGTTATTAAGTACTTACTATGAGCCAGGCACTGGGATACCAATATAAAAATGAGACAGTCCCTGTCCTCAAGTAAAATCTGGAAGGGACCTTAGGAGATCATCTAGTCCAACCTCATTTTGAAGATGGAACTGTCAAAACACACACACACACACACACACACACACACACACAATCTTTTTTGCCTTTATTTCCCTAGACTAGAGCGTAGCACATTGTGGTGCAATTTCAAGTGCTTATTAAATGCATGTTAATTTGAGAAGATAAAAATGGCAAATGTTGGAGGGGCTGTGGAAAGATAGGTGCGCTGATACATTGTTGGTGGGGCTGTGAATTGGCCTATTCCTTCTAGAAGAAACTGTACTAAAAAGTCACTAGATGAAAAAAAAAAACTTATTGACCCAGCAATACTATTACTAAGCAGATACCTCAAGGATATCAGAGAGGGAAAGGTCCCATATAGACAAAAATATGTACACGAGTGCTTTTTGTAGTAGCAAGGAATGGGATGGAAAATAGGTACTAGTCACCTTGGGAATGGCTAGACTTACTGGCATATGAATATAATGGAGTAAATTATTTCACCACATGAAATTATGACTATGAAGAATTCAGAAAAACTGGGAAAGACTTATGTGAACTGATTTATAGTGAAGTAAGAAGAACGAGGAGGATAATTTACATGTCTGCCCACAATAATGTAAAGGAAAACAAGACTGAAAGACTCTAAAATTCTGATCAATCCAGTGATCTATTTTGACTTCAATGGACTGCCTGTGAAGCATGGCTGGTAGACTACAGGGGCAGACTGAGGTGTAGACATGGCCAATGTATCCATTTGTTTTGCAGGGCTGTACTTATTTGTTATAAGGGATGATATTTAATAATATTTGTCAGGTGATATATTATTATAATATATGATATATTATTTAATGATATTTAAAAAGAATACCAATAACATTTTAAGAATGGGGAAACTGATTTGCCTTCCAAATTTAAGGTTTTAGGATTTGAAGCCTATGGTGGATTAGCAGTTATTCCATAGCCATATTGATGAAACTCATGCATACAAACAAAAAGGCATGCATACACACATACATACACACACACATATACATGTACACAAAATACACATGCACACACCTTTCAAAGCGGGGCTCCAGCTTTCTGTGGCTGACTGAACCCAGGTGTGAGGGTGTACCCCCTAGGGAATATTTCTCAAGACAACTAACTATCCTTCTTTAATTATATTGCATGGGGGACAATATCAGTGCTGCCTTTATCTCTCTGGACCTACTAGACAGACTGAGACAGTTCCATCGGGATCCTATACTGTGAAAAACAACATCTCAGACAATCCCTGAGACTCCAATCTTTTCTAATTCCAAGTGAAACTTATTTTCAGAAAACATGAAAGAAATATCTTAATCCAGAGGGTCCAAACAGTATGGCAGAAGGATCTCTCCCTATACAGACAGCCTGGTCACTCTGATCCACAGAATCCCAGAAGGGCTCCTTATTAGGGATGTCACAGAAGGTCCCTGCACTAGATGAGAGTTTGGACCAGACAACTTCTCAGGTTTCTTTTAATTCTAAGAATTTAAGTACAGTACAGGGGGAAAGTGCTAACCTGGAAGTCAGGAGACCTGGGTTCTAATAATGATTTTGAAGCTAAATAATTGTGTGACCTTGGGATAATCTTGGTGCTTCAGTTTCCTCATCTGTAAAAAAAAGAAAAGTATGGGGTCTCTGAGTTCTCTTTCAGTTCTGACATTCCATGAATACCAGTTGCTTCAAGTTCTAAGGTTCTATCATTCTATCTATGATTGCAGATAGATTCTAGCCCCTGCTCTGTCGTTAACTAAAACGTATCATCTTGGGCAAGTCCCTTCCCTTCCCTGGGCCATGATTCTTATCTCTGTAAAATGAAGGGGTCGGTTCCCTAAGGTTCTTTCCAGTTGTGGACATTCAGTGTTCTAAGATCTCTTCCAGCTCTAACATTTCACAGTGATGTGAAGGAACTTTAAAGAAGCAGAGATGGAGCAAAATTGTAAAAACAGTCCAGACTGAGGAGAAGAGGCAGGCAAAACCTTTCCCCACTTCCACCTGGGGTTTTCCCTACAGGTTGGATATTGATCCTTGATAGTAGGGCCAAGGGAAGGGAAGTGTACTGAATGGTTCTGTCTATCCTTGGTCCTTTCTTTCTTATTGAAGACTGAGCCCTTCCTCCTGCAGACTTGCCCCAGTTGTCAGCACTGTGTATATCAAAGCTGGCTTCCCCAAAGGGCCCTCACTCTGAGCAACACCCTCTTCCTCCTTCTCCTACTCTGCCGCTGCCACTTAAAGGATCCAAATTAATTTTCATGAATGCGGTAACAGAATTAGACCCTTGGGCTGAGCCCTGGAAGGCCAAGAAGCTTCAGGCAGGTGGGTTGGTTGGTGTTTTATAGCCTGGTTGTGGCGACTGAAACGTTGGTCTGATAATGGGAACCCTGACACAGCCATAACTCTGGGGGTAGCCCAGAGGAACCTTGTCAGGGTGGTAGCAGTAAAAGGCTGGCTCTTGGGTATCACAAAATTGCAGGATTTTTTTTTAAACTGGGAAAGGCTTTAGAATAGAGAATGCTAGAATACAGAGTTTGAAGGGACCATAGAGATAGTATAACCATCTCATTTTATAAATGAGGATGCCGAGGCATCTTGAGGAGCAGTGATTTATCCAAGGTCATAAAACTAGTAAATGATAGGGCTGGGACCACACCCTGGGTCTCCTGACTCTTGGTCCAGGGCTCTGCTTGGAGATCTCTTAAGACTGAATAAGCCAATAAGTCCCTTCTTCTTAAAGCTCAGATAGGTCTTTCTTTGAAAGTTGTCCTCCCTGGGCCATTCCCCCCAAAACACACACACACACACACATACACACACACCCCCCACACACACACACCCACCCACCCCACATATATTTTCCTAGAAACCATGTAGAACCCCCGAGTAGACTTAATGGCTGGTGCTTACAGGGATGCTTAATGGGGAGAAAGGATTCCCCCACCATTCTCTTTGGGCAACCATTTCTACTCTGGTAATTGAGGAATTCAGCCTCTTAGGAACCAATTTCTTATCTGTTTCTTCCCCTTTTAAGGTAGAGGGGAAAAAAAAAATCTATTTGAGAACTCATCTTCACAAAAGGTCATTGAACCTGTCCAAGGCAGTGTGGTGTGGTGGAAAGACGGCTTTAGAATCAGAAGACTTGGGTTTGAGTCTTAGCACTGTTAGTTGTGTGACCTTGGGAAAGTCACTTCTCCTGGGCCCATTGTTTCCTCATCTATACAATTAGAGGGGGAACTAAATTGTATCACTGATCTCTTGGACCATCAGCAAGGCTATGGGGAAGGAATACTGGATTCAACGTTGGAAGGGGCCTAAGAGAGAGAGCAACATCTTAATTTTTTTGAGGGAGGTAGGTCTAGACTTGTGATTTGATTGGTGTAGGGAACGAGACTATCGTAGTAAGGATAAAACCCTCTACTAGGGAAGATCAGCAATTCACAGTCTTAGAGATTTGACTGGAGAACTAAAAGGTTTAGTGACTCGCCCAGAGTCACATGCCAGTATTAGCTAAAAATCAGCACTTAAACCTATGTCAGACTTCACGGCTACCTCTGCTTCTGCTCTGTGCTAACACACCCCTCTCCCCTGATTTTATAAATGAAGAATTGAGGCTCAGAAAACCAAATGACCCGCCCAAGATCTTACATTTAGCTAATACCAGCAAAGCAATCATTTACCAAAAGGAAGGTTTGACATTTCAACCTCTACGGCAGCTTTACCTTACCGATAGCATCAAGGAAAACATACTGCCTGGGGCGTTAGCACCGGGAATGAATGGCTGTGACCTTCTTATGAGCTCAGGCGGGCAGAACACCAGGATCACACTCTTCACTTCTTATCCCACAGCAGGCATTAGTTATGCCTCCCCGCCAGGAATGATAGCGGGTGTAAAGAGTGAAAAAATCTTTTTGAGGGATGTTCTGGTAGTGATTTATCCCAGGAGCTGGATGGTCCAAAGGCTGATTCTTCTAGGCCCATCGATCACAGGTGCTATTGTGGTTTTCGAAAGGGAAATGAAGCTTTTTTTTTTTTTGGTAGGGGGAGGGAATAAGAATGGGGGGGAGTAAGATACTAAGAAAACAAAGCCAAGATTTAGTCGCCTGGATCCCAGCCATTATTCTTGGCCTTAGAGGTAGGCTGCAATAGCCTGGGACCCAGGCTTAAATCAAGGCTTACAGAGGGAGAACAGAAACTCAAAAGCGTTAGCACCAAAAGGATCTCAGATATCACTCAGCCCAACGCTTTTGTGTCAAAGGGAAGGAAACTGAGGTTTAGAAAGGGGAAAGTAGGGGATACATTTAACTTACATGTCCCACAAAGGTGCTAATATGACTTGGAATCACAAAGCCTGGCTCAGTGACTTCTTACTCCATGATCTTGAGAAAGTACTTAAAATCATCGGTAAAATGAAGTTAGGAGAGATCCAATCTAATTTTATTTAAATATGAGAAAGGCGGGCACTTTTCCAGGGGCAGCTGCATTGATGGATTTGGCGAGATTGAGTACCTAGTGTATTTATGAGCTTAGTGAACAAGCTTGAGCCATAGATCTTATCTTCTGCCCAAAGCCCAGGGTGATAGGACTGTTTCTCTCGTTGTCTATTTTTTTAACTTGGCACTTGGTACCAAGTTTCCCCTTCAAGTGAACCTCGGGCCAAAGGGGGAAAAGAATCTGGCTTCTCTAAATATGAGCTAAGGTTTGTCCCTTTTTTTCCTGCTCTATAAAGTCTGAAGGCAGCTGCCATCTCTGGTTCACATGACTCACAAGATATCCCCTACAACTGAGAATCAAGTATCACCTATTTTAGAGACTGGATGACTGAGGTACTGGTTGGAAAACCACCCTCCTTAGGCTGCAAGGTGAGGTCCAGCCAAGCACAGGTACTTTTCCCAGTGTTTAAAGTAAGGACGGAATAGATTGACTTGGTTTGGGGTTTGGTCCCCAAGAAGGAGGAGGAGAAAGAGACCTTTTTCTTTATGAAGGCAACAGGCCAGAAGTAGGGTGCATGTGTGCATGATACAAGAGGCAGGGGAACATGTGAGATAGGAGGGAGACAGATCAGAGAAGTAGAAAGAATAGTAGAGAGTCACAAAATCGATGTTACAGTTTCATGAAACACTAAAGCTCGAAGGAAATCTAGGAGACCAACTAGTTAAACCTTCCTCATTTTATGAATTAAGGCCCAAACAGAGAAGCAACTTGTCCAAGGTTGCTAATACACAGCAGGACTCAAATCTGGGTCTTTTGACTCCAGTTCTATTGTTCTTTTTACCTCATCACACTGACTCTTCTGTGTTTCATGGACACCTCTGTTTCTCATGCTAAGGTTGTATGGAGGGTGTCCTTAAATGTGGGTAAAGGACTTCCTTTTTCGCCCTCTCCAGAATGGGAAGAAGCAATGTCAGAGGTCTGAGGCCCAGGATATCAGCCGCTGACCCAGCTTCCAAAAGCAAGGTCTAACCACATCAAAACTGGGGGCAGTAGCCCCTCCTCTCCCATCTTGAATACCAACCATTTCTGATGGCATTAATCCTTGGTAATGAGCAGGTACCAGCAGGTTCAACAGAGCCGGCAGGGGAGAGACGGTTTCCTACTTGCCCAACAAATTATCCTCCTCCCCAAGTGCTGACTAACCTTCTTAGACATAGTTCAGTTAATTGGGACTCTGACAGGGGCTTTGATCTGGGTATACTCAAAGGAGAGGAGAGGCAGCTTGTCTTAGTAGAAAGAGCCCTGCCTTTGGAGTAAAGAGATTGGATTTTGCCATTAATTCACTGTGTAATCCAGGGCAGGACAATCCCTTTTTATGGGCCTCAGTTTCTCAGTTTTTACCTTTAGATAAAATAAAAGGGCTGGCCAAAGTGATCTCTGAAACCCCTTTTAGTACTAATAGTCTATAAGAGGAAGAAAGTTAAAGCATCCAATTTCCAATGTAGGCAGTCTGGTTTCAGGGAGGAAGAAGTCCCCACATCATCATCTCTGTCCCTTCACATGTTAGACTAGGACCCCAAATCCTACAGCAATCATGGTTCTTCCATAGAGGCAAGAACCTAGAAGTAATATTCAACCCCACACCTGCTGTGTACACATTTAACCTGGACATTGGGTCTGAGGTCAGAGTTACTTCTCTAAGCTTCAGTTTCATCATTAGTGCTATGGGCAAAGAAGTCCACAACAGGCAGGAATTTCACCAGGAGGCCGCTTTGGAACAGTGAAAATTGCATTGAGTCACAGCTGAGTTTTATTCTCAGCTTCACTACCTTGGATATGCCAATTTATCTCTTGGAGACCCCGTTTTCTCATCTATAAAATGAGGGTGTTTGACAGGATAAAAAGTTCTTAACCTTTTATGTGTTGGGGTCCCCACACTGGCAGTCTGGTGAAGCATATGGACCCCTTCTTAGAATGGTTTTTAAATGCATAAAACACATAGGATTACAAAGGGAAGCAATTACACTGAAATGCAGTTAACTATATATATATTAAAAGTTAATAAATCCTAGGTTAAAGATCCTTGGATGACATGGTCTCTAAGTTCCCTCAAAGCCCTTACAAGTGTGTGTGGCTGTGGATAGAACACTGGGTGTGGAGTTAGGAAGATCTGAGTTCAAGTCTGGCCTCAGACACTCCCTAACCGTGTGATACTGGGCTTTGCTTCAGTTTCCTCAACTGTGAAGCACTTAGCTCAGTTCCTGGCACATGGGAACAGCTATGCAAACGCTAGCTATTATCATTACACTCATTCTGTGCTCTGTATTTTATCACTCTACATCCTCAAGTCTTTTCCAGGGCTGAAATTCCATGTTCTAAGGTCCTTCCAGCTCAACTTTTTATGTTGTATGTGCTAACATTCTGTCTCCCAAACTCGGGGTTTGGGACAACCTGTACTCTCTCCTTGGAGAGAGGGAGGGAAAGCAAACTCTATGTGATGGCTGCCTTGTCTACACATCTCCTTTAGGACTCCAGGCCCTGAGTCAAGGGTCATAAGGAAGAAAGGAGACCGTGCTTTCCATAGGACTGTGTGTGTGTGTGTGTGTGTGTGTGTGTGTGTGTGTGCGCGTGTGCTACACATATGTACCTAGCTGGGGCGTGAAGGACATGCAGGACTTGGCTTGTACCTTTGCCTTCCCCGTACTCTGCAGGATGTGCACCAGGGCTGAAGCCATCTCCTCCTTGTTCTTGACGCTCAGCACGGGTTCCAGCGCAGAGCACAGAGCCATATAGTTGTTGGTGATATACTCAGCAAATTCCTTATACATCTCCATAGGGAGGATGCTCACAGTCTGGTATCGGGACTTGATACGGATCATGGGGCCAGGACTCTTGCCCTTGGGGTTGGGTGTCACTACAGGGTACCATTTCTCCACAAACTGCCGCCCCGACACTGAGGCCACGGCCAGGTTCACCAGCCCCAGGTAGTTGTTCTTGTCCTTTTTCTTCTTCTTGTCAGTCTCCTTGTACAAGTGCACCGTGATATTCCTGAGCGGTGGCAGATTGTTGAACTCAAAGTGTTCCCCCCAGAAGACATTATCTGTCTTTAGCTTACATGTAGTCCGTGCATAAAGGACATCATCCAGGCACAGTTCACATAAATACTTTTTCTTGGCCGGGAGGTCCTTTGCTTCGATGACCCAGAGCTTCAGCATGTGCTCCACCCTCCGACTGTTGTCCTAGGGAGCACATGGACAGTCAGAGATTAGGCAGGGAGCAATGATTCCCCTTCCTCTCTACTATACACTCTAACCAACCCAATGGCAAATGTGGTCATCCTCCTGTATTTTTTTTTTTAATGGCCAAGCTAACCAGAGTTAATTCGAGTCATAAAATGTCAGAGCTGGAAAAAACCTTAAAATGTACTATGTTAAAACAGAGAACTTAGAATTTTGAAGCTGGAAAAGACATTGGAAATGAGGACAAAGAACACAGAATGTTATAATTGGGTCTATAGAAAACAGAAGATTAGAAAATAAAACAAAGAATGTTAGGCCTATAACTGAGGTCATCTTGTTCGATGTCTTCATTTTACAGATTGAGAAACTAAGGCAAATTCTTTTGGTTTAGCTGTCTGAAATTGTCCAAAATTGAAACTGCCAAAAGGTACTGTGAATTTGGTATCAAAAGAAGAGTAGGTTAGCGAGTTCTCCATAAACCTTTCTTTCCTTCTAATTTCTGGATTGTCCTTAACCTCACGTCTTAAGTGAGAAACAAATTAACCTAAGAAGAAACATGGCCAATAATAAAGTCTTGTGGAAAATTAGACAGATAAGAAGCCATCTTTTTGGGGTCCTAAAACAATAAGGCTGATTATTTTAACAGAGTTGTATAAAAGGAGGTAGCAGGTCACAGTAAAAAAAAAAAAACAAAACAAGGAGTGGATCAAGAATCAGGGGATTCAGGTTCTAATCCTTCCTCACGTCACAAACTAGACCTTGGTTGATTCACTTAACGTTCGTGAGCCACAGGGTCCTCACTTGCTCGATGAAAGAGTTGGATTAGATGATGCTTAAGGTCCCATCCGGTTCTCACATTTTATGCTCTATGTTTTCACATTCTATGTTCTAAAATATCTTTCAGCTTTAACACTCTAATGCTTTCCATTTTCTTTTTTAAAAATCCCTTCTAACTGCAGCTTTCTATGATTTTCTGACTTCCAATGAGGAGGACTTTCCAATCTACTCCTCAACAGTAGGCAGTGGTGGGGGGAGGAGGGACAGTGGGGAGGGAGGGAGAGAGAGAGGGAAGCGGGAAGAGAGAGAGAGATATTTTGATTGCAAACTGGGGGCAACTAGGTGGCATAGTCAATGGAGCACCGGCCCTGGAGTCAGGAGGACCTGAATTCAAATCCAGCCTCAGACAACTTACACTTAACTAGCTGTGTGACCTTGGGCAAGTCACGTAACCTCAATTGCCTTGCCTTCCCCCCTACAAAAAAAAAAAAAGAACCTGAAATGGAAAGCAGAGAGTTTTAGGGAGAATGGAGCCATGGTAAAGAAAGGGAATGTTTGAAAAGGGCATCCCCACTTCCTAGCAGGTTTTTAAAACCTCTATAAGTACAATTGTTTCTGAGAGTCACCCTGGAGATTTCAACCATGGCTGAAAAAACATTTCTCTCCCCAACAAATGTGGGGATTCCTAGGATGAGATAGGGCAGAGGGGTGGCACAGTGGGAGTCAGGAAGACTCATCCTTCTGAGTTAAAATCTGGCCTCAGACACTTAGTAGCTATGTGACCTTGGGCAAGTCACTTAACCCTGGGTGCCTTGGTTTCTTCATGTGCAAAATGATCTGGAGAAGGAAATGGCAAACCATTCTAGTATCTTTGCACAGAAAACCCCAAATGGAGTCATGAAGAGTTGGACGTGGCTGGAACGAGTGATCAACAACAAAGCTAGGACAACATGCCAGGGACTATTTAATATAAATGTGGTTAATTTGATATTGCACCCCAAATCCTTTATGTCCAGGTCAGGGAGAGCCACAGGAGACATAGCTGGAAGGAGACCTGGATGTCCAATAAGATGTCAAATCATGGGCCAGCATATGTCTCAGGGGAGTACATTTTATCATCCTGTCCAGTCCTATATGTCCACACCGAACTGCCCCTTAACCCATTCCTAAGGTAATCACTTCCTTCCACATTCTTGTGTTCTTTCCCTTGGTATCTGCACTCTTCTGCACCTCTGCAGATCTAATTTCTATCTCCCCACCTGGGGAGAGATGACACGGCCTGCCACCAGGGTTGACGTCTGGCCAAAGCAGGGTGTTTCCCACAAATGGCACTGTGGTCCCAGGAGGGAGAGAAGATTCAGGGACCAAGCCACCCACCCAATCCCAGATTTTACCTTGTTGGGATGCACAGCTCGCCGAAGATTTTCCATCCATTTATCCCGCTCAGCTGCAGATCGGCAGGAAAAGCACTTGCTTCCTGAGGAAGTTGTTACCTGTGTGGAAAGGAATAAGGATTTTGTGATAACCAAACAGGTGGCCTATGTCTACCTGCTGGACAACTCCAAGGCCACAGAATGCCTGGGAAACCTATGTGGGGACACACATACATGCATATATACATGCATACATATACACACACGGGGAGATGGGGGGAGGCCTTCTGTTCCTAAGGAACTGCCTTCTTAATCGAACATTCTCAGAATATCAGAAAGGGAAATGACCTTAGAGATGACCCAGTCACTTGTTGGAAAGGACCTCTGAGACAGTGTAGTCTAACCCCTTTCATTTTATACGAGGTGACTAAGGCTCAGAGAGAAGGAAATCTATGAAGGTAACACTGCTAAGTAGAAATCCCAGAAGTCTATGCCAGGGCTGGTAACTCCAGGGCCAGCATGTACTTACTATCTCTCTCATTTAATACAAAACTTCTTTATCTTACAGGTTAAGGACACTGAGAGGGTGGACCTGGGAACAGGTTCAAATCAGGTCTTCTGACTCTAAGATCACAACCCCAACACCACCTGAAAGGATATTTACACTTAACTTTATGCCCTATCTCTTGTTCATTCATAAATCATTCACCTATCCATAAGTCTGATAAGTAACATATTCCATGTTCTTCTAATTTTCTTGTAAAATCTCTCTTTATATCTAGGTCATGTATACATTTTGACCTTAACCTGGCAAATGGTATGATATTGGTCCATGCCCAGTTTCTACCATACTGCTTCCTAGTTTTCCCAACAATTTTTTTTTGGAGGGGAAGGGGGAAAAAAAAGAAATTTACATGATAGTTTTGTTGTATATTTTGGAAGGAATAGCAAGTTATGCCTAGCAGATTTGCAGTTTCATATACAATCCTCTTTTTAGTTAGTTTGTTTCTTTTTTAAGGGGGAAGGTGGGGCAATTGGGGTTAAGTGACTTGCCCAAGGTCACACAGCTAGTAAGTGTGTCAAGTATCTGAGGCCACGTTTGAACTCAGGTCCTCCTGACTCCAGGGCTGGTGCTCTACTCACTGCGCCACCTAGCTGCCCCATACAATCCTCTTTTTATTATACTACGCTATGGAAATTCTTATTTTATTCCATAAATTAAAAATAAAATAAAGGCTAGACTTTAGAGGTGTGAGAAGCTTGGAGCTCATGTACTGCAGCCACGTCACTTTACAGATACGGAAATGGAGGTTTGCAAATGGGAAGTGACTAGTTCAAGGTCACACAAGTAATAAGTAGCAGAGTGGGAAGGCAAACCCAGCTTTTCTGACTCCAAATCCAGGATGTTTTTTCACTATATTGTTGTTTCCTATCTGAAAGATTATGAACAACCACCATCGCCACAACAATAATAATTCACAATTACGTAGTATTTTAAGGTTTGCAAAGTGCTTTTCTCACAACAATCCTGCAAAGTACTAGTGCAAGAGTTATGAATCCGAAAGTTATGGGATGTTTGCCCGGAAGGGACCTTGGAGATGCTCTTATCTGGGCCGCTCATTTTACAGAGGAGGAGATGGAAGCTCCAAAAAGGAAAATGACTGGCCTGGGGTCACAGAGTTAATAAGTAAAAGACTAGACTAGAAGCCAGGTCTCCAGAGTCTAAATCTGTGCTGTTTCTACCACAGCACAACCCACCAGGGAAGAGAAAGCAGACAAGGGCCAGGAAGAAGTAGCAAAACAAAGTCACACACACAGAGTCTCTCTGCAGAGCCACAGCTCCTCAGCAGCTTTTGATTTTCTCTCCCACAAGAGATGCTCTTCTTCCTCCTCCTCCTCTTCCTCCTCCACCATCAATGGGCACCTGACTGGCAGAGGGGCAGTTGTGTTCCAGGGGCCAAGCATCATATCATGAGTTTGCAGGGGCCAGAAAGGAAAATGCAGGACTCATTAATTTCCATGATGCAACTTATTTACATGAATATATCCATCCCTCAGATGGATGGTGCCACTAATTAAGCATAATTATCAAGGGGGTTCATCTTTCGAGAAATGATCTCAAAGTAGAGGCTAAAGGAACTAATGGAGGAAAGAAGGAAAAGCCAAGCCACTGGCACTGTTCCATCCTCAGTGCCTGAGAACCTTTGGAGTCACCCATAGACCGCTACTTTCTTCCTGACTGTAGGCCCACCCTGTGATTAATTCATCCAGACTCTTGTCCAGCAGAGTTCATAAGACAGGGCCAGCCCAACTCAGCGAGGATTTCAGGAAAGAAGGAGATTTATTTTATTTTTTCTTAGAGTGAAGAAGTTCTAGAGTTCTAGAGTCACTCTCTTTTTAAAAAAAATATTTATTTTTAATTTACAGATTAAAATAAGAATTTCCATAACACAGTATAATTAAAAAAAAAAGATGATTGCAGAAGAAACTGCGAATCTACTATGTACAACTTGCTCTTCCTTTTAAATATATAAAGTTATCATGTAAAATTCCACCCCCTCCCCTTTTTTTCTTCCCTCAGCCCCCAAGTTGGTTGGAATAATGAGCGAGATGACGATGACAATAGCTCACCTTTCCACAGTGCTTTATAGTTTACAAAGTATTTCCCCCCTCTTTGTTGCTATATTGTACATACTGTACTGTACTATCGTCCCCAGTTACCATGGGAAACCTGGTCCTCTCAGACGTTACACAAGATGCTCAAATGAGAAGTGCTTTGTTAACCTTAGAGTGCTATGTAAATGTCACTTGAAGTAGTATTTATTATTGTTGGTCTAAATCTGTGATTTCAATGGTGTAGGCAAGTCCTTCTATCAGTGCTGACGAGCAACTGTTCTGCAGGTTATAGCCTTAGGGAGTGTGCTATAGCAATGAGAAATCAAATGACTCGTCCAGGATCATAGAGTTAATGTGTCAGAGGTAGAATGTGAACCCTGGTCTTCCTAATTCCAAAGCCAGACCTCTAAGGGCTATACCAGTGGTGCCAAACTCAAATAGAAATGGGGCCACTAAACTGTACATCAGGATCCCTATAGACTTAGAAAACTACTTATTAAAATTATTTATGTTCTATCGTGGGGCGGCTAGGTAGCACAGTAGATGGAGTGCTGGGCCTGGAGTCAGAAAGATACGAGTTCAAATCCAGCCCCACATACTTAGTAGGCATTTGACCCTGGGCAAATCACTTATCCTATTTGTCTCAGTTTTCTCATCTGTAAAATGGGCTGGAAAAGGAAATGATAAACCACTCCAGTATCTTCGCAAAGAAAACCCCAAATAGGGTCACAAAGAGTTGGATAATGAACAACAAAATGTTCTATTGTATTTTTATTGATCTTGTTAAACATTGCATTTTAATCTGGTTCAGTGGGCAATGCATTTGACACCTCTGTGCTACCTCTCATAATTACTCCTGAGTCACTTATTACTTACACAAGACAAAACAGGCACTAAGAGAAGAGGTTAGGATTTAAACCTAGGTGAACGATTCCAAGTCCCGCATTCATTCTCTTTTCCTATAATGTCTCCCTTAGAGGCCAGCCCTAATATACACCATTCTACCAAAGTGCTTACATATATCATCCTGTTTGGTCCTTAAAACATCCTTATGAAGCAGACCAAGAATTAAAATTTCTATTTTACAGATGAAGAAAACTGAAATTTAAAGAGAATTCATGGCTCATTAGAGGCAGTAGATTTCTCCTGGGGGATCAATAACCCTCTCCTTCTCCCTTATTCCTTACCCTGTCCCAAGCCACAGGGTGCTCTATAGGGAAAAGGAAGGTTCTGGTCATGAGCCTCCCTGAGGGATCCAACATCTTGGCCAAATGAGAGGCAGCCCTCTCTTCCCACTCTAGATTGGGCAGGACAGAAAGAAGTTAGATTCTGTCTCTTCTTCCACTTCAGCTAGAAGCAGTTTCATCTGAATTATTTTCTGCTGTCCCAATGGCATCAACTATTTTTAAGTAGTGAAAGTGAGAGAAGAGACTTCTCCGTTTTCTGTTTTCCCTTGATGCTTTGCCATTAACCATAAATTAATTCTTTTTTTTCTCCCTCTCTTCCTTCCATTCCACCAATTCTTATTATATGCCAGACGTATAGACAAGAATCTCACAGGAAGAAATCAGGGGGTAGAATACGCCTCCACAAGAGTGCCAGCATAGACGCAATCGTGTACAAAGTACATGTATTGACATATACAAAGCACTGTGCTGGGCACTAGAGAAGACACTAAATATCGACAGAGCCATGACACATATTTTAATTACTATGAAATGAAACAGAGTATCCTAACTGCCAAAAGGAGGGAAGTGCACAATGGTGGCAGAGATAGAAAAGGGAAAGGGTTGTTATGAATTGGGAGGAGGGATATCAAGGGTGGTTTCTTAGAACAGGCATCACCTGAGCTGAGTAGAAGATCAACAGGTATGGGGGAGGGGAGATTTCATGTGCCACCAACAACACGGGCAAAAAGCACCATTCAGACAAGTTGGAATATATAATGGGGAGGGTAAGTAATCGTTTGGTTGGAGCACAGAAAATCAAGGATCATAGGACATGAGAATCTTAGAAACCACTTTGTCCAACATCTTTATTTTGCAGAGAAAGAAAGCAAGGCCCAGAGAAGGGTACACAAAATAGTGAGTAGCAAAGCCAGCATTTTAATCCCAAGTCTACTAACTCTAAATCCAGTCTTCTTCCATGACTATGGAGCTTCCTCTTCATGCCTGTATTGAGTATGAGATAAATTTAGGAAGACAGAGTGGAGTTGGATTGTTGGCATGGGAGTGGAGGAGTGGGGAGGGAGCCTTGAATGCCAGGCTAAGGCACTTGACCTTTATTCAGTAGGCAATAGGGAGACTTGCAGGTTTTGGGGGCAGCTAAGTGGTACAATGGATACAGCGCCAGCTGGGAGTCAAGAAAACCTGATTTTGTGTGACTCTGGGCAAGTCATTTAAGCCATTTACCTAAGCTTCTTCAACTGTAAAATTAGGATAATAATAGAATGTACCTCCATGTTGTATGGAGGATGAAATGAGATAATCATTGTAAAATGCTCAGCACAGTGCCTGGCACAAAGCATTAAAAATGTCTGCTATCATTAGAGGAGGACCATGTATAAGAGAGGCCAGTGGCATAATAGGAAAGGAGATGGTACCCAGGGGATCTTCCACCCTCCGCTCCTGAGCTGTGGTAGCTCTTCCCATCCCAGGAGCATACCTCAAAGCAGTAGTCCTGGCCCAGGATACTGCTATGAACAGGCTTGATCACAACTTCCTCCTCCATGCTGAGATCCAGCGCCTCCACTGCGCTACTCGGACTGAGCAAGGACTCGTGGGATCTCGATTCCTTCAGCCTCGGCATCAGATGGGATCTGGGTAGGCACAGGGGAAAGGAAAGATTATTAATTAATCAGATCCAGGGATATCCTAGCTTCTTCTCCCTAAATGTCGACACCCTCACCCCTTTCACTCCCACTTTCCTACAGCTTTCTGTGAGAATAGCTGCTTTCATTTCTAGTGGAAAGAATACTTGAGTCAGAAAGATGGAGGATATGGAATGGACTCCCCATGGATTCACCCAATGACACAGGTAGCAAGGATTGATTCTTGTTTGGGAAGCCTATCCAGCCTTCATCAGATTTGGGGCTGAAAGGGATCTTAAAGCTCATCATCGATCATTTCCCAATCTTTTCAAAGACACAGACTTTTTAACATTAAAAAAATTCAAAAACATTCACAATAGTAGCTGTATGGATCAGGTGACTGAGAAAATACATTACAGGACTTGGACATCTTACAACAGCTCCCTCCTCCACATTTCCCTTGCGCTCTGCCCTCTCTCTCAACCTCCATCATTGGTCAGTTGCTCACAGGATGTGAACTACTTGGTCTAGTCCAGGGGTGGGGAACCTTCAGCCTTGAGGTCACATGTGGCCCTCTCAGTTCTGAAGTGGGGAGCTTTGACTGAATCCAAACTTCACAGAACAAATCTCCTTAAAAAAAGGTTATATTCTGTAAAACTTGGATCAATCAAAAGGCGCCACACCCAAGGTTACCTGGAAGGCCACATGTGGCCTCAAGGTTGCAGGTTCCCCAGCCCTCTAGCCTAAACTCTTAATTCCTTAATTTTGTAGTGGCTCAGAGAGGTTTGAGGAACTGCCCAAGGTCACAGAGCTGTCAAAAAGAAGAGCTGGGATTTGAACCCAACTCTTCTGATTCAAAAATCAGTTTGTGGGCTACTACATCATTGTTCAAGTCTGTAGCAGAGACTGCCAGGGAAGGAACTGGGTGTTACCCTTAGTGGCTGGGTAGAAGGAACATGTCATTTCATGCACATGTAAACAAACACAAACACACCTAGGAGTGGGTAAGGAATGATGCCATCCAATCAGTTGGGCAGAGTTCTTCCTCTAATACCTTCACATTATCTTTGCTGGGAATTTCCACTTAAGGTTCCCTTCCATCTAGTCTCTCTATAATTTGTCTATACGTAGTTATTTACACATCATCTCCCCATTAGAATGTGAATTCCTTAAAAGAAGGGACTCTTTTGCCTTTCTTTGAAGCCCTCAGTGCTTAGCGCAGTGCCTGGCAAATAGGAAGCCCTTAATAAAATACTTGTTGACCTGACTGAAATGAAGGGGTCACCATCTAGTGATGGTCTCTAAGGCCCAGCTCCGACATTCCGAGATTCTAAAGGCCTCAGCAACTTGGACTCCTGCCCCTTTCTCTCCCAGGAGCTGGGGCCAACAAGACAGAATCATTGAACAATCACATAGAACCTTTGTAGCTGGAAGAAACATTAGAACATTGGACGTTAGAGACCATCTAGTCTAATCTTTTCTGTATTAAAGGTGAAGAATCAGAGCTTGTCAGGAAAGGTGGCTAGACACAAAGTGAATTTTAGTGACAGATTCAAGAACTGAATCCAGGTTGCTTATCAGCCTACTGCCCTTTCTCCTACATCACTCGGCCTCCCTGGGCAGGATTCTAGGCTTAGGATTTGCTTTCTATCTCAGACATAGGTCTCATCACCCTCTGTACCCGTTTCTGAGAGAAGGGCGTGAAGAGAAAGTTCCAGTCTGTGTCTTGCACCCACACTTCCATACTTGGAAGAAATTTCAAGAGGTCATAGATCTTCCCGTTTATATCTTGTTTGTACACAGTTGTTTGCATGTAGTCTTCCCCACTGGACTGTGAGCTCCCTGAGGGCAGGGCCTGGCCCACGCTAGGTGCTAGAAGTGCTCCTTGACTTGATTAAGTCAGAAACTATATTTATGAGTTCTTGCCACTCCTAGTTCTAAAACCTTCAGAAAGTTTGTATCCTCGAGACATACCAGTCCGGACCCTCTCTCACAACAGGCACCTGCTCTGTAAGATACGTGTGACCTTCCACATGCCAGACTAACCCAGGGAGCACTGGAATCTCCTCTAGTTTTGGTTGGTCCAGGGGTCCCCCAGAGTCTAGAGGGTATGGCTCTCCCTGAGATCCAGGAGAACCCACAGGAGTTTCTGAACCAACTTTGTGACATGGTCTGGGGTTGTAAACTGCCACTATATCCTTATTTTAGCCTGTTTGGTTTGGCCCATCCCAGACCACCAGCCCACAATGGCAAGAGACAGAAGGGCTGACACAGCCCAGGAAGGACTAGAATTTTTTTTTTCTTACAAGTGTTTCACAACTGTCCCTTCTTCAGTGCTGCCACCCCCTGCCCTACTCAAACCCTCACTACCTCCCCCAAGGATTATTGTAATAATTGCACATTTACATAGTAATTTCCTTATAATAACCTGGGAAGGTAAGTAGTGTCAATTATCACCATCTCCTTTTAATAGATGAGGCAACTGAAGCTCAGAAAGGATCATGGGATTGTAGATTTGGAGCTGGAGGCCAGACTTAGATAGTTTCCAGCCTACCCTCCATTTCTCCTTTTACAGATGAGGAAACTGAGGCTCAGAAGGGGGAAGGGACTTGCCTAGGATCATGCAGGTAGGAAGCAAAAGAGCTAGAAATCAAACACAGGTCCTCCTCCTCCCAGATGGGTGCTCTTCCTTTTTCTTCGTGGCTGAACGCATTGAGTCTCATGCCTTTCCTGAACCAGAGACAGGTCGATTCTTCTCTCTGAGGGCCCATTGGTCAAAGTAGCCTGTCATCCCTCATCTACAACCAGCTCCTTAGCTCTGTGCTGATGGCCCTGAGCACAGGTCCCTAAGTGTTTACAGAAAGACAATGATAAATAAGGCCCTGTTGGCTTCATCGATTTCTAGAAATTCATTTGTGCCCTTGCCCCCTAAGATCTCCAAACTCCTCCACGAGGGAACCCACTGGGGCAAGGGGGTGGGGTCAGGGGCAATTGGCTGGGGCAATGCACCTGGAGAATAGAAAGGTCATAGGGAGGAGGAAGATAAGTGTGTCTGTCTCCAAACGTCACTGGCAGTGAATGAGCCATTTGTCATTCACATACAGCAAGTCCTCACTACTTAGACCTTAGTCTCTAGGTCTATCAGAAGTCATAGAATCAAAGGATTTAAGGTTAGAAGAGACCTTAGAGATCACCTAGTTCACCGCTCTTATTTTAATGAGGAGAAACCTAAAGCCCAGGGAAGGGAAGAAATGTGCCCAGGATAACACAGACAGTAGTAAACGAGCAGGGGTGGAGGGGGGAGGAGGGGAGGAGGAGGGAAGGAGAGAAAGAGGGATAGAAGGAAGGAAGGAAGGGAGGGAGGAGGGAAGAGGGAAGGAAGGAAGCACCATTATCCAAGCAGGCTGATGCTAATAATATCAGCCCTATCATTAAATCCCTGTGTGAACCTGGGCAAAATTGCTTTCCTTCTCTGAGCCTCATTTTCTTTCTCTGTAAAATGATGGGGTTAGATTAGATGACCTCTCACCAAGTAAAGACAATATGAGCTCTAAGGATAGAACTCTAAAATGATAAGACATTGATGATCAGCAGTCACACTGGGCCAAACTCATGGTCTATTCCCCACCAAACACTATCCTTGATAGCGGCCAACACAGAGTGGGATCTGTTAAGAGAACTCACTTTTTTTCTCTCTGAACACTGTGTAGGAAGAATCAGAGCACAAATCCATGAGGCCCCTCCCTATACCTATTCTAGGATTCTATACTTGTAATCAACATGTATGTAAGAGGCAGTAGGGGCAGTAGAGAATTGGTCTAACGTTTGGGAACATCTGGGTTCAAGACCACTACGTGGTGCTGCTGTGAGGACGACTCCTCGCAAGACACTTAACCTCTTGCTGCCCCAAGTAACTTTAACACCCTAAACTCCAGAGAAAGTAGAGGAAGTATTTCTACATCAAAAACAAATTAAAAAATAAATCTATAGATGAGCACTGGCTTTGAATCAGAGAACTCATGTTCAAATCTGGCTCTGTTTTCCTCATCTATGAAATGAAGGGGGTAAGACTTGACTTCTGGCTTTAAATGCTCTGTGATACCAGGAACCTTTTGGTTTTTGCTCCATGAGATTGAAATGGCCAGTGTCGGTTAACTGCAATACATACTTTTCAAAGTGTACAGAAAAGGAGAAGAAATAGTTGCCATCATTACGAAATGCAAGCAGGCCCAATTTCAAGTTTTCACTGGGTCTCCCAGCCAGAACTTTAATCCCTACAAGGTGTGGCTCCAGATCTCCACTCCTCCTAGCATTTAGTCCACAGCACATTCCAGCCCTGGGCTAGACACGAAGTTGGTGAGCATTTATTGACTTGCTGATTGATTGATAGGAAGAAGCGGTGGTTGGCTGGGGGTGGTTACTTAAAATCTAGTTCAGGAACAGAGTGAGAGAACAGATAACCTCCAAGGCTGATTCCCTGCCCATGATCTCATCTGACCCTCGGACCATTCCTGGAGGTGCTGTACCCATTTTTTTTTTTTTAATTTGAGGCCTGGCCTGAAAAGTTCATAGGGTGTAGAGCTGGAAGTCACCTTAGAGATAGTGTAATCTAATTTCCCTCATTAGGAAATAGAGGCTTAGAAAAGGTCCCATAGTTAGATTCAGTGTTCTTTCTATGACACAGAACAATTGACTGGGTGGGATTAGAACCTGGATTCCTGACTCTCCACTCAGTACTGCAAACCTGGAAGCTGTTCTTTATTTTAAAATTCTTAAGAAGCCTAGGACAAATCTCTTCTTTTCTCCTGGCACAGGCTCCTCTCCACTCAGCAAGCAGTTTTTCCATGAAGGCTTTCACCCAAAACAATTCATTATCTTCCCACCTTGAGATGCTAGCCCATGATCAGAACAAACTCTCTTTTTCCTTTAGGTTGGAAAATGCCTTTGTCCTGAACCTGGACCTATCTAGCCATTGCTAGCTATTCCATAGAACCTCGAAACCGGAAAGGACCCCGATATCCTCCAGGGCAACTGTGGGCAAGCCACTTGTAAAACGGTGGTGCTGCTGCGAGTGAACCGGGATGATGTCTACGGTCGGTCCCTTCCAGCTCTAAGATTCTGCATCTAAACAAGAATGCCATCTGTATCATCCCTGAGAAGGGGTCATGGAAATTTCTACTTGAAGACCTTATGGTGGAGGCCACTTAGCTCAGCCTGTTCTACTTGGGGACAGTTAGAATTGTTAGGAAGTTTTTCTTAGTATTGAGACATAATTTGCTTCTCTGAAACTCCCTTCTGCCTAGTGCTCCCATTTCTGCTCCTCGGGGCAAGCAGGATAAGGAAGAGTGTAGATCTTGAGTAAGACTGACCAGTTCAAATCATAGCTCCGCTACCTCAGGTAAAACATTTAATTTCTCTAGGCCTCAGTTTCCTCATCTGTAAAATGAGGGAGTTGAACTAGATGACTTCTATGTCGCCTTCAAGATTGAAACCTATGATTCTAGGTCGTTAAGTTTAATCTTCCTTCCATTGGGCAGCCATTCAGATACTTAAGACAGTTATCATATTATAGGTCTCTCCCTATCTCTAGTCTGAACACCTCTAGCTTCTTCAGCTGATCCCATCACCATCCCCATTGCCCTCCTCTGGATGCCCTCTAATTGATCAATTCCATTTGGCTCCTGAAGAGCAGGGAACTGTCCCCATGTCACATGATGCCCACCCCAGGAGCACAGGCCTCAATGTAAACATATGGCTCTCTGCTCTGGGCCTGCCAGTCATTTCCACAGAATCCCTGCTCTGGCTCTCTGCAGCTCAGTTTCAAGGACTGTTGTGAACATTTTAACAAACATGGCAAATGGTGCCCCCTCTCAGAAGACAGCCCATCGATCCTGAGGGGAAATAACCTTGTTATCTGTGTGGATTCTGTTCCGGGGACTCCAGCGGAGAGGCCACTGCAGCCTGGTTATTAAAGCAAGATGTTTGCCACTTGAAAGCACAGAGGAAAGATCCCATTCCTGGCACCAATTGGACACAACATTTCCACCCGACATTCCAAAGCATCTTTCTGGCAGTCTTTCCTCTCCCCTCCCTCCAAACAGGGGACAAGCTGAGGGAACAGCAGTAGTCAAACAGTAACAGACATAAACGGGGTTGTTCAGATTGAGTGGGTAGCAAAGACCCCGGCCCAAAACCAACTGAATATTCAGGGATGGAAGGATAGGCTCCTAGGCTTCATGCCAAATTTAGTCATAGAATTTAGAGCTGGAAAGGCCCTTAGAACAAAAAAAAAAAAAATTTTTTTAATGTCCATAGACTATTAGAGGTGTAAGAAACCTTGGAACATAAAATGTCACAGCTGGAAGGGACCTTAGGCCATATGACAATAAAATGGAGAAAATGGAAATATGAGAACTGGAAGAGACCTTAGAACACAGAACATCAGAATTTAAAGGATCTTTAGAGCACAGAATGTCAGAATTAGCAGAGACTAAAGATATCATTTTGCTTGAACCCCTTATTTTACAGACAACGAAACCGAGGTCGAGAGGACCAAAGGGTCTTGCCCATGGCCATACAGTGAGGTCATGGCATAGTCTGAAACCCAGGCCTTCTGACTTCAAGTCCACATCTCTCTCCGCATAGCAGGCTATGCTACTAAAAGTGCCCAATTCTTTCTCTCTCCCCAAATCTGAACATGTAGATTATGGTTAGAAGCATGAAATATGTCCCCTGGGGACCATTTAGCTTTGCTTAGATGAAGTCTCAGGCTGAGGGAGAAGGCAACATTAATTGCATTTTACAGAAGCTGCCTTCTTCCATAAACTTTAGAAGAGGATCATTCCATTTGGCAAAAGTGAGGCTACAGAACCACAATGCCACTGTACCCATACACGGGATAAAATAATGAGGTTGAAAACATCATTTGAATGAATCGATGGGGAAGTTTCAGAATTTCCGAACTGCCCAACCTAGGGAAATTCCCAAACCTTCCTCGCTAGATCACACAGGAGACAAAGGGTGGTGCCAGGAGGAGAAGAGAAGCCAGGAGCTATTTGAGAGTGAAAGCCTGTGAAGTGTGTGTGTGTGGAGGGGGGGGGGGACGGGACGGAGGACATTGAAGGTTCCAGTCCTGGCCCCTCAGGACACTTGCTGTGTGACCTGGAGGAAGTCACTCTACCAGTCTGTTCAAGCTCATTTTCTACTCTCCATTCTAACATGCTATGTTTGAAGCTTAGCATTTTACATTTTAAGGTTCTTTGCTGCTTCTAGGTCCAGAAACTCTTTCCAAGAGTGATGTCCACATCCATGCCTCCTTATTTCACTCCTAGAACCCTGCTACTGCCATTACTGGTAGCAATTTCAGGATGAGGATAATAACAATAGTGGTTCACTTTTATATAGTACTTTAGGGTTAGTAAAGTACACTGCGAGCGACAGGAGGTGAAGGGAGAAATAAGCATTTAACCACACCAGGTACTGTATTAAGTAAGCACTTTTACAAGTACCTCATTTGATCTTCACAATGATCATCTCCATTTTGCAGATGAGGAAACTGAGGCAGAGTTTAAGTGATTTGTCCAGAGTCACAAAGCTAGTGTCTGGGACTCCACTGGAACTCAGGTCTTCCTAATTTCAGGCCTGGCGCTTTCTCCACCTAGCCACCAGCTGTCTATTTACACCATCTCACCTGACTCTCACAACCACTTTATGAAATAGGTATTATCCCTCTCATTCCCCAAGTATTATCCCCGTTTTACAGATGAGCACAATGCTTGCCCATAGCAGGTGCTTAATAAAGTGGAATTGAATTTAATTAGGGGAACTGGGGCTCAGACTCAGCCCAGGTGTTATTCTGGTTAAGTGGCAAAGCTGGGTCAGAAGGTCAGATGTCCCAACTCCAAGACCTTTATTATATCACTGCTCTATTAAATTACTTACGCATGGGGCAGCTAGGTGGCTCAGTGGATGGAGCACCAGCTCTGGAGTATTAAGTACCTGAGTTCAAAAATGGCCTCAGACGTTTACCCTGGGCAAGTCACTTACCCCCAATTGCCTCCTCCCCCTCCCCTCAAAAAAAGCCCCAATTTAAACAAAGAAATTACTTAGGCAAGCACATCCTCTGTGCCCCAGAGAGAAGGGGAATTTTCCAGGGTAACCAGACTCTCTACTGAGGGCAATTAGCAATCGGGCTAGTTCTAGGGATGAAAGCCATTGGGTCTCACTAAGCCTGTGCCTTCAGCACAAACCCTTTCTCTATTGGAGACAAGCAGCCAGATAAGTAAGGTCAAGAAAAACAAAACTAACAGGCTGTCAATAATTTCTTTACTTGGGGCTAGTTGAAGTCTGGAATCTCACAAAAGGAGAAGAAGACGAAGTGGTAGAGAGAGTGCCGTGTTCAAATCCTTGCTGTCTGTTATTTATTATTTGTGCTCTCATGAGGAAGTCATTTAACCTCTCTGGGCCGATGTTTCCTCCTGAGTTAGACTAGAAGATCCATATGGCCCCTTCTGACACTAAATCTATAATCCTAGGACTTCCATTGTGTGGTAAAGAGGGAGGGCAAGCATCGTTGCCCCCATTAAAAAGGAGGAAACACCCCAGAAGCAGAAGTCATATGGTGACATATGGTGACACAATGAGCGTCAATCGAGAACCCTGGTCTCCAAAATCCCAGTCTAATGCTTCTTCTGTCACAAAACCCTGCTTCTCAAATCAAATATTTCCCCAAATCGAGCTGTGCAGTGACATTTGCATATAACTGCTTCCCCATTCAGTCCCTACCCCCACCTCCTTGGCTCCTGTTAAAGCATTTCTCGGAGGGAAATGCAGCAATGTCCAGACCATCAGTGACCTTGAAACACAAAAGACAGTTATCCCTGCCCACAAAGAATACAATGGACCACCACATTTAGGAGGCCTAACTCTGCCTGAGTCTCAGGAGGGCTGGCAGACCCTGGCCCACTTAGAGGTAAGTGTCCCAGAATCCCCTACTACCAGAGCTGCCTTCTCTGACAGGTACCAGCAGAGGTGGTTCTCAGGACTGCAGGTCCATTCTAGATCTCTGCTCTGCCATGACAACTCTAAACAGGACAGGACCCCCCTCCTCACCTCCCTAGAATCAGTCCTCCACAGCAGTAAGGAGCCCCGGAAGTCAGGCCCCCAGTTGTTCAGTGGTCCTTGTCGCCCACTGTTCTAAGGTCCCTCCCAAGTGTTGCGATCCTGCATTTTATTTTTTTAATACTTGAGGCTCCATTCCTTCCAGATTCACGTTGTTTTAACATTGTAGTTAGGCTCAAACATTCTATGTCCTAGGGCTCCTCCCCGCTCTTTTCTAATATCCTATTTCCAATGGTTCCTTTTAGCACTAACAGCCCCCAAATTCTATGTTCTGCTGTCCCTTCAGCTCTGACACCCTGCACTCCTCTAATGCAAACCTGAAATATAATGAAGGAGATGGAGGGACCAAAACCTTTTCCCTAGATCTGATCTTTCAGTCTTGTCATGCCATCACATGGATGGGAGGCCATCCCTGAGCTGCCTAGGGTGTGGCTATTCCTTTCCTCAAAGTACTCCCAAGCAAGTCCTCAGACCCCATTTCTTCCCCTATTCCTGTTTCTCTAGCAAAGGCTTTAAAACAAAACGGAACAAAACCCCCAAACTTCTTTACTAGGTCCTGCCCCCAACACATCCAAATTGCATCCAGCTCAGGTCCACATTCCTCAATCTCACCTTCTTAGCCTCTAACACCCAGTCCCTGCCCCACTGGCCAAGTTCACTCCTTTGGGCTCAAGCTCACAGGGTCTTCAGATTTCTTCCCCTCCTCCTTCCCTCATTGTCTCTCACTGTCCCTGTCTCTCGCTTGAGCAGCTCCTGGCTGCGAGGCAGAGCCCACAATACACTCACAGCTTAGCTCAGCTCCGGCCCCACCATTGGCTGCTCCTGTAGCTGGGTAGGAGAGGCAGCAATTCCCAGGCAAGGGGCTCTGACAGCTGCTGCTTATAGCCACTGTGCAGGACACACACGTACACGGATACACATACACAGGATGATGCCCTCTAGACTCATGAATATATAACACGGATACACATAGACTCAAACATACCCTGCCACCTGCCCATCCCACAGACACACAAACATGCGGTTACATAGGAATACACCGTTATTCCACTCTCTATCATTGACAAAGATACAACACACACACACACACACACACACACACACACACACACCCCCATAAAATGTATTTCACCATCATCACAGTGACCCAAAAAGAAAAAGTAACACCCCCCCATACACAAAGTCTCCACAGATACATAATACAGTTATAATCCCCCCTCCCCCACAAAACCATGACCGCCACCCTACATATACACAGTACAGGCATCCTTTCCACCTCATTTCCAAAAGACAACAACAACAAAAAAAAAACCCTCCCAGACTTCCTGACAGTCTCAGGTCTTAACCAGCTAATCCCCCAAGCTGTCCTGGTCCATTCCTCTGGAGAAGGAGAACTTTCCAAAAAATTGTGCTTAGAGGCCAGGGAGGGTCTCACTTTTGTAACCCCTGAGAAACCTCGACCTGTCTTTACCATCCAAAATCCTGCGGGAGATGGGCAAGAGATAAGTGAGGTAGCCCCATGTTGCTGCTCTGGGGTTTGGCCAGGGGAAGGGGTTGGATTTCAACACCTAGAAGCAGTTAGTCAAGGCTAAGAGCTTACCTCACAGGGTACCCATTCAGGTCTTCCCCTGGAAACATCTCTCGGCTCTCACTGCCATCACTCTGGTACAATTCCTCATAACCACTTGCCAGGGTCTTCCCATCCCCACTCCAATCCATCCTTTCCCTGATGCCAGACTAATCTTCCTCACAAAGATAGAGATCTGATTCTGGTACTCCACTGCTCAAGAATTTCTATGGCTCTGAGACGGCTTCCTAAGGCAAGTTCAAACTCTTCTGCTTGGCATTCAAAGCTCTCTACCATCTGCCACTACTGTACCTTACCAGCCCTATTTCACATTACTCTGCTCTGTAGCTCTAGATTCCCACCAGGCTCGACTCCCCCTACTGTGAACACCTCTATACCTTTGCTCATGCTATTCCCTATGCCTAGAACACCCTCCTCCTCTATGTCTCTTTGCTGAATGATGGAAAGGAAGTGAGACCTCATAACACATACTGTTAGAAGGGGAAGGAAACATAAAGCTCTTTTAGTTCAATTTATTTACTTAGTGGATGGAGAAACTGAGGTCAGAGATAGGATATGACCTACCCAAGCTCACACTGCCAGTTAGTGACAAAATCAGGATTAAAACTTAGTCTTCTGGCTCCTAGTTCAGTATTCTCTCCACTACAAACAACAGATTGTTCTACAATGCCCAGCCATCACTCATCCCCACCTGACCTAGAGTTGGCCTTCCTCCAGGGGCTGCCTGTACTGCCTGGCGTCACCCCATTGTATCCAGCTATTTCCTTTCCCACTTTCTCCAGCCTGGCTGCCACCTCTGGGCTAGGCAGGCAGCCCAGTGGAGGTCAGCTAGCGGGCTTGGGATCTGGCTCATTCAGCTTAGCCTGCTGCTTATTGTTCCTGAGCTTGGGCAGTAAAGGGCGGGGGTGGGGGGGAGTGGACTAGACCCAGTTACTTCTCCCTCCTCCCCATCCCCAACCCCTTTATCTATGCTGTCTTACGCTGTCAGAGCTGAACATGGGGCTTTAATGAACAAGTCTAGGTTCTCTCCCTCAACCCTTTCATAACACTGCAGATTTGGGTTATACAATCGTCAAACACAGAATATTAGTTGGAAGGGGTCTTCTTTAACATAAAATTCTGAAGATCCATCACTGCCCCAGCCTGTCCAGGCTAACAAATCGAGCACCCTAATTGTGAACACTGAGCCTCCAGGTGCTGGTCAGTTCCCCTCTGTTCCCTTCCCAACCAACCTGCCTGTGTAAATTCACTTCATGCATACAGCCAAAGTGGCTTTTAAAACCCCAGCTCCTCCTTGAAGCCCTCCAGAACTGGCTAGACAGAGCTGGCACTTTGTCTCACTCAATCCCGTCTGTATCTGGAACTCCCCTAGTTGTGTTTTTCACCTCCATCTCCATCCTCTACATAAGCATTTATTAAGTGATTACTATGTGTCAGGCACTGGTGAGACAAATAAAAAGCAAAAAAAAAGTTCCTGCCCTCAAGAAACTTAGATTCTAATGGGAGAGACAATATGTATACAATATGTATATAAATAGACACACTCAAGAACCATGAGAAGTCGATACTTTGGAAGGGGTGAATCTTCCTTAAAAAAAAAAAGCGATTGCTACCACAAAGCCCACCTCCTACAGGAAGCCTTCCAGGTCTAACCAGAAAGCTGATCACATCCTTCACCCTGCTCAGACTGGACTTGTACCTCCCCTACTATGCAAATGATAGGAGTATCTATTGGTTCATTGTTTTTAGCTTGTCCTCTGTACATCTTTTCATGCATGTCAGTTTGTCAAAAATGGTAAGAGCCAGGAAGGGACATAATCTGAAAGATTATTCTGGTACTGTGACACCCCTAAGCAAGTTCTTGCCGGCAACTCACCGAGTACTCTTTCTTCTTTTGAAAGATCTCTCAAATGCCTGTTAGTCTTTATAAATTCCCACCACCAAGCCCTCCACCTTTCACAAATTCCTAAATGATAACTCATCGCTGGTCTCCATCCCTGCAGTAACGCCTGCAAAGGGTCATCAGATTAACCTTCACGAAGGATAGCTTTCATCAAGTCATTCCCCTGCTCAAACACCCTTCATAGCTATTGACCGGTAAATGCTGTTCACTTGAAATGCCCTAGACTCAGGGCCTTCCACGTTCTCGACTCACCATGTTGGCGTCTACTTTCCAGTACACAATCTCTGCTCTGGGCAGGCAAGTCTGCTTATAGTCCTATGAACACACAACGCTGGGCTCATGGTACTACAGTATGCCAGAACTGGAGGGGACCTTAGAATACAGAATGGCAGAGCTGGAAGAGATCTACTCTAAGATCAAAGATCAAAGCTAGAGGGGACCTCAGAGACCATCTAGTCCAACCCCCTCATTTAACTATCAGATGAGTAAACTGAGGCCCCAGGAGTTTAAACAACTAGCCCAAGGTCACAGAGGAGGGATATGAATCTAGTTCCTCTGATTGCAAAGTCACAACTCTTTCCATGGTAGCATTAACATGTTTTCCACACCTTCATTTTACAAAGGCAGAAACAGAAATCTAAAGACTTATGGGCAGCTAGGTGGCACAGTGGATAGTTCTGGGTCAGAGATCTCAGAGAAGAGAATTAGGCCCAGAGAATTCAGGAAGATTTGAGTTCAAATCCAACCTCAGATACTTACTAGCTGTGAGACACTAGGCAAGTCCCTTCTGTTTGCCTCAGTTTTAATGATTTATAAAAATATTTGTTATTATTGTTATTTTTATTACAGAACAGAATTACTCAATGTCACACAGTTAATGTTGTTGTTGAGTCATTTCAGTTGTGCTGGACTCTTCATGAATCCATTTGAGATTTTTTTGGCAAAGATAGTAGAGTGGTTTGAAATTTCGTCTCCAGCTCATTTTACAGATAAAGAAACTGAGGCAAACAGGGTTAAGTGACTTGCCCAGGGTCACAGAGCTAGTAAGGGTCTGAGCCTATATTTGAATTCAGGTCTTTCTGATTCCAGGTACAGGCGCTCTACCCACTGCACCATCTAGGTGGCCCTCACATAGCTAATAGTTAATGGACTAGAACCCAGATCTCCTGAGTTCAAAGTCATTCCTGCTGACCTTGAAATTTCTGCCTTCTGTCTGCTATCTATTTCTATTCTCTATAGGAAGGAAAAGGCAAATGGGGTGTGTCCCCCTGGAGGGCTAGGGAAGGTTAGAAATTCTGGATCAACTCTTGTCCAAAGGGGCAAACAGTCCCACTGGCTTAGGCAGCCACAGGCAGGGACCTGGCTGGCAGGCAGATTTGGCCATCATATGCTTGGCTCCTCTAATTAATCTGGACTTATTAGCACAACCTGTCAAGGCCAGAGAAAAAGCTGGATGGGCTGTCCTTGTCTTTGAGGCCTGCAGTGACGCATGCCCAGCCACCAAGCTGCCCTTGGCCCACTAACGAGGAGACAGAGCAGGGGGCTCTGCATCACATTAATCATAAAATCCCAAAGCTAAAAGGAACTACAGAGGTCATCTGGTCTACGGTACCTCTGACATGTGGTCTTTCAGCCTCAACTTGAGTGCCCCTGGTCTTGGGGAACTCACTACCTCCTGAGCTAGCTCATTCCATTGTTAACAAAATTCTTCCTGATACTGAAGTAAGCCTTCCTATAATCAGATATCAGTGGGTGTCATCTTAATGGAATAAACAGTGACTCTAGAACCCCAAACCTGGGTTCATAGATCCCACTTGGGCAAGGGGCACTTAACCTAGCTGGGTCTCAGTTTCCTCATCTGCAAAAATGAAGAGGTTGGATCAGATGGCCTGAGTTCACTTGGACCTTTTAAGACCATGATCCTCTAAGCCTAGGTACTACACTGGGCTCCTCTGGCATGAATCTGACTGGCCTAGGCAAAGAGGGACAGGACGATCAGCTGGATACTGAAGAGTAAATAACCTCCTCTTTCTTGCCCTCTCCAGTTATACCTACAAGTGGCCACCAGTGGCATTGTGAAGACACTTCATTTTCCTTGAGCCATCTGTAGAATGAGGAAGCTGGAATAGATTATTGCTAAGATTCCTTCCTGCTCCAAAGCCTCTGACATTTTGACATTCCAAGTCAGTGGCACAGCCAAGACTCAAACCTGTATCTCCTGATTCTTTATCTAATGTTCTTGCCATTGCAACATGGCCCCTCTGCTGCTCTCCTCACTTTATTCATGAAGAAATAAGGGTTGGGGGAGGGGGGGAGGAAGTCATCACAGAGTTACAGGTAGAGCCAGGATTACAACCCAGGCCTCTAGCTAGCTAGCCTGCTCATTGCTCCTCCCACCAGCCCACCCTTTCCTCCCTGAATTTTGTGTTCTTTTACAATGGTAAGAAGATTTACAGCCTAGAATCCTATAATCACAGAGCTGGAAGGAACCCCAGAGGCCAGATGGATTCATTAAAGTGATAACTCTGTCTCAGGCCTTAGGCCACTCCCAGCTGAGGTTGGGAAGTCACATGGCTACTCAGAAAGAGCCAGAACTCTTAAGTTCATACTTCTAAGTTCATATCACACATATTCCTCCATTGTCCTCATGGCAAGTCATTACTCCCTCTCTCCGAGCCTCGATGTACTTATCTGTAAAATGGGTATTATTTGTCATCTGAAGTATCTACTTAGGGATCAAATGAGATGGTATACATAAAGCCTTCTATAAATCTTGATGTGCCATAAAATGTATGTTATTATCATTTTCCCTGTTATATAGATGAAGAAATCAAGGTCTGGAAAGACTAAATAATTTGTTCAAGAAGACACAACTATTAAGTGGCTGAGTTGGGATTTGATTCCAGACCTGAGGTTCTTCCCACTACATCACACTGTTATCTGATCCTCAATGAAAATGTTTTCCAGACTTGTCCCTATCCTTATCTCGCCATGAGAACATATTCTTGGGTCTCATGTGCCCTCCAGAGAGCCAAGTCTAGGAACAAACATGAGAACGAGGGACCAGGACCTAAGAGAAGAATGGGTCAGTCGCAGGAGAAGACCGACTACATCTATCTGTGGTTATACAATTTACAAAGTCCTTTAACGTATTACTCCTATAGGATCCTGTGGGTTAAGATTTAGAAAAGCACAGGATGATGGCCAGAGTTACATTACTTAGAGATTACTATTAGATTATATTATACCTTGGAGATTACTATTTATTTCAACCTCTTCCATTTTTATAGGAAAGGAAACTGAGGTACAGAGGGGGTGACATAGGAAATTAGTGGCAAAGCTGAGATTTGTATCTAGGCCCCCTGACTCCAAATCCAGTGTTCTTCTATACCCTGGAAATCTAGGGAAAGGAAGGAGGACCATAGGATTCAGAGGTGAAAAAACTCAGGGGGATCCTACCTACTGATACTGTCCAACTGGACTCTGGACTAGAGAGGCCTGTCCCCAGTGCACCAAAGTTCCTATCACCTGCATTCCGGTCAGATTGTACTATTAACCTGTAACCTGATTTCATCCTGTTCTCCTGGGCCAGTGTATAGGCATTTCCTATGCCTAGAAAATACTCCTTTCTGGTCCACTGAAACTCTTCTCTTCTTTCAAGGCTGTGTTCAAGTACCATTTCCTCCATGAAGTCTTCCTTGATTCCTCACCCTGAAAAAAAAATCTCTCTTTGCCCCATCACAATTTTACCTTATATTATATTTATGTGAGTATAAGTTGTCCTTCCCCTCTTGACTCCTCCAAGATGACTGTGAGTTCCTTGAGGGTAGGGGCTGAATTGTTTTTCATACTTATATCTTTTTCATGAGTGTTCCAACAATAAGCACAGAGCTAACTACACAGTAGGTACTCAAAATATATTTGTATTTAACTGAATTCCAGCAGGGTCAGTTCACCCAGCCCCAACTGATGACAAGACAGATCCCTTGTTCTTATTCCTCGGAAGGGAAAGCTTAGCTCCCCCAAGGAAATATAGCAATTGACTGGGGAATCAGTCCTTTGACCAAGGGTGATCTGTATGGTTTTAAGCATGCACTGTATTCCTTTTTACAATTTTCTAACAAGTAATCTATTGTTCTGACTCCAGGAAGGGACTAGCCCTTACAGACAGCATTCTCACCACCGTACCATTTAGTTTTTAAGCCCAATCTCTTTTTCTATAAGAGCGCACGTATAGGCACAATCGAATTTCCACCAATCTGTACACAGTGGCACAGATAATCCTAAACCATAGAGAATCCAAAACCCAGTCTATTTGGCTTTATAATGCAAGATATGACTTTTCTCTAATTTTATTTTGCTCAGGCCAGTCTTAGTGAAATGAATTTACCTTCTCTGAGCTCCCTGACAGTGGATGGTCACCTTGAGGGAGAGGGTTTAACACTGACTTACAGAAGAGCTAGGAATTCTATTTTCTCTGAGACAGAAGCGACTTCTAACTATTCCTACCTCCCACTCATGGCATGAACTCCAACTGTTAATGTTGCTGATGGAGCCATCCAGTGTCTGTTTCAGTACCTCCAGGGACAGAGAACTTACTACCTTATGAGCCAGCCTAGTTCCACCGTTGGCCAGTAACTACTGTTAAGATAGCCATTCTTAAACCTAGCCAAAACTCTTTCTCCACCTAACTCCCTTCCATCTGCCATGGTCCTAGTTACACCTTTTACAGACACAAAGAACACCTCCAATAATCCCAGTTTCCTGGGACAACCCTGAAAATAGATACCATGTCTCCCCGTGCCCCCTGAGCCATCTATTCTCCAGACCGAACATCCTCAGTCCCCTCACACGTGGCGTGGTTTTGAATCACCACACTTGTCTTCCTCCTCTGGATCTACTCCAGCTTGTCAACATCCTTCTTAAAAGCAACGCCTACTACTAAACACACCACTTCAGCTGGGGTCTGACCAGGGCAGATGACAGAAAGACTGTCCCTTCCCTTCCCTGGGACAACATGCTCTCATTACTGCTGCTTGCGACTGAATTAGCTGTGATAAGAGCTGCGTCACACTGTTGACTCATATCAAACGTTCAGTCCACAAAGGAGTCTTTATGGCCACGCATACATGTATATCATTGTTATTGTTAGTTGTATTTGACTCTCCATGAGCCTGTGGACCGTACTGTCCATGGGGTTTTCTTGGCAAAGATACTAGAGTGGTTTGCCAATTCCTTCTCCAGTGGATTAAAGCAGACAGAGGTTAAGTGGCTTGCCCAAGGTCACACAGCTAATGTCTGTATCTGAATTTGAACTCAGATCTTCCTGACTCCAGGCCTAGCACTCTATCTGCCACGTATATTATTGAAGAATGTAAATTTAGAATGTTCAAAGACAGCTAAGAGCAGAGAATGTTAGCACATAGAACGTTAGACCAAGAAGGGCCCTTAGAACACAGACAGTCCAAACAGAAGACACACAATGTCAGAGCTGGAAAGAACCTTAAAGAGCATTTCGTCCAATCTCCTCATTTTCAATTCAATTCAATAAACATTTATGAAGCGCCTGCTCGGAGGAAACTGAAGCCTTAGGATGTCTAGTGGCTTCTCAGGATTCCACTGCAATAATTGACACATGATTCTAAATACGTATTTCAGCCAAAGCCTGAATTCTGAATAACCTTGGGAGAACATGAACAATAATCAAGGCTGATCACATACATTTAACATATACCATACGAGTGTCCTTTTCCACTTGTCTACTCTAATCATGTGACATTCCTGAGAGGACTTTGAGTTACCCCCTTTCTCAGATCCCACCCAACAAAGGCTGAAATAAGGGATACAGGTTGAGTGCTAGGAAGCCTGGGGTCCACTCTGCCAACAATCTGCTGGGTGATGTTAAACAAGTCATCTTATCAGATCCTGCATCTTGGCTTCCCCAAGCTGTAGAATGCTGTAATAACAAATTTACTATCCTGGAGGGTACTCTAGATTTTGGGGCAGCAAATGTAGCTATGGGGAGATGGTTGGGCATTCTTCTCCTCTGTCTGTGAGCATCTCAGGAGCACCCAGAGAACAGTCCTCATCATCCCTGCATACAGTATTTACAGGCAGAGACTCAGCTGAAACCAGACACCCATTCATTTCAATCCATTCACGTACAGGCACAGAGTGTTACACCTGGATTTTAAGATTCAGGGAGGGAAGGAGACAATCTGGACAAAGTTCAACAACTGCCCCTAAAGACACACATCAAAACCACTGGGACCTTTTAATACCACCTGAATCAAGTCTCCCTTGAATGTCACCAGGGAGAACCTTTCCTCTAGTCTGGGGGAACAGACAGATCCAATAGAATTGGACCCTCGAATCACATGCCCTGAAAACATCTACATTGCTTGAAAACAGAATTTACTTCAAAAACAGACAAGACTGGGAAGAATTTATCAAGAAAAATTCACAAAAAAGGGACCCTATAATAAAGGAATGTTGGTTGGGTAAGCCAGTCTCCATAGTCATTGGGCACTTACCTTGTTTTCAACCTTTTATCACCAATAATGCTGCTATGAACTTTATATTTGTTTTGTATAAACAGGGCTGATTCTGCCCATCCCTTCCTGTTTCCAGTGCTAGAGATATGAGGAAAGGTATGGTGTAGTAAAAAAAAAAAAAAAAAAAAAAAAAAAAGAACGGAATAAAAGTCAGGAGAGCAGAGTTCTAGCTTCAGGTCTGCTCCTAATTTGCTCTGTAATTGTGGGCAAGTCAATTCCTTTCTCCCAGTCTCAGTTTTCTCATCTGTATAACTGGAATAATATCTTTCCCTACCTATTTCACAGTGGTAAAACTTATGAGGCTCAAATGAACCAAATGTGATTGAAAGCTATTGGAAAAAGTATCGCATGCTTCACCAATGGAAGAGAACTGTTATTAACCAGTTGTTGGTGTTAAGAGTCTTGGAGGAAAGGAGTGTAATTTAGTATGGGCAGAATGGAGAGTATGGGAAGAGGACAATGACACCACCATGCCAGGAATACAATGGGCAGATAAGGTAGGGGAGTGTGTGTGGGGGTGGGGGCGCATATGAAAAAGGATAGGCAGTTTGATCAAATGCCAGCTGTGCTCCCCAACACCTGATGATATATTACCTCCTGCCTCAGCCACCCTGAGACCTGCTTCCCAAGCAAGCTCTCACAAACAAATCCAAGACTTCCCATATGGGCAGAGAGAATCTGGATCTGCCCCAACAGACTCCACTCCTGGCTGAATTCCAAGCTCTGCTACTTCTTAGCTGTGACCCCGTGCACAGATTGCTTCCCATCACTGAGCCTCAGTTTCCTCATCCATCAAATAGGAATAATGAAAGCAATTATAATGATAAACGCTGTGTTTTAAAATTTCCTGTCAGTCAATCAATCTCTGTGTGTGACTTTAGGCAAGTCACTTCCCTGGGCCTTAGATTTTCTCATCTGTAAAATGAAAGGGATGGACGAAGTGATCTCTAAGGTATCTTTCAGCTCTGACACTCAGGATTTCTGTTTTCAGCCTTGATGCTCAGCAATTCTAATTCAAGCCAGATTACTTCATACTTCTGTGGGGTAGCCTTGCTTGTGAGCAAAAGTGGACAAGTGGGGGGGGGGAGGGCGCACACTAAAGACTTTCCTTCCTTGTAGCTTCTCCCCACCTCCAACTTCCTTATTTTTTTTTAAATATGTGGTCAAGCTCAAGCAAGGTCAATCTCAAGAAAGGAAAGGGCCCTGGATCTATCTCACAGAGTTGTTATGAACAAACCATTTTATAAACCTTAAAGTGCTCTAAAAATGGGAGCTGTTATTATTCCTAATGTCTCCCCTCTTGCCCGGCCTCCCCACTGCCACACACACTGCTCCATCTGGCCTGGTCTTTCCATGCTCCAGCCTCTTCCCTTGGGGGGGGGGGTGGTGGCCTGCTGCCTTCATTCAGGAAGCCAATAGTTCACACAGGCTTCTCCCTCTTAGATTCTCTAAGTGGTGAGGAAGAAGGACAAAGCCCAGATCTACTCAAGGCTAGTGGGCCTGGGGAGCCACAAGGGATCCATCTCATCTACACTCACGGCTCACTTACAGAAGAGAGAAAATGGATAGAATGGTGAGGGGAATGGTGGATACAAGGAGAGGCTAGCCACTGTGCTGCCTGCCTCAGGCAAAGGCCGCCCTTCTGACTTCTTTGGCAGCAAATGTGGGGGAGGGACAGAGTGCTAACTCTTAGGACAGAGGCCTTGAGTTTGAATCTTGTCTCAGCTCTTGTGACTTAACATAAGCCATGGCCAAGGCATTTCCCTTCTCTACAAAAGGAGGAGCTAGACTAGATCTTTAAGGCAATTTCAAATTCTACTATTAGGGATCTCCAACATTGCTTTTTGTCCAGATCCTCTAAGTGGCCTTGGGACTCTGATGATGAGTAGATTGAGGTGTCACCCTGGGGACACTGGGGGTGGAGAGGAGAACCAGGAAAACTCAGATGTTGGTGGAGAGGGAGGGTGGGTTCCCAAACAGTCCTCTTCCCTTCAAAGCCACAGCCCATGGGAACAGAGGGAATGGATAAAAATAGCTATGAGCTATGCTTTGTGAATCCCAAACAGATTCATCTCCCCTAACCCCACCATCCTCCTGGCCTGAGAGAAAGGAATGGGTAGTGGAAGCAGCTTGGGAAAGGGCCAGAGGGCACAGCCAAGCCCTCTAACGATGGTCTGTCCCCTTCCCAACCCCAAAACCACTAGGGACAGAGGAATGCTGCCTGTCCCTCTGGGGACAAGCAAGGAATGGGGGTGGAATGTTCAGGCTGATATTTTCCTTAAAAGGACAAGACTGTTTGGTGGGCTCTGAAATGATCATCCCGATAGACTTACTTTACCTCTCTAGGGCTCGGCTTCCTCATCTGTAAAAAGATGGAACTAGAGGAGATGATCTTTAATGGTCCATTGACATTCTATGTTCTAATGTCCCTTCTAGCTGTAATATTCCCTGTTCTAGCATTCTAAATTCTACTGTAAAGAAGCAATAGTGTGTACTGGAGAGAATGGCTAGGCTTGGCGTCCAAAGACCTGGGGTGAAATCCCAGCTCCCAAATTTACTGCAACAATGTGCATAACACTTTATCTTTCTGAGCATCAGTTTCCTCATCTATAAAATGGGAATAACAGCACTTGCATTAACGTCCTCAATGAACTATTTTGAAAAGAAAACACTTTGCAAAATTGAAAATGCCATAGAAATGTAAGCTGATGTATGAGTAATTCTCAGGAGATGGATTCTTAATGCATTTATCCCTGATGCTCTCAAGATTCAAACAGTGGGGATGGCAAGAGCAGAGACTTGGGTTTCAGACTCAACTCTACCACTAACTTACCCTGCAACCTTGGGCCAATCACCCTCCCTCTCTGGGCCTCTATATTCTCCTTTGTATAACTGAGGTAAATAAACCTGGCCTACCTGCTTCACAATATGAAGCTTAAATTAGATAAATATATTTGAAAGCAATTTGGAAAAATTTTCTACTTTTTCAAAAATAGAAAATAGTGTAATTATGAATCAATTCTTGGTGTGAAGGGAGCCTTTGAAGAAAAAGGAGGGGATGGAGAAGAGTGTTGCAAGGATAGATGCTAGCTGGTTTGAGGGCTCCTGGCATATAAGACATACCCCATAACCTCAGTTAGCAAGACTAGCCAGAGGCAATACAGGGTACAGAGAAGAGCTCTGGACTTCAAGTCAGGAGACTCTGGGTCATTTATTAACTAGTTCAGTGTCCTTGGGCAAGTCATTCAACTCAACAGGCTTTGGTTTCCCCATTGGTAAAACAGCGGTGCTAATATCTGCACTACCTACCTCACAGGGCTGCTGTGAGGAGCAAATGAGTTAATGGATGGTTAAGTACTTTGCAGACTTTAGGAAAGCACTCTATAAATTCATTCACTCATTCGGCCATTCATTCATCATCCCTCACCAAGTATTTCATCACTCTAGCTGTATTTCACAACTAGAATGGGCTTTTCAAAAAACATTCAGGGCCACGTTTACTTTCCTACATCTACTTTCCTTTCACATTCTGGAGAGAAAATATACATAGCAAAAAACTTTCCATCTCATCCCCCAAGTCATCCTGCAGTCTGAATAATTTCAAGTTTTTAATCAATAGCTGTCAGACTTGTCAAATTACTTTAGGGACCACAAAGCAATTTTTAAACATTCATAAACCTCGGTAGAACCAGTTAAGTGCCCTGAATTTTAAGAGGAAGAGGCGCCCAAAAACACTGATCAAACAGGATTGTATTCCAGCAAATTAGAAATTAGCTTTTCATGAATCCCCTCCCCAATACTTATCTGGCAGTGAATTCCCAGGCAGTGGAAAATATTCAGCCAGGGAGAAGGGGAGGTGATAGTGTTGGGAAGGGAAGAAAAGTATATCCCACTATAGAGGTGGGAAGGAGGGGCTCAGTTAGATTTGGAAAGGGATCAGCTGTAAGCCTTGAATGTGGCATTTTATCTTCATCCCTAACCCTAAGCATAATGCCTTTCACACAGTAGGAACTGAACAAATATTAGCCTAACTTTATAAATTAGGCGTGACCTCACCTGTCCATCTCTGCCATATTATTCTTAATTAGTCCAAGCATCCTTTCTTCTTGGCCGCCATCCTGGTATAGTCCCTTTACCACTGACAAAGACAATCGCAATTTCCTTCTAACATCTTCTTTGGTGTCATGCTATCTGCCGCTCCCTCACCCCTCAAATCATCCTTCATCCTGCTGCCAGAATAATATTTCTTTTCCATAGATTTGGTCACCTCTCTTGAAAATTCAAACTTCTTCATTTGACATTCAATGTCCTCTGCAATCTGGTGCCACCCTACTTTTGTAGCCTGGTCTCCCATTACTCATTTCCATGCACTTTAGCCTCTGGTCAAACTCACCTATTTTTTTATTCTCCAAATGTACTGTGTGCCTTTCAACCTTTGCTCTGACTATTCTCTAGGCTGGGATGGATGCCCTCGAATTCTCTCACCTGTAAAATGGGGGATTTGGGCTTGATGATGTTTAAGGTCCCTTTCTAGCTCTAAATCCCATGATCCCTCCCCATCTTTGCCTATTGAATTCCTACTCATCCTTTAAAGTTCAACTTAAATGCCAGCTTGATATCTTCTCTCTTAACCCTTCAGACAATAATGATTTTTCCCTTAAGACTTCACAAGGTGGTTTCATTTTGTAAGGCTCTAGTATACTTACTTAACTATCTGTGTCTTAGCCTTCATTTAGACTATGAGTTTCTTGAAGGCAGCAACAATCTCTTACTTATACTTTGTATTTCTCCCACTAGTAAACACAATGCTCTGTAAATTACAGATGCTTAATGAGTGTTCACTATTTTGGGCAATCTAAAAGTCTGTTTTCTTTCTGGATAAATCCATTCTGGGCCTCTTACCTCTGTTTTTCTCTTTATACTTTATATTCATGTTTATATGCTTATATTCTCTCTCTCTCTCTCTCTCTCTCTCTCTCTCTCTCTCTCTCTCTCTCTCTCTCTCTCTCTCTCTCTCTCTCCCTCTCTCTCTCTCCATTAAATTTATCAACCACTCCCAACTCCAGTCTGGGTTACCCAATCCAATTCACCACTCTCTTCTCCTTTCGAGGATTCCCAATGCACATTAAGGGCTATCACTATCTGATAAATTCTCTACCCCAATTTTTAGACTGCTACTTGAAATTCCCACATTTATACTTTACCACAAAAATCTGCAGGTCTCCCTCCATTAACAATCACTTTTTAGATGATCAGTTTGTCAGCTACTTGGAGGATGCACTGAAAGGGGTGAGACCATATATCATTTAGGAGGCTGTTGCAAAGAACAGAGGCCTGAACAAGTCAGCCTTGATAGTCCTTCCAGTGGAGAGAAGGGAATGGATATGAGAAGTGTTGTAAAGATAAAATCTCTAAGACAAGACAACTGACTGACTATTGGGGGGGGGGAGGGTAATAAAGAAGAGTAAACAATAAAGGATAGCATTAAGGTTGGGAACTTGAGCGACCAGAAGAATGGTTGGTGTCTTTGACAGAAATGTAGAAGTTGGGAAGAAAGGTGCATTTAGGGAAAATGATCATGAGTTCCACTTTGGATGTAATGACTTTGAAATGCCTACAGGATAACCAGGTGAAGATCTCCAGCCAGCAGTGGGCAATGCAAGATTAGAGCAAGGGGAGAGATCAAGGTTAGAATCATAGAATAGAATTTTAAAACTTATATGGGGTCCTTGGAACTGTATAACCTTGGGCAAGTCAATCAATGCCTCTGTCCTCCATTTCTTCATTTGTAAAATGAGGTTGGATTGGATAGCTTTTATGAACATACAAAATACAGAGTCCTCTAGTCTAACAGCCATCATTTTACACAGGAAGAAAGTGACTTATTCCAGGTCACAAAACCTTTATTATCAAGTAAATCTCCATCTTATCATACTTATTCACTGATATAGATGGAGACAGCTATAAATCTCCCTGGAATTGCCACATTATAAGCTCTAAGAGAAATGTTATAAGAGAAAGTGAAGGAATATTGGGTTCTTGGGGATATATCTTTCCCTATGTGACTCCAAATCATAGGGAAGCTGATCTTCCTTTTCCAAATCACAACAAACAAATGATCCATGTGTAGCAGGCAAACATCTGCGGGGGAAGGAGCAGGGAAAATAATTTAAGATACTATTCATGGGGAGAGAAACTTAAGGAAAACCATATCAGTGACCCAACAATAAGAAGAGGTTGGTGTAATGTGGTCTCAATGCTTGGTTTCTACTCCTTTTTTGCTGTTTTCTATTCTCTTTAAGATCTAGTTCTTAAAGTATGGTAGGAGACAAAGGAGAGTGTCCAGGCTTGGTGGGGCTCTTTGTTTGAAGGTTGCAACTGGCTCCTTGGCCAGGTGACCTTTAGAACTCCTGACAAGGAGCTTCTCAACTGTTTCTCCTAGGCTTCAGGAGGGAAAGCCAAAGGGATTGTCTTCCAAAGTGGCCTATATCCACTAAGAGATTGGGGTGGTGGTCCAGTAGAGGAGAGTGGCATTATAGAGATTAAAAGATGATTTTGCAACAATATGAACCATCCAAGTGGCTTCCTATCATTGGAAGTCTTCAAGCTAAAACTGAATCACATGTCAGGGATGTTACATAGGGTATCAATGCTCAAATTAGGGGTTTAAATAAATGACTTCTAAGTTCACCCTTGGGTTTTAAGGAATACTGGATTTAGAGTCAGAGGACCTGAGTTTGGGGCCCCAAGTGGGGAAACAAACCTAAGTCTGAGGTGGTGGACAGAACTCTGGACTAAGAATCAGGTAAGAACTGAGGTCAAATCCTAGCTCTGCCTCTTAGCTGAGTGACCATGGGCAAGTCTCATCATTTTCCTTGACCTTAGTTTCCTCACATATAAAATGGAAATTCATCAGTTACATAAAGAGACCTTTAGAGATAACATCATCCAATCCACTTATTTCATAGGCAAGGAAACAGAGGTATGGCGAGGTTGTAACTTGCCCAAAGCTTAGCAGGTCAAGATTTGAGGCCTCCTTCCACCACCTCCCTTGCAGGGCTATACTGAAAAATCAAATGACATAATCAATGTAAATGCATTTTGTATAAAGCACTACAGAAATGGGAATTACTCATTATTATTGTTATTATTATTAAGTAATGTTGACTTTCCAGTTACCCTGGAAGCTGTTGGTTATTCAGTTATTAAATGCTAGAGCTAGCTTTTTCCAGTACAGTGTGGGGTCTCCCAAATGTTTCTTTTAAATCAGGTATTCTTTAATTGGGAGCATTTAAAACAGGGAAAAGTTAGAAGACCTTGCAAACATCTGCATCGACACACAGCTGGGATAGAACAACCAAGCACCTCGAACTGGCTCACCCTCTATCTCAGGGATAGGCTATTTCCTCTAACAAAGATTCAACAATATCACAGTGACCTAGTTTTTGACAGTTGTTTCAAATACTTAAGCCGAGGCTCACAGAGCTGGAGAAACCGCCTTCCCAGAGCCCCCAGTCTGCCAGCATCTGTCCACATCACTTCCTCAACCCCTTCCAGCCAGGAGTTCTGGGGGCAGACAAGAAGGGTGGTGGTGGTAGAGACTGGGATTTGGGGGAGTAAAGGCTGAGGAAGAGGTTGAGGAGAAAGGAGGGAGGAGGGATAGATAATTAGTCTCTGTCTAGCTGGAAATCTGCCTTCTTTTTGCCTTGGGGGCAGCTCTGTCTGTGGGCTTGGCTGGAGACAAATGTTAGCTTGTGTGGTAGAAGTCCTGGCCTAAGTCAGGAGACCTGGGTTCAAAAGCTAATTCACTGTGGGATTTCAGGTAAGTCACTCACCTCTCTATGTCTATAAAATGTGAGGGTGAATATAAAATGAGACTCAATCTCTAAATTCTTTTCCAAGTCTAATGTTCCAGGTTTTAGCATTCCATGAACTCGTCATAAAATTCTACATTCTAAGGTCCTTCCAGTGCTAACAATCTGTTCTAAGACCCCTTCTAGTTCTAATACTTCATGACTTTTCCCCCCGGAAAAAAAAAAACCCAAACATTTAACAAGATACTTGTTTTTTTACTCAGTGAATAACGAGGTAGCCAAGACTTTCAGAACCAGACACTTAGAGCTGAGTCTTTAGAGATCATCCAGTCCCTTAGAATAAGTATCCCTCATACATCTGGGTGGTGTTTTTTTTCTCTTAAAAAAAATTCCACACACCCCCTTTCAGTTAGCCTAATGATTTCCATATTTTGGGCTGGGTCACTGCTACTATCATTATTTCTCTCTCACTATGAGGGCCTAGGAAACACAATGTCCAAGCCTAATCCGTTTGACTAAAAATTAGTGAGTAGAACACCTGGCCTTCAGTACTTAAGTCAGGGCTAGAAAAACCAAGAATTCTAAACCATTCTTTATAAAAGGAATGGGGAAGGGCCAGAGGTAGTGCTGACTTTACAGTGACAACCCTGCCACTAACTTAGTATATGACTTTGGACAAGTCACTGGCTCTCCCTGTGACTCAGTTTGCCCATCTGTAAAATGAGAAAGTTGCACTATATGATCTTTTCCAGCTCAAATATTCTTAGTGGATGGTCCCAACATTCTATGTTCTAGGGTTTATTTCTAGCTTTGACACGCTATGATTCTCTTTTCAAAGGCCAAAGAGGCACAGGTGGAACAGTTATGCCCTGGCACAATGACCAAGTTGTCTTCTACCATAAATGCCAACTCTTGGAGACCCTGGAGTCAGGGACTGCATCCTTTCTCCATCTGGCTGCAAAACATCTGGCTGTGCCCAGCTCTTCAATTCTGTTGACAAAATCAGTGCAGAGCCTTAGATGATGCATTTCAGGTGCCAAATAACGACAGGGTCCAGCTGAAGGTGGTACTCCACCAAGATAAGGGGTCAGCAAATCCACTGACAGTCCCCTTTTCTTGCATTCCCCTAACATAAACACACACATTAAGCCCGGTCTCTGGCCAGAGACAGCCTTTGCTACTCACCATCACCATCGCTACACTCTGGCTTCCTCTGGCCGGCCCCAGGAGCTGAAGAAACCCAGGCAAAACCATGAGCTAGCCAAGGAGGGGAAGGAAGGGAGTCATTCCCAAGCCCCCTGTCTGCTGCCTCTCTGTATGGTGCTGCCTCTCTGTATGGTATGAGCTGCCACGGGCGGGCCGGCCAGGAGCAGCCCGCTGGCCCTAAGCTTTCTCTCCCTCTGGTTCTCAGCAAACCATTCCAGCCCTGTCCACTGGGAACAATCATCGCTAGTTAAACAAAGGCTATATTCTAACTCTATGTAATGTGCTTTTAAAGGGACAGTGTCCCATTCTGGGCTGCTGGGGATTTAAAGGTACAGAGACCCTTTTCTAAGCAAAAGACTGGAGAAAAAATAAAACATGAAGACCAACACAGTAGGACCTGGAGCCTATGTTCTTCACTATAAGTCTTTAAAAATATGTTTTTAAAGATAATTAAAGTCAAAATTTTCATGAGTTCTTCTGAAGGTCCAAAAATGAAACTTTAGTTTGAACTGGTGATGGGTATCTAAGAGGGATGGCAAAATAATTAACTTCAATTTGTAAGTTAGAGACATTCAGCTGGGTTTACCTCAGGAGAAGCCAAACCTCTCCCACTGGAGGCACTCCCTTACACTTTTTCCATGGGGGAGGGAGAGAAAAGGGGGAGGGGAAAGGGTTAGGGGTTTGTACATAATGTAAGGAAGAGGGGCAGGGGTGTTCTGGAAGGAAAAAGAAGGAAGAAGATTAGATTAGAAGAAGGAAGTTGTGAGAGCTGAGACAAAAAGAAAGGAAAGAAAAATCAGAGAAAGGAAGAAAAGGAGAAAGAGGAAGAAGGGAAGTAAGGACTGAGAGAAGGAGCACCAGAAAAACATGCAAGGCAGAGACGCCTCAAGTCTGCGTCATATATGGATTGTTTGAAGCAACTGTGTGTGTCTAGTCAATAAATATTTATTGAGCATCTACTACATGCTAGGCATTGTGCTAAGCCTAGGGATACAAGTATAAATAAAAACAAAGATAAGTCCCTGCCCTCAAAGAGCTTCCAATCTAACGGGAGAAGACAACATAAAAGAAAACAGCAGAGGCAGGGAGAAGGGGAGCCTCAAGAAGAGACTTAGGAAGGACCTGACAGCTAAGAGTATCAGGTGGCAATCGAAAAGAGGCATCACCGCTATCAGGAAGAAATTCCAAACAATTAGAGTTATCCAAAAATGCAATAGGCTGCCTCATTAAGTCTTTCTAGATGATTACTCACTGGGTATGTTAGAGGACAAATTCCTTTTGTGTAAGAGGTTGGATTCAATGGCCACTGAGGTCCTTTTCAACTCTCAAATTCTGTGATTCCGTGAACTAAGAAAAGGAGAGAGATCAGGGTAAAGAGGGCAAAGGAAGAGTTATGGGAAGAAATGAAGCTGCAGAAGGCCTAGCTTGTATGGAATTATACACTAAGTCTACTACAGGAAGGACCAGACATTTTCACTTCAAACCCAGCACCGTCCCCTCTGGCCTGCACTCTAGCTGTTTCCTCATGGCCCATACTGGCCCCAAAGCCCCACAGGATGGCTACGTGCCAGTTCAATCACCTCAGTGATGCCCCAAGAAGTGAAAATGCCCATGGCTTTTCTCTGGACATAGTGACAACGGGTAGTTGATCTAGGTTATCACAGAAAAGTTCTAGTCCTCAGACGAGCCAGGCCAGGACCTCACAAATTTTATGGGCCTTTTTTAAAAGCCAAAGACCACTGTTAAGGGTTTTTGGGCTGACTGACAATGTACAGCTGATGACAACATCCAGTTAAGGGTGACAATCACCTTCAAACGCTGTATAAAAATGGGGTTGAATTTTGTTTCCAAAAGTTTTTGAAAATGTTCTGGTCTGGTTTTGCATTTGTCAGTGGTGTCAGAAGGCCATGAGAAAAACTAATAATGCCAAACTATTATTATAACTACTATTATCATCACCACCACCAGCAGCTCTCATTTCTCTAATACTTTAAGGTTTACAAAACACTTTCCTAAAAACAACCTTTTTGGGGCAGGTAGAACAGATTACTATATACCTGTTACTGATGAGAAAATTGAGGCATAGAAAGTCAGGCAGACTCATGCCCAAGGTCACACAGCTACTTAGTTTCATAGGGTAGATTTGAACCCAGATCTCTTGTTTTGGGGGGGAGGGGGGAAGGCAGGGGAATTAGGGTTAAGTGACTTGCCCAAGGTCACACAGCTAGTGTGTCCAGTATCTTATTAAGCCGTATTTGAACTCAGGTCCTCGTGACTCCAAGGCTGGTGCTCTACTCACTGAGCCACCTAGCTGCCCCATGAACCCAGATCTCTTAACACCAAAATGCAGTTATTTTTCTACTATACAAACCCTAGCAGTTAGGAGGATTATGAAAATATTTAAATTAAGAATAATAACTAGGAAGTCTCCTGGATTCAGCCATCTCCTGATGGCCTTCTAGGTCCTTGTGTACAGCCTTTTGACTGAGTCTAAGTTTTACAGAACAAAGGAGATTTGTTCTCTGAAATTTGGATTCAGTCAAAGGGCTAAATCTGAGGACCTAGAGGGCACCAGTGGCCTCTAGGCTATAAGTTCCCCACCCAGCCCTAAAAAGAGGTTTAGCAGCTTTCAAGGAGAGAATTAACCCCTTAAACTAATTAATCTACAAGTCCAAACATCATCAAACAGCTGATTGACTCAATTTCCCAGCCAGGGTCTTCTGGTGATCTGTTGATCACTCATAGTGGAAGGGTCATGTAATAGGTTTTACCTATTGTCATCAACTCCTAATTCAACTCACTTGAATTGAATTCAATAATGATGATGATGATAAATAGGGCAGAATCAGGAATTAGAACTCAGGTCCTTGGACTCTAAAGCTCTCTCTCATAATAGAGGTGGGGCCCGAGGGCTCTCTAGTTGTCCAAACTCAGCTCACATGTAAAGCCCCCAGAAGTTGCTTTCATATACTTTGTAGATATTTTATCTTTATGTTCTGATGAATTTGTTGTTTCCCCTCTACAGAATGTGCAAACTACTTGAAGGCAAGAACTTTTTTTTTTGGTCTTTGTATCCCCAACACAAGCATAGGGCTGAACAAATGGTGGGAGATTCTAAGAGGCAAGAACAAAAGGCAGAAGAAGATAGGGACTGAGATGGGATAAACCAATGTATGCTTTGTTGCTGAACTTTGCACCCCTAACTGATCCATGTGTCCCATATGGTAAGAATCCCCAGGGTAAAGGATATGGTGAATCTACCCCATCTAAGCAAGATGGTAGGTTCGGGGAAAAAGACGAAAGGTCATTGTGTCCCAGACTTAGCAGCCTGAGGGAATGAGCTAGTCTGGTAGCAGCAGAAAAGTACTCCCCCTCCCCACCCCCAGTAACAATAAGTGTCTCGGGATGATCTTTTCAGGTACAGGAACCTATCTAATCAGTGCTTGCTCCAGACAGTCTCAGTTTGGCCAGAACACAAGACACACGAAAGGGACTGATGTCAACTAAGTCTGGAAAGGTGAATGAGGACAGACTGTGAGGAACCTTCAATGCCACGCTGAGAAGTTTATATTTAATCCCAAAGGCAATAGTAGGAATAGGGAGCCACAGAAAGTTTTTATTAAGGGGAGTTAAATAGTCAGTCCTCCCCTCATTTTCTCTCCAGATTCTAGAAGCAGCTCAGGGACCAAGGCAATAGCCATTTTTAAGTGTCCAGGAGGGAAGGAAGAGAAGTCTTGAATACAAATACCAGTCAAGAGAAGGCTGGGAGTCCGACTTCTCTTATCTATAACTACAGTTAGTATCCTAAAATATCAGAGCCGGAAGGGAGAGGACCTTGGAGACCTTCTAGCCCAAACTTTACATTTTCATAGAGAAGGAAACTGGAGCCCAGAGATATGCCTTTCTCACCATCACACAGGGAGCAAGTGGGAGGTAGAGCTCACAGCTAAGTCCCTTGACTCTGACACTCAATGTCCTTGCCATCGTGGCACTCTGTATCTCAGGCAAGTCCCTCAACTCTCTTATCCCAATGTTGCTCTCCTCAGAAATTCCTTAGCTGCATAAGCCAGGATTCGGGGATTCACTTATTCTGGCAACTCTGAGGGTTATCAGCCTGGGAAAGGCTACAGGCCTAACTCCCAGCCTAGCCAGTTTGCCCTGTATGTTGTATTTACAACCCAGACAGGAAAGGGTTGTGACTGGGCCAGCTGAGTCAAGAGGAAACAACAGGCTCTCCCATCTGAGCTGAATGAAGAAACGCTTCAATCTGAGAAAAGATCAGCCTCTTTAAAAATCAGAAATATGGGTGTAATTATCGGGGCAGGGGGAGAATTGCATAGCAATAAGGGGAGTGCCTGTTCTTGAGAGAGGTCTACTTCATTTGCTCTCTTAATTTCTTCACTGGCAGAACATCTTTCCAATGAGCATATTCCACCAAATCTCTCTTCAACCCTTTGCAGTCTGGTTTCTGACCCCATCACTAACCTGAAACTGCTCTCTCAAAAGCTGCCAGTGACCCATTAGTCGCGAGACTTGACAGCCTTTACTTGTTTCCATTCTCCTTGACCTCTACATAGCTTTGAACAGTGTTAAACACTTCCCCCACCCCCACCCCAACCTCCTTGAAATTCTCTCCATCAATTGGCTTCTGTGACATTGTTCCCTCCTGGTTCTCCTTATGCCTGAGCATTCCTTTTTGGACTCCTTTGATGGTTCATCCTTTCTCCTCTTACACCCTACATAAAGCTCTGACCTCGGCCTTCTCTTTTTACATTCTCTCCCTAGGCGAGTTCTATGATAACCTCCATACAGATGACTCCCATGGGTATATATCCAAACCGAGTATTTCCCCGAGCTTCAGTCTTCCAACTCCTAATGCCTTCTGAGCATCTCCATCTGGATGGCCTAAGTACTTCTAATTCCTCATGTCCCAAACTGAACTTTACCCCTAGGCCTGCCCTGCCTTCTAACATCCCAATTTCTGTTTATGGTTCCATCATCCTTTTTGTCACTCACGTTCAAAACCTTTGTTTTTTCTCCTCTCTCTCAATTCCCTCCTCCTACCTGTGTTCAGTCATTTTTTCAGTCATGTTCAACTCTCTGTGATCCACCTGGGATTTTCTGCAAGCCTAGTGTTCTATCCATCTAGCTGCCTTCCCACCTAACTAGATGACCAATAACTCTTCCAGCCTTAAATCAATGATCCTATGAAGGGCATAGGACAGTCTTGTAGACTTGGCTTCTAGTCTTTGACCCTGCCACTAACTTGGATGACCTTGAGCAAAATACTTACTGTCCCTGGGCCTCAGTTTCCTCATCTATATAAAAAGGTGGGGGAGGGGAGACATAAAACTAAAGACTTTCTAAGAGACCTTCCAATTCTAACAGTCTATATTTTAAGGTCCCCTCCAGTTCTGACAGTTTAAATTTTGATGATCTGAATTTTTTTATGGAGGCCTTCACTGTTACCATCCCTTTGCACTGCCCCCCCCCAACTCTGGCTCTCTGTGAGCCCATTTTTTACCACACCTGTTCCTGAGTCCCACCTCCCTCCAAGCAAAAACAGCTCTAACTACTTCCTGGCCCTGAGCTAATTTTTTCCTTTCCCAGCAGAAGGCCTTGATGAGTTAGATAAGGCTGTGGGTTAGGACTGACCAGGCCAGTGGCCCATACACCTTTGAAGTGGGCATACAAAACTCCATGGACTTTTAGATATAGGGTGCCCATCATTCAGTGAGGGCCTGAGGATACAGGACTGTTCTATGCCATCTCAATCTAAGTCAAGGGGTCGCACTGTCTTAAGAGACTTGATGCTGGCAGACCAGTGAGTTTCTGGGTCCCATCTGAACCATTAGTACTTGGAAAGGTGAGCACTAAAGGGGGATCATGGAGGGAAAGACAACTTCTAGTGCTAAGTTTTGACAAGGGCTCTTGGCCCTGAAGATGATCTTTGCCCTTCCTGGGACCCATACTCAAGCCTCTATCAGAAATAACCACAGCTCAACCCAATAAGCACTGTCTGTTGGACTGGAAAGAAGCCAAGCATTAAATTTTGAGTCCAAGGACATAGGTTAGAGTCCTACTTCTGCCAATTATTATATGTTTTATCTTGGGCAAGTGTCTTGGCAGTCACAAAAGTTACTCTACTCTTAAGCTGCATTAAGAGAGAGCTAGCATTCAGAACATAGGAAGGTGTGTTCTGTCCTGGTCAGACCACATTTGAAAAACTGTATTCAGTTCTGGGTGCCACATTTTAAGAAAAACATGAACAAATTACAGTGTGCCAAGAGGTGGGTGCCTGGAAATATGAAGATCAGCAGGAAGAAGTGGGAACCAGAGAAGAGAAGACTTGGGGGATGGGGAGGGACATGATAATGTTTTCAAGTATGTCAAGTATGAAGAAGGAGGTTTAGACTCATTCTGCTTAGGCCCAGAAGGCAGAATTGGGAATAATAAATGGAACCAGCAAAAAGGCATACCAAAGTTCAATACAACTTGCAACCAGAGCCATCTAAAAAGGAAAGGCATTGCCCCAGGAAGAAATGATTTTTCTGTCACTGAACATCTTCACAGGATTATAAATTTGAGCTAAAGGGACCAAAGAAGCCATCATGTCTAATTTCCTGATTTTCCATATGAGGAAGCTGAGGCACAAAAAGGTTAAGTAACTTGTTCAGGATCATGTAGTTATTAAAGTGTCTAAAGGGAGTTTTGAAGGTCATGACTCCAAATCTAGTACCATTTGGTGGCTGAACACTTTTCAGGCATGTTGTAGATGGTAATACTGGTCCAAGTACATGACTGCAACTCTAGGATTTGAAGTTAATTTGTGTGTGTGTGTGTGTGTGTGTGTGTGTGTGTGTTTATCACAGATTGAGAGACAGAGAGAAGCAGAGGGACACAGATTACTAGAAAACTTCTGTGGTCTCTTCCAGCTTTGAATACCTTTGTCTTTTTTAATTTCTCTAGGCATGAGCAACCTTTCCGCCAAGTACCTCTCACCCTGTATCTCTGACATAACCTAATACTAATCTCAGAAATTCAGAGAAATTTAGAAGATAAAGAAGACTAGGATGAGGAATATGAAGGGGTTGAAGTAGGGGGCCAAAATATTTGACAGTCCCAGTCTTTTGAGAAGAGAGTGGTCCTGGGGGCAGGTTGGGATGGAGGACATGGGAAAGTCTTAGGAAACAAATGCAATCCTGTGCTTTCTCTAGTCTTTAAGGAAAGATCAGACTGTGATCTTTTGAGTAAACTCAGCTCTCTGGGAAGCTAATTTTTATGAGCGTTAGACTCAGTCACATAGAGACACAGGAATAGAAAAAGGAGAATATACTGAGAGAAATGAAGAGATACACAGAGACAGGAAAAGACAAAAGCTGACAGCCAGAAACACCAAGGGAAAGAAACATCTGAGACAGTCAGACATAGACGCACTTGCTGAAAAGAAGGGGCAGTCAAAGATCGAAGGAGAGGGAAATGGACAGAGAAATCAGAGAGAAAAGCCAAGCCTGGTTTCCCTGCTCCTCCCATCAGGAATGACAAGCCCAGGCAAGAAACCCAGCAAGCACTAACTCCTCTTTTCTTCCACCAGGGCTAGCCCCCCTTGGGGCCCAGAACCAGTCCCTTCCCAAGAGGCTGACATGGACAGCACGGATGGTGCCACAGTAACCAGAGAATGAAAAAACGGAGGGGAAGAATCCGGTGGCCAAGAGAAGCCTTTCTTACTGGCCTCCCAACCCCAAATAAGCACCCATCCAGTCAGTATCCTTTGAAGGACACTGAGATCTTAATAGTCAAAATGAAGATAATCTATTTATAGCTAGCTGGAAGGTACTTTTGAAATTATCCAGCCCAACCTCCTAATTTTACAGATAGAGAAATTAAGTCCCTGAGGGAAAAATGCCTTACTCAAAATCACAAAGGGAGTAATTGGTGCTGCCAGTATTTGTACTCAAATCTTCTATAACCTTTAATCTAATCCTCCAGCTATTGTCCCCTCCCCTCCTCTCAAATTACTTTGTATTTACTTTGTCTATATTTTGCATTTACCTCTAAGTGTACGTGATGTTTTCCATACAGACCGCAGGGACTAATTTTTATCATAACCTCAGTAACCGGTACAGTGAGTGGCATACAGTGAGAACTTCATAAATTCTCATCACTTGGTTAAGCCTAACTCCAAATCTTGTACTCTTTCTTTCCAGTGGACTACCCTGACTCTTCATTGAATCGACTGCTGATCTGAGTGTAAGGCTTCCTGAAGGGAGTGGCACTTATATAACCAGAAAAATCTACCTGCATCAGGAAGAAGCAAAACCAAATCAACCATAGGACTTTGATGTTCTCAGTCCCAGAGGGAAAAAAATCCTGGCTCCAACCTACCCCCTCCCCACCCCGTGAACTTTTATTAGTATCTCAATCGATAACATTTTAGGAGTAAACTTTCACTCCTGCAATACTAAACACAAGAGACAGGCTCAGATTATTAAATCTGTCACTGAGAGCTGGCAACTGGGAAAGTCAAAAAGAATACAAAAAAAAAAGAGGCCTCAGGTGTGGGATTCTGGGCAGACTAAGCATAATGACGACCAAAAGGAAAATTTATTCATTCTAAAATATAGCAAGCACTTATTATGTGCTATCTGGAAAGGAGGGAGCAACAAGGATCGATAGGACATGGTTTAAGAATCACAGAAGGTCAGAGCTGAAGGAATCTGGGAACACAGAATGCTAGAATACAGCATATTGAATGTTAGGGCTGGAAGGAACAATAGTCCAATGGTAACAAAGTGTTGAAACATGGTATAGGAAGGCTGGAAAGGACCTAAGATAATATAATTCAATTCCATCATCTATGTATGAAAAAACTGAAGCCAAATGAAGGGAAGTGAGTCACTTCCCAACCAAAGGTGGTTAGTGGCAAAGCAAGACAAGAAAGAAGCCAGCACTTTTGAACTCTTAAATTGGATCCCCAAGTCCAAGACTATATCCCCCAAATATTTAATTTTTTCACAATCACCTTGCAGCTTCTCTCACTTTCCCAACACTGCTACCTTGTTCTAGCTAGTCTGAGAATAATTCATGTGGTTGGGAGAGAGCAGCAGTCAGTCCCAGCTAAGTGGGGGAAAAAAAAATCTTTGGGCACAAGATGCTATAACCAGCTGTCAAATCAATTTGCTCTTGTGGACATTAATTACCACCTAGATCCCTGGAAATGAACCGTTTGAAGCTTCATGGTAATAGGAACAAATTAAAGTACAGGCAAGAAGTGACCCACTCCTTTCTTCCTCCCTCCTTCAGCTTTTTGCTAGCACAAATCTCTCTGGAAGGTGTTGGCAGATCAGATTATTAGAGCTAAAAGGGACTTAAAAAACACGTGATCTAGACCTTTCAATTTTCAAGTGACCAGAAAATGAGGCCTGAACTGAGGAAAGGACTTACCCAAATTCACATTACGAGTCAAATGCCAAAGTCACGGTTAGAATGTAGGTCCCCTAATACCTAATACTATTTCCCTGTATCATATTGCTTCCCTCCATGATCTCATGGGCTCCTGACAATAATCCTGTGAGTTGGTCAGAGTCAGTATCATTATTTTCAAAAATAATTTCATTATAAACAATTTTGACAAATGTGAAAAATCAAACAAAATGAGGTACAAAATCAGAAATGAAATAAAAAAACTTTAATAGTTTAACATTGTGATAAAAGGAAAAACATAAACTTGAATTGTAACTGCTTATTTTACTCTTTTTCATCTATATATTCACAAAGTTTGTTGCTACTGTCAGGGCAAGATGTTAACTCAATTTTGCAGGTGGAGAAAATTTAAAGTGATTTTATAGAAAATATTGAATCACAGAGCTGGAAGTTATTTTAGAAGAGAGCTTTGGAGTTAGAAGAAAACTTGGAAAATCGGATCATCACAGGAACAGACTGACTTTTCAAAAAACAACTATTTAGTGCCTGTCCCCTCTACACCTCCATCCGCTGCAAACTGACATAGCACTAACTCCTTTGGTACTTTAGAAGGAAACTACCACAAATAACCTTTCTCTCCCCTCTAAAGGAGTTCAGTGGCTTAGTAAGGGATATATTAATATGACTTACTGGGAGTTCTTAATTTTAATTTAATTTCAATTTAATTTCTTAGATTCTATTATTCTCAGCTCAAAAGTAATTTTAATGATCACCAATCCAACCTCTTCAACTTTCCAGATGATGATGACGATGATGATGATAGTTTTAACATTTGTAAAGCACTTTATCTATGATAATACCTTAATTCAACTGATCCTCACAAAAAACCCAAGAAGTAGGTGCTGTTATTATCCCCATTTTACAGATAAGGAAACAAGCACTAATAATTTAAGTGACTTGCCCAGGGTCACAAAGGTTGTCCGTGGCAGAATTTGCACTCAGGTCCAGAAGGGGCAAAGAAACTTGTTCAGGATCCTTTCTGCAATAAATTAACGGCATAACTTGAATTGGAACTCTCAGGTCTCCTGATTCCCAGTCAAGGGCTCTTTCCTCACACTATACAGAACTCTGGAAAGCCCAAATTCCTTCTAACCTCTGGCCACATTTCCAGCCTGAGGGAGACTCAAAGAGCTAATTCTAACCAGAACTAGCCTTGACCCTACTTTCAATAATGTTATCTCTATCACAAAGAAATAGCAGGATATAAAATCCTCCCACCCCCATATTTCTCCGGGCAGTTCCACAAGCTGAGTTTCCAATGCTGCCAGCATTCCTTCCCCCCCTTTCTTTGCAGGTCGGTTCTCTTTTTATTTTTTTTGGGGGGGGGATGCTTAGATATCTTGTAGCACAAGATCCTCAGGTTAGGATCAAAGAATGTTACAGTCAGAAGATACCATGGAACATTAGAATGTTGAAAGTGAACCTATCTAGTATGTGGAATGCTAGGGACTGAACAGGACCTTAAAACATGGATAGTCAAGGTATCTCAGCCAGATAAGGAAACTGAAGATGAGAGAGGTTAAATGACCAGTAATGGCAGAGCCTACACAGACGTGTCCTGACAGTCTTCCACCATCAGACTATTCCAACAAGTCAGCCTTGCTTTCCCTTTCCTCCATTTGACTTCAGCCACCCCTTTCCAACCTCCCCCCCTCTTTTTCACACCCCCCACGTGTGGCCTGAAGGATTCTCTCCCCCTTTCCCCTCCAAAGGGAACTGGAACATCAGGCAGGTCCCCTAACTTGTCTCTGCAAGGGTAGGAGTGGAGAGTGACATTCCAGAGCTGGTTTTCTATCTGTGATCACCACTTCCGCCTTCCATCCCTTCAGGGGCACAGAAGCTGGGGAAACCTTTGGGTTCTGAGGAAGCAAATATCCCCTGGGTCCATCTGAATAGAGCATTTCTGGGGTCTAGGGAAACGGAATCGCTCCAGATGAAAGGCACGAGGATAGGCTGCGGTTGAAAGGAACTGAACAGAACGCTCTGGGAGTCCAAGAGAATGGAAGAATTACAAATGAAACAGAACACATTTCCACACCCTGAGATGGAAGGGCTGGGGCAGGACGCGCAGCTTAAGTCCCTTACACCGCAACCTCCTGCCAATTGCCCAAACCCAGATTTATTTCGTTTGCAGCCGCCCTCCCACCCCATCGGAAACCAGTTCTTGCTAAGGGGACAGCCACAACTGCCCGGTCCCCAGCCAGCCGGCCCAGACTCCCGCAGTCCAGTTTGATCTGATCCAATCTCCCCACCGCGGGGCTCCGAGGACTCCTTTGGAGACCTGGTCCAAACTTAGCGGAAATAAGGGGGGATTTTCTTTAGCCCAGCCGCAGTGAACCCGGGAGGTCTCCTCTTCCAGCCCCGCCCTAACCCTCCTTCCAGACCCCCGTGAGGCGGAGGGGTGGAGGGAGAAGACGGTGAGCGATCCCCCAACCCTGGCCACTCACCCGGCTCCCAGATCCAGGCCTCGGAGAAAGGGCCGGACCAGCCAGCGACGCGCCCATGCCGAGGCCGGCACCCCGGCCCCCGCCACGCGCTCCGCTCTCTGCAGCCGTTCAGCTCCAAAGTCGGGCCAGCTGCCGGGGCTCAGGCCCTACCTGGGCTATGCGCGCTCCTGACGGGCTGCCCCAGAGGCCGGGCCGGCCTCCTCAGCCACGGGAGCGCGCACGGGGGCGGGGCAGGGCTGGGAGTCCCAAACAAACCCAGTTCCTAAAGAAGACTGCCACCCACCCAAACGCAAGTCCACACCGGGTCTTACTCCCAAAGCAGTAATTCAAAGATTTGAATTTGCCTCCTGTGGCAAATCCAGGTCTACCGTCTTAAGCCCTAGGTCAGCCATCCCCCTCTCCAACGAAAATCTCAGGCTTCCCGCAATCGCTAGAAAGCTAGGCCTTCAGAATCAAATTCAAGTTCAGATAGGACTCGTAGAAACTTGCAACAAAGAACTCGAGAGCTGGAAGGAAACCTTAAACAATAGCAACAATTTACATTTCTATAGTACTGTAATGTTTACAAAGGGCTTTCCACTCTACAACCCCGATAAGGGGGTGCAAGGATTATTGTCCTTTTTTGTGTGAGGAAAAACAGGCCCAGAGAGACAGTAATTTGACCAACATGATTCTTAAGATAGCTCTGAGGAAAAACTTGAAGCTAGTTCCCTAGGTCCACACATTTTTCAACCACACAGCCCTATTTTCATTACATCACCTTAGAACACACAATGTTGGGACACAGAACTTGGTGACTATCCATTTAGTGACCCTTGAGTTCTTAATCTAGCATCTGTGAACTTTTAAAAAATATATTGTTATAACCTTATTTCTGTATCATGAATTCTTTTGTAATCCTAAATATTTATTTTAAAACATTTTGAGAAAGGGTCTAGAGGCTTTGTCAGACTACCAAAGGGAACCATCACACACACACACACACAAAAAGGTCAAGAACACTCACGATTCCAGTCAAATCTCATTTAACAGATGAAATTGAGCTTGGGAGTGAGGAGGGGGAAAAGGGAGGTGGAATGACCTGCCCAATGTCCCACTGTAAGCCAATGGCAGGCCTGGATTTGGAACTCAGGCCAGGATTCTTTCCACTCCCACGCACTCCCTACCATAGTATTGTTGACACCAGTGCATTCCTGGTTTTTCTTGCCACCACCAGGAAGGCCTGGGGCAGAGTGGGATGTTTGGGGCAGCTGCAGCTGTGGGATGTGGATGCACAGACATTCAACCTCTTGGATGCCTGTAACTTAATTTATACCACGGGTCACCCCCCCCTCCCCGCCCCGGGTTGCTCATGAATTGGCCTTCCTCCTGACCCAAACTACCTGAGCCACGTGTACCTAGGGGACCTGCCTTGACTACTCCATTAAGCAATATTATTCAAGTCCAAAAACTGTTTGGAAATGCTGCTTTAACCAATCTTGTGCCCCCCCCCCTTTAAAGAAATCTATAATTAAAAGGTCACACTGGCACATCTGCACACATCTGGAGCAAACTAGCTCTGAGCTCTGAACCCTGCTGGTCCCTTTCCTTCTGAGTCAATGTTTTCCTTTGCAGCTTTTCTCTCTGTTTATCTAACATCTTAATAAAACTTCCAAATGGGAGAGAGGGTGAGAAACATTTGGTGTGGCCATGCAGACCCATTCCTGAAGGAGTCTTCCTCCCACCTCCCAATATCTCTGGCAGATGGAAGCTTAACAATCTTTCCTGCCTCCATCTAGGGCAACAGCTAATAGCATACTGCTATTTCCACCCACTTCCTCTAATCTTCCTCTCCCCTCCAAAAATATGTCTAGTAGGGAATCCAGAGAAACTGTTATAACACTTTCTTTTTATCCTAGAGCTGGAAGGGATATTAGAATACCGAATCTCAGAGTTGAGCACAATTTTTGAGATCATTTGGTTATTTTACAAATGAGGAAGCTGGGGTCAAGAGAGGTGAAATAACGTGTCTATGATATAGCTATTGAGGGAACACAGAACTCAGGTCTTCTGACTCCCCAATACAGAGTCCTCTTCCCTACTTCCCCAGCCTCTCCACTGACTCATACAAATTTGAAGATTCACAGTTTGATACATTTCCCAAGTATCTATTTTTACGTATAGCTGTTTTATTAGAATTTTTGTTGATATATTTTGTTTTCACATTGCCTTTATTTCCAAAGACATCCCTCTTTCCCACTCCTCCCCTGCAAGCCACCCTTTGTAACAAAGCATTAAAATGGAGGTGTGGGAAGAGTTCAGAAAAACTAACATACCAACCAAATCCGACAATATATGAAATACTTTGGTTATGATAATTAAGGTGTCCAACTTTATTTACTTTCTGCTAGATGTTTTTCCATTTGTATTGTTGAAGCCATCATGAACATTGTTTTCCTGCTTTTCTAGCTTTGTTCTGTATCAGTTCATATAAATCTTTTCATACTTCTCTGAATTCATGTTCATCGTTTCTTATGGTGCAGTACTAAGCCAATAAAAACATGTACCACAATTTATTTAATCATTCCCCAATCAGCAAATACCCAGTCTGTTTCCAGTTCTTTGCAGCCACAAAATGTGCTACTATGTATATTTTTGTGAATATAGTACCTTTCTCTATTTGACCTCCTTGGGGCATAAGCCTGGGAATTCACCAATTGATATGTATCCTTGTGTGAGCAACTGAGTTATCCTGAGTTGGTAACAATTTTTCGCAAGCAAGTCTATTCTTAAAAGATTTAAAGGCACCCACCTTATTAGTGGTCCACCCTGGGCTGGCTTGTTTGGAAGAAATCCTAAGGGCTTTCAATTTATGGTAACTCTAATACAGATGGACATTTACAACGTCGAAAAAGGGGTAAGTAGTGATATAGTGGGGGAAAAAAAAAGACTCTGCTGGAGTATAAAGACCTGGGCTGGATTCATAGATCTTCTCTTTACTACCTGTGTGAGGATTGACTGTGCAAATCACTTTCCCTCAGTTTCCATAACTGTACAATGAAGAAATTGGATTCCTTTATAAGGATCTTGGAAGCTCTAAATACATATTCTGTAAGACCCTTTGGGGCAGCTAGGTGGCTCAGTGAATGGAGCACTGGCCCTGGAACCAGAAGCACCTGAGTTCAAATCAAATCTTAGACACTGACTGTGTGACCCTGGGCAAGTCATTTAACCCTATGTGCCTCAGTTTCCTCATCTGTAAAATGACCTAGAGAAGGAAATGGCAAACCACTCTAGTATTATTGCCAAGAAAATCCCAAAGGGGGTCACAAGGAGTCAGAAATGACTGAACAGCAGCAGAGCAAAAGACCCCTTAAATCTAGCTCCCTCTGCAAACCCTTCTGTGACCACACAGTTTGGAGTAATAATTATCTCCTTTCTCTGAACTGTCACGTAGTTTATTGCCTTAACTATGCATCTGGCAACTAAATGGACACTGTATTGCATTATGACATCTTTCTCATCTTGAAATTTTATATACTTCTTTTATTGTTGCTAAAGTTTTAAAACTTTGCAGTGTTTCTGTACTGTCTCCCAGTGACATTGTAATATTGTGACATTGACAAGTTAGCCAGAAGATTTTTTTGTTGTTGTTACTATATTATTTTCCAATGAGTCTCTGAGCTCCATGAGGGCAGAAACAACATCTTATTCATCTTTGCATCCTGCTGGGCCAGGCCCAGCAACATGGCCTTACCCATAGTGGCATAATCAGCAACAGTTCTCATTTCCACAATGCTTTCCAGTTTATGTAGCTATTTCCCCACAGCAGTGTTATGAGGTGGAGAACATAGGGATTATTACTCTGGTTTTACAAAGAAAGAAGCTGGGGCTTAAGGAGGTTTTAACTGACTTGCCAAGGTTATACACCATTAGAGTCAGGAGTCAAACTCATATTCCAGAATCACAAAATGGAAAGAAACTTGAAACATTGCCTAGTACAAGAGGGAACGAGGTGGTGCAGTCAATCCAGTATTGGACATTGGATTTAGAGGGGGGGGAAAAGACCTGAGTTCAAATTCTGCCTCATAAGAATAGGCAAAGAGAAAACATAATTAACTTTTTACAACCCCTTTTTGCCCAAGAAATTTTTACTCAACTCCAGGCATATAGGTATATAAAATAGGTATACAAATCAAGCATTTACTAATAACAAATCATAAAGAAATTTATTTTTAAAAAATTTTTGGTATACATATAATTTTACTATTTATTAAAGATGCAAGCAAATTTGCATACTAATGAGGTGGATGTACTTGTTTACTTTTACGTAAAGAATTAAATCTTGGCAGAATATTTGATACTACAGGATGGAGAGCATCTTCAATGATTTTCAGAGTTGATCGACATTTTGATTTTGTAATCATAAATGCTGAGAATGCCACTTTGCAAAAATATGTAGTACAAAATGGCAGAAGTATCCAACAAAAACTACAGAGAAAACCAAGAAGCAGTCTGGCAGAAAATAGGCATACACCAATAGATCACACTATATGCCAAAAGAAGCTTCAAATGGTTATATGACTTAGACATAAAGGAGCATGGAAATTACCTGTCAGATCCATGGATGGCGAAAATTCATGACCAAACATGGGATAAAAAGGATCACAGAAGGTAAAATGGGTAATTTTGATTATATAAAATTTTTAAAATCTGTACAAACAAAACTGATACAGCTAAGATTAGAAGAAAAAATCTTTGCAGCAAGTTTCTCTGATAAAGTTCTCATTTTTGAGATATATAGGAAACTGATGGAACTTTATAAGAGTAAGAACCATTCCCCAATTGATAAACAGTCAAAGGACGTAAAGAAGAAATTTTCTGAGGAAGATATCAAAGTCTCAATAGCTACATAAAAATGCTTCAAATCATTAGTAATTAAAAGAATGCAAACTAAAACATCTCTGAGGTTCCACCTCACACTCCTCACATTGGCAAAGATGACAAGAAAGAAAAATGAAAAATGCTCATGGGGCTGTAGGAAACAGACATATTAATGCATGGATAGTGGAGTTGTGGAACAGTCTACACATTTTAAAAATATTTTTACTTATTTCATTAAATATTTCCCAGTTACATGTAAAAATTAATGATCCTTTTTAAAAAACATTTAAGTTCCAAGAGAATGCACAGACCAAAATTAAATAAACAAACAAGTAAATAAATAAATAAATAAGTGAACAAAACAGAAAAGCAAAAGAAAGTTTTTTAAAAGTATGCTTCAATCTGCATGCAGAGTTCATCAATTTTCTCTCTGGAGGTAGATAACATTTTTCATCATGGGTCCATTGGAATTGTCTTGGATCATTTTCTTGACCATAGTAGCTAATTTGTTCACAGTTGATCATCCTTACAATATTTCTGGTGCTATATATAGTGTTCTGCTGGTTCTGCTCACTTCACTTTACATCAGTTAAAGTCTTCCCAAATTTTTCTGAAACCATACTGCTCACCAATTTTTTATACCACAATAGTATTTCATCAAAATCATATGCCACAACTTGTTCAGCTATTCCCCAATTAATAAGCATCTCCTTGATTTCTGATTCTTTGCACCACAAAAAGAGCTGCTATGAATATTTTTGTACAAATAGGTCCTTTTCCCTTTGATTTGAGGAATGGCTCTTAATTTTATAAATTTTGTTCAGTATTCTATATGTTTGAGAAATGAAGTCTTATAAAAGAAATTTAATATATTCCCCCCCCATTTCCTGTTTTCCTCCTAATTTGAGGATGCATTAGTTTTGTTTGTGCAAAAGCTTTTTAATTTCATGTGATCCAAATTATCTATTTTACTTCCCATGATCTCTTTTCTATCTCTTGTTTGGTCATAAACCCTTCCCTTATCCATAGATCTGATAGGTACATTTTTTCTATGCTCCTCTAATTTACTGATGATATCACCATTTGTGTCTAAATCATTTGTCCATTTTGACCTTATCTTGGTATACAGTGTAAGATATTGGTTGGTCCAGCCATTCTTGAGTGCAATTTGGAATTACACCCCCAAAAGTAATAAACTGTGCTTAACCTTTGACAATTATTAGGTCTTTACTCCAAAGACATGAGTGGGGGGGAGAGAGAGAGAGAGAGAGAGAGAGAGAGAGAGAGAGAGAGAGAGAGAGAGAGAGAGAGAGAGAGAGAGGGAGAGAGAGAGAAAGAGAAGAAAGGGGACTATTTGTACAAAAATATTTATAGCAGCTCTTGGTAGCTGGAAATTAAGGGAGTGCCTATTAATTATGGAATGGCTGAACAAGTTATGGTATATGAATATGATGGAATACTATTGTGTTCTAAGAAATGATGAAGGATATTGTTTCAGAAAAAACTGGGAAGATTTGTATGATCTGATATACAATGAAGCAAGAAGAACCAAAATAATTTATACAATAACAATATTATAAAGACAAGCAAGTTTGGAAGACTTTGATCAACACAACAACCAATCACAATTCCAGAGGACCCATGATGATATATATGTGTGTGTGCATTTGGAGAAGTCAATGGAGATGAATGTCTTGATTGATAATACATATTTATCACAAGAGGTTTTTCCTTTCCCTTCCTTCTCTCTCTCTCTCTCTCTCTCTCTCTCTCTCTCTCTCTCTCTCTCTCTCTCTCTCTCTCGGCAATAGAGTTTAACTGACTTGTACAGAGTCATACAGCTAGTAAATGTGTGAAGCTGCATTTGAACTCAGGTGTTCCTAACTCTAGAGCCAGTGCTCCATTCACTGTGTCACCTACTGTAACAGTAAGGCAATAATAACAATGTAGATGATAATCTTCAAAATGCCTATGTAGTTCTATATTGCAAAGTATACTAGTCTCTCCACACAGAAGGTAGAAGGAGTAAACCATTTATTCAGACACCAGAGAACCATTTCCCTCAAGCCATTTATCCAGTCAGTCTACTTCATCATAACAGCAAGGAACCCAAAACATTCAATATACGATATCACAACCGGAGCCTCACCATCCCAAAACCTTTCCAACCCCCTGCTGGGGTCTTCCCAAAAACAAACTTACAGTACAGCTAAGTTAGCCTGTTCAGTTCTAACCATCATGATGGCAGCCATCAGCAGCCATACCATCTTTCTCTCTCTCAGCATTTCCCTGTGACATAACTTCCTTTTCCTGTCAGGAAGCTTCTCCCACCATATGTAACTTAGGCTTCCTGTGACATAAGCAGGTCACATGGCCTATTAATGGGTGGGAAAGATCTTCAAATCTAAATTGCTACTACATCTACCTGTCCCTTTTCTTTCTTTTTTCAATACGGGTGGGGATAGGAAAGAGAGAAGGTGAATTTTTATTACTGAAAAAATTAAATTAAATGAAAATAAATTCTGCTTGAGACACCTATGTGACCCTAGGCAAGCCTTAATCTCTCAGCCTCAATTTCCCCATTTGTAAAATGTGGATGATAATAGCATCTATCTCACTGGGTTATTGAGAGGATCACATGAGATAATATATGCAAGATGCTTTGCAAACCTTAAAAAGTGTTATACAAATATTAGGGAGATTGAATCTAAACAAGATGAAGACTCACTCTTGCTTCTCATAGGGGTGGACATTCATGAAGGGACAAGATAGAAGGATGAGACTAGAATAAACCTAGCAGTCCAGTTTGACTAGAATATAGCATGAATGAAAGGGACTGCAGAAGACCTTGAATGTTAGGCTACAGGAGTCTATGTTTTTTTTTTATTAGTAGTATTATTACAGTTTGAATTATGATAATCATAATAGTTCACATTTAAGGTTTATTTTTAAAAAAAAACCTTTCTTCAACAGCCTTGAGAGATAGCTATTGTAAATATTGTAGTGCCCAATGAAACCGAAGCGCAGAGAGGTGGAAGTGATTTGACCATGTTCACATAGCTAAGAAGTTTCAGAAGCAAACCCAGATGTAATTCAAAGCCCGGTATTTTTTCAACTCTGCCATGTTTCTTACCTCTCTGACTACCCCCTCCCACCCCACTTCCAAAAGCATATTAAATATCCCATTTTTAAGGTTTATAATATTCTTTCATCATGACTACTCAGTGAGGCAAGAGTGATTATCTTCATTTTAAAGCTAGAAAAGAAAGACTCGCAAGTTAAGTGACATGCCTAAGCACATGTCAGGTTGCAGAACTGGGACTTGACCAAGGTCTCCTAATTTCTGGTCACATTCTGTTGGGGGATATAGCATGAAAAGAACTAGATGCATACAGTATATATACAGAATAGATGGAAGGTATTCTCAAAGGGGAAGGCACTAGCAACTGTGGGGGATGGTACCAGAAAAGCACATAATTCCAAATGGCTTGCTAAAATGGTTAGAACAATTCACCACTCTACCAAAAAAGTAATAGTATGCCCATATTTCCCCAGCTGCTGACACATTAACTAATCCTGTCTTTGTCCCATCTTTGACAGGAAGACTCTTTGTCCATCTTAATTCTAGTGACTAATTCTCTGTTAATTATTTCTCACTTATTCTGTATGTAGCTTGCTTTGTATGTATTTGTTTGAATGCTCTCTCCTCCATTAGATTGTAAGCTCCTTGAGGCCAGGGACTGTCTTTTGCATCTTTTTGTATTCCCAGCACTTAGCACAGTGCCTGGCACATAATAGGCACTTAACAAGTGTTTCTTGATTGATTGGTCATCTTTGCCAGTTTTCTGGGTGTGAAGCAAAACATCACAGTTTCAATTTTGCATTTCTTTTATCATTAGTGATTCGGAACATTCATTCATACAGTTGTTAACAGTTTGCAAGTCTTCTTTTGAGAATGGTCAGTTCATATCTTTTGACCATTTATCTAGCAGACAATGACTTTTGGTATCATATATTCCAGTTGGTTATCTATATATTTTAGATACAAAGCCTTATCTGAGTGATTTGATACAGAGATCAACAAGTCCTTATTAAGCACTTACTATGTGCCAGGCACTGTGCTAAACTCTGGGGATACAGAGAAAATCAAAAATGGTTTTGAACTTTAGGTCAGATGCTCATTTCATTACCCCACAATTACCCCCCCCCAATAAATGTTTGTTGAGTTTAATCAACTTATCCACTCATAAGAACAAGACTGTGTTTACCTTGGAGGTGGTCCAGCTGACTGTAGTTACAATAGGAACCATGACAGATGGAGAGATGTGGGAGGGATAGAGGGAGGGAGTTATCCAAGCTTATTAAATTTACCTTTTAGAAACTGGATTTACTGTAGTTATTTCTCTACATCTCTTACCCACTTCCTATTCTTTTCTCTGCATAACACTTTTCTCTACTACTACTGCCAGTTATAACTTTATTCCCTGTCTTCAGTCCCAGCAATGGGGTTCAAAGAACCCCATGGGAATTTCACTAACAGAATCAGTGGGGACAGCTCCAGCCCACATGTGTGGGGATAAAAATGAACAGAAAGAAGGTGGTTAGAACAAATGAATAAGAATCTACACTTACTTTGCCTGGGGAGAATGAAGAGAAATTGGAAGGAACTGATGGGGAGGCGAATTTTGGCTCAGTATAAAGAAGGACTTTCTAACAATCACTGCTGCCAATCAATGAAATGGGCTACCTTGCAAAACCGTGAGCTGCTTGTCTCTTGAAGCATCTAAGCAGAGGTGGTTGACCACTTATCAAGATGGTATCTACTTAACTTCTACACAGAGTGGGTAGTTGAACTAGATGCCCTTTTAAATTATTTGAATGCCTGAGGAAAAGTGTTGATGGCAGGTAATGGAAGCTGCAGCAGTGAAGTCAGCAGTTTGTAGCAGGGGCACTCAGATATTCCCTTTGGGGGTCAGCCCTTTGCCTGTTAGAGAACTGGATGTATTGGTAACTACATGGGGAGGAACTTGTGCCAGTTGCTACTGCAGTAGACAGGATGTAAAGTGAGACAAGGACAGATGTATTTCTCTACTTTCTTCTCTGTTTAAGGGCAGCCATCATCATTTAGCAGAGGGTAGAGTTAATTTACAGTCATTTGGTATCAAGAAACCATTTTAAAAATCCTCCTGAGGACTTCTCAGGACCCCTTCCCCAGCTGATGCCCAGCTTCATGGCATCAGGAAAACGGCAGCTAAGAAATTTCCATCATGATCATAGCCAATTCTCATTTTAGAAAAAAGACTAAGACCCAGAGAGGAGATACAGTGGAAAGAGTCAGATTGGGAGGCAGGAGACCTGGGTTCTAGTTCTACTTCCACCACTTATTACCTGTGCTATTGTGATTAATTTGCTTAATAATCTGAGCTTCAGCTTGCTCATTTGTAAAATGAAAATAACACTTTCCATATCTATCTCACAGAAGTAGTATGAATGCACTTTGTAAATCATAAAGCAACATAAGAATTATTGCTAACTACTGTCCAAAGGAGCTGGAGTAGATGATTGCTAGGGTCATATAAGAATAATGTTTTAAACCTCAAAGTTCTAAGGCGCCTTTTAGCTCTAAACATTTCATGATCTTAACCCCTATCTAGCTTAGACATTCTATGTTTTAAGGTTTTTTCCATCACTAACATTTGATGTATCAAGTTACCTTCTAGTTCTGACATTTTATGTTCTAAGTTCCCTTTCAGTTCTAACATTCTGGGTTCTATTTCTCACATTCTTTGTTCTAAAATTCTTTCCAGTTCTCATATTGTATAATCTGTAAAAATCTTCCTGTTTCTGTTAGTGCTAGTAGAAAACAGGTGCTTCACTAACCACTAGAGCTGTTTCCCAAGATTGGCCTCCTCTAGCATCCTGGATAGAACCATGTTCTAAACACTAAAGAAGAAAATACCAACCATTGGTCTCACAAAGACAGTATCAAAAACACATCTGACCACTTGTCATCTCTGCAGCAATGCCCAGCTGTCTTTAAGACCCAGCACTGGGCTTGTCAGTGTCAGTGGACATCTCCAAAGCCCATCTGTGCTTCACTTGGTACATTCTAAGGCCACATTGGCTGCATGTTTACCAGCAGAATGTGCTGTCAAAAAGGCTTTCTTGGCGGCCAGATGGATGATAGGGCTTTGGCAGTGACAGATTTCACTCCAGTGGCAGTTAGCACTAGGCCCCTTGTGACTCTAGGTACCATGTTTACCCAGAGAGTAGGTACCAATATGGAATTAATTGGTGGGCTTGGCAGCACAGTGCCTGGAGAGAGATGGTGGGTGATGGTGTTGGGAGAAAAACAGCTGAGCACAGCAAATACATCCCAGTGACCCAATTCCATTCCATTCTGTCTTCTTAAAAATAATTGAATTTAAATGAATAGATTTCACATGTTCCCTCCGGCTTGGAGTGAGGAGGGGGACAGTTAGCAGGAGGAAAGGGAGAGGGGGGAATTTCCTGGGTTTAGTATTGGCAGATATTTTAAAAAGTCATTTTGCTCAGAAAAGCTTCATTCTTTTTTTTTTTCCTCCTGTGGCCAGTGGAATGGAAGACAGTGGAGTAGTAATAGGGGATTTGCTGTGAGTTTTGTTGCTGATACCAGAGAAACTCAGATTCTTGGACTGATCATTTTCTCATAGGAATAAAGAAAGAGAGAGAGAGAGAGAGATGAATATGGAAGGAAGGAGAGAGGGAGGAAAGAAGCAGAGGTTAATAACTAATAGGGACATCAACTCACTTGGCCTCTTCCTCTTTCAGAAGCTTGGATAGAACACCGTCTGATTGCACAGATTTAGAACCAAGGGTTTCTATGAGGTGGAGATAAAGACAGCATACTTTTTAGGCATGGGCGATGGTCAATGCAAAGACCCAGAAATGGAAGATAGAGTGCCACATGTGAGCAATGGTAAGAATGCTAGCTAGCTATACTAGAGAGTGCAGGATGGAGAATAATGTATGATGAGGCTTGAAAAGCAGTTTGGGGCTAGGTTGTAAAAGGCTTTAAAAGTCAACTAGAAGAGTTTCTATTTGATCCTAGAGGCAATAGGGAGCCACTGGATTTTATTAAGTAGGAGAATGAAATGTTCAGACCTGTGGTTAAAGAAAATCACTTTGGCAGTGATATGGTGGATGTATTGGGATGAAGAGATACTTTAGAAAGGAAGACAAGTTGGAGACCATTGCAAAAGTCCTGGTGAAAGGTTATGAGAGCTTGAACTAAGATGGTAGCTGTGTGAGTAGTGGGGAGATGAATATAAGACTTTTGTAGAAATGAAAATGACAGGATTTGTCAAAGGATAATGAGGAATCAAAGATAACACCAAGGTTATAGATCTGGGAGACTTGAAGGATGGGATGCCCTCAATGGAACTGTGAAGAGAAATGAGGGTTGAGCTTTGAACGTGTTCAATTTAAGATGCCTCTGAGATGTCAAATTTGAAATGTCCAATAGGTAGTTAGTGATGTGAGCTTGGGGATCAGGAGATTGGAGTTTGGTATATAGATCTAAGTGTCATCTACATAGAAATGATAGTTAAACCTTTAGAAATTAATGAGGTCACCAAGCAAGATAACATAGAGAGAACTGAGAAAAAGGCTCACGCCAGAGACATGAGCTCTACCAAGATTTAGAAGGCATGACACAGATGATGTAATAATACATGAAACTGAGAAAGAGCAGTCAGACAGGAAGGAGGATTACCAGGAGAAAGTAACATTACAAAAACCCAGAGAAGAGAGAGTATCCAGGAGTATAGGGTAGTGGTCAACATTAGAAAATGGGGCAGAAAAGTCAAGAAGGAGGAGGATTAAAAAAAGACCAGCACTTTTGGCAAAGAAGAGATCACTAGTTTTGATGAACAGAGCAGTTTCAGTTGACTCATGAGGCTGGAACCAGGTTGCAAAGGGGTGAAAAGAGAATGAAATGAGAGAAAGTGAAGGGAAAGAGTACAGACAGCTTTTTATAAGAGTTTAGCTGAAAAAGACAGGAAAGGTATAAGAACAATAGCTTGAGAGGATGGTAATATCTAGTAAGTGGTTTTTAAAGATGGGAAAGACTTGGGTATGTTTGTGGGCTAAAGGAAGGAGTCAGTAAATCAAGAGTCTGAAGATTAGAAAGAAGGAAAGGACTGTCTTGCTGTAGTGAGGGAATGGCTGAGGTTAGCCAACATAAAGTAGTAATAAGGAGACCCAATCAGCTTGACTGTGAGACTTCCTCTAGTTCTGTTTAGTAGGAAGTGAGTGTAAGTGGAGGAGGCAAATGGTGGGAGTAACCTGGGGTTGGGGTTGGAGAGGCATTCGAACAAAGGGGTAAAGAATTTGAGAGTAGGGGGGAGAGAGAGAGAGGAGTTGAATTGATTTACTATAGAATTGAGATTAGGAACGGAGGAATGTGAATAGTACATGAATGTAATGGAATATTTTTGTACCATAAGAAATGATGAATATAAAGCATTCAGAAAAGCATGGGAAGAATTATATGAGCTGATGCAGAATGACATCAGCAACCTGAAAAAATAATAGAAAAAATGACTAAAGCAATTTAAATGGAAAGAACAACAAAATCTGAAAATGAATACTATAATTATAATGACCAAGCTTGACCAACCTTTGCAGAGGTGGGGGACTATGCAGAGGTGAGACATAGAATGTTACTTGGTTGATATGTTGGTTAGTTTTACTAATCTGCTTTTTAAAAATCTTTTTTATTCTTTATTACAAGGATAGTTTTTTGGGTAGGGGATGGGGACATAAAGGTGATATAAAAACAAAAGGTAGCAATAAAAAAATGAAAATTTACAAAAGGAAAGAAAAGAACCCTTGATTTGGCAGGAGACTTGGGTTCCAGGCCTGGCTTTGTGTAAGTTTGGGTGGCTCACTCCTGTGTGTAAAATCAGGAATCTAAATGCAAGGATTTTTAAAGTCCCTTCTAGCCAAGATATTCCATGATTCTATTAAGGTCAAAATGATATAACAATAATAACTCATATTTCCATGAGTATTTTAAATGTTAAAAAGCACTTTCTTTGCTACTGTGAGTATTGTGGTTCCTATTTTACAGATGCAGAAACTGAGGCTCATAAAGGAAAAATTTATTGCCCCAAGTCCTACACTTAATAAGTGGGAGGGGAAGGATTTAATCCCAGATTTTTTGACACCGAATCTAGCATTCCTTCCACTTGAACACTTTGCCTCTGTAGGGCAGAAGTTGAGATCTTAGTATGTGTGTCCAAGAACTAACTGTATTTGACCTTGAGCTAAAGTTTACCTCTCTGGGCCTCAGTTCACTCATCTTTCAAATGGGGATGATAACCCCTGCCCTAACTATTTCACAGGAGTGTTGGGGCTATTATTAAATGAGATACTAGATGGAAAGCACTTGGTAATTGTAAAAGCGATAGGTAACTGTGAGCTGGGGAAAAAACAACTGGAATTGCTTTGAGGCCTTCAGGAAAAGCAATAACTGTAAAATGACAAGACTCACAACAGCTGAGATAATGACACATGTAATTTAATAAAAGTTCCCCCAGGAGAGGAAAAGAGAGAATATGTCAAGAGCCTAAGGCTCCCTCAATAGCACCACAGACTCATGCTTTTAACTGCTGCCACAGAGTTGCAATAGAATGAGCCCTGACCTAAATGTCAAGAGATCTAATTTCCCAATTTCCAGCTCTACCATTACTAGTTGTGTGATTCTGAGCAAGTAATTTTCCCTTATTGGACCTCATTTTCCTCATCTGTGAAATGGAGATAATACTGACACTGTCAGCTTCACAGGATCGTTGTAAAACTCCACTGAGACAATGTCCATAAAGGGTTTTGTAACCGTAAAATAGTGCAAAAATGCGGACTGTTGTTCTTAGTTAAGAACAACGTCTAGGGCCTAGTCCCTGAAGGTTTATCTGGGCTAATTTTGCTCTTGGAAATGAAGGTAGAGGAGCCGGGTTGGACCTAGGCTCTCCCACACAAGCCACCCAAGGGAAAAAAAAATTAAATTAACACTGGAGAAGGGAGCAACAACACAGTTAACCTCAAAGTGAAAAGAAAACCCAACCCCTGAGAAAAATCTAAAAGAAAAATCTCCCCAAAATTATAGACAGTTCTAAGGTCCTTTTATTGCTAATATCTCTTCTAAGCAAGTTACTTGCTTTTTCTAGTTTAGTTTTCTTAGCTATAAAAGGGGTATATTGGACCACATGATCTCTCAGGTTTCTTGCTAGCTCTGACAGTCCGTGTTTTAGTAGGCACTTAATAAATGTTAGCTGACAGTTTGTTTCCAATATTCCACATTCTAAATGCTCTTTTAGTTCTAACACCCTACGTTCTGTCTAGTAACATTCTGTTGCTATGAGGCTTCCTTCAAAGCTCTAACTTATTATGTGCTCTGTATTCTAGCCTTTAATGGCCTAAGGTCCCTTCTAGCTCTAACACTGTGGGTTATAACATTCTATGTTTTATGATGTAGCATTCTGTGTTCTAAGGCTCCTTCAAGCTCCACCAGGCTAGGATTCTAAGTAGGCTTCTATCTCTCTCCCCTGGGGTTTTCTAGTTGAGAGACACTGCTGCATACCAGCTTGCTGTTGAGGGCACAACATGGTTCCAGCAGAGGGGCTTTTGGTCTTGGGAAGAATGTCTGTAACTGTCTCCTTGATAGTGTTTAGAAAACCTGAACACAGGGCACGTGGGGAGAAGCTCCCCCGTCGCCTCTCTGCCTCAGCACTGGCACTTCAATCAAGCTGTCAATAGGGCATGCTTTGAATAATTCAAGCTCTGAGCTACAGTGGGTAGAGGGAGAGAATATAAAAAGGGCTGGTAGCTGTCTACTGTGACAGGAACTACTTCCCTGCTGAACTTCATCTTCCCTAGAGGAGCCACTGGAACCTGCCCAGGTAAACCAGCCTGGAGGCAGGGGGAGAGGGGGTGGAGGCGGGGGAAAGGAGGATGGGGAAAAGAACTCTGAGACGGTGGTTGTGTGCCAACAGTTTATGAGATTGGAGAATACAGGGGAAAGAGCAAGGGAACTGATGTCAATAGGCTTGCGTTCCACTTCCAGTTCTGCCACTTGCTAGGTGAATCTGGGCAGGTCGTTTGTTTCCTCTAGGCCTCAGTTTCTCCATCTTTAAAATGGAATTAATGATGTCTCTTTTTATTTACCTTATGGAGTCACTGTGGAGATTAGATCTGACTGTCAGAATTCATCATGACCTTCTAATGTCAAATACTAGAAAAGAAAATAGATGGAAATATATCCAGTAGGGAATGCATAGCTCGAAGAGTCTCAGAGTTGAATAGTGCCACGATAGCTACCTAGACCAACCCTTGCTCAAACAAAAATCCCCTCTACAATATACCAACAGCCTTTGTGTGAAGTGGTCTAGTGAATGAGGGAACTACTCCCAAGAGATTCAGCCTGTTCTACTTTTAAATAGCTCTAAGATGATTTCTATAGCTATGTGGAGGAAGGGGAAGAATTAGAAACAAGGAGACCAATGAAGAAGCTATAACAAGAGTCCAAGCAAGAGATGATAAGCACCTGAAATAGGGTGGTGGCTGTGAGTAGAGAGGAGGTTAATGGGAGAGATGTTACAGAAATAGGATCAACAAAGCTTGCTAACCACAGGATAAGGAAGAGGGAAGAGTCAAGAATGGTGGTGAGATTGTTAACCTGGGTAACTGGATGTATGGTGGTGCCCTTGAAAGAAGCAAGGTAAGTAGGAGAAAGGTCAGATAGCGGGGTAAAGATAGTGAGTTTAATTTTGGACATGTTAACTTTGAGATGCCTAAGGGGATATCCACATAAAGATGTCCTGCAAGCAGTTGCTGATATGAGACTGGAGCTAAGGAGACATGAGGGCTATGTTATACAGATTTGGGAGTCATTTGCAAAGAGATAATAATTAAACTCAGAGGAATTGATGACCAAGGAAAAGAATGAAATGAGAGAAGAGGAAAGCACTCAACAGAGCCCTGGGATATTCCCATGCTTAGGAGGCAGGGCACAGATGACGATGCCAGAGAGGAGACTGAGAAGGACCAATCAGACAAGAGAAAACTATGTGAAAGTAGTGTCATGAAAACCGAGGGAGGAGAGAGTATCCTGGAGAAGGGGATGATCAATCAATCAAAAATATTTTTAAGCATCCACTATGCACCAGACCCTGTACTAGGTAGGTATTGAGGATACAAGCACAAACAATGAAACAATTCTCACTTTGCAAGGAATTTAGTGTCAAAAGCTGCAGAGGAGCAAGGAGAAGGGAATAAGCATCTCTACAGCACCTACTACGTTCTAGATACTCTGCTAAGTGACCCCCCCCCACAATATTATATCATTTGATCCTCAAAACAACTCTGGGAGGTAAGTGCTGTTATTATCCCCATTTCACAGTTGAGATACATAAAGTCTCAATGACTTGCCCAGGGTCACACATCTAGGAAGTATCTGAGACTGGATTTGAACTCAGGCCTTCCTGACTCCAGGCCTAGCACTCCATCTACTGTGCCTACAGCTGCCTCAATAAGGATGAGGAGAAGAAAAAAAAGACTATTAATTACATTTAGCAATTAAGAGATCACTGGGCTGTTTTACTACTAGGCATACATCTATGGTGGTCAAAGACAAAGGGAAAGATCTCATATATACCATAATATTTACAGCAGTTGTTACTGCAGCAGCAAAGAACTGGAAAAAAAGTAGGGGGTCATCCATTGGAAAATGACCAAATAAATTGTGGTATATGAAGTTACAACAGGGATAGGGGCTGGACTTATGGTTTCATCGGTGTATGGAACACCCAGGTGAGGAAATTCCCTCTATTGAAATAAGTCAGTGCCTTGTCTGCAACTTCTAGTCTTAGAGAGTTGCCTAGATCACTGAGAAGTAGTAAAGTGATTTATCTAGGATCACACAGCTGGTATATGTCTGAAGTGGGATTAGAATTCAGGTCTTCCTGACTTTGAGTGCTGGCTTTCTATCTTCAATGCCACACTGCTTCTCAGATAAATGCAATAGAATATTGTCATACTGTAAGAAATGAATATGAAGAATTCAGAGAAACTTAGGATGACCTATATGAACTGATGCAGAACAAAGTAGGTAGAATGAGAAAAAAATTATGCAAGGAAAACAACTCTGAAAGACTTTAGAACTCTGATCAATGTAGTGTCCAACTGAGATTTCCAAGAACTGATAATGTCTCCTGTTCCTTAGCAGAGAGGTGGTAGACGAAGCATGCAGAATAAGACATACATTTTCACTTATGACCAATGTGTTGATTTATTTTGCTTGACTGTATTTATTTGTTGCAAATGAGAATATTGTAGGAGTAGGAGGAGTGATTGAGATGTAATAATGATATTAAAAATATCAATAAAGCATGGTTTTTAAAAATAGGGAGCATGGGAAATCTTGGAGAAATCAGTTTCATTTGAGGAGTACTACTGGAAGACAGTGAGTTGTGAAATGAAATGGAGGTAAGAAGTGTGCCTAGAAAAGACTGAGGCCAATGACATGAAGAGATAGCAGGGTCAAATGAAGTCTTTGGGGAGTGCTTGTTTTTAAGGAGAGCGGTGATCTAGGCAGCTCTGCAGAAAACAGACAAGGAAACAGTGGAGCGCTTTCCCACAAAACAGCCCTTCAAATACTTCAAGTTGGCAATCATGTTCTCCTTAAGCCTTCTCTTCTTCATGTTAAAATTCACCATTTCTTTCAACCATTCCCCATATAGGATATAGCCCTTTCACCATCCTTACTGCCCTACTCTGGACACTCTACAGTTTACCATTTTCTTTCTAAAATGTGACATATATAGCTGAGCATGACATTCAAGATTTGGTCTGGCTAGTACAAAGAACTCCTCAGTCTTGGACACTAGGTATCTTTTAATGGGCATAAGATCACATTAGTTTTCATGGACACAATCTCGTCCTGCTGACTGTTATTGAGTTTGCAGTTCGTTAAGACCCCCAGTCTTTTTCAGAGGGACTGCTGTCCAGAGACTCCTTACCCATCTCATACTTGTGAAGCCAATTTGTTGTTTGGGTTTTTTTTTAAACCCAAGTGCATGATCTTACATTTATCTATGTTAAATTTCATCTTATTATTTTGGACGAGTGCTCTTGCCTGTCAAGATCTTTTAAAATCAGTTGAAGACTTCCTTCCAAGTTGACACAGAGTCATTAACAACTATTCTTCAGATTCGGTTATTTAACTGGTTAAGTCCTAACTACGTCATTTGTCTGCTCATGAAGCTGCTGTAGCTCCCTATTACCTATACAGGATAAAATACAAACTAGTATCATCTATTCCTAAAACCTACGAGCCAGTGATCTCAGTGTAAGTGAATTTAACAGAGAGCATTCCTATGTCATCCCAACAGGGGTTGGACTGAGTGATCTCTAAACCTCTCCAGCTTTAAGATTCCAAGATTCTACTGACCGTTGTTAGTTTATAATGCTAATAGACCTTACAGCTAACAAAATATTTTCTTCACAATTACCCTGTGAGGTAGGGAGTAAAAAGTCATTCTCCAGAGCCATTTTACAGATGAGGAAATTGAGGCTACATTTAGGGTGAATATGGTCTTTGCTCTGCTAAGTGGGATTCATTAGAGAGAACAAGTGGATGGCTAGGCAAAGAAAAAAAAATCTTTTCCTTCCAAAGGTACCTGATAATGGCTGTCTCTACCATCACAGGAGATGAAGTCATCACACCCAGAAATAGATTAATTAAGAAGGAAGGTCTGTGGACACTGAGATGTGAAAGCAACACAGACAGTCTCTGTCTCTCCACACCCCTCCCCCATCTCTCTGTATTTGTCTCCCTGTCTCTCTGTACCTCTGTTTTTATCTTTCTGTCTCTCTCTGTTTCTGTCTCTTTTCTTTTCCTTCCTCCCTCTCTATCCCTTTTAGTCTCTGTCTTTCACTCTGTCCTCCACATACATATGCGTACCCTCCTCCCACAACACACACAAATTTTGCCTCTTTGGCAAATGAATCCATGTTCTTCACTGCTTCTGGGAACTACAAGCTAATTTCAAGACCTGGAGTGATTTGACAGGGCTGGGAGAGACACCACCATCAGGCCCCTGGGAGCTTACAGAGAGAGGTCTTGGAGAAGGCTGAGAATGCAAAGACACTATTCTGTTTGGGGCCCTATTCCATTCCTATGGAAAGGAGATTAGCTATGGTGTCAGAGCACCTGGGTACAAAGCCACACTCTGCTGCTTATGACCCATGTGACTTTGGTCTAACCACTTCCTCTCTCTCTCTGGGCCTCAGTTTCCTCAACTAAAAATGAAGGAGTTGGACCAGATCGAGGATTCTTGATCTTTTTTGGGTCCTGGATTTTTTAGGAAGTCTGATGAAGCCTATGAACCTCTTCTCAAAGTAATTTTTTAAATGCTTGAAATAAAATGTAAAGGATTACCAAGGAAATCAATTATTTTGAAATAATTTATCATCACAAACAAACAAAAAATCAGTTAATATGCCTCAAGTTAACTGCCAAATTAGACGATCTCTAAGGTACCTTCTAGATCCAAATTAATGAGCCTATGATCTTAAACAACCACCTAATATGTATACTGGTCTTCTGACTCTCCAAAGAACTATCCCACCCATCATGCATGAGGCATTCCGTAATCCAGTATCCATAATTCATATATCCCTAACCTTATATCCACAATCCATAATCCAGCCTTCTCTCTTTGCTCCTCTGTTGTTTTCTGTTCTTTAGCAGAATCCTTCCCAGCTCTGGCTTCAGCTGGTGCTCTCTCTCTTCACACCCTTCCTTCTACTATCAATTCTCCTTAAACTTGTCCTGATTGGCACTTGAGACAGAATTAATAACAATGTGTAGTAGTTACAAAGAGGTAGATTTAAGCTCTCTAGATGGACCAAATTATTGGCAATTAGAGCTGTCTAAAAGAAGAATATGTTGCCTTTGGAGGTGGCGGGGGAAGAGCAGTGAGTTCCTCATCCCCAGAGATCTTTGGGCAGATTCTGGAGGACTGCCTGTAAGAAGTGTTGTAGAAGGGATTCATGGTCAGGTATGGGTTGGACTAGGGTGACCTCTGAAGTTTCTTCTGAGTTCAAGGATTCTACAGTTTTCTTCCTTTAAGGCTCAATTTAAGTCTCATCTCCTCCATGAAATCATCTTAGATTTTTCCAGTCTATAGCAACTTTTCCCTTCTCTTAATTCTCACAATACCAACTAAGAGAAATGCAATTTTGTGTTCCACATTGTTTCAATTGTTTTATGCCTGAGTGTCTTGTCTCCCCCAAATAGACTGTGAGCTCTTGCCCAGGAGAGAGTCCACCTATTTTTCTTATGTCTCCTATAATATACAAGCAAAGGACTGAAGACATAGTCCTCAATCAAATAGAATCAAATAATTATTGTTTTTGTTGTTTAATTGCTTTCGGTCCTGTCTTACTCTGTTACTTTTTTTGGGGGGGGGGTTCTTGACAATGATACTAGAGTGGTTTGCCATTTCCTTCTCCAGCTCAGATGAGGAAACTGAGGCAAATAGGATTAAGTGATCTGCTCAAGGTTGTACACCTAGTAAGTATCAAGTAAGTATCTGAGGCCAGATTTGAACTCGGGAAGAGGAATCTTCCTGAATCCAAGCCCAGTGCTCCATACACAGTGCCATTTACCTGCTAAATAGTTATTAATAATAAACAATAATAATGCTTCCCATTAATATGGTGCTTCAAGATTTGCCAAGTTCTTTCCTCATAGGTACCCTGTGAAATAGAAACTCTTAATTATTATTATCCCAGTTCATAGACAAAGAAAGGAGGCAGTGAGAACTAAATTAATTTGCCTCAGGTTACATAACTAGGAAGTAGCAAAGGCTGGATTTGAATCCAAGTCTCCAGTCTCCAGAGTCCAGAGCTCCTCCATAGTACCACACATTACCTCCACAGAATCCCAGAGCTAAGTGAGACCTGGGTTTGTCTAGTCCAGTCCCCAGCCTGATGAATAAACTGTCTTCGACATGCCCAGTTTATGTTCATCATTCAATAAACACATGATTGATGTGGACTATTAGATATTTGGGGGGATACTTTCTTTCTGACATCTCAGAAGAGACAGCACTGAGGGAAAAGGAGTTAAATATGGGGAGCTGGGGGAAGAGCATATATAACTGTCAACTACAGAGCAATGATGGAAAATGGTGGTCTTGGGTTGAGGGGGAGGCGAGGGTGTGGAGTAAGTAAAAACAACCACTTGTCTGGGATATTGTAGAAGAGATTCCTGAATGGGGCAGGAAGCCAAACTAGAAGGGGATTTACGAAGTCCCTTCCTGCTTTGGATGAGAGCGAGGCTGAACGACCTTTAAGTTCCCTTCCCTCCCTAATTATCTGTGCTCCAAGTTCCTATGAAACTAAATAGTTCTGGGATATGCTCAATGCTTAGTGTTTACATTTTATCACTGTTGTGCTTTTAATATCTAAATCTTCAGTCTAGCTAATGACGACATCCCACCCAGAAAGTCATGTCCCCTTCCCCAATACAGCCCCCACTGGATTGGCCAAGATCTATTAAAGAGGGTCCATTTGAACAACTAGCCCAAAATATGAATATTCTATAAGCTTGGCCTAAACTGTGTCCACAAATGGGGACTTTTTTTGTGAGAGCAAACAACTAGAAACAGAGTAGATCAATGTTCATTGATTGGGAATAGCTAAACAAATTATGATATGTGAATGTAATGGGATATCATTGTACTGTAAGAAATGATGAACACATCATGGAAAGATTCATATGAACTGATACAAAGTAAAGCGGACCAAGAAAACAACATAGACAATAACTACAATGACACGAATGAAAAGAATAACCACTGTGAATAACAATAATAACAAGTGAAAATGGATGTTGAGAAATCATGAAGAATAACTTTGGCCCCAAAGACGAGCTATTAGGAGCTATCTCCCAGCCTTGTTCCTTTGCAGGAGGGGTGATGAGGAGGGCCAGGGCAACTTCACAGGTACATAAAATGTCAAAGTTGTTCAATGCATTAATCAGTTTTGCTGAATTTATTTTTGTCTTCCTCTTTTTCTTTTTTTAAAATTATTATAATGGACGGCTCACTTACAGACAAGAGGAAGAACAATATAGGGAAAAATTTAGGTGACATAAAAACAAACATTATCCATAAAAATATATTTTAAAAGAAAGGAATTAATTGCCACAGCTTCCAGGAGAACCATGAGAATTCAGCTCCACGGGGAAAGAGTCCAAACTTTTTAGCCACTGGTCATGAGCTTGTTAGATGTATGTGAGCAGTATCCCTTCAACACTGTGGGAATGGTAACGGCACCTGAGCATCCCGAGCTATGCATCAATTCAAAGCCATGGGAGCAGCCTCGATACATAAGTGATCTACTTTTCCGAGTCCCTACTGAATGCTTTTGGTATTTGAAGATAAATCTACTCACTACTTTTGATACCTGGGAACCTAAAGAAGATGATAAAATTCTATAATTCCATATTACAGATGGGATTCTTTATTTCAGATGAGGGTTGGACTAGATGACCTCCTTCTACTTACAACATTCTCTGATTTCCTGAGTAGTAAGGTCTCTAACAAAACCCTGAGGTGACTGGAGGAGGAAAAGAGCAAGAATGGTCTTGTAGGACCAGACCCTCCCCCCAAAACGAGGTGGCTGGAGGTCTTTCTGAAGCCCTAAGCATCTAATATTCTATGACTCCCTGGCAGAGGGGTGTCCAAGCATGTCTGTTCATGAATCATGGGACTGAGGGCTGAAAGGATCTTCAGAGCTCACGTAGTACACTTAATAAATAGATAAGGAAATGGGGCTGCAGAGAAAGGAAATGCTTTCAGGGGTACCGCTAACCCAACAATTTCTTTGTTGCCTGGGGGGCTAAGGTAGGTGAGTGGGCACAGGGTCTTGACTAATGCTCTTTCATCCCTCAGATCTAACAAAGGCTACACTGCCTTCCATTCTATAATAGCCAGGGAGTGGATGCCCTTTGTAGTTGGGTGGAACTAGCCCTGGATGTGTGGTCAGAAAATATGGGTTCTAATTGTTCCTCTTCTACTTTCAACCTATTATACTCTAAACAACTAACAATCTCTCTGGGAGGCAATGTTTCATAGGCTATAGAGCCCTAGTTCTGGAATCAGGCAAAACTGGGTTCAAATACTGCCTTAGATAATGACTGTGTGACTGGGGCAAATCATTTCATCTCTCCAAGCCTCAGTTTCCACATCTGCAAAACAGACTATCTCATGGGCTTCTTCTAGTAAGGATCGAATGGTATAATGGGTACAAAGCACTTATAAAATCTGAGGTGCTATATTAATGTGAATTTATTATATTCTTGTTGTTCTTCTACCTCTAAATCCAAGAAACTATCTAAGCTAACAACCTCTCTCCCTCATTTTACAGATGACAAAAATGAAGTATGGAAAATGGAGGCGACTTGTCCTAAGTCCCACAGGTTTTAAAAGGCTGATTGGGATCTAATGCTACCAGATAAAAGTTCTCTCTCCTTTCCCTTCCCCTCCCCTCCCCTCCCCTCCCCTCTCTCTGTCTCTCTCTTTCTTTCTCTCTCTCTTTCTCTCTCTCTCTCCCTCCAATCTTTCAGTACTTTAGTTCTCCTTTTCTACTTGACATTTTATTGTGCATCTAACTTAACTGTTGAAAGTTATTTCTACAACTTTAAAAGACTCTCTCTGCCCCTTCCCCAATTCCCTGTTTAGACTATAAGCTCCTTGAGGGCAGGAACTAAGTCTTTATCTTTGTCTTTGCATTTCCTAGTACTGGCAGCTAGGTGGATAGTGATAGAGTGGACAGTGGATAGAATGCCAGGCCTAGAGTCAGGCAAACTCATCTTCCTGAGTTCAAATCCAGCCTCAGACACTTTCTAGCTGTGTGACCCTGGGCAAATCCAGTTTGCCTCAGTTCCTCCTCTGTAAAATGAGCCGGAGAAGGAAATGCAAACCACTCCAGTATCTTTGTGAGAAAAACCCAAATGAGGTCACAAAGTGTCTGACACAACTGAAATCAGTGAACAGCAACATCCCTAGCAAATCAAGCACAAGTCCTTCCTTACACACAGCCTGCTTTATAATAACCTCCTCTCCGAGAACCCAAATCTAGAACAGTGAGCTCATGAAATGGGGCCTTACTGCTCCTTTTCTTCTCAGTTTACAGGAAAGGTTCCTCCAGGGCACAGATGTTTGTTGTTTTTGACGAGAAAGAAAAAAAATTCTTTTGTCAACAGCTTTCTCTGCTCCCTTGTGTCTGTTTTAATTAGGGTCCCTAGATTACACGTTACCCGAACCACATTGCTGTCTCACCTTCATTGATCCCTTTCTTGGTCTCTGGGGGTGGCGGCAGGTCGGTGAGGGGCCAAGATCTCCTGTGAAACCAAACCACCTGCTTCCTAGGAACAGCAACCCAATGGCCCCATGTCATCTCGGAAGCTAAGGAAGATGGCTGAGCAGAGGGCCCAGAGAAATGTTCTCTCATCCTTCCTTCTCCTTTAAGGCCACACTATGTCCTGCTCCACAATGGCTAAAAGACAGGGTGGCTCCCAACATTAGAAAAAGAACTAGATTTGGAGTCAGAAGACATGGATTCAGTGACTCCTTCTGCTATCAGCTTCCTATGTGACTTTCAGCAAGTAACTTAAATATCCTGGGCCTCAGTTTCCTCAGGGCTATAAAGAGAAGGGATGGGACTAGGCAGCCTCCGAGGTCTCTTCCAGCTCTAGAGCCATAATCCTATAACTAGTCTATTTTACCTTGAAATCCTATGCCCCTGTGACCATAGAGGTCAACTACACAACAACTCTGATGCACAAACTGAGGGCCAGACAGAAGTGATGTATTCAAGATTACATACGGCTAGTGAGTGCCGGAGTAAGAAATAGAACCTAGGTTCCCTGACACGCAGTTCAATACTCTTCCTGTTACACCACACTGCCTCACCACAGGACACACCATTCCTCAGCTGGGGCAGGGATAGGGACCTGTTCAGAGAATTAAAAGAGGAAGCTTACTCCTGTTTCTCGCAAAGCCCTATTATGAATTAAAAGATCATAAGACTTAGAACTGGAAAGGATCATTAGGATAATGAAGTGGTCCAATCCAGACCAACAGGATGAGTCACAGAACAAAGACTTGGAAGGGGCCGAGGAATATAGAATGTCACAGCCGGAAAGAAGCTTAGAACAGAGAATTATTGGAGATGAAAAGAATATCATCCTTGTGACAATACATATATTTCTGTAGTCTTTTCAGGGTTTAAAAAGTGCTATCCTCGTAAGAATATTCTGATGTAGCAAGGAGCAAGCATTTATTAAGTGCCTAACATGCATCAGGCTCTCTGCCAAGAGCTTTACAAATATCATCTTATTTGATGCTCATGACAGCTCTGGGAGGTAGGTGATACTACTCCCCATTTTACAGTTGAGGAAACTAAAGCATTTGGAGGTTAAGTGACTTGCCCAGGGTCACACAGCTAGTAAATGTCTAAAGCTCAAATGTTTCTGACTCCAGGCCCAGTACTCAATTCACTGCTGCCACAAGCATTAGTTAGCTATCTCCTCTTTACAAATGAATAAGTTAAGACTCAGAGCCCACACAGTTATATATTACATGACAGAGCTGGGACCCAGTCTCTAGGACCCCAAACTCCTTCTTCCAATGGCCATCGTTCTTCTCTCTATCCTTGATGAACCAGAAGGGATCTTGGACAGAGAACACAGGATGCTACAGACAGGCCTTAGAGAGTGTGCAATCCAACCCTTTCATTTAACAGATGAAGAAAGCTCAGGAGATCCTGGTCTTGAACCTAGGCCACACGACTCTGGATCCAGTGACTTTTTTGCCATACAAGCCTCCACCCCCATCCCAGCATCTCTCTCTATGCTTGTGGAATCACATTGTGATGTATCCACTCATCTTTGTGCATTGTCTCCTTCTGAGAAAAGTCATCAGAAGCCCAACAGGCCTGTAGCTGCAGGCACCCAGGGCTCTCCAACAGAGGTACTTTCATTCTATTGCAAAGTGAAGGTTTGGCAGAGGAACTTAAAAGGCCTTACAGAATCCTTAATGGCTGCATTCCAGAGGCAGCTTCATCTAACCAGGGCTCCAGGTACCTCTTTGAAGAAGTTAACGAACTTTTCCCCTTTTTGTTATTCAGTGAAATCCCACTCGCTTGCTTTTCAAGGTCAGAGTCACATTGAATGAGGTACATTCTTTCTTTGCTCCTGTGACTTCAACTTCCCCCAAATACAGAAAAAAAAATTTGCTGGGGACCCATATACAAGTACACCAGACACACTCACAAGAAGGGAAACCTGGTAATCCAAATTCAAATGAAGATAATAATATCCCCATCACCAACAACAATAAATGACATGTATACAGCTTGTTAAAGCCGGCAAACCGTTTTACATACGTTCTCTCTCTTAAGAGCTGCATGTCCTGTAGGTAGGAGGCATCTCAGATTCAACTTGTCCAAAAGAGGACTCATTATCATTCCTCCCCCAAATCCATTCCTCTTCCTACCTCCCCTATTTCTGTCAAGGGTACCTTCACCCTCCCATATCTCTAATCAGTTGCTAAACCTTATTGACTCTGCCTCTACATCTCCCCCATCCATCCCCTTCTCTTTACTCACATGACCCCCAACCTAGTTCAGGCCCTCATAGCCTATTATCCAGATGATTACAATAACTTCCTAATTGGTCTCCCTGCCTCTAGCTTCCCCCTTTTCAAATATACCTGCCACAAAGTTACAAAAGAGCTATTCATAAAACACAGCTCTAACAATGTCACTCCCTGGCTCAAGAAACCTCAATATCTCCCTGTTACCTCTAGGATCAAATAGCATCACAGATTTAGAGCCAGAAAGGACTTCACCTTGTGAGGCCACTTAGTGCAACTCTCTAATCCACTCACCCCATTTTATAGGTGAAGAAGCTGAAGCCCAGGGAGGTTAAGTGATTTGCCTAAGGTCACAGAGATACTAATTTAATAGGCAAAGCCAGGATTCAAACCCAGGTTCTCTGACTGCAGACCCAGTGCTCTTTCCTTTCTTTACTGTTTGGCACTTAAAGCCCTTTGTAACTTGTCTCCAACCTACATTTCCAGGTTTATTCCATATCACTACTCCCTTTCATGTACACTATGGCTCAGCCAAACAGGGCTTTTTGCTCTTTCTCCCACATTACACCTCCTCTCTTATCTCCCTCCCTTTGCAAAAACTGTCTGCCCTTCATGCCTGGAATGTACTCCCTCCTCAGCTCTACTTCTCAGAATTCCCAGTTTTCTTTAAAATTTAGCTCACTTGCTTCCTCCAGAGGAAGGCTTTCCTGATCCCTCTAGCTGCGAATGCTTCCCTTACAAATTAGCCTGTATCGGGGAAGGTATATTTTTATATACTTGTTTCACATACAGACACACAGAGCTTAAAATTGTACTAACACTTTGATGACTCTCTGTGTGTAGGTGTGAGCTTATACATATATATGTGGTCACTTGACAGATCCTGCAATCATGAAGCTTGCATTCCATTTCATTTCTGTCTTTGTACTCCTAATGCCTATTACAGTGTCTGGAATATAGTAAGTGCTTAATAAATGCCATTGTTTGACCTTCGTAAGAAAGCTTTGAGGTATAGATATTACTATCCTTATTTTACATAGTAAGATGGGGAAATGTTTGGATCAAGAATCATAAAACTCACATTCCGAGAACACTTTAAAGGTTTACAAGACACTTTCCTTACAATATATTCCTCCAGGCCTTACTTTTTTTTCATCTGTATAATGGGAGGGTTGAACTAGACATGATTTTTTCCCCCTTCTTTTTCCTATGATCTACAATTATTATTATTTTCCAGAAGTGGAAACTGCAGCTCAGAGATCATAAGGGACTTGCTAAGGGCCACACAGTTAGGAAACATCAGAACCTGTGCCCACAAGTACTTTTCCACTATCCCAAAGCATGACGCCATGTCAGGGGGCCTTTGAGGGTATGTCCACTTCCCAAGGGTTTTCCTGAGCACAGTTCCAGCAATGCTGAGGGTCCAGAGAAGTACAGATTTGTCACTTTGGGGGCACTTTTCACTCCCTTCTTTTATGCTTCAGCCCCACTTCCTGTGTCCCACTACCACAGGGGCTTGCTCTTAGCAGGCCTCTATACTACCAGTTATATGGAAGCTTGGCTCTCTGTCAGCCATCTTGGGCAAATCACTTCCCCTCTCCCAGACCTTAATTTCCTCATCTGTAAAATAAGCATTTGGATTAAAGGACCTTAAAGGTTCCTTCACTTTGAACAGTCTATGCTTCTAGTAATTACTTACATTTCTATGATGCTTTACAATCAAAAGACGCTTTCAGATATGTCTGGTCATTTCAACATGCCTATGAGATACGTCATGCAAGCATTATCATGCCCATTTCACAGATTTGAAATTTAGACCCAGAGAGAGGAAGGGAGAAACTTACCCAAAGCCACGCAGCTATTCAGTGGTGAGGCTACAAGTTAAACCCAGATTTTTTGTTCTTTCAGGGAATGTACCATACTAAGCTGGTTTAGAACATGACTTCTCCCTGGATCATTTTGCAATTCTTCTAACTGCTACGTCACTTACCTAATTTTATGAAAGCAGTCCTGTTTGAGGTGATGTAGTGAATATAAGAGAGGGTAAAATTATAATAAAAAGCTTATAATCAAGTAATTGAAACAAAGCAGACACAAAGGAACCAAAAAATCTTTATGACAATAACTTTTAATGACAATTAGTACTATTCATATTCAATAGTGCTTTCAAGTTTAAAGAAAGATAAATATGGATAGAAGAATAGATAGATAAATAGATAAGGATGGATAAATGTATGGACACATGGACAGACAGATAGGGATGGATGAATGGATAGATAGAAACTTATAAAAGTTTATGTGCCAGGCACTGGGTAAAGTGCTAAGGATATAAATACAAACAAGACAGTTTTTTCCATAAAGGATTTTACATTCTAATAGTGGAAGGCAGCATAAAGGGGAACAGGAAAAGAGCATGTTGGGGAAGATGTCATTGTGTGGAAATGACTGGGAAGTGGCATGGAAGCACCATCTTGGACAAGATAAGGCAACTTCTCCCATCAGAGCCCAGTCTCCCAGGGGCCGAGGCCAAGGTTTCAATGTGGGAAGGAGAATGGCAATGATGTCGTGATGCAAATGAGTGGAGCAACTGGGGATGGGCTACAAACTCTATAGTTGGTAGGAGTATATCCATGAGATCATGGATCTATTGACTTCTCAAGTAAAACCAATTGTAAGAAGATGACTACACAGAATTAAAATTTAATTAACCAAGATAAGCTCATGTCTGATAAAGAGCTGATATTCAAGAAAAATAGGGAATTGATATAAATGTTACAAGAGCCATTTCCCAACAGTTGAGTTGTCAATGGATATCAATAAGAAGTTTCTAAATCACGAAATGCAAGCAATTAATAACCTTGTGAAAAAATGTCTCAAATTAATAAGAAGAGAAGCTCAAATCTAAAAACTCTTAGTGTTCCATCTCATACCCATCAGATTGGCAAAAATGACAAAATGTGAAAATGGTAATTGTTGGAAATGGTGCAGGAGGGCAGGCATACTAATACTCTGAATTGGTCCAACCACATTTGAAGCAATTTACAGCTACATCCAATCTGTCACTAAACTGCGCATATCCTTTGATCAAGTGATATTACTAGAATGTACCCCCAAAGAGATCAAAAAGAGGGGAAAAAACTAACATTTACAACAATATTTATGGCATCATTTTTTTGTTGCAGCAAAAAAAAACCTGAAAATAAAAATAGTGCATGAATTTTTGAATGGCTAAACAAATTATGATATATGAAAGGAATATATTGTTATTATACAATAAAAATTACAAATATGAGGGATTCAGAGAAACCTAGGGAGATCTGCATAAATTGATGCAGAGTGAAATAAGCAGAACAGGGAGAATAAGTGCCTTCCTCATAAGGATTCTGTGAAATACAAGTTTTATTATACCCATTTTTAAGATGAACAAACTGAGGCCCAAAGAACAAACTGATTTACTCGAGATTATATAAGTAGTAAATAAAGAAACTTAATTTAATCTAAGGTTGTAAGATCATCAGATTTATAACTAGAAAAGATTTTTAAATTCATCTAGTCCAATTTCTTCATTTATGAGGAAACAGAGTTGAAATGACTTGCCCAAGGCCACGAAAGTAACAAATGGCAGAGTAGAGATCTGAACCTCCAAATCCAGTACTCCTTCCACCATAGTATAGCAACTTTATATTGAACTTAAATACTAGACAGAGCTAAATGGAGAGGCATATGGTAACCAAGGAAAATAGCTATACAGAGAAAGGTAGAAACTGGTGATGGAGTAGTACAGGAGGGCTTCCTGAGGGAGACAGGACCTAGGTTAATTTGTTTGTTTCATCTAAAAATCCTCCTGGACCAAAACTTCTGATGTGTCAGGCATGACCTCTGCTCCTCCTTCCTACCATTTACTCATTGTCTCCAAGGGCTAGTCAAAAATACAGGTCAAGATATGAAGAGAGAATAGCTCTTCATTGGCAGAAAGGAATTCTTGACCATTATTAGGCAAAGAAAGAGTATTCTACCACTGAGAGCCTTTGAGGCCAAGCACACATTCCAGAAGGGCTGCTCCAGGACTTTCACACTGCAGTGGAACCTGGTCATTTGGTCACTTTGCCAAATAGTAGCCCAAAGAACATCTGACATAGTGACTCAGAGGAGCTGTGCTTCAATTTCGGTATGCAAGAATCAGTAATTATGCATTTATATTATCATGGCATCTCGGAGTTGGAATGGACCTTGGAAGTCATCTGGTCCAACTTGCACAAGAATCTACTCTCAAGCATACCTGATAAGTGCTCATACAATTGTGGGTCCTGACCTACCACCCTGTCACCTTATGCCCCACCATTATGTCTCCTGACCCACTTCCCACTTGAAATTTGCAAACTGCCTGGAATAAGGTGTCAATGTGTCTTATTTTGTACCCCAATTCTGTGAACTAGTCTCTTTTGAGGATACATATTATCCTCAGTTTTTGCTTGAAGGTTCCTAATCAAAACAACCTCCTCCCAAGGCAGCCCATTCAAGTTCTTGATAGTCCTAATCTTTACATTTTTCCCCCTTATATCAAGCCTAACTCTGTCTTTTCAGCTCTCAATGCAATTTGCATTTGCATGGCTTCTAGTTTTACTCTCTGGAAGAACACGTCTACTCACTCTTCTATATGTCAGACTTCACATATTTGAAGATTTGAGATTAAAAGGGACCTTTCAGTCCCTTTTGTTTCAGAGGTAATGAAACTGAAGCCCAAAGATGGAAAGTGACTTCTTCCAGGTCATGAAGCAAATAGGAAGCAAAAGAGGGATTCAAAGACATAACTCCTGACTCCAAGTTCACTGCTCTTTCTACAACACAAAGCTTCTTCCTTTAGATTGCCAGGTAACAGGAAATATAGCCCTTTACAAACAGCAACACTCAGTCCCCGAGGAACCAGAGACCGAGCTAGGAAGCCATGTTACTAAGGATGACTCGTGAGGTTTTCTTTTTTTCTTAGGCAGTGTCATTAAAAATTAATTTCTTGCTCCTTTGACGAGGGACTACAGGGTTACTGCTGCCTGATTTCATCTGCCTTTTAAGGGAGGTCAACAAAGTGTGTCTCAGACATGAAATGTCACAGGTACTATGGGAGACCCATAAGCATGAAAAGTAGATCTTTTCCTCAATGGAGGTGGAGGGGGAAGAGCCTGGGGGTCAAATGTGCCTGGACTAGCATGACATAATACATAGGTCATTGGACTTGGAGTCAGGAAGACCTCATTTCAAATTCCACCTCAGACAGTTACTACCTGTCTGACCTCTGTCTCAGTTTCCTTATCTGAAAAATGGAGTTGGACCTGATGGCCTCTAAGGTCCCTTCCAGGCCTAAATCTATGATCCTATGATTTTTAGTTCAATCAAAGGTTGCTTTAATTAAATACAAGCACAGATCATAGGATTTTAGGATTTAGAGCTTGAACAGACTTCTAAGATCATCTAATCCACCTCTCAAAACACCTCCCCCCATTTCAGAAATTAAGAAACTAAAGTTGAGCTGGGAAAGTAACCTGTCTGAGGTCACGCAAATCATAATATCATTTCTATAGTATGTTACAGTCTCCCTACAGCCCTGAGTAGATAATTTTTTTTTTCAAATGTGGAGACATCAGCTCCGAGATATTAAGTGGCTTGCCTGTGGGACAGCCAGGATTAGACCCAGGTCTTCCTATTTCTAAATTTAGTGCTTCTTCCTACATACCAGAGGTGGAAGGTCTTTTCAATAGGGTCATGGCCTGGCTGTTGGAAGGAAGAAACATAGTCCATCCACCACGAGCCAGAGTGGCCACAGCCTGTATTGAGTTTAATATCCTGTGTCTACATGTGGGGTACAGGGAAGAGATTCTGATGGTGCAAAGGTTGCCACCATAGGACCATAGTTTCATGATACCCATCTCTGCTGAAAGATGTTTTTCTGAAGGGCTTGGAAATGTTCCCATTCTCATAGAGATGGATGCGAGATGTCAAGGCTTCCTTTCCCAATTATCAGTCCTAGAAGGATCATAGGATTAAAGAATCAGAGTCTCAGAGTTCAGAGGGAATTAACAGATTATCTGGTCTAGCCCATATGTAACCTGTGGCCCAGCACCCCAAACTCTGTGCTTACATGGCCTGGATTCAATGGGTGGGAGAAGTGACAGAATTCTCCAAAAATTACATCCCCTTGGCTTATTTTGCCCCCACCCATCGTTTCCTCCAGGAACCTCAAAATAAAGCTCTTATCTAGCTCTCCACAGATGTGGGTAAAAGGGCCCAACTCCTGTGCAATCACTCAAGCTAATAATATCATGATGCTTTATTTCATTCCACAGACAAAATGGAGAAAACACAAAGGATTCACAGGAACACATAACAATCAAAATATTCTCTCTTTTTCCAGTGAGTTTCAATTGCCACCTCAGAGAACCTGATGGATCCCCACCCTTACAAATTTATGGATCTAGAATCTCCCCTTGGAAGTTCAGAAATAGACTTGGATTTGCTAGAGAGATAACTTACATTCAATAAGTACCACTTTCTACCTCAGGGACCAACATAGACATTCAGACTTAGAGCATTATACTAATAGATTAGAATTAATTTTAACTCAGAGGCAACTGTTTTCCTATCAGATATATACTGCTGGAAGAACTTACGGTAGTCTTAAAGGGCAAAGTTTAGGTTTTCCTTGAAGTTGAAACTTGATTACTCTCAATGAAGCATGAAGCCTAGAAAGAGGAATTGATTTGTCCGAAGTGATACAGTTAGTAGGCAGCAGGCCCAAAATTTGAACCTAGGTCCTCCAACAATAAATCAAGCGTTTTCATGTTCCAGTAATGCTACTTTTAGGATTATATAACTGTAGCTAAAAGGTTGGTCAATCATTCAGTCAAGAAGCACTTATTTATTAAGCACTTACTATGTGTCAGGTACTATGCTAAACACTGGTGATACAAAAAAGGGCAAAAAAGAGGAGCCTTGAAAAATCATGTAAACTCCTTCATTTTACAGATGAGGAAACTGAAGCCCAAAGATATCGTGACTAGCCCAAGGTCATACAAATAACAATAACAACTTACAGCAATAGTGAGTTTTAAGATTAAAATGCCTTTCCTAACAACAAAGTGTGAGGTGGGGGTCCCTATTCTTTGATTCAAAGTCCAGGGATCTTTTCATTCCACCTTACTTAGGCTCAACCACAAAATAAACAAAATAACTAGGAGGTTCAAGGTCAAAGGACTCAAGTTTGTCCTCCAGACCTGCCAACCCCAATTCACAGCCAAGACTCATCTCACAAAAAATATGGGGTTATCCGGTTTGACTTGGAATCATTGACTATTAGAGTGGTGAATAACTGAGTGTCAGAATTACAAGAAATCCCAGACCTAATTTTGTCTAGCCTATTAATTGTACCAGTGGGGAGGGTATCTAGATCATACAGGGCCCAAGATTATACAGAGATTTACTGACAGAACTAGGACTAGAACAAAGTTATCACTATTCCCACTCATTGCAATGTTTTCTTCACAGTACCACATTCATCAGTCTAGAGGCAAGGGGAGCCACTAGAGGAACCCTGACATGTGGTTACCTGGTTTCCAGCTGCTCTAACATCAAACTAAAAGGTGTTTCATCCCTTGCTTTTCTTCCCTGACCTGAGAAACCCATGCTCCCAAGGGCTGCTAGAGGTTTTCTTGACTAACATGCCTCCTTCAGGGGCTCCATTCTCAGTAGCCTCTAAGCCCTACACTGGGCCATTCAGCAAGTAGCCTGGTGGGCTCTGAAAATGATAGGCCCTCAAGGAGTAATGACAGAGTATAAATCAATTCACTTCACACCGGGAGAATGTGTTTGATCTGACTGAGTTTTTGCAAAGAGGAGTAATTAGTTGATCTGGCATTTTAATCATCAGAAAATTACCAAAGTCATTTTGCTTCTCAGAAGCACTGAAAACAGCAATAAAGGTGGCATTTTTTTTTCTCTTGTTACTGTTGGAGAGATTTCAGTTCCAGGGAGCTCAGCATGAGTGTGGATCTCTATCATACCAGCTCTAGCTGGCTCATCTCTGAAGAAAAATGACTCTCCCCACCCTCACCCGGGATCACAGGGCTTTAAACTACTATGGAAAGGATCTTAGAGTGTGAGAAAAATGTAGAACTGAAAGAGCCTTCTAAACACATTATGTTAGAATGTAGCTATACAATGTGAGGACTGAAAGGAACCCCAGAACACAAAATGTTGGCTCTCTAAGAGACCTTAGAAAACAAAATGTGAGAACTGAAAGGGACCTTGGATCAAAGATTCTTAGAACTTGGAATATTAGAACTGACACAGTCCTTGGAATATAGAATATTAGAATGTATAATATTAGAGCTGAAAGGGACCTTAAAACAATGAGCATGAGAACAAGATGAGACCTGAGACTCATCTACTCCAACCATCTCCTTTTGCAAGAGAAAATTGGGATGTGAATATGGAAAAAGACTTGCCCACGGTGCATTCCCAAAACATACCCTCCTTCCTAGATTCTTGCCTATGTAATTTCTTGCATTCATCATCTCTGACAACATCCTGATAACCTAACTCCCCCCTTTCAGAAAATCTGGACATGCCCAGGCCAGTTATGAGAGATGAAATTTCTGGGTGGGTGGAAATAGGGAAAGTTTCTCAAAGTCCCTGACATCTGGGCCTTGTCTATGAAGAAGAGTTAAGGGAGGAACTACACTCAACACACAAACAGAATTCATTCATTCATTAGTTCAGTAAGCATTTATTAAAGGACAACCACGTGCAAAGGAACTAGAGTGATATAAAGATAAATGAGTGAGTTGGTCTGGTTGGTCCATAAGCTTCCTTCCAGTTATAATATCTTCTGTTCTAAGTTCCCTACCAGCTCTTACATTCTATGAGTCTAGAATGTATCCAGAACCCTCAAGGATATCTATAGAAGAGAGACGTTGTTTCCCAAATGTATTGGAACTTCCTTTTTCTCTGGTCTTAAACCCGTAAATGGGAATAATAGACAAAGAGGCCATTCGCCTTTGGTGCTGGCTAGAACTGTTGGCATCTCGTGTCTTCTGCACCCTATCTGCTCTTGTTCTAGCTAGTCAGATACACTCCTAAATCTTGCAGTGAATCTCCCCTCACCCTGCATCCCCAAAGCACAATGAAAAGGTCAGTTCTTTGTCTGAATTCCCTTCTTCCCTACCATCCTCAGGCAGAGCTGATCCAAAGTGACATACATACCTCTATCTCAGCTGGCTCAGGGGCTTAGCAAGAAACCAGGCCAAGCTTTGCAGCTGGTTGATGGGGAGGTGGGGGGATCTTGGTCACTGGCTGGGAAACTAATGATTTCAAGTTCTAGAGGGATCCCAGGCAGGACTGGTCAAAGGCAAAATCAGTGCTACTCCCCAAGTTCTAATCACTTTTTAATGACCTTGTTCAGGGCTTCCTCACCTCAATGATCTCACATGCCTCTCTATTCTGTGCCTCACTCTTTCTTTAGTACATGGGGAAGAACATAGAATCAAGGGAATATTAAAATTATGTAATTAAAAAAATTGAGAATATTATCTTAGGCTAAAAATAGATTTGAAAACTGTGAAATCCTAGAATGATAAAATCATGGAATACCATAACCATAGAATCACAGTACCATAGAAGCAGAGAACTCTATAATTATAGACTCATAGAATCATGAATTATAAAAATCTTTGAATTTTGGAACTTTAGACTTATAAACTCTTACTAATAGAATTACAGGCTTTAAGAATCATAAAATCTTGAATATTAGAGTCTTAGATTCCTCGTATCACAGGATTTGGAACTGCAGGTTCAGACTTAAAGAACTGCCAAATCTTGAATTCTTATTGTATCATGGTGCTTTAGAACTATAAGCAATTTGAGTCAGATCTTAGACTCACAGGAGACCTTAAAGGTTACCTAGTCCAATGCCTCTCTGAAACATGAATTCCCTCTGATAGATACTCTCATTCTAAGGCAGTGGGGACTGAATGTGCTCCCCTCTGGGGTGTGTGACTGCTAGGTTTTCAGAGTCTGGCTAGGGTACTGCTTAATCCAGGTGCTGTGGTAGTAGGCCAGTGTGGTGCAGATGACTAATCAGGGTAGACATCCAGGTGGCATTCACATCACACTATTTGGATGGGTGCCCACATGGCCTATGAGTAAGGTCATTCTCGGTTGTTAGCCTGGGGAAGTGTTTGTTGGGACGCTCTGGAGTAGGCCAGAGGATCCACCTTAAACTCTTACTCCTGGTATTTCACACATTGAACCCTCTCTTTCTGAGGCAAAGGAAAGTCATTTGCCAACTATTTCCTCTAATCAATCTCACAATGCATTTGCTATTTTCCCCTCCATAATGACTCATTTAACAGCAACAGAGCAATTAGGCAGACCACGGAATATTGATCTTCTAAGTGAAAGAAATGTCGACAGAAACATCATTTTGTCTCCACTAAGACTCAAAGGCTAATAATGCTAGTGGCCTCCTGCCTTCCTGGGATGGGATGGAGTCATCTGAGGGCTAGGCTGGGTGTTGTGGTTGTTCATTAGGTCACTTACACCAAACCTGAGATACAAAAGTACTCTGTGACCCTGAAGAAATATCTGTATTCGTGATTTTTTTTCCTCTCTCTCTATTTGCGTGCGTGAGTGCGTGCGTGTGTGTGTTGGTATAAGCTATGACTGTGTTACATAAGCTGCATATGTGTGTCCTTCATACAGCTGCCAAAACAATCTTCCTAAGGCACAAGTCTTGCTTAAAAACAAACAAACCCTAAAAAAAATCATCAGTGGCTCCTTTTTTTTTGTATCGAGGGTAAACAACAAACTCCCCAGCCTGGCAATTAAGGTCTTCTATGATCCAAACCCAACATATCGTTCAAATCTTATTTCATATTTCCCCTCTAAATGCGCTCTATAGTCCAGCCAAACTGGCTAATTATTGACTGTCCACTGATCTTGTGCTGTCCTCAAACAGTCCATCTTCCAGTTTCTCCAGACCTGAAATGCACCGCTTCTTCCTCATCTCTGTGCTCCCTCCTCATCTCTGCAAATCAAAATCTTCCTCTTCCTCCAGGTCTCGGCTTTAGTAGCACCTACTTCATGAAGCTTTCCCTGCTTCTCCAGCTGAAAATGCTTTCCCTCAAATTTTCCTAGAGAATTTTATGTGGATCAGCTAGGCAGCTAGGTGGTGTAGTAGCTAGAACACTGAACTTATAGTCTGGAAAAGTTATGTTCAAACTATCCTCAAATACTTACTAACGAGCTGTATGACCCTGGGCAAGTCATTTAACAGCTGTCTGTCTCGGTTTCTTCATTTGTAAAATGGGGATAATAATAGCACCTACCTTCCAGGGTTGTTGTGAAAATGAAATAATATTTGTAAAGTGCTTTGAAAACTTTAAAGCACTATATAAATGCTAATTATTATCTGTCCTTTATTCTTCTCCTCTATAAGTCTTATACTTACCTTATCTTTTTTTTTTTTGGAAGGGGGTAGGCTGGGCAATTGGGGTTAAGTGACTTGCCCAAGACCACACAGCTAGTAAGTGTGTCAAGTGTCTGGAGTCAAGTTTGAACTCAGATCCTCCTGACTCTAGGGCCGGTGCTCTACTTACCGTGCCACCCGGCTGCCCCTTACTTACCTTATCTTTGTATATTTCATATCTCTCTAATATACTGCATTCTCCTTGAGGGCTGTTGTTTTTCATCTTTCTATCTCCAGTTCACCAAACGGCAATAGGTATCTGATAAACATTTATTGAATTTGTGCCTTTTTGCACCTCTAAGTCCTCCATAAGCATGCAGCATATCTTCACATGGTCAGGCTGGTGTGTGCTGGAACCTGTGCTTGTGATGGGCAGATAGTGTGTAAGTGGTATAAGTTAGTATGTGTCTGGGTCGTTAACTCTCTGCTGTATAATCTGTGTGTATAGAGGTATAGGCAAAAAGGCAGAAGCAAAATTCCATGGAAATTCTAGCTACTTTATGTTTTGACACTTGTTACCCACTGAAGGAAAGAAGTACCTAACTTAGGTGCTGAGTTATTACCTTAGGATGGCAAAGACTGACAACATCTGGGCGTGATCTCATATACTCTTGCCATGGCAAACTAATCTGCAGCTAAAAGATGGACCCTCTTTAATAAACTGTTCCCCCCTGAGGCAGGAAGGAGCAGAGAATGTAACAGGATCAGAAGGCCTACATAAGAGTCCTACCTTTCCCACACGCTTGTTGTGTAACTTTAAGCAAGTCACTTTCCCACTCCTGGTTTTAATTTCCTTATCTGTTAAATGGGAACAAAAATCCTTATCCTATATTCCTGACAGAACTGCCTGAGATGGATTCTGTTCACTCCAAGCTATGAATGAACAGGTCTGGGTAACAAAACGTTTAAGAGGGATTATAATGGCCCCAAAACAAAGACATCTGGTATTGTTACGACCTCATCTCTCCAGCATTCCAAATCCAGACCCTGTGACAGGGAGATCATTAAACCAGTATATGGCCAGCCTCCTGAAGGACGTCCAAAAGCCCTCTCCTTCCACTTACAGGGTGGTTTTGTATAAACTGATCAGCCTAGAGACACCAACCGCAGGCCACTTGTCCCTAACCGTCAGTCAATCAATACCTGTTTTATCAGACATCCACAGAAGACTTAGCTTTATGAGAAAGATCTGTGGGGCAATAAGAATCATAGATTCCTAGAGTTGGAAGGGAAGATTTTAGAACACAGGATGCAAGAGAATAGAACCCAGGCCAAGGTACTAATTGGTGGTCTCCCTTCATGTGAATGAAGTTATCAGAGCCTGTTCCTTAGAACTGAGATGGTCACAGGCCTTGGCGGGGGGGGGGGGGGGGGGGGGGGGGGGGGGGGGAAGCACTGACAGAGGATGGCCCTGATACAGACCCCAATTTCTGCCCAAAGGACAGAGCTATATCTCCTCTCCAACAGCCTGGTTTCCAAACAGTAGTAGCAGCCTGGTCACAACCCCCCATCTCAGTCCCAACCTGAGCCCAGTTCCGGTGGGCCCCATTCCCAGCCAGGCTCCTCAATCTTTTTCTCTGAGGGCTTCTTGATCGGGAAAACCACTAAGTCCAGGAAAGGGGAGAGATGGGAAAAAAAGAGAGACAAAAAAAATCCCATGAAAGAACTCTTGACAGAGCACAGCTGTAATGGAGCAGCACTCTGCTCGCTCCTAGCAAGGACAGAGCTTTATTAATTATTCAAGGGACATCGTGATTATGCAAATCGGTGGGTAACCATTGCTGGGCTGCTCTGCTCTCTTCTGCAGAGAAGTGGAGGGAGAGGAAGGAAGCAGAGAACCTACATATTGTGTCCAACAAGAAAAAAGGTAAATCCAAGATGGGTTTGAACAGAGATAAGTCTTTCAAATGAATTCTTTCCAGGAAAGCCTTGCATTAGAAGGCCATGTGACACATGCAATAGCAAGATTGAATGTGGACTCAGAGGATATGGGTCTGAAATCCCAGATCTTTATTAGCTGTGTGACTTTGGGTAAGTCAAGTTCTCCCTCTCTGGACTTGTTTACCCCTCTGCAAAATTAAAGGATTAGAATAAAAGATCTCAAGCTGTTTTTATTTTGGTTTGGTTTAAAGAAGGAAAAAAAAATCATCCGATTACAACAAAAACCGCCCCCTTTCCTTCTGGTCTGACGGATGAACTTGACACATTTATTCTGCATTTGCCTGTCACCAACATCATTACATCCTGAGCTGTAGCCCTGGAGCAGCCAGCTTCAAGCTTTCTGCACATGCTGCCTGCAGCTACAATCCATGAATTCCTCTGTGTGGCCATTCCAACAGGAAACTGGATAACTAGGTCTACATGTCAGCTTATGCATCTTCCTGTAGAGCGCTGAACAAAACTTGAAAACACCAGCCAGTCTGGACTGTTCTACTCTGATGCTCAGATGACTCCATTCCCTCCCTGCTCCTCCACCAAGTGGGACATTTGCTGAGTTTAGACAGAAGGAAGAAGGATTAGCATGAGGGTACAATGCTAAGAGCCCTGGGTTCTAGCCCTGACTTTGATACTTATTAACTGTGTAACTATACAGAAGCCATTTCAGCTTCTTAATCTGTAAAATAGGGACAGAAAGTATAATATGTACCTAACAGGATTGTGGTTATTGAAGGGCTTCGTAAACGGTGTGTGTGTATATCTATATATTTCTATGTGTGTGTATGTATAGACATACAGATATACATATACACACACACATATAGATAGATGAACATGAAATATTTTTTAGTTAGCCTGAACCTAACCTGAAATTAGGCTGCTAGGCTGCTCAGTGGACAGAACTCTGGGACTGGAGTCAGGAAGCAAGTTCAAATCTGACTTTAAATACTTACTAGGTATGTGACCCTGGACAAGTCAATTAAGCTCTGTTTGCCTTAATCTGCTGGAGAAGGAAATGGCAAACTATTCCAGCATCTCTGTCAAGAAAATCCCATGGACAGTAGAGTCCACAGGGTCATGAAGAGTTGGACACAACTAAATGACTGAGCAACAACAAACCTGAAATTCCTATTTTCCCTGATAGCCCCTCCTCTATCAGGCCTGGCCCGTCCACATGAAGAAACACAGTGTGGTGAAGGAGAAAACATATTGGAAAATTTAGTTCAAATTCCAGCTGTGCCATCTACTACTACCTTTGTGACCCAGAGTAATTGTGGGTCTCAGTTTTTTTAGCCATAAAATGGGAATAATAATGGTTCCCATTTCCATAGCACTTTAGGGTTTACAAAGCACTTCCCTCAAACAACCACAAGAGGCAGGTCAGTGCAAGGATTATCCCTACTTTACAGTTAAAGATAATGTAATACTTGGCACTATGAATTTCTCATTATTGTTGTGAAGAAATCCCGAGTGCTAAGGAAACGGGAGCCGCTATCATTATCATTGTTATGATAATCAGAAAGAGGGAGAAATTGGTTGGGCAGAGGGAGGGTAGGCTCTTGAGTGGATGGGACAGGAGAAGGAGACAGCCTGTGGACAGGGTTCTTGACAGCTGGAGCAGAGTACACAAGCAGATGTATTATATGTCAGCTAGGGTGGGCTTGCCAGTGGGGGAGTGCCTAAGACAAACTTGTCCCCTTCCCACTTCACAATTTTCCCAAGTTAGAGACTTGGGCACAAACCCAGAGCCCTAAGGGTGGACATTTGGTTTTGCTTAGGAGGAGAAAGGCTGGTGGGGTCCAAGGAGTATAGGACCTAAATATAACATAACCTCCAAAAAAACAATGGCCCACAGAACGGGAAAACACTCCTCTCCCTCCCCCCCCAGGCTTTCAGAGCTTAGATACAGTACAAGTGATTCACACAGAGGACCCAAGGCCCAGTCCAAACCTGTAGGTTGCTTAGTGAATTAGTAGCTTCAGGACCTCTTTACTTTCTTTCCTTTCTCCTTTTTCCTTCTTCCTCTTCTTTTTCTGTGGAATCACAGAACTTCAGAGTCTGAAGAGCCCTCAGAGGTCAAAGAATCCTGAATGAGTATTTGAATAGGAAATCCACCTCTTCTCCCCTTTCCCCTCAAAGTGCCTCAGGCCTCCATTTGAACAACTTCAGTGAGGAAGAATTCAGTAGCTCCAACGGTGGCCTCTTTCACTCTGGGATCACTCTAATAGCTTTGCCTGATACTGAGCCCCAATCTTCTGTCTAATTTAGCCCCATTGCTCCTGGGACTGAGCAGAACACGGCTAATCCTCCTTCCACGTGACGGCCCTTCAACGGCAGCTATAATTTTCACCATAAGTCTTCTCTTCTCCAGGCTAATCATAACCAGTTCTTTCAAACTGATCCTTCAATAGGCTTGTTTCCAGTCCCCTAACCATCTTGTCCTGGATTCACTCCAGGTCTGGTGAGGAAATTGAGGGGATTAGGACAGCAAGTGGTTAATTTTTGGAACTGAGTGAACAGCACTGACTCCATATTGTGACTCGATTTTGGACCTAGCTCAGCTCCCTTTCTATCCAATTGTGGGAACTGGGAAAAAACTTTATTGCACTGTTTGAACCTAGCCCTGCACGACTGGGAAGATGGACCATCTCTACTTGCTCCTTAGAAACCCTTAACTAAGGGCCTAGGTTATGCAGACCAGAAACCCAGTCAGACCCAAAGATTGATGCAAGGAGTTTTCTCACAATTGTACATCTCAAGCAACATATACATCTTATCTGAAAACTGGCCCCGTAATGATCACTTATTGTTTCAATGTTCCTTTGATCATTTACAGAGACTTAAAAGGGAGCAGGACACCTCTTTTTGGATTTCAGGGAACTGTGCCTATTCACTCTCCCCCACCCAACTTGGAAAGTCCCTAATCTTTCATCCAGTTAGAAATCAAACTACCTAATGTTGTATTGTTTCCTTTTAATTAGTTGGCCTTATTTGATTAATGGTTTTTAACGTATAAAAGCCATTCTTCCCCTGTATTCGGGGTCCAACGACAAAGCTGAGGAAGGCAACTGGTCCCAATTTGTTGGGCAGTTGGTGTACATTGCTTAATAAATCGATATGCTTTATTTCCTCAGTCATTTCATCTTTCACTTGCTGCCCTGGTGCAACCAAGGCAGACTACATACCATTTCCTTATACTGGACAATACATTTATGTTAATCATAACCTAAAACTTGCCTCTTTGGTTGCTATGTCAGGTTGCCAACTCATACTGAACTTGCAGTCTGCTAAATTCCCCCAGATCTGCTCCAAAGGAACTGTTACTTAGCTATGCTATTCATCGTCTCCTTTTACTTCTCTTGTTTTCACCTTTATTTCTTCTCTTCCTTCCTCCCCCCCACCTCCTCTTCCTTTCCCATATCCTTGTCTCTCTCCCTCCCTCCTTCCTTAGTCCCTTCATCACTTCCTTAAAATGATCATATCACCCCCCCCACACACATATACCTCAAAAATCTTCATGGCTCCCTGTTACCTCCAGGATAAAATACAAAATCCCCAGTCTGACCTTTAAAGATCTTCACAACCTGGTTCCAACTTACCTTTCTCGTCTTAGTTCCTTTACCCACTCTCTGTTCAAGTCAAACTGTCTTGCTAGTATAGTAACTCCTCCCATACATGCTATTCTATCTCCCCCTTCCTGGCGTTTGCATGTGGTCCCCTATATTAGGAATACTCTCCCTCTTCACCTCCATCTCTTAGAACCCTGAGTTTCTCTCAAAACACAGCTCAAGTACCACCTCCTCTCATAAGGCCTTTCTCAATTTTCTCATTCTTGGTACTCTCTTCCTCTAGAAATTACTTTGTACATACTTTGAATTTACTTATTGGTGTCTATGTTGTATCCCTAAGTAGAATGTAAACTCCCTGAAGGCAGGCATTGTTTTGTTTTTATCTTTGTAACTAGAGTACCCCATAGGGTCTTGCACATTTGGTAAGTCTTTAATAACTTTTTCCTGAACTAAATCATTAAGTTCCTTGAGGGCAGGGTACATGCTGCTTTTCATCACCTACACACATGGTACTTAATTCCTTCCCTACTTTCTTTTCTTGTCCATCTTTCTCTCCTTCCTTTTCATCTCTTCCTTTCCTCCTTCCTTACTTCATTCTTTCTGACTTCCATAACCTTCTCTTTCTCTACTCCACTATTTCAACAGAGAGTTCCTGAACACCTGCTCTTTATCAAGCCCCATGCCTAGTGATATGGAAGATGGAGCAAGAGTGAAGAAGGGGACAATGCCTCCAGTGGTTTCCAGACTCTTCTCCCACCTTCCTAAATAGTTTACCTATATAGAGTTTTCTGATTTCAATGGAGCTTCCTACACAAGAAATCAAAGAGTTACATTTCTCTTTTCCACACATGAATCCACCCATTTCCCAGAAGGAAACAGTGAGTAAGGGAACATTTTAAGGGATACATTCAATTTCTTATTCACTTTCCCAGAATCAAGAATAATGGAGCAAGAAAGAGACCTTAGAATACAGAATATTAGAGATCATCTAATCCAATGCCTTCATTTTTACAGACAATGTTCAGAGACGGAAAATTACTTGGTCAAGGTCATATAGCCTTGTATGGACTTACACGTGTAAGTAACAGCTATTAAACAGTAAGTCAGTGGTAGAACTCTTGGGTCTCCTTATGCCCAGCTTAGTGGATTTGTTTTCCTGTGGCACCATATTTGCAACCAATTGATCACATAGCCACACAGTCTTTACTAAAATCTGCATCTAGCCCTTTTGTGGCTGTAGACAAGTATAGGATACAGAGAAAAAACAGCATGCTAGAGTAGAGAGAACACTGGATTTGGAGTCAGAGAACCTGTATTTAAAATCTGGTTCTGTCACTTACTACATATTTAGTCAGAGGCAAATCACTTGTCCTTTTTGTGCCTGTTTCCTAATCTGTAAGGTGGGAGGGTAGTGGGTATGTGGTGCCTTAGATGGCCTCTATGGTCCCTTTGAGTTCTAAATCTACAGTCCTATGAAAACCCAAACTGTCAAATGCACAATCTCTTTCCTAGAGAATCCAAGGATCCCAATAATGGAGACACATTCGGTCAGCTTACCCAGGAGCTGTGCCCTCTGGTGGCAACAGATTCAAGAAAGGCAAAAGTCTGGAGGGGAGCCCTGACACAGACAGACAGACGGACAGACACAGACAGACACAGACACACACATACAGACACACACACACACACAGACACTTTACTCCCTCCTTCCCCTAGGGTCATCTGCCTAAGTGGTCCAGGATGGCATTTCTCTGACAATATAAGGCATCTGGTATCTCTTCCCTCTTCCTTCCCTTGCTTATTGAAGCCATGATCCTGTACCCTCAGGTATAAGACAAAGCCAACCTGGCCGTGTTGACCAGTTCCAGCTGGACCTTGGGTCTGTGCACAAACTAGGCTGGGCCATTATTCCTCCTGTTCTTCAGCACCCCACCTCCATCCCTTTTCTCCATTCACTGTTTTCTTCCCTGATGTGCCAAGCCAGGGAAACCTCCGTGCCTGCTCAAGCACAATAAAATTCCAGAGGAGGAGAGAGATGCTAATCCAAGTCAGTGCACTAATCCGAGTCCGGACAAGTGGTGTCACTCATTCTTTATGAGGCAATTGAGATGGAAAGGGCTCTCAGAAGCAAATGCTAAGTGATTCTTTGGCTCCTTACTTTTTCCCTTTCAGAGCCCTTTACCCCACTCCCTGGGCACCTACATCTTTATGTCTCCTCTAGTATTTACGGATTAAAACTCGTTTCCTTTTGGACAGCTTGAGATCTGTGTACCATTTACTGTTCTGTCTGCTAAGACTCCTTCGAGCTTCAATACTCTTCTATTTTCTGACCCTCTATGTATTTATGAAAGTACTTGCAGGCTGCCAATCCATACGTCCTGTGTGTTGGTTCTGGGCTTTCAGACTGGGCAATACCAGCATCACCCCATCGTTATTAAAACCATGGATTCTTCAGAAAAGGCCTCTCATTTTTGAGCCTCTTCCCCTTCCCCTGCTCTATAGTCAACTGGGGCTTTCACTCTCTGCCTCTCCCCTTACAACCTACAAGTCTTTATTCACTAACAGGTGTACAGGATAAATAGCAGCTTACATTATAATAATAACAAGAACTCCCATTTATATGTGGCTTTGTTTATATGCTTTATCTCATCTGAATGTCAAGACAACCTCAAGAGGAAGACAATACAGGTATTATTATATCTGTTTTACAGAAAACAAAACTAAGGTGCAGAGAGGGAAGTGACCTCACCCAAGGTTACTAAGGAAGAACCAGAACATGACCAGTGACCTGTAGGTCTCTTACACTTTCACTTTAACTCCTATAGTGATCTGCACTGTAACAAAGTCCAAAGACTTAACTGGGAGAATCAAGAATGATAGAACTTCATAGGCAGCTAGGTGATGTAGCGGATAGAGTGCCAGCACCGGAGTCAGGAAGAATTGAGTTCAAATCCAGCCTCCAGACCCTAGGCAAGTTATTTAACCTCTGTTTGCCTTGGTTTCCTTAACTGTAAAATGAGTACAATAATAGCAATGTGATGATATTTATAAAGTGCTTAGCACAGTGCCTGGCCCTAGGCTCTTAATAAATGCTTATTTCCTTCCTTCAGGGCATCTTTGGGGAAGATACTTGGTACAAGGGGAGGCCCATTGTCCCTTTTCTCAAACAGAAAGGAACCGAGGCCTTCGGAAATCATCTCTAATGGTCCTCACTGTCTTTTGGATGGGGAAACTTTGACCCTGGGTCTGTAAGAATCACAGGCCAGGTTTATATTTTAGAAAACTGAATCCAATCTATGAAGCAAGCTCCCCATTTTCTCCTCCCCCCCACGGTGAGGATACAATAATTGTTAGAGCTCTCAAACATCCTTCAAATGCTAACAATCCATGGCTGTAATACAAGGCTATGATTACAAATGTCAAAAAGACAGAGCATGAAATTAACTTCCCCACAGTTAGCGGGTAGAGGGGCTCGAAGCTCTGCACCATGCTGATCTGCTACCCTCCACCCACCAGTGGCCTTCGAGAAAAATGCTCCCTGTAATGGTGAGTACTAGGACTATTACGGTGACAACCATATCTTTCCATGACACTCTACTCACTAATTAAGCAGGCCCCCAAATACCAGCCTGACCTGGCCTTGTCTATGGGGAAAAAACCCACGAAGGCAGCAGCCATGCTTGTTTAACAGGCTAATCAGCTGACAAGAGAAGAGTCAACAATGCCACCGGGTCTCTGAGGGAAAGGCTCCTCTCTTCTCTGTCCAGTCTGAAGGAGAAAGAGCAGGGAGCTCAGAGATTCCTTTGGAAGTCAGCCCAATGCAAGGTTCTCCTTCTGGTGCTTAACTCAACTAATATTTTTCAAACACTTTAGATGTGTAAGACACTGAGGACACAGGAGCTTGTCTCATAAAGCTTATAACCTAATGGGGCAAGGGATGAGTACATAAATAACTATGAAACCACAATTAGACCATAAGCTTGTTGAGGTGAGGGCAAGGGGGAGTGCCAGGTCTTACCTCTGTACCTCTGTACCTCTGTAATCCTAAGCTCAGGCAGGTCCCTTTAATATAGTAAGAACTTAACAAACATTTGCTAAAATGAAAGGAAACTATGATAGAAGGATCAGTGTGATAAAGGCAAGAGAGAGGTCCATGTCAAGCTCAATGAGAGAAATCTGAGGAGGGAAAGACACCTTTCACCTGGAGGAGACAGGAAAGGTTTCATGGAATACACAGAAGCTGAGGTGGTCCTGGAAGGAAAGAAGGAAGGCACTCCAACAAAAAGAGGAAGAAAAAGGAAGAGATATGAAGAGGTGAGTCGGTAGGGAGGGGTTGGGGCAGAATGAACAAAAGCAAAGAGACAGAGGAAGAGAAAAAAGGGAGACAGAAAGTCACCCAGTTTCATTGGAACATGGAGTACTTGAAGGAGAGTAATAATAAAAGATATGACTCAGAAGACGGAGGGCCTTGAATGTCAGAGTCAGAAATTTATAAATTATTCAACAGATAATGGGGAGCTACTAAATTTTTTTTGAGTACAGGAAGAACACAATACATCACACACACACACACACACTACAACCCAGCTATGGCTTGGGACCTGCTAGTAAATGCAGAGAATGAAGGGAGGTTGTGTAGAGAAAAATAATACCCTACGTTTATGTGGTTCATTGTAAATTTTAATTATTATTTTAATTTTTAAGTATTTATTTTTCCTCCATCCCACTTCTCTCTCTAAAAAAACAAAGAAAAACAAAACAAAAAACCCTTGTAACAAATGAACATAGTCAAGCAAAACAAATTTCAATAACTGAAGATTTCCAAGGGCTTTTATTTCCATTATCCCCTTGAATCCTTGCAACACTTTTGTGAAGTTGATAGCACCAATACTACCACTCACATTTTATAGCTATGAAAACTGATGACCAGAGAAGTGGAATAAGTTGTCCAAGGTAGCACAGCAACAATGATAGAGCTAAGATCAAAATCTAGGAAGGCTTGTATGTTTTTCATCATGCCTCTCCTTCCAGCAGATGTGTGAGGAAAGAAGAGGGGCTATATACCCATTTTAGAAATGAATCACTTAAGATCACAGGACTTGGATTCAGAAGATCTGAGTTTGAATCCCAATTCACTTACTATTTGTGTGACCCTGGTCAAGTCCCTTCCTCTATGTTTCCTCATCCTTAAAATGAAAGAATTATCAAAATTTGAGATAATGAATAATTTCAGCAAGATAACAGGAGACAAAAGAAATCCATAAACTTCATTAGCATTTCTATTCAGTCACAATAAAATCCAGGAGGAAATGATAGAGAAGTATTATTCAAAATAAACATAAAATGAAGAAAATACTTGGGAGTCAACTACCAAGACACAACTCCAAATTTATACAAATAAAATATAAACACTCTTTACAGAAATAAAGGTAGATTTAAATCATTGGAGGAATATTCATTGCTTACAACAGGCCCATGCCAACATATTTAAAATCACAATACTATGTAAGCTAACATATAGATTTAGTGATCTACCAATAAAGCACCAAAGGTTACTTTACATAAAAAAAATTTCATTTAGAGTAACAAAAGGTCTAGAATCCCAAGGAAAATAATTTTTATAAAGTAGGAATGAAGAAAGAACAGCACTTTCAGATTTCAAGTTATATTACTAAACAGGAATCATAAAAACTATTTGGAGGTGGTTTAAAAAAAGCAAAGTAGATGCCTAGAACCAAAAAAAAAAACAAAACCCACTAACAACAACAAAGAGAAATCAGCAAGAATCTAACCCAATAACCCAGTCTTCAATAAACGCAAGTACATGAACTATTTGGAAGACTATCTATTCAACAAGAACTTCTGGGGAAAACGAGAAAGTAGTCTGGTTAAAAAAAATGCTTTAGATTAGGAAATTACACCCTTAATTCAAAATGGTCATTCAGCTTATAAAAATTCATAACATGATAGAGTTAGAGGAAGTAGAAGAAGTACCTTTCACAACTATGACAGGGAGAAGAGGACAGATATCTCCCAAATGATTAAACAGACAATCTGGACAAGAAAAAAATGAAAAGCTTTTTCAGGAACAAAACCAATGTGGCCAGGATAAGAGGGGAAACTGTAGTTTGGGAGAAAGAAGAAAAACAACTTGGTATTGCTTATCTCTGTTAAAGGTCTGCTGTCCAAAATATACCATCTAGGGATTCAACACGAAATTTTACGATCAAGAACCATTCTCCAAAAGGTAAGTGGCCAAATTACATGAATGATTCTCAAAAACATTACAAACTATTACATTATGAATGACTGCTTTCCAAAGCTTTCTTCAAAAAAAAAAACCCAGCAAATTAAAACAACCTTAAAGTTTCATTTCACACTGAGCAAATTAGCAAAAATATAACAAACACGGAAATAAATAGTGTCTATTGGATGAGCTATGGTGCACTGGCTTTTTTTTCCATTTTAAGAATTATTTTTTAAAAATTCTGAATTTTGCCAACATGAACAAGAACAATTCTATATACAAAGTAGAACAGAAAGGGAGGATATGTATGAAACCATGAATGTACAGCTTGCTTAAAAAAAAAAGTATGTAATGAATTTAACATGTTACTTTCAAAGCTGTCCTGCTTGCAAATGTTACCTGTCCATTTGCTATCTTTTATGCATTTGTTATATTAATACATTATTATGAAAACTGTGAATTAGTACAACCATTCCAGAAAACTGTTTGGAAGTATATAGAAGAAAAAAATAATGAAAATGCTCAAAGTCTTTGACCCAGGGATAGCACTGCTAGCTTTATACTTTATGGATGTCAAATCCAGAAAGAAAGTTCTCATAAATAACAAAATATTCTCAGAAATTCCTTTTGCAGTAGTCAAATGGGTTCCCATTGAGTGAGGGTTGGCTAAACAAACTATGATGCATAGATGTAATGGAATATTACTGCGCTTTAAGAATTGATGAATGCGAAGAATTCAGAGCAACATGGGAAAACACAAATGATCAGATGCGGAGATGTAGTGGGTTCCTCCTTATTGAAGGTCTTCAAAGAAAGGTTGAACAATCACTTGTCAAGTATTCTATGGCGGGAATTCCTTTGGGGAGTGAGTTAAGACGGGATGGCTGCTAAATTCTGTGAATCTGTGAGAGTTAAATTAGAAGAACCAAGAAAACAACATGCCCAATGGCTACAACACCATAAACAGAAAGAACAGTAGAACAAAGCTGAATGTTGTGCAATTATAATAACCAAATTTGTCCCCAAGGAGCAATGAGCACATATATCTCCTTTCTTTCACAGGAAACTTAGGAAACTATGGATGCAAAATGTCACACATGCCATCAAATATGGTCAATATGAAAGTTGGTTTTGCTGAACTTTTTTCCTTTTCCTTCTTGTTTTTTTAAAATCTTTTTTTACAAGGGAAGGTTCCCTGAGGATAGTGAAAGAAGAAGTATATTTAGAAATGAACGTGATGCAAAAACAATAAAACGAAAACAAAATAAAGGGACAGGGCTCTACAGTCTCTAGGATTTCTTTTAGCTTTAACTCTTGACAGCTCCCAGATCCACGATGATGGATGAGGGCAGTCCTTCCAAATTCAACCTCAGGGCTGTGGTTGTGGCTAGGAGGATTATCCAGAACCTGTGACCCAGAGCAGAAACAGGAAGGAAATTCTGAACTAGGATGATATCTTTGGACTGGAAAGAACAATTTTAATCTTTCTACTTTATACAGGAGGTGATAGTCCTGCTATGTTCTGCCCTGCATGTGGAATATAGTGTTCAATTCTGGGTACCAAAATTTAGGAAGGATATTGATAAATCAGAGAAGGCCAGAGTAGGGCAATCAGAATGGTGAAGGACCTTGAGTTCATGCCATAGATGGATGAGTTGAAGAAAAAGGAAATGTTTAGCTTGGAGAAGAGGAGACAGAGGGAATGTGACAGCTGGCTCCAAGTATTTGAAAAACTGTCATGTGAAAGAGCAATTAGACCAGTTCCTGCTTGGCCTCAGAGGGAAGAACCAAAAAGGGTTGGACATTACAAATAAGTAGATTTAAACCTGATGTAAGAAAAAAAAACTTCCTATGAGTTAGAGCTCAATATGTCCCTTCAATTGAGAATCCATTCCCTGTCAGTTGAGGTACGCAAGCATTGATTGGATGCTCATTTTATCAGGTATCTTGTAGAAGGGATTCATGATCAGGTAAGGATTGAATCAGATGCTCTCTGAGATCCTTTCCAGCCCAGAGATTCTCTGAGTCTACCAAATGAAACAGCATTGTGGGAATGGGCAAAGTTCAAAAATAATCCACTGGCAAAGAGCAAGCTTCATTTTCCCTCCTTCCCTTTTCAGGCTCCCCCTAATCTCTTCTCACTTTCCTCTGTGGCCTTCTAAACTAGCCATTAATTAGAGACTGGTAATTAACTTTCTGGTTCAAGTAATATTTTGCAAAGGAATTCCATTAAAGAGGTGATTTGCATATTCTCAGACAATGTTGCCTGGAAATAAATGCATGTCCTTTTGGAGAGCAGCGGTCCTAAGATTGTCCTTTAATCTCAGGGAGACATTATCGTTGAGTACATGCCACAGAGAAAGGATAAGATACAGTCTGGTACCCAGCAAAATGGATCTTAGGAAGTTCCACTCAGGCTTCCTTTGTCCTTCTTCTAAAATGTTGGAATCCCCTCATCCCTGTCAAAGAGTGCCAGGTTTCCTTCCTCCCTATACTAAACCCTCACTGGCTTGCCACTACTGAGATTTGGCCATTTCGATATTATAGCAATAAACAGTACCTCATATGTTGTAAATGCTTTATACTTTCCAAAGCAAAAATAGTACAGGTGTTATTTCCATTTTACAGATGAGAAAACCGAGGCTTGAAAAGGTTATGTGATATGTCCAAAGACCATACAATACGTCCTCGTATTGGAATCAGAACTTGAACCCAGGCTTCTTGATTTCGAGTTCAGTGTTTCTCCCACTGTATACTGCACTGCCTTAAACAACTTTAGAGGTCAGCAAAAGATTTCTAATCTACTCTCTGTAGCTATTATTTAGGCCTGGCTTGACTTTATGGTCCCCAATGTCTCCCAGCAAGAAAATTCCCAGGTTCTTCTTCTTATTCATAAGAAAAGCCATTTAGACTCCTCTAACAAATTCAAAGGCTGTAACTTCTGGTAGCCATTAGTCCACCACATTAGCAAGAGTTTAAGTGCTTCTTCAGGTCAAATTAGGTAGATAGCCAGAGTGTGGTAGAAAGAGCCTTGGAATCAGGATCCTTGGGTCTGAATCCTGGTTTTCCCCAGTTGTACTTCATGTGACCTTTTAATAAAACACTTTACCTCTTGGGGCTTCAGTCGACTCATTTATAAGATGGATACAATACTTCCCACTATCTTAGAATGTCATTGCGAGGAAAGCACTTCCAGAGCCGTTAAGTCCTATAGAAATATGAGCTATCCACAGATCACAGGATTTAGAACTGGAAGGGACCTTAGAGATTATCTGATCCAACCCTCTCCTTTCAAGGAGAAACTTCCAAAGTCACATGAGTATTAAGTAGGAAAGCTAGGATTCAAACCCATGTCTTCTGACTCCAAAGTCAGTCTCTGTACATATTACCAAGCTGCCATTCTATCATCATCATCTGCTTCATCATTACATTTTGATAAGACTATGATAATAACAATCAGTTATTGCTCACCTTTACAACATCAGGGAAGTAGCTCCCCAAATGCCCTTCCAGTCTGCAGTATTCCCTATGAATCATATTTCAGGTATATGGTTATAACCACATTCAATTCCCACCGATAGCAAAGGAAAGGACAATCAGGGGAGGAGGGCACTTGAAGGCTTTTTCCAAAAGGATGAATCCCCTTTTATTGTATGTGTGTGTATTAACATAAGAAATTCCTTCCACCCACCCACCCCCCACACACACACACACTCACACACTCACACACTCACACTCACTCACTCTCAGACTTCCCTTGGAATAGGAATCCCATCCTGAGCTGGCCATATTCTCAGCAGACTGGCTAATTTCCATGATTACTAAAAATACTGCCCAGCTCAGATCTCTAGAAGATACACAAGGGAACCACAGATATAAAAGGAAAGGGATAAAAATAAAAAGGCAGAAAATAAATTGGTTCTTATAAATGTCCAGTGATCATTTTGTGGCTACCTCGTCCCCATCCTATCATTGAGAGATGCTATGCCTCACACTTCCTCCCAGAAGCCTTGAAGCTTTTACAGTCTTAGCCAGACAACTTAGACAAGTCTTAAGAGTCAAATATGTCAAAAAGCTCCCAGCATTGACTCTATCACCCTCCCTCTTTCCTCTCCACCTTCCTCTCTCCCCCTGCCCTGCCTTCCCCCCCTCCCTGCATCCTACCAATTCTGGTTCTACCACTTAACTTGCTATATGACCTTAAGGCAGTCACCCCCTTAGTACCTGTTTCCCCATCTGTAAAATGGGCATGAAAATCCCTACTTCAGTGACCTTACAGGGTTTTTATGAGGACTACATGAGCAAATGTGTGAAGGAAATCCTTGGAAAAGCAGACAAGCATTATAAAAATATAGGGTATTTTGTTATTATTAAGTCTTCCAGGGCTGAATTTGGTTCCAACTGAAGGGGAGGGGGGTGGAGAATGGAGGGAGGGATGAAGAGCCTTTCCTGCTAGTAATTAATTCATGACTGTATTTTTTCCAAGGCAGAGGCTCGTTTAACAAACATCCATATGTTTGGGGCTTCTCAGTGCCAGGAAAAAGCCGAACTGGGACATTATATGGGGAATGCCTATATAGGAACTTCAAAAAGCAAGGAGAAGGGAGCTCCTGGAAGAGGTGGATCTCTTACCACCCCAGGAAACATGATAAATGCGCCAGTACTGAGGAAGGAAGCAGGGGGTCTTAGGCAGATCTGTTCCTTGCCTTTCTTTCAGGGTTGCCAGTCTTTCTGCTCTGGACGCTGCCCGAGGGAATGGTAGAGGGCTTCTGCTGGACCCTCTGTTCTAGAAGGTTGGGTCCCTTTTTACCCCCTGTTCTAGAATCCTGGGCCTCCTGGCTCTCCTTTCCTCTCTAGAATGTTGTGCTACACATTCCAGTCTTGCTTGTTGATAGAAGTGTGTTTCAGGTAAGAGGTAAGGGTCTGGTGGGTAGCATACCCTCAAGAAGGTGGCATTGGCAAATAGAAAGAAGGGCTAGCAAAGGATGTGGCTCTGAGCCAGGGAGGCCAGGGAACTTGCAGAGCAGTGAACCATGTCTAAATTGCATGATCATTGCCCTGGCTCTTGGCTTAAAATACTACTGACATCAGTGCTTCCAGACAGACCCACATAATGGACAAGGATGTCATATGATAATTGGGGAGGGAAGAGATACAGGGCAGAGGCCAGATACTAACTAGCTGTGTGACCTAGAACAAAACATACCCCTTCCTCAGCCTTGGTTTTCTCATCTGTAAAATGAAAAGGCTGTAACACTTACTGAACTCTAGTTCTTTCTAGTTCTCACACTTTCTGTTCTAAGGTCCCTTCCACCTCTAACATGTATGTTCTAACACCCTGCATTCCAAGGTCTCTTCCAACTCTAAAATTCTGTTCTTTAAGGTCTTTTCTACCTTTGATTTCTCAGCCTCCAAAAGTTGTGGAGAAATACCATAAACAAGTGGAAATCATTCACAAGGTGTTAATTTCTTATTGGTTTAAATTAGATTAAATCATTGATTATACCCGAGGATATTATGATGGATAAGAGTTTCATCATTTTACGAATTACTGAAGTTGGAAGGGACCTTAGAGATCATCTTGTCCAACTCCTTCTCATTTTAAAGGTAAGGAAACTGATGTCTAGAGAGAGAAAAGAGACTTGTCCAAGTCCACACAGGTAATAAGTAGCAATAAGGCCTTTGAACCCAGGTCTTCTGACTTAAGTCCAGCTTTCTTTTTACCACCTCATCTTGCCCCAGTGTTCCAAATAAACTTGATCTATATAAGATTGTTTTAAAAATCAGTACTATTATTTCACACTATTCCTAATAAGTATTTTTTAGAAATCACGTTAAACAAGATTTTACTTCAAATTTTGGGTCGAAATTTTGTGTACAGTAAAGGGTCCCACTGCTTCAATGAGTCTGGGAGGAAGCACTCTGCTCAGTGTCTCACAGCTGATAAGTGAAGGTGAAATGGAAACCCGGGTCTTCTGATGTCCGGCTGAACAGTAACAACTAGAGTGCCAAGGCATGTTTTTATAGGGTTTATATGGTTTACAAAGCAATTTCCTCACAACAGCCTTTTGAGAGGGGTAGTATAAGCATTACTCTCTCCATTTCCTAGAGGAAGAAACCAAGCCTCAAAGATCTCTCACATGGCCTGTCCTAGGCCATAGCTAGTAAATGTCAGCACGTGGGACTTCAACTTATGGCTTCTGACTCAATTCAAGTGTTTTAGAGCAGAAATGTCAGACATGCCAATCCACAACACTGCACAGGAACCAGATTAAAACGTAACTGGTAAATATTAACAAAATAAATACAAATACAATGTAATGTAGATAACATTACTATGGGTTTTCCTAAGTCAATATGCAGCCCCCCAGGAGCATTATGGAAGTTTAGTGGTTTTGAGTTTGACTCCACTGTTTTTGAGAACTGTAAGCAGATTAAGCTAATAATGTTCTATGGCAACCCAAAAGGCTAGTGGGATCTTAAGCTACACTGAGAGGCATGGCTAGGGATTTGGGAGGTAATGATCTCACTGGACTGTGCATCGGTCAGAGCAGACTTGGAGCATGGTGTTCATTTGTGGGTGCCTCATTTTAAGAAGGAAAGTAGAGGGGATCTGGAAGAAAGAGACTAGAAGAGTAGAGGGGCTCAAGGAGGGGTTGATGGATCTAGGAATGTATAATCTGGAAAAGAGATGACTCAGGGTCTGGGGTGGGGGGAATATGATTTGTTGTTGTTTGGCTAATTATTTCTGTCCACCTCATTGTGGTCCCATTTGGGGTTTTCTTGGCAGAGATACTGGAGTGGTTTGCCATTTCCTTCTCCAGCCCATTTTTACAGAAGAAGAAACTGAGGAAAATAGGGTTAAGTGACTTGCTGAGGATCACACAGCTAGTAAGTGTCTGAGGCTGAATTTGAACTCAGATCTTCCTGCCTCCAAGCCTGGTGCTCTATCCACTGTGCCACCTAGCTGCCTCTTCAAATATTTAAAGTTCTATAAGTGTGTGTATGTGTGTGTTTAAGGGATTGCACTTATTCTATTTGGTTGCAGAGTACAGAATAAGGAGTTACCTATGGCAGTTTTAAAGAGGCACATGTAAGCTTATAAGGAAAACCTTCATAATATTAGAAAAATCCAAAAATGGAGGGGAATTAAGAGGTTTCTTCCTACTAACAGTCTATATTGCCACTTGTCAGGTACGTTTTTGAGGTGACCTCTGAGGCCCCTTCAACCTCAGTGACTCAGTGAAGTCCTAGACTCTATTCCACTGCCAGAGGTAGCACAGTGTTGCAATGTATATAGAGTGCTGGGCCTAGAGTTACAAAGACCTGAGTTCAAATGTGACCTCAGATACTTACTAGCTGTGTGACCCTGGGCAAGTCATTTAACCTGTTTGCCTCAGTTTGTTCAACTGTGAATAGTACCTACTTCACAAGGTTGTTGTGGGATCAAATGAGATAGTATTTGAAGAGCACTTAACACAGTGCTAGCACAAAGAATGCTCTATATAAATGCTTATTCCTTTCTCCTTCCTTTTCTCCCTTCCTCACTGTCCTGTCTCTGAAAATGAACCGACTTCATTAACGACAGTGGATTGTAATAACCTCTTGAACTACCCTAAGAAATGAGACATATACCCCAAAGCCAGGGCTCAAATGATCTGTTTTCTTTCCTCCCAGCCTTGGCCCACCGTGTGGGTCATACTTCACTTCTAAAGTGTGACCTCATTCACACACTTCGGTTCCTAAGTCTAAGGAAGAAGTGTCCAGTGCCTACCCAGATTTGGTCTCAGGAATGGAATAAAGCATTCAACAGCTAAAAGTCCCTAAATACCCTCCCCGCCCCCCTTTTCTTGAGTGATTTGTCCAGTTCCCTCAAATGACAGTCATCTTCTCATTTTATAACACTTATTTAGGCTGGCTGAGTTGAGGGATGACTGTACAAGACAGATTCCTGAAAGCCTTCTATGTCACAAAAAGCTGGGGATTAATCTCTTCCTCATGGCTGGCCACCACTCCCAACAATTTGACTACAGACCCTTTTGCCTCTTTCTGTCCACAGTGGCAAGATGGGGTGAGTTCAGCAGCATAACAGTAGCTTCTCTGTTTCAGAGTAGGCTCCAACATGCCTTCCCTTGTCAGGATACTTTAGTCCTAAGATCACAGAACTCAGAGCAAGAAGCTACCTTAGATATTTTCTGGACCACTAGCTCCCTTATTTTGGGTAAAAAATGACTTACGGTGTCATGAAAAGGACAATGAACTGGGAGTCAAAACACCTAAGTTCTCAACCTGCCTCTGCCAGTAGCTAATTATATGCTTTTAAATAAGTTGCTTGAGATCAGAAGTACATCGATGATCCCCCACCCCTGACCCCAGGGGTTCATGTATAGATTTTAGGGAGGTCTGTAAACTTGGATGTGAAAAAGGTGATCTTTATTTTCACCAACCTCTGGCTCCCTTAGTAATCCTATTTACTAAAAACATTATTCTGAGAAAGGGTCCATAGGTTTTGCTAAACTGCCTAAGGGTCCCATTACACACAAAAAAAGGTTAAGAATCCCTGGACTAGATATTTTCTAAAGTATCTTTCAACTCTAAGGCTTTACGGTTTAGCATTCAATCTATAGCTGTTACTCAGAGCCTTTCTTTCACTGTTCTTGGGCAATCTGAGCTTTCTTCCTATGCCAGAGAATGCCACAGAACCAGATTTTGTTGATATAAAATTAATAATCCGATGCTGCACCACTGCCAGTCTGACATCCTGTTAACACTGCTAATGTTTAATATCATTTCAGGAAACGGGTCCATAGCCTGCCTGTAGGTAGGTGCTCTCCTACCCCCTCACCCTCCACCCTCCTCAGTACCCTTAAGATTTGCTACTAAAAAACCCAGGGCAGGAAGTGACCCAAAGAGGTCATCTTCACCATGCCTCTGTCTATTACCCTGTCCACACAGAAGCCACAGCTGAGGTGTCTGTCCATTTTTCTGGGCTGCCTGATTCCTGTTGTCAGAAGGTAAACATTATATACACACTGCAAGCTCACCAATGTGGATCCACATACGGAGGCTGGGCCTCCATCTGTGCTGGCCCACTCCATCAATATGCCATATGACAGACCCAGAGCCAAACAAGGCCTTATAGCCAGAGTACGTACATGAACGCTTGCATGCGGGTGCAGAGACTCCTGATGCTCCAAGTATACTGGTGAGTAAAGGAAAACGTGGAAATGGGCATAGTCTTCGGTCACAAAGGTAGAGCTGCTGAAAATGTTGCCAGGCTATACAAAGACACCAAGTGCCTAAAACTGTCTGGTCTCTCTAGCCCAAAATGTGGGGCTCTCTGGCACAGGGAGAGCCAAGGTCTTCATTGGAGGGTCCTCAGGTTAGAGAGGGCTTGGCTGTGGACTTGGAATAAATGGAAATGTATTTGGAGACAGCAGCTTCCAGGTTGAGAGAGAGAGGCTGAATGGGTTGGCGAGACTCCTCAGGGGAAGGCAGAATCACAGGAAGATTGGATGCAGCCTGAGAAAGCTCTTAGGTCACTTAAATGCCCATTCAATCTCTAGAGAAGCTGGTCTATAATATGGAACTTACACGCCTTGGCCTGCTGTGGGGGATTGGCTGGAGGAGTGAGAAATCCAAGTCATTCTGCCTATGTGCTTCTTGTTTCTGTGTCTGGGAGCTTATCTGGGTCTAAGGCAAGGAAGCAGGTGGGAAGGAGGGTCAGTCTGGCTGAAAGGCTTCAGGAGACAAAATGATCTGTCCCTTCACCTCTCAGAGAAGGAGGGTCAGTCTGGCTGAAAGGCTTCAGGAGACAAAATGATCTGTCCCTTTACCTCTTAGAGAAGCAGTGTCCTAACTGGGAACTGACATGAGCACTTTCATCAGAGCTTGAACAGTTATAGAAAAAAAGGACCCTAGAGAGGTAGTGCCCACTGGGTCAACCAAAGGGCATAAGAAGGCATGCCTTTGCCTAAAAGATCTGCTCTGAATCTCCCATTGCTACCTTCAGCTTTCTTTCCCTCCTAAGCCTTCATGCCAGCCACCCAGCCCCCCCCCCCGTCCCCCAACCTCCAACACATCCTCAGCCATGCTCAGATCATCCATAAGAGAGATGAGGAAGGAGGGGGGAAGGGAACAGCTTTCTTGACTTGCCTATAGAGGAACTGCCAACCCAGGAAGGGTTCTGGTTTAGGCAATCCTCCCATCTGCCTCCCATCATAAGAAGAAACACGACCAGCAGACTCAGAGATAGAAAGGATTAGCCACATACCTTGAAGCTGCCTTCTCTTCTCCCTGGTAACCCAGCACCCTACTTGAAGCACATGTGACCCCAAGAACATAGGCATTTTCCCCCCTGCTACTTTCTCCTCCCTCTCCCTCCCTGCCCCACCCTCACCTGGTCCCAGAAGGTGAGCCACTTCATCATTTTATGTCACTATTCTCCAAGTTACCCTCAAGGACCTATATGACAAACACCCTTTGGTTAGACACCAAATGTACCTCTGAAAGATTGGTCACTAGTGTGTGTAATGGAGGCAAGGCACTCAGAAGCATTCAAATACCACCCAATGAAGCAAAGAAAAGTCCCTGCTCAAGATCCAGGGCAACACAGAGAGAATACGAGGATACTGACTCCCGATGTTCCTAAGAAGAGAATGCTTCCCCCTGGTGAAGCTACATTCTTCTGGGTCTACCAGTGCCCCCAATGTCCCTGTCTCTCTAGGGTCCCAGAAGTTTGTGGCATGTTCTCTCTATCACTGAGGTTAAGGGAAGGTGAAGGCTCTTCCTTGAGTTGAAGCCCCCCCCTCTTGCCCCCCCTTACTAAAAAGAACAACACCTTATCACGCTCTGTGTGTGTGTGTGTGTGTGTGTGTGTGTGTGTGTGTGTGTGTGTATGTGTAGA
>CM053625.1:90014384-90105740 GCA_028646595.1 Phalanger gymnotis | reverse complement strand
CTACCACCCGGTGTTCCAGGTTCTCATCTACAACCCTTGCCCCTTCCCCACTTATCTCTGTGCTATGCCCCCTTAAACCAAACCCTAAAATCCTTCTCTCAGTCTAGTCTCTGCCCTCACACCTATCAGAGACATTCTAGGTAGCAGAGAATGGCTGGAGGGTGGGGTAGCAAAGGGTCAACACGGGCTTTCTCACAACTGGGGTGGGGGGGCAGGAGGGGGCGGGGCGGGGGAGTAGGGCTGGCGCCAGAAACGTACAAGAGAAGAAAATGAAAAAGGGGCTGTTAATGCTGTTTCCCACTGGAATCACCGAGCTTTCTCTGCGCTACTCCTGCAAACCAAAGCTCAAAGTCTCAACACTATACGGGGCCCAGAAGTCCCCTGCTTTCTCCCCTATCTTCAATACCATTCAGGGGCCAGACTTGTAAGAGGGAGGGAGGAAACAGGACAGATAAACAGCAGAGGTTCTACCATTTCTCTCTCCCTGGATGGACCATGACCCAAGGAAAAAGGAGGGGAAGCAGGACTGAGAAGGGGGAAGAGGAGGATGATCTTTGTACCCTCCTGGCCAAGCCCCCCATCTCCCTGTGTGCCGCTTCTCCCCAAGCCTCAGCCAAAGTCCTCCTTCCTGTCTAGTATCCCCCAACGCAGGTACCACTGCTGACAGGGCTGGACCAGGCATGGGGCAGGAGGTCTGCGGAAACTCCAGATGCCTCTTTCCAGCCAGGCTGTGACCCCAGAAAGGTCGACTGGAGAAGAGGAACAAAGAAGGTGGGACCAAACACACTCTCGCTGCCCAGGTCCCTTTCACCCAGACCCTCTATACCATCTTCTCTAAGACCAAACCAAAAGCTTCTCCTCGACCTCCCTCCATCCCCCCACAACATCAGTGTCAGGCTGGAGGTGGGGGCCAGTGCCCATCCAATCACCTACCCCCCCTCGCACAGAGTGCCCCCCTTCAACCCCTCCTCCCCCAGACACCGCCCCCTGGCCACTGGCTGGGCTTACCTACCTCTCATTGTCCGCGCTCCGGAACCCGGGAAGGATGTGGCGGAAGCTGTTGTTGCGATCGAGCCTGGGCTGGCTCTTTGTCCGTTTGATGGAACCTTTGAGCCGGCGGCTGAGGAAGCCCTGCGGGCAGGAGATGAGGAGAGCAGGTTAGCCCCCAGCCCTCCCGGACGAGAAGGGCAGCCCCGGGGGAGGGGGCCGGAGGGAGGGCACTCCCGGCTCCCAGGCTCCCTGGCTCCCGCCCAGCCCGGGCCAATGCGCATTGCTGTCAGCAAGGCTCGCTCCGGCTCTAGCCCCAGCTCCCGGCTCCAGCTCCCTCGGAGGGCTGGATCCAGCCCACATCTGCTCCAGCCGACGGCCAGCCGGGCGACGTAGACGGGAGACTCCCCTAAGCCTCTGTTGCCATAGCAACCACCAGCCTGAATAGCAGATTGCAACTACGAGGGGAGGGGAGGGGGTGGTCTCTGGGTGGGGCAAGGGGAGTCCGGTACCCCCTGCCTCTGCATCCCCAACTAGTGTCTACGTGTGTGTGTGTGTGTGCGTGCGCACGATCGGGGAGAAGGGGTACAAGAACCTATAGCATAGTGGGGGACCACTGTAGCCCCCATTCCTTACTTCAGAACCATTTCATCAAATCTTACTGAAATGAGGTCATGGCCATTCAAGGAGGCTCAGGGGACAACAGGCGCTCTGCCTAATCAAAACTCAGAGGTGTTTTCCTTCTTCCCCCAAGAACTAGCAGATCCTCCCGCTGTTTAGATGGAGGCTTTGTAGGGTAGATGGGAACTCTAAAACCTAAAATCCTGGTTTTGCAGACAAAGCAGAGAGTTAATTCTAATTTTGCCACTAATTCACTGTATGACCTTGGGTAAGTCATTGAGTCCCACAGGGTCTCAGTTTTATCTGTCAAATGAGGGGGTTGGGCTAACATTCTATGTCCTTTAGATCTCTTCGATCTGATTCCAAAAGGGCTATGAAATTTGAAAAGACAAAAATCGGGGGAGAGAGGGTGGAGAAGACAGCTGTCTTACTGTATCCATACTAGAATGGCAAAGTATGGCCAGGGTAAACCTAGGAATACCACCTCCACTTTGTGCTTCAGCCCAGCTACAAATATTCTATTTTCTCCTCACAACAACCTTCAGAGTTAGGTGCTATTATTATCCCCATTTTACAAATGAGGAAATATAGACATTAAGTGACGCGTACAGGGTCACATAGCTAAGAAGTGTCTGAGGCAGGATTTGAACTCAGGTCTTCCTGCGTCCACATCTAGCACTTTATCCACTACATTCACAGCTAAGATGTTCATTGGTAACTATGGGGTCTTCCAGCTAAGGTTAAAATTGGACCCTTTTCTTCTCCATGTTCCTTTAAGACTTGACAGTCTTCCCTTTGAAAGGAAGGATCAAGTGAAATGCCACTTCCTACAGGAAGTCCTCATTGATCATTCTCCCCTCCTCCCCCAACCATGCGAGTGTTCTCTCCTTTCCCTGAACTCCATAATAATAATGATGACAACTAGAATTTATATAACATTTAAAGATTTGCTAAGCACTTTACATTCTCTTTATGTAACTAATTTTTACCCTCACAAAAACCAGGAGGCAGCTACAATTATGATGAGGAAACTGAGGCAAACAGGGTTAAGTGATTTACCCAAGGTAGTAAGTATCTGAGGCTGGATTTGAACTCAGTCTTCCTGCCTCTAGGTCCAGAGCTCTATCCAGTGTTTCTCCTAGATAGCTGCCATAATAGTTTGAACCCTTCTAATTGCACTTTCATATATTGTCTTGTATCATCAGAGGAGCATGGGACTTAAAGCTGAAGAGATCTTTTAAAAAAAAATCTAGTCTAATCTCTCCCTTTTATAAGTGAGGAAGTTTATCCAGAGCGGTTCAGTTACCTGTCCAAAGTCACACATAGTAGGGATTCAAACCAGGGCCCTCTGCTTCCAAAAGTCCAGGGCTCTTTCCACTATCCTCTTCTTCCTCTATAGTTTTCTCTAGGTGTGTTTTATTTCCCCAACAAAACTACGAACCCAATGAGAACAGGGACTGTGGCAGTCACATTGTATCTCCTACCACACCTAGCTAAGTAAATGTTTGTGAAATGATCACCTGTCCCAAATGAAAGACTTATGAGGTTTGGGGCTGGCGATGCTGCAAAAACAGCTGTCTACTCAGTCAAACCTGTGTCATCTCCCTTCAGTTTCCCTGGGAAGTCCCCCTGAATCTGGTGGATCTGCTCTGAGCTGCCAATGTTTCACTGGGCTGACAAATAAATTTTCATTTACCAAGGGATACCTGACCAAGGTGGTGGTGAGGAGCCAAGAGGAGATGGAGACCAACTCCAAGACTGTTCCAAATATTAGATGCTATCTGTGCCCTAGGATACATAGATCACCTACTACCCCACAAGCCAGGGAGATAATGGCATCACTCCAATGGGCTATTTGCTTATCTGAAGAGTTAATGTTCTATCTAATCTGAATATTAAATTTCCTCTACATGAGTAACACAATAAGAAAATGAGGTCTATGATGATTCTTGTGATGGCCCCTGCTGCTGAATCACTAACAGAACTCAGGCAGGCACAAGGCATGGCAGATTTGGGGGAAAGAAAACCATGGTTGTGGGGCAGTGAGATGGCTCAGTGGATAGAGCACTGAGCCTAGAGTCAAGATGACTTGAGCTCAAATCCAGACTCCGGGCAAGTCCCTTAATACTTTGTCCTTTGGAGGCAGTTAGGTGGTTCAGTGGATAGAGTTTTGAGCCAGAAGTCAGGAAGACTCATCTTCCTCATTTCAAATCTAGCCTCAGAGACTCACTAACTATGTGATAGTAAACAAGTCGTTTAACCCTGTTTGTCTCAGTTTCCCCATCTGTAAAATGAGCTGGAAAAGGAAATGGCAAACCACTCCGTATTTTTGCCAAGAAAATCTCAAATGGGGTCATGAAGAGTCAGACATGACTAAATAACAATATACATGTGTGTGTACACATATACATACATACACACAAATATGCAGTTATCTCCCTTCTCATTTTATAGGTTAGGAAAATTAGATCTATAAGGGATGAGCTACTTGTAACACTTATCCAAGGTCACACAGGTAGTGAATGGCAAAGCCAGAACTAGAACTCAGGTCTTCTGACTCCCAGGCCACTGGTCTTTTCTAGATTGTTTTAGTCAAACTTATTTATTAATTCTAACACAGACAAAAGAGGCAGATGTCTTTATGCCATATTTACAGGAGACCATATATATCCCTAACACCCATTTTCCTTTCCTCCTACCTCCTTCAATTTAGATTCTCTCAGGAAAGGTAAGGGCTAGCAGAGAGTTTGGGTACTGGAGAAGATAAGAGGGTAGCAGGCCACAGAAAGTGAAAAGGGTGGAAGAGGGGGTAACAGGAGGTTCCCTGGCTTGTCTGGAAATGTGGTTCATACAACTCCTGCCCCAATGGGAGCCCAGGCCAAAAAAGCATCTACAGTTATCATGGGAATCTGCTCCATGGAATGATACCAAATTCCATTCCCAGGTTTCCCAGACCTGGCTCAGTATACCATGAACTGCTCTTTAGCCCATAAATAAGTACCCAGGATAAAGGATCTTCCAGTCAGTCTGGTTTAGAGGTCTGGGGGTCCAAAAGCCTCTTTATCAAGTAAAGAGGCAGTAGGTACAGTGGAAAGAACACTGGATTTGAATCAGGAGACCTATCTAGGGGACTTACTATGTGACCTTAGGCAAGTCATTCCCCCTACTTTGCCCTTCATTTTCTTCATCTGTAAAACATGTGGGGGTAGGCCTGAATGATCTTTACAGACTGTTTCACCTTTGAATCCTTAGATACTATTCCCCATCCTGAGAAGAAATGCAACCAGTGTTTCAAAGGTATTCCACAAACACAAGGAAGTCCTGATAGTACAGAAAGCAGGAACGGTTGAATTTTCATGAGGGACCTGATCATAATGAATTTAATTATCTTTAGCGAGGCACTTTTACGAAGTGCAAGAAAATCCACTACACATAAATCCACACTTACTAGCCAGGCAAATTAGGAAAGTAACCACATGACAGCAGAGACCCATATATAATTCTGTTAAATCAGGAGTTCTTAACATGTTTTGTGTGACAAGGATCACTGACAGTGCAGTGAAACCTACAGTTCTTTTTGCAGAATACTGTAGGTTTACAAAGGAAACCAATTATATTGAAATATAATTATCAAAGTATTAAAAGAGAACAAGCTCAAGTATGGAGGGTTAAGAACCTCTGCTTTAAACAGTAAACACCCAGAGGGCATTGACCAAAAAGTCAATGTTTAGAAGTTAGGTGCCATTCAAAGGTTCACCTGTATAAACTAGACAGCCTTCCTTCCTACTACCCACTTGTTCTCCTACATGGAATGTTTCACTCCCTCCTCTCTTCTAAATACATGTAAAATATATGAAATATATTTTAATAATACATTAAATATATAGAATATAGGTTAGTGAAAAGAATGATATTTATAAATATATAATGTATTTAACATATTTATGCTGTATTTTAGCATATGATGAATACATAGGTTAATGAAAAGAAATATATGGTACATAATAATTTAATATATCATTATATATTTGATGTATATAATATATACATATATTTCATATCCAAGTGTAGTGTCCCTGAAATCTTTCCATGGATCCCTTGGTGGGGAGGGGTGACTACTGACCCCAGGTTAAGAATCTCTGCATTAAAATATTAAATGTTAGGGATGGAAAGGACCTAAACCCATTGAGAGTATTAAGGCTGGAAGTAAGCTTTTAACATAGACTGTTCTCTTTACTTCTGCCTCATCTCAACTGTCTCCTCTTACAAGGAACCTTTCTTGATTTTCCCAGTTGTTTTCTCCCTAATAAAAAAAGAATGACCACATACTGACTTTGTATTAAAATGCTGCATTTATTGGACTGTACTTGAAACCTTTCAAGCCTAATCTGACTGGCTGCCATTATCTTTGAAATTCTGAGGTCATGACCTCAGCTACAGGAGCAGATATTTAATATTCCACCAAAAACTGCTGGAAAAACTGGAAAGAAGTCTGGAAGAAATCAGGTTTAGACCAACACCTTACACCACATAAGATTAATTCTAAATGGATACATGACAAATAAAAAACATAAAAAACAAATTAGAGTAAAAAAGGACAAAGGTTCCCCTCAGTTCTATGTATAGAATTCATGACCAAGCAAAGGACTAAGAGGATCGCAGAGGATAAAATGGACAATTTTGATTACATAAAATTTTAAAGGTTTTGTACAACATTAGCAATGTAGTTCAAATTAGAAGGGAAACGATAAAGTGAGAAAAAAATCCATAGGCAGTTTCTCCAATAAAGGACTCATATCCTTAAAGAATTTATTCAAATTTGTAAGAATAAGAATCATTCTCCAATTGATAGATTTGTTCAAATGATAGGAACAGGACATTTCCAAAGGACTAAATCAAACATATCAATAGCTATATGAAAAAAATGCTCCAAATAACTAATAATTAGAGAAATACAATTTAAAGCAAGTCTGAAGTTGTTTATTCCACCCATCTGGTTGGCAAAGATGATGAAAAACGTATAATCACAAATGCTGAAGGAGCTGTGGGGAAACAGACATTTTAGGGAACTGCTGGTAATGACCTATGAATTGGTATAGCTATTCTGGAAATCAATTTGGAACAATATCTGACATGATGAAAGCGGATTGTTTCAAGAAACATGAGAAGACTTGTATGAACCGATACTGCCTGAAATGAGTCAAACCAGGAGAATAATTTATGTAACAAGACTTAAGAACTCTAATCAATGCAATGACTAACCATGATTCTAGAAAACTGATGAGGAAGCATGCTATCCACCTCCTGATGGAGAAGTGATGGATATAAAATGCGAAAGAAGACATATTTTTGGACATGGTCAGTGTAAGAATGTTTTGCCTGACTATGTATTATTTGTTACAAAGGTTTTATTTTCCTTAATTTTTTTTTAATCAGGAGACAGGGGAAAGGAAAAAAAATGCTCGTTAATTGAAAAAAAAATTTAAATAAATGAAATGGAAAAAACCCCACAACCCAGGATAACCTCCATGCTACAATAAGACATCACAGTAGGATTTTAATATAATATAAATATCAATGATTATCATTATCATTAAGAGATATATTCTATTCCATTTCATTCCATCTCCTGATTCAATGTTTGTGGCTTTCAAAATTGAACTTCTTTCCTTCTATGGTCTGGGTGGTTACCATGACAAAAAAAGCTGAATGGCAATATTATAGTTGTCCTATAGGTATTGCTATCTAGAACATGATATATTTAATCAAGCACACAAAATGATGCAACATGTGATTATGTGTTGAATTAAGTGATTTAAACAATATGTGATATAAGAGCAAACTCAAAGGAAGGAGAAATCAGTGTGAGCTCGGGTAGTTGGGAAAGGCTTCCTGGAGGAGGTCTGATTTAAGATAGTCCTTGAAAGCATAGGTAAGACTGAAGAGAAGATGCAATTGATTACCATGTGCCATGGGAGTAGTGACAGAGACGGTAGCCAGAGAAAAGGAGCATCATCAGCATCAAAAAGGATCACAGATCATCCTGCAATGGAACATTTCAAAGCTGAATAATGAAAGTATGGGGCAGAGGTAGTGCACCAGAGTAAAGGGTCTGAGAGTGCAGATTACAATAAAACATTGCTTTTCTTCTGTTTCCCATTGTTTTTACAATTCTTGTTGCCAGAAGGAACCAGCACAGCTCTCATTACCAGCTTGGTGGGAAGAAATGAGACTTTCGAGGATTGTGAATACTTACTTGGCAGAGCTAATGAGCTGTAGGGACTTTGGAGGGGGGGGTAGAAACAGACCCTCCAGAGGGCATTAGCTGTCATGGGTACATCCAGGGACTCCCTATCAAAGGCAACGAAGATGTCTGGAGAAGCTATGGCCCTGAGCCAGTCAGACAAGAGCCCATTTCTCCCAGGGCTCAAAACAAACAGTTCCTCTGGAATCTCTGCCCTTGATTGTCATAGGAGGGTTAGAGTAGAGATGTTGGCAATGCCAAAAATGTCCTCTGTCCTCATGGAATTCTTTTTAAGAAATACATTCTAAAAAAAATCTCACAATATAAACAACAAATGTGTGTGGGCCCTGTTGTAATTTTAAAAAAAATCCACAACCCCTACAAATAACTGAACTCAGGATCACATAGGATTACAGTTAGAAGAAAGTGTGGAAACTAACACTATTCCACACATAGAAGTCTTTGTCTTACAAATGGCCAAGTCCTTATGATAGGAATCATGGTATAATGGATGACTCAGAGTCAGGAAAATTTGGGTTCAAATCCTAGCTATGACAACATCCTAGCTGTGTGACCACAAGCAAATCACTTATCCTCTCTGAGCCCTGGTTTCTTTATCTCTTAAATGAGGACAGTGCCTGTAATGCCTACTTCATAGGGTTGTTGTGAGACTCAAATGACACCATGTATGTATGTGGAGTGCTTTGTAAATGTTAACAAGCTTAATAAATGCCAGTTGTTATTTTTACCATGTAGCCTAACCACTCCATTTTACAAAGACAGAAAACAAAGCCAAGTGACAGAAATGGCTTGCCCAGAGATGGAGTTAATAGTAGGGCTGGAATTCAAACCCACATCTTCTGACTCTCATTCCCTCGATTTTAAAAATATGGGTTCATTTTTTTTTTGGTGGAATGGAACAGGGAAGAAAGAGTGAATTAATGAATCTAGTGGCAGAATAAAAAATGCAAGAGGCAGGAGCGTTTGAAGATAATGTCTTTTAGTTGGGATTTAGCCAAAAATGCTACAAAACTGGACATAAATAAAGGAAGAAAAGATCATGCATCTTTTGCATTTGTAGGGATCATTTTGCATATTTTGCAGAAACAAGATATGTAGAAACACCAATTATGAATGGATGACAGGGCTTGCAATAGTAACAGAAGGGGCAGACTGACCCTAGCAGAAGTAGAAAATGAATGGCAGGCCTGGGGTGGAGGGGAGCTAGTGCTCCCCACTTTTATCTTTCCTCACTTCATCCCAGAATCTCAGGGCAAAGGCTGAGACGGATCCTTGTTTCACAATGTTTCTCACTGAAATAGACCTCTGAGATCGTTTCATCCAAACCCTTCAATTTACAGATGAGAAAAATTAGCCCCAGAGAGCAGAAAAACCTCGATCCAGGTCCCACAACTACTAGTTATAAACAGATATAGAAGTAGCACCTCATGGTCCTGACTCCAAGTCTAGATCTCTTTCCCTTACATTGAGTTATCAGCACAGCTAAAACTGGCTATCCTAGTACGGAATCAGTGGAGGGCTTTAAGAGAAAGCTGGATAACTATTTATCGGGAATACTGCAGAGGGTTTTCTTGTTCTAATATGGCTTACACAGGATGTCCTTTGGATGTTGATTTCAGCTCTCAGATATTGACCTCTTGCTATTCCTCAACTAAGATACTTCATCTCAGCACGCAGGACATTTCCACTAGCTATCCCAGACACACATGGAATATGCTCTTCCTCTTCCTGGTCTCTGCCTCCTGGCTTCTCTGGCTTCCTTCAAGTCCCAGCAAAAATATCACCTTCTATGAGAAGCCTTTCCAGATCCCCTTCAATTCCAGCTCCTTCCTTCTGTCGATTACTTCCAATTTATCCTATATTGAGCCTGTTTGTACATAGTTGTTTGTATGTTTCTCCCTCAATTAGACTGTCAGCTTCTTGAGGGCAGGAGCTATTTTTTTGCCTTTCTTTGTATCTCCAGCACCTAGCAACATGCCTAACACATAGAAGGCTCTTAATAAATGTTTATGAACTAACTATATCTACATATATTAATAACACAGATAAACACATAAGGTTTTCCAGACTAAGACCATATATACACATATAAATAAATACACATGAGGTTTCACCTCTGACTGGACTTTCCTCTACAAAGCTCAGTAATGGGGGGGGGGGTAGGTAGTGAGTACCAGGCTATGTTGATATAACCTAAAATTAGCCCTTTTGACTGCCAAACCACATCAAAGGTTCAAATTATATTTGCAGACCACTAAGGCTCCTGGACTCTTTTTAAAAATGAATTTTATTATAGCAACATTTGCCTCAGATTTCACTGAATATGAAGTAGAACAAGTAATGTTTGAGCTCTTAAAGAAAGAACCCCGCCCAGTCACTGCCAACAAGTACTGCCAATAAATGCATACAGAATTTTCCTGTTGTATTGTTGTTAAGATGGGTAGCAGTTTACAGTGATGAATGTGCTAGGCTCTCTCACACCCTGAGATCTTGTCTTCACAGCTTTAAAAGAAAGGCTTCCTGGTCATGAGCAGGCTAGATTGCAGACTGCTCCCTCATTTCTCCCAATCCCCAACTACTACATGCTTTGTGTGTAAGAGGAGAAGGAAGCCAACCAAATTTTCCCTTTAAGGGGTATAGATCTGCCCCACTTAAAAAATCTCTTCTATCAGTCTATCACCTTGTTTCAAATTCCACTATTAGAGATTCATTCCTTTGAGTATATGGGCTTTCTGTTCTTTAAAAATGCTTTATTAAAATGCATATACCCCATAATTGGGGTATGCCAGGATCCATAAATACTTTGGTGGGGATGATCTGGCAGCCTGCTAAGAGTAAGGCCCAATGGGATCAAAGAGGTTATCTATCTAATCCATTTCCAAGCAGAAGCCCAGAGAGGATTATATTCTCTCTCTCTCTCTCTCTCTCTCTCTCTCTCTCTCTCTCTCTCTCTCTCTCTCTATATATATATATATATATATATATATATATATATATATACACACCATATATACCATATATCATACCAATTATAAATAGGACAGGTAAGATCTAAAGCCCAGTCTTCTGACTCTAGATACATGATGAAATGAGAGACTTGTTCTGGTCCCTGCCTCTGTTCAGAGTCTATAGAGGTCTATGTAGAAGGAGGTCACCATATGGAGTGATTGATCCTCTTCTAATACTGAATGGGAGTAAATGGAGGTAGAAAACCCCAGACCATTGGGTTGATCATATAGCCAAAGAAACTAATAAGCTACCGGTACTATACCAGACTCACCCATGGCGATCTGGGCTTGCAAAGAGGACACATATAAGAATCTGTAAATCCTTAAAGAATAGAAAAGTGAAAATCCTAGAGCTAGAATGAACCTTTGTTTCATTTCAGTGTCTGAATCTTTGTAATCTTATTCAGCAAAGATCCTGGAGTGGTATGCCATTTGCTTCTCCAGCTCATTTTACAGATGAGAAAACCAAGGCAAACAGGGTTAAGTGACTTGCTTTGGGTTACACAGCTAGTAAATGTCTAAGGCTAGATTTGAACTCAGGTCTTCCTAACTGCAGGCCTGGCACTCTATACACTGTACCACCTAGCTGCCCAGAATTAACCTTAGAACACTTTACAGTTACCAATGAACTCTTAATTGCCAAATCTAATGGCTTTTTTCTCAATCATCACCCTTCTTGACCTCTCTGCAGCCCTTGGCACCATCACTCTTCTGTGATCACATTCTTCCCCTTGATACTTTCTTCTCTGTAGGTTTTCAGGGCATCACTCTCTCCTGGTTCTCTTCCTACCTGTCTGACTACCCCTCAGTCTCCTTTGCTGGATCTTTATCCACTACCTTTGGGTATCCCCCAGTTTGCTGTCCTGGGCCATCTTCTATACACAGTTTTGCTTGGTGATTTTATTAGCTCAAAAGGATTCAATTACCATCTATATGTAGATGTATTTGTCAGCTCTATTTGTCCAGAGTTTCCAACTGCCTATTAGACACCTTGAACTGGACATACTGTAGACATCGTAAACTCAACTTGTCCAAAACCAAACTCATTATTTTGCCCCTCCCCCACCTTTCCTTCTTCCTAAACTCCCCATTACATCAGTCACCAGGCTGACATCCTTGGTGTCATCCTTGACTTCTCGCTCTCTCTCTAACCCCTCATATACAATCAATTCCCAAGTTCTATCACTTCTACCTTCATAACATCTCCTGTACATGCCCCCTTCTCTCCTCTTATGCTGACCCCATCCTGGTGAAGGACCCCATCACTTTATGCATAGACTATTGAAGTAGTTTTCTGGGTGGTCTCCCTGGCTCAAGCATCTTCCCACTCCAGCCCACCCTCTACTCAGCTGTCAAATTGATCCTCCTAAAGCCTAGGTTTAACCCTGTCACCGCCCTATTCAGCAAACTCCAGTGGCTTCCTATCGCCTACAGGATCAAACATAAAATTCTCTATTAGGCTTTTAAAACCCTTCATAACCTTCTTCTTCCTACCTTCTTCTACCTTATTCTTCCCCTCCCTCTCCCCCCCACCACACGATGATTGCAACTCCCCCTCCTCATCTTTGCCTCCTAGCTTCCTTCGAGTCTCAGCTAACGTCTCACCTTCTACAAGAAATTTTTCCTGATCCTCCTTAATCTCGGTGCCTTCCTGTTAAGATTCTCTCCAATTTATCCTGATTATATTGTTTGTATGTTGTCTCCATTAGACTATGAGCAACTTGAGAGCAGGAACTGGTGGTTTTTTTCCCCTTTCTTTACATTTAAATGCTTGTTGACTGACTTAACTTCTTAATGGTAGAATGCAATGTTAGAACTGGAAAGCACATCATAGATTACCTAGTTCAACCTCATTTTGCAGATGGGGAAACTGAGACCCACAGATGTTAAGTCATGTGCCCAAGGTCATATATAACTAGTTAATGAAGGAGCCAGATGTTCTGACTTCTAATTCAGTACTCTTTGAGTTGTTTTGTTTTTTTTTCCTTTGAAACACTGGGAAGCCATGACAACTCTTGGAACTACATTTGACTTCTACCACCCACCAGATTTGGTCTGCTCCAATTCTAAAGGATACAGATCACGTTACTGCCACCTGACACTTCAGACTAAGAGCCTTCAGGACAAGGAGCAAGCAACCTGCTTTCAGTCTCATTTGTTAATCGAGTGGGACAGACTAAGTGCAGGGTCAAAGGCACTCAACAAATTTTGTTGAATTATTCAGGAGGTAATTTTCACTAAGAAGGAAGGAACATCAATGCAGTGGTTTTCAACCTTTTCAAATAAGAGGACCCATTTTTTTTAAAGTAAAAGAAAATGCACAAACTCTTGCCCTAAACAGTAGTTAAGGTCCACAATTTGGGAATATTTACGCTAAGAAATTGAGACAACAGAGCATAAAAGCTGAAAGCTAGCACTTCTGGCTTCTTCAGAGAATCTGGGTTCTATTTTGCTACATGACTTTGGGAAAGTGACCTTCCCCCTCTGGGCCTCATTTTCTATTTTTGTGACACGAGGAGGTTGGATTGGATGATTACTAACTTCCTTTCTGGCTCTAAATCATGACAAAATAGAAAGAACATGGATATGGAACTGGAAAACTTAGATTCAAATCCTGTCTCTGCCACTTACTACCCTCTGATTCAGGGGAAGCCTCAATCTCCTCATCTCACAAGAATATTAGACCAAGTGACCTCTCAGGTCCCTTTCATCTCTAAATTCCATGATCCTATAATAAAAAAAAAAGTAACATGTCTGCTTTCTCACCAAACTGGATTAAGACACATATTATCATATCACACTCTGAATGACTTGGGTTGTCTGAGGGGAAGGTAGCTCACCTGGATTTTATCTGGAAGGGATGTCAGAAGACCATGGAGATCAATGGTATACCACCAGGGGTCTTATAACCTGCTCTTCCTGCCCCCTACCACACACACCTTTCTAGTCTTGTTATACCTTGAATTCCTTCACATAGTATGTGATCTAGTGACACTGGCCTCTCTGCTGTTCCTTGAGGAAGATATTTTGTCTCCCAACTCTGAGAATTTTTGCTGGCTGGTCCCCATGTATTTGAGCTAAGTCTTGAAAGAAGCCAGGCATTCTAAGAGGTGTAGGTGAGGAAGGAGAGCATTTTAGGTATGAAGGATAGCCAATGTAAAGACATGGAGGTGGGAAATAGAGCATGTTATGTGAGACACTCTCTTTGTCTTTGCCTCCTGGCCTCTCTGGCTTCTTTCAAGTCTCAACTTAAGTACCACCTTCAGTAAGAAGCCCTCCCCTTAATGCTAATGCCTTATATCTGAGATTACCACCAAACACCTTGTTTGTACATAGTTGTTTGTATATTGTTTCTCCCATTAGATTTTAAGCTCCATGATGGCAGGGAGTATTTTTGCCTTTCTTTGTATCCCCAATACTTAGCACTGTTCCTGGAACACAGGTATTTAATCAATGCTTGTTGACTTGTTGTTGACTTGACAGTATGGATGAACCATAAATATATAAGCAAATTGGAAAGAAAGGACAAGGCCAGGTTATAAAGAGCTTTATATATCAATCAGAAGAGTTTATATTTGATCCTAGAGCTAATAGGCATTCACTGGAGTTTATTTAGTTGTGTGGTGAGTTCACATAGTAGCACTATGGACTTAGTGTTTGATGGGATTAATCTGATCATTAATTTCAACTGTTATCACATTCAACCTCCTCTTTTTACAGATGAAAAAAACTGAGGTTCAGAGAAAATAAGTGATTTTATCCAGGATTGAGACAGCTTGTAAATGTCTCAGGAAGGACTGAGCTCAAGTTTTCTGGACTCCAAGTCCTGCACTCTAACCACTATACCATACTGACTTGTTTTAGGAAAATCGCTTTGTCAGTAACATGAAGGATAAACTGAAGCTAGGAGAAGGGAAAGACTTGATTCAAGGAAACCAACTGAAAATGACAACTTTATAAGAATTTACTGGGAAAACAGGTTTTTGTCCCCACCCTTTGAGGCTATCAGGAAGAGATTCCCCCAAATTGACCATCCATGTTATGTCATCAGGCTTAGACTCTAGACAGAAAGGATCCTACTCATAATTATGCTGCTGTCCTTGGAGTTAGGGGTGGAAGAAACCTTAGAAAATATCTAGTCCCAACTGCTCCATTCTATAGATGAGGAAACTGAGGGCCAGAGAGCTCAAGGTCATACAGCAGCCAGAATTTGAATCTTATTCCTCCACTTCACATTCAGCAATGTGTCAACTGTACCACACTCCTTGTGCTCTGCCTCTCATTAGGAATTAATATGCTTCCCCTGTTAGAATTCTCCTCTCCCTCCCCCTTTCATCAAGGAGGATTGAGATGTTTATGGCGCTAAGAGTTTGGAGTATGAGACTTTCAATAAATCTCCTAAGTTTCACATTTCCCATCCCTGGTTCTCCGTATGTAGAGGAGATTTATTTGACAACAGAGAGCAATGGATTGCAATCAGACAAATGTTTTTGAAAGCTTAGATAGAGAGGGAATGAGTGCCTTTGAGATTAAATGAGATAATCCCAAGTTGACAGAAAATTATTCACAGCCTGGATAAATTTAAACTTCAACAACACTTTCTTTAGCATAATAATGACTTGCGGCCCAATACTGGCTGGGGATTACAACATCAAGTACAATTTACCCAGGGGAGTAGGGACAGGTTTGCTACTATCTGGGTCCTTTTAACCAGTGATTTTTACCTGAGGATTGGCCCTCAGAAATCATGCCCAGAGCAGGCCCTACCTAAGTTACGCAGCTGGGTTTGTACTCCCTACAATGTCCTCTCCTGGGATGAAGGACCAGAAGGATTAGACTTGGAACCAGAAAGCTGGTGTTTGAACTCCACATCTGAGACTTGTTAGCTGTGTAACCTGAGGCAAGACACTTTTCCTTGTCAAATCTTGGTTTCCTAACTTGTAAAATGAGTCATCATGCTCATAGGGCCCATGGAAGGGTCTCTTCTTTATATGCCAGCTCTACTTTACTGAATTAGATGACCTTTAGTGTTCCTTCCAGCTAGGAAAGCCCATGTCTTAATATTCTATTCTAAGCTTCTTGAGGGAAGGGCCATTTTGTTTTTGACTTTATATTCTCAGCAGCAACACAATGCCTTACACATAGCAGGCAATAAACGTTTGTTGAATCAAACTGAATTCCAGCTCTAACCCTCTATGATTCCCTCAGGCTTGAATTCCATTCTCCCTGGGGAAGGCAGACCAGTCCTGAATTTCCTTACGGGTGAGGGGCTTCCAAACCTTGATAAGCAAGTCTAGCCTCCATTCTTAGGGATTTTCAACACAGAATAATGAATGAAAGCAGGAATATGAAATGAATTGGTCTCCTGGCTCTCTTTTCCCTTAGGTGGCCCCTTTCTGCATTATCCTACAGTGCCCCCTCCTGGTCAGGGTGAGGCTTTTAACACCAATGCAAATATTTACCCCCACATTACTAAGAGAGTAAAATAATTATGAATTAGTAGAATAGCACCCATTGCTATAGCACTTTATAATTTACAAAGAACTTTCCCCATAATTAACCCGTGAGGTAGATGATCAGTTCCCAAATAGGAAAGCCAAGGCTCAGAGAGACAAAAGCGACTTGTCTAAGTCACATGGCTAGTACTTCTTACTCCAGTCTTATCAACCTTCCATTAAAGGAAAAGGATACTCGGAGGATACTCCAGAGGAGAGAGGACAGGATGATGAAGTCTTTGGCAACCCTATAATACTGGAATGGGCTGATGGAGAAGGCGATGTTCAAGCTGGAGAGAAGATTAAGGGGGCATGACTCTTGTCTTTCAATATTTGAAATGGTGGTCCTGTGAAAGTCATGTTCTATGGGTCTCTAGCCAACAAAACTAGGACCAGTGCTTTGCACACCAAGAGTGCTTATTTAATGTTTGTTTGACTCATAAAATGTCAGAGCTGGAATGAATCTTAGATATTTACTGGTCCAACGCCTTCATTTTACAGATGAGGCAGAGAAGGGAAGAAATTAATTCAAGGTCATACAGTTAGGACAACCAATGAGATGGAGGTGTGAGTTGGGGATTTTATAAGGAATTAAATTTCAATGCAACATAAGGAAGAATTCGCTATCAATTTGAGCTAACAGCGGAATGAGCTGCCTTATGTGGTAGTGAGATTTCTGACAATGAAGATGTTTGAGCAAAGGCCAGACAACTACTTTCTGGGGACACCGTAGAAAGGATCCCTACACTTAATGGTAGATTGGATTAGATGACCCTTGAAGTCCTTGCAATGCTGTGATTCAATGACTGTTTGTGAAGGTAAAACAATGGTTCTCTGGCCTTCTCACCAGTCATGTAAGGCAGACACCAAGGAGAGCTGCAATGTTGCCTGAAAAGGGCCATGTTTATCATGTGGGTGAGGTAAGCCTGTTTTGTCAGAACTTCTCCATACCTACTTCTAACCCTCCTGGTTAATAAAGCTTTTGTTTAAAGGAGTTAGAGCAGCTCTCAGAATGGCACCTCCTAATGCCATCTCCCAGGGTAAAGTGACAAGGAGATAAAAACCTGCTGACTGCACAGTATACCCTTGGCACAGTGGGGAGGGAAAGGGAGGTAGGGTGAGATGGACAGGTATAGAATCATTTTTTAACTGTTCATACAGATGTGCACAGCATGGGGTAGGAAGAGGGCAGGAGGAGTATTTGCTGACTTTACTCTTAAAGATGGTAATTCCCCTCTCTTCAGCAGGGGTGGAGAGGGGAAAGAAGGAAGATGGACTGGTCTAGGATTGTCTTCTGACTTTTAGACAGATGTGCACAGTGGAACTGGGGGAAGGGGAATCAGCAGTATCTGCTCACTGCACTCTTAAAGGTATATACCTCTGCATATTGAGATGTATGTACATCTGTCCAGAGGTGGACAAATATAGTATTACCTTTTAAATTCAGTCAAACAGATGTGAACCTCTTCACAGAAGAAGAACAGGAAGAATACCTGCTGACTACTCATACATAAACACATCTTTGTATAGTTGAGGAGAGTGGAAGGTCAGTAAGAGGACGGTGAGAAAGAACAGTATCTACTTATCACACTAAGACAATTGTACCCATCTTGGTTGGGGGGGGTGGATAGGTAAAAGGTTATATTCTGACTGCATTCATAGTGATGTCCAACTTTGCATTGATGGGGGGAAGTGAGGGAGAGGAGCAAGAAGATGCTGGCTTTACTCATATAGACATTTAGCGTGGGCTCCAATTCCTTCTTCATTCTGGTCACTCTCTTTTGGATGTGTGGTCAGTGTCCTTAAGAAAAATATGACACCCATAAATAGATGATATTACAGGTCCTGTGAGACCATCACCACCTATTTTTTCATTTTTTATCTTTTAGACTTTAGACTTCCGTCATTGCAGCATAAGGTTACATGAAAGAGCAGAATGGTGTACACCACAGAGATCTGGCCTAAGTCAGGGGACCCAAGTTCAACTTCTCCCTCTGACACAAACTGGCAGTTTGATCCTGGGCTAACCTCTTGATGCCCAGGCAACTCTCTAAGGCTGCATTCATTCCCTACACCAAAGAAATTACGGGTCCAAGGGGATGGAGAGTCAGATTATACTAGCCTTTTTTGGGGAGGGGAGGGGCACAAATGTGCTCATTTGGAGTTTACATCCAAATGCCCAAATCACTTGTTTAAGTTCAGAAAAGCCAAGAGAAGCATCGCCAAGAAGCCCTCAGCATAAAAGACCAACCATCAGAGCTTAATCTTTGCATTATACCACCACCTTACGACGGTAGCATTTTAGGGTTTATGAAGTCTTTCCTCTTCCATTAGGTCCCCGATCCTCCCAATACCTCTGTGAGGAATGCTGGACCCCTAGGGAAAAGGAAGGACACAGCTTATAGCTGTCCTCAGTTCAAGTTACTTGGCCCAGGGGAAAAAAAAAACTACATCCCAAAATACTAAAGGAACTGGCAGATGTGATTGCTGAGCCACTAGCAGTGATCTCTGAAAGATAATGGACAGTAGGAAAGGCACCACAGAACTGAAAAGGGGCAAATGTCCCAATATTTTAATAAAGGGAAGAGAATAGAGCTAACAAAGTATAGGTAAGCTTGGCCTGGAATTCCTGGCAAAATTCTAGAACATTAAAGCCACCTGGCTTTAAATTACTAAACCACCTAGTGTAAAGAGAGAGTCAGGAAGTCATAGGTTTGAATCCCACTTGTAGTACTTAATAGCTAGGTGAACAAGGTCATGTCACGTCACCTAATCACTCTAAGCCTCAATTTCCTCACATATAAAGATGGGATAAAAATATCTAGGGTACATAGCACATGAGGTTGTCAAATGAGATAATTTATATACAGTACTTTGAAAACTCTAAAGCATTGTATAAATGTCAGTTGTTATTATCATCATCATTGTCTAGAAAAGGAAAGGGTGATGAGCCAGCATGGTTTCATCAAGAACAGGTCATGTCAGACTAACCTTATTTCCTTTTTTGACAGAGTTGCTAAATTGAAGAGGAATGGTGTGGATATAGTTTACCTACATTTCGAGCAAAGCATTTCATAAAGGCTCTTGACTTTTTCTGGTGGGAAAAAGTGGAGAGATATATTCTAGATAATAGTACAATTAAGCGGGTTTTAAGGAGTTGAAGAGATGTAGGCTAGATAATAGAACAATTAGGTAAATCAGTAATTTGTTGAATGGCCAGACTCAAAGTCATTAATAGTTCAATGTCAGCTTGAAAGGAGGTCTACAGTGGAGTGTTCCAAGTATTAGATTCATCATCATGTACTGTTTAACATTTTTATTAATGACTTAGATAAAGGCACAAGTGGCATGCTTATCAAATTTTCAGAAGACACAAAGATGAAAGGGATGGCTAATACACTGGATGACAGAGTCAGAGTTCAAATAATTCTTGACAAAATAGAACACTGGGCTGAATCAAATAAGAAGAAATGTAACATGAGTAAATATAAAGTCTTACATTTTGTTTTAAGAAACAATTTCATGAGTACAAGATGAAGAAGCTAGAAACAAAAGCGCAGCTAGGAAGCAGTTCATCTGAAAAATAGCAAAGGGTTCCCTCTAAACCTCTATGCAGCCTTTACCACTGTTAATCATCCTATTCTTTTTGATAATTTCTTCTTTCTAGGTTTTTGTGACACTGCTTTTTCTTGGTTCTCCTCCTACCTATCTGGCCATTCCTTCTTAGTCTCCATTAGATCTTCATCTAGATCATGCCCACTAACTATGGATGTCCCCCAGGGCTCTGTCCTGGGTCCTCCTCTCTTCTCCCTCTATATTGTTTCACTTCATGATTTATCTAGTCAGTTCCCATGACTTTAGTTAGCATCTTTATGCTGGTGATTCTCAAATCTACTTATCTAGGCCTAATCTCTTTCCCAACAGTCTTCTATCTCCACCTGTCTACTGGACATCTCAAACTGGATATCACATAGTTATCTTAAACTCCAAACATCTAAAATTGAAGTCATTATCTTTCCCCTAAACTCTCCCCTCTTCTAACCTCTAATATTGTTGAGGGAGCCACCATAATCTCAGTTACCCAAGGCTCACAACCTACGGTGTTAAACTCAATTTCTCACTCTCTCTCACCGCCCCCCCTTTCCAATCTGTCGTCAAGGCCTGTCAAATGTTCCTTCATAATGTTTCCCACACATACTCTATTCTCTTCTCTCGCACTGCTATCACCCTAATGCAGACCATCATCTCATACATGGACTACTACAATAGCTTCCTGGTCTGTCTCTCCTCACTCCCATCCATCCTCCACTCAGCTGTCAAAATGATCTCCCTAAACTACAAGTCTGATTATGTCACCTACCCCCACTCAATAAATTGCAGTGGCTCTCTATCACCTCCAGGATCAAATACAAAATCCTCTGTTTGGCATTCAAAGCCCTTTATAATCTTCCCTCTCCTTCCTCCCCTCTTACCAGTCTTCTTAAAACATAATCATTTTTACCTACTCTGCAATCCAAGTATAAGGGTCTCCTTGTTGTTCTACCCACAAGGTCCTCAGACTCCAGGCATTTTTATTGGTTGTCCTCCATGTACGGAATGCTCTTCCTCCTCACCTCTGACTCTGGGCTTCTCTGGGTTCCTTCAAATCCCAGATAAAATTCTACCTTCTACATCAGGGCTGTCTAAAATGCAACCCGAAATTTATGTGGCCTGCCTACAAGCATAGAAATTTACACAAATGCTTTAGTAAATGAAGCCGAGCAACTGCAGAGCTCTCGCTAAAATGGCAAATCAAAATATATTGTCTATTGTTTCAATAAAAACCTAAGGTTGAACTGCCCTGTTCTACAGGAAGGTTTTCCTGATCCTACTTAATGTTTTACCTCTATTGATTATCTCCAGTTTGTCATACACACACACACACACACACACACACACACGTGTATACATATATATTTATATATACGTATTTGTATATATATAAATTATGGTTGTATATATGTCTACACACATGCGTATACATATATGTTTATATGTAAGCATGTTTGTATGTATATATAAATTATGTTTGTGTGTGTATCTATACATAACATGCAGACACACACACATATATCTTGTTTACACATAGTTGTTTACATGATGTCTCCCCTATTAAACTGTGAGCTCCTTGAGAGCAGGGACTGTCTTTTGCCTTTCTTTCTATCCTCAGCACTTAGCACAGTGCCTGGCACACAGAAAGTACTTAAAAAATATTTATTGACTGAATGACTTCTAATTCTGAAATTCTCTGATTTTGATTTACTTTCCCACTTGCCAGATGAGAAAATCGAGACATGGAGATATTGGCAGTCACTGTCAGTCTACAAACTCCACATGTTCTTAAACGTTGTAACTTTCCTCTGACCAAGATCAACATTCTGTAAACAGTAGGCACTTAAGAAATGTTAGCTAAATTTAACTGAAGAGTCATAGATTATTAAGAGGTGGAAAGGACTTCAGAAAACAGAGTAGTTCATGTAAGAGCTAGAAGAATCTTTATAAATCTTATAGTATAGCCTTATTTCATCAGGGATCACTCAAAGTTGCACTAGAAACCACTGACAGAACCAGAAACAAATCATCTCTGCCTTCTGACCAGCAGACCATGGAAATAAAAATTAAGTCAGAAAAAAATCTTGAGCCCCTACTATGTATCTGCGCTAGCCATGTCAGCTTCACACAAGGCCAGCACATGATCACCATCAATGCTCAAGAACTGCTTTTCTGCCACTGTCCCTACATTGTCCCCTCCACCATCACCTTCTCCTCCAGCTGTCAAAAACAGCCACGCCTCGGCCATGAGTTAGTTGTCACTTGACTCCTCAGAAAAATTCTTCCTGGAATTTACATGTAATGTCTCACTACCACTTACATTCCCTTTCTAGATTGGACTGTGGCTGACAGTTTAATGATCATGGCTTGCTGTTTATCTCTCATCTGTGATAATGCTCTTACTCTCCTTAAAGTCCATTCATAGGAAAAGCAATGCTCTCTTAGAGGCAGGCAGAGACCCAAATGATAGTAATTTTCCTTTTGGGTCTAAACAATTTAGTAAACAATTACTTTTCAATTAAAGGCAGGGTGTTTGGTGGGAAGGAGAATGAGTATACGGCGCCTTCTCCCTCAACCCGAATGGTAGAAAGGAATGTTCACCAAAGAAAGCGAGGCCATTAGAGTGCAATTTTCATGGCTGAGTTCATAAGCAAAGGCATTTCAAGCTACCTGGAACGTTCTGAGTATTATACTAGCAGAAAAAAAATCAGGAAACTTTTACATATAATCCTCAATCCTCCCTCCTCCAACCTTCTTATACATTCTGGGCATCTGTGGTATGGGATCATGAAAGACTTCCCCAACTGCATGTGGCTTGGAGACTATTCCCCCTCCTTTTAGCTAAAGACAAAAGCTATCTATGTCTTCTATATGAGTGAATTAGAGACATTAAATGCTATCAGAGCTAGAAGGACCCCAATATGCTTGAATGCTTGAATGTGAAACAAATTTTAAAGCTGGGAGGAGACAGAGATCATCTAGTCCAACTCCTACATAGTACAGGTAGGAAACTGAGGCCCACCAAGGCAAAAATGATAGAGACATGGTCATACAGCCCCTTGGAGGCAGAGAAAAAAGCAGAGTCCTGGTCTCCAGATTCTAGTCCAGTATTCTCTTCATCTCTTCCTTTCTCTTTGCTACTTCTTTTTCAACTGCTGACTTGGTAAGCTGATAAGACTATCCGAGACAGAACAATAGGTGAAAGAAAAATGATAGGAAAGTATGGCAAAGGAAAAGCACCATTAACTGAATCCAGTCAGTTACTGATTAAATTCTGTTCATTGGATCATGAGCTTGGAGCCGGAAAGAATTATAGGACATAGGATGACGTGTGAGCTGGAAGGAGCTTTGGAACAGTATACTGAATCTCTAAAGTCTGTTTCAGTCCCAGTGGCCCAATTGATCTGGAAACTGATACAAAGAGAGGAAACAACTTACCCAAAGTCACACAGATAAACACAAGTAGCAGAGTCAGAATTCAAAACCAGGCCTTTTGATTCCAACTGAATGCTCTATTCATTATATTGTATAACTTCTCAAGGCAAGACTCAGAGAATTACAAGACATTAGTGAAACATCCTGTTATAATAATTAGCTCATTCTAAGTCTCGAGGTGATAACATGGCCCCAAAGGACACTTAGTTCCCTCCTTTTGGACTTTGGAGAGTTTGTTTTAGATGAAAAATTCTGAATTCAGCCACAATTGTCATGAACCCCTAGCTGGAAAAATGTCTAACCCTTAGGCAAAGGTTGGGCTCTCTGCTGAACTTTACACTTATTTCTATCTTTCTGTAGTCAAGACAAAATTCAATTTACCGGGAACACTTAGGTAACAAACAGCCTTCCTCAGACTGAGTCCCCGGACTCTCTTAGATGCCTGTAGAGTCAATGACTTTCCTCATTATCTCTCTTCACTGCTCCAGCTCCCTTAGCTCCACATTTTCCTTAACCTTTAGAATCCATGTATTCAAAATCTCTTTTCCTCCTTCTCCTCATTTCTGAAATAGCTTCTCCTTTGTATACAAATTGCTTAGGGTATGCCCCAGTCTCTTAAACAGTGGCTTCATTTGATTTAAGAAAATAGATAGGCCCTGTTTACACTTGCTTCTGACTATTAGATTCAAACAAAAAGCGTTCTTCCTAGTTAGGCACCAGAGGTTAATGGGGGGGAGGGGGGCGTCAGCTTCACCCTTATATTAGCAATATCTCTTTTATGAACTTCAGTTTCCTCACCTATGATGTGAGAGGATTAAACTATATGATCTCCAAGAGTCTATGATTCCTGAATTCTAAAAGGAGACTGCCTTAACTCAAAGGAGTAGTAGCCTTGAGATAATGTAGAAAAGGGACAGATAGAGGAGGAAATTGTTGGACAGGCTACCTGCTCTGGACCCTATACAAGGCTCTTCTGTATGCACAGTAGTTGTTATGCTCCAGCCCTTTTACATCAAGCTGACCTAGATGACTGCTGATTGAGCTGCCCGCTCAGCACCAGTCGCTTGGAAAGGATGGGCCAATAGATGGCAGTACCCTAATGAGATGGGAATGGAATCATTAGAGTTCTGCCTGGGGTCTGAAACCACTTTACAAATTCCCTTGGAGCCTCGGAAAAACATTGCTAGAGATAGGATATTCCAGTGTATCATGTCCAATGGAACTTTTTAATTTTAAAGTCTTTTTCTCCTCCCGCTTATATTTTTACTTCTTCTAGGGATAAGTCCAGAAATTGCTGTTGAGGGAAGGAAGGAGGGAAAAGAAAAGCATGGAATAATGAGAAGAACCTGAGGGATCCTAGTTTTAGCTCCTTTCTTTCTCCAGTCCTTTTTCTCTTCTATAAAACAAGGAGGTTGGATCAGTTAGTAGGTCTCTGGAAGCCTTTCCGATTCTAACATTCTATGTTTTATGTCCTATATTCTATGTTCTAAAGTTCATTTCTGCTCAAATACTCTATGTTGTAAGGTCCCTTCCTGCTATAACATTCTAAGGTCCCTTTCTAGTTCTAACAATCTATGTTCTTATGTATCTTACAGTTTGAACATTTTCTGTTCAAAAGTCTCTTTTAGTTCTAACACATCTAACTCTATGATACTCATAATGGGTGACACACTGAGGGAAAAAAAGAATACTTTCTAGCCCACGCTCAACAAATGGTCCAGGAACTGACCAGTCTACTAAATTTTTCCAGGGGCTCAGGCAGAAAGAGGAAGAAGCTCAGAATCTTTCTCTCCTTGTCAATTTCTATGTTGCTTCCCATCCTAGGCATTGGACAAGCCACGTCTGAGTCTCAAAGACAAGTCAGTTCTATGAATGTTACATTTAGTGCCTAGCACATAGAAGGCACTTGATAAATGCTTATTGATGGACTAATTTCAACAGTTTCTATTATGTACCCACTGTGTGCAAGCACTAAACTAACTGCTAGAGATACAATGACAAAAACAAAGCCATTTCTGACTTAAAAGGAATTTATATTCTACTGGGAAGATTCAATATGTAAACAAGGAAATAAAAAGCATATACAAAATAATTACAAGAGGAAGAGAATACTAAAAACTCCAGGAATTAGGAAAGCCTTCATGTACAAGGAGGTGCCACTTCACCTGTGTTTTGAAGGATCCAAAGGATGATATAATTCAGGGAAGAAATGTATTCCAGACCGGGAGGGGGGGCACAGTTTTGCAAAAGCATGGAGGTGAGAGATGGAGAGTCATATAAGGGGAACAGATAACAGCTATCCTTTTTGACTGGGATGGAGGATACAAAAAGAGGAACAATATGAAATAAGACCAGAAAAATAAGTGGGATCCAAATGTAGGGGGATGGATGCGGGGGGCAGGGGGGGAGGATGAGAGGCTTTAAATTTCAGGATAAGAATTTTTTTATTTTATCTTACAAGCAATAAGGAAATATTGAAGGTTTCTGACTATTGGGGGAGTTTATAGGCCAGGTAAAATCATGAGACTGGCTCAGAGTCTCAGGTTCCTTATGTGTCAAATGGGGATAATTATCCTTCCCCTGACCTTTTCACAGGATGTGCTTAAAAAAAAAATCAGTGAGCTAGTAGATGACAAAATGCTTTCTAAAGTATTAAACTCTAACTCCGAATAAGAGATTGCTACTAATTACTATTAGTCCAATTATAAGATTAAGCAGCATAGAAAGAAGTTTCTGCCATGGAGTCCTAGTTCCTAAAACAAGATTCATCAATACTATGCATACCTTACCCTTCTGACACTATGTCTGTTCCTCTACAGAGGAAAAAATAGCCCTGAGACCTAATTTCAGACAGCCCTTCAAACATGATTCTCTAGCTTTAAACTTTCTGTGAAGGAATCAGGTTGGATCAATGAGCTGTCTAATTCCAAAGCTTTGCAATCACTTCTGCCTCCCAGACCTCCTTTCTGCAACTCCATCCCCACCACCTGCTCCCCAAACCCACTAGGCTCAACTTGTCTGAAAACCGGCTGAATAAAGGGTAAAGACTGTGAAAGGAAAGGGGGCAGGTGGCAACAGCCTATCTCCATATCTCACGCTCCTATGGGCCAATTTAGAGTCGCAGAATATTACAGCCGGGGGGAACATCAGAACATAAAATGTTAGTATATAGAATATTCAGAGCTAGAAGGAGCCTTAGACTACAGAACGTTAGAATAAATGATCTTTAAATATATGAAGTGGCTTGCTACTGCCTGCCTCATATTCAAGGAGTCACCCTACCTTTCATATGGTACCTTAATTTATTTTCATAGAGAAACATCAAACTCTACTATTCTCTGTCCCTCTCTTAACAGGTACACTGCATTCTTTCACTTTTGTATCTTTACTTCTCCTGTTCCCTATGCATCCTCTTCCCTTCTTTACTTGTTCCATTCCTACCCAGTCTTAAAAGCCCAACTGAAATGCTATTTCTACCCCCCTTTGGCTCCCCTACAAAACCCAGGAATGACCTCCTGAACTTCTGCATTAAACCTTACCCAACACTTTATTCTGTATCATTTTAATGGTTTTGGAATCATTTTTTTTGAAGAGGGAAGGCAGGGCAATTGGGGCTAAGTGATTTGCCCAAGGTCACACAGCTAGTAAGTGTGTCAAGTGTGTGAGGCCGGATTTGCACTCAGGTCCTCCTGACTCCAGGGCCAGTGCTCTACTCACTGCATCACCTAGCTGCCCCCCCCTTTAATGTTTTTATCATATATTATGTATTCTAACTATCTGTGTTTGTGCCTTATCTTTCCTACTAAACTATATGCTTCAAGAGGGCAGGGATATCTTACCCCAACTTTGTATCTCTCCCCCACTCACCCATGCCTTTGCCCAAGAGCATTTAATGTTTGCTGAAGGGATAGACATAAAAACAAAGAACATCAGACCACAAAGTCAGCACTAGAAATAAACATAGAATGTAGAGTAGTAGAGAGAGAATAGAGATTTACATACACACACATATATATGCATATGTATATGTATATATATCTATATATATAGATATATATATACAGAGAGAGAGAGATAGAAACCAAAAGGCCACCTTTAGAAAATACATGGTCCACTTTGCTCAGATTCCAGGCAAAGAAATGGAAGCTTAGAAAAATAAAATAAACTTCTCAAGATTACAGAGTTATTGCTAGAGCTGAGATCAGAACCCAGGTTTCCTGATTGTCAGAGCAATGATTTCACCAGTTTCTCCCTAATTCTGAACCAATAAAGGAAGGTAAGGATGGTAAGCTAACCAACCAGGTTGCACCTAGGATACCAGAGATGCTCATCTATGGGTCACCAAATCCTAAGTACTGGGTAAACCATGAAACAGAACATTATAACCATGTGATCAGCTAAAGGGCTAGGTCAAAAATCATCATTCTATTCAATTAAATAAGCATTTATTAAGTGTTTATCATGTGTAAAGCATTATGCAAAGAAATGGAAATGGGAGTTAGAATAAGAGACACAGGAAAAGGAAATTGATCATTTTGGCTGGGATGTAGAACACATGAAGAAGATTAATATGAAATCAGTCTGGAAAAGACAAGTTGGAGCTAGCTCGTGAAGAAAGGCTTAATGTCACTTCTAAGGCCACCGGTGTCACCACTCATACATTATAAAGACAGTCCAAAGGACCAGGAAGGCTTCGCAATGGAAATTCTTGGCAGTGGCCTACATGACCCCAACAAATTCTTTCTCCCGAACTGGATATCCCACCCTACTTTGACCATGATAGGGGTATTACTTGGTAAAGACCTACAGGTTCTCCTGTGAAAGATCAGAGGACAAAATAGTATTTAGGAATGGATAGGACTTCCTCTTAGTTCAGTCCTGACCTTATGACCATGGACCTTTAGGTTCAGGAGTCTCCCATTCAAAAGAAAATAGACTAAGCAGTAACACTCTATACTTGCAAAGTGCTTCAGATACCCTGACTGATTTAATCATCATCCTGTTATCACCAAAACTTAGGACATGGTAGAGAGAGTGCTGGACTTATTCAGGAAGACCTAGATTCAAATTCTTCCTTGGCTATTTATTAGATGTGAGACCCTAAACATAATCATTTACACCAAGTCTCAATTTCTCCACATGTAAAAGTTGGGATAATAATGGTGTCTGTGGTTGTTCAGTTGTTTCAATCATGTCCAACTCCTTGTGAGCCCATTTGGGATTTCCTTGGCAAAGATACCGGAGTGGTTTGTCATTTCCTTCTTCAGTTCATTTTACAGACGAGGAAACTGAAGCAAAAAGGCTTAAGTGACTTGCCCAGGGTCACAAAACTAGTGTCTGAGGCTAGATTTGAACTCAGGAAGACAAATCTTCCTGACTTCATGTCCAGCACTCTATCCATTGTGCCACTTACCTGTCCCATGATAGCATCTACCTCACAGGATTTTGCTGATGAATAAGAGAGATAAGGCATATGAAGTGCTTTGTAAACTTTAGAGTGCTATATAGGGTGTTTCAAAAGTTGTAGAGCAATTTTAAGCTCTAATTAGGGCATTTTTCAGCTTAGTTGAGTATTAAGCTATTAAAGCTTAACATAGTTATTTAAAATATCAAAGCTTAAAGCTACACTAAGACTTCTGGGACACCCTGTATAAATGTGAGCCACCATTATCATCACCATCACCATCACCATCACCATCACCACCACCACCACCACCACCACCACCACCACCACCACCACCATCACCACCATTCCTAGTTGTAAAAGCAACAGGCTCCTCACTTTCCTTCTTATCAAAGGGAAAAAAAGGTGGTACTGGGCACATTTTCCCTGCTTGACATTGGCTAGGATGGAGGCAGCAATAAAAGTCCCTTATACCAACAAAAACAAACTTCCTTGGGGCTGAGTAGACAGAGGAGGGAGGGAATGACTCACAGTGTAGGCCCAAAGACAAAATGAACCCCCTTCCAATCACAATAATCACTTACATTTGGTACAGCTTACAAAGCTCTCTCCCACTCATCTCACTTGAGGCTCACAAAGTCCAATGCAACATAGGTAGTGAAAATACTATTTTCTCTTTTTATTCTTTGTCACTTAACCACTCATTAGCTTCAGTTTCCTTGTCCGCAAAATGGTTCAATACCAGCACGTGCCTGACAGGTTTGTCATAAAGATCAAAGGAGATGATATATGTAAATCATGCTGTCAAATTTAAGGCGCCATGTAAATCCTAGCAATTACTAATAACTATTCACATACCTCCCCTACCTCTTCACCCTCCATCCCCCAACCACTTTGCAGAAGTGGGAGGACCACTGCTGGGTAATGATACACAGATTTTCAGATTTTTTTTTGACATATTGATCAGTTTTACTAATAGTTTTTTTTTTCCTCTCCTTTTCATTTTTTTCTTTTAAGAAAATTCTTTGTGATACGGGCTAGCTCTGTGGGAAGGGTGAGAGGAAAAATGATGGAAATGTATGTTATGTGAAAACAAAAGATACTAACAAAATTTTATTTTTAAAAGACAGTCTTGGAAGCCTCTCTGCCTCACATTCTAAAACCCTCTATTAACATCTAAGTATTTGGAAAAGACCTCAGAGAGGAGCAAAAGCAACATCCACATTTCATAGATGGGGAAACAAAGTCTTGGAGAAAGCAAATCACTCAATTTTTTTTTCCTTTAGGAAAGCCACAGTAGATTGCTTCTCTGCAATGAAATCTGAATGGAACAAAGCCAGACCATTACGGATTCTGGATCATACTACTTCTGCCCTCTAGCAAAGAAGCATCCCTCCCCAATCCCCCTAAAGCCCCTTACTTCTCTCCTCCTCGATCAACATTGGGATGGGAATGGAAGGGAGTGGAAAATCACAGAGCAGAGGAGGCAAGATTATTGACTAAGGGTGAATTGGTACAAATCAGGCATGTGGGATAGCCCTTACAAAGCTTTAGCAAAAGGGAGCTGGCCTGGGAATCCCAGGCTGCTCTAGGAACCCTGCGTATAGGTAGTAGAATTCTGAGAAGATTAAAGGCAATATCTTCCCACTGGCCACAAACAAATGAACATTTTCCCTGCTTATCAGTGAGTCATTTAGGGACAGAATTTCTAGGCCTATTGCCATCTCATTGGCCAACCTGTTGAGCCAGTATTACCAGTTAGTTTGATGAAGCTAAGAAATCTCATCAACTCAGGGTATGCCTTAGCATGGTAACTTTATAGTGAAGCATTATGGGATAGGAGAATGGGTACAAGACCCAGACTCAGAAGACCTGGGTTTGAATCCCAATTCTGTTACTTTAGTATCTGTGTGTTCCTGAGCAAATCACTTAACTGCTTTGGGCCTCAGTTTCCCACTCTGTTCAACTGCAATGATTTTGTGGCCCTGAGATTATCTTTCAAAACACTTTCACAAGCAACCCAACAGCCTTGTGTAGTAAGAAGGGGAGGGATGATTGTGTGCTGGAAGGTCCTAAATTACAGTGGTGACACTCAAACCCAGGTCTTCTGACTCCAAGTCCAACACTCTTTTTGAGAGACAGTGAGAACAGACAATGAGGGAGTAAAAGGAATACTTCTATGCTGGTAGTTGGGATGCTGGGGTTTTAGGCCATGATCCACCATTGACTTTTGCCAGGTGACTTTGAAGAAGATACAAAATTTCTTTGTACCTTAGTTTCCTCATCAATAAATTGAGGATAGTAATTCTTGACCTGCCTATATCACTGGGCTGCTATGAGGATGACAGATGATAGATGGGAAAGCCAGAACTACCATACAAATGCAAGGTGGGAGAGTCATACTGACTCCCCTACTGGCTAGAAATGCCAACAGAGAAATGATCCCAGACTTGTAACTAAGGGTTTCTCCTTTCCCAGCCTCCTCTTCAAGAAAATCCCACATTTCCCCTAGGTACAGTCCCATGGTCCAGACTTCAGAACTTTTGTCTCTGGTAGATTATGGCTCCTCTTTTGTCCTTGAAGGGCACGTTGGGATGTGGTGAAAGCGCTCTATTCTTTTTTTGAATGGAGGTGAACCAAGATCCCTGCCTCCTCCAAAATTGCCTTGGTCCTTTCCTTCTCCTCTCTGCCAATGACAAAAGCCAAATAGGGAAGACTAAGGAAGAGGCTGTTATAACCATACAACATAATTACTGAAAGGGATCTTGGAACATAGAATACTAGGCAGACTATGAAAGCCCAGAGCATGAAATGCTAGAACAGACTATGCCAGAGCCATAAGGACCTTGAAAGAACATCTAATTCAACTCTTTCACTTAGCAGAGGAGGGGGTCCCCTCTGGTCTTTCTGTTTACATCTTTTTATAGAACAAATCTTCCATAGTGAGCCTATTTCTTTAACTGTAAACACCAGATCCAGAGTGGGGGATATTACATGCTGCTTTTTAAAAATGAGTTTCAGGGGCTCAACTAGCCTAGAATATATAAATATTTGAAAATCCAACCTGTTCCCTTTTCTCCCCTTGCCATCTTTGTGGTGCAGGTCAGGATAGATCCACCCCAGAGTCTACTGGGCTTGGAGACCAGGCTACAGGGCTCAGTGTCCAGGGAGTAGGCCCTATTGTCTCCAGCTCTGGGAACAGGCCCATTGCCTGCTGGGAGCTTTTTTTCCCCTCTTTACTTCACTGCCAGTAGGACTTGGGGCTCAGCTCTGGGGAAACAATTGAATGGATACCTAGATGGAGGGAGGCCAGAAAAAATTCCCTGTTATGTAAACTTCCACAAAGAAGTCCCGCAGGGACTGCAGTAACACAAAGATAGTTACCGTGACCCGGAACGGTGTAGTAGCTGAAGGCTCCATGCTGGGGCTCCTATCAGAGAGGTTGCCAGGCATGGTGCGCCGCTGCCCCGACCTTTCTTGGGGCGACTCTGCAAACAGAGAGTGAAAAATTAAGTGTAAACACAATGTAAAGAAGGCAACTTGGTATAACGGAAAAGAATGCTGAATGGACAAAGGGTCAGGGGATCTGGATTAGAATCCCAGCTTTGCCACTTCCATACCTGTGTAACCTCAGATTTAATGAGCCTAATTTCTTGCCTCTAAAATGGGGATGATAATCTCCTGGGGGGCGAGTAGCTTTCCCCTGTGAACTGCTTCCCTATCTCCCCTTACCACCTGTGTGATTCTGAGCAAGTTACTTAGCATTACTCAGGCTCAGTTGCTTCATCTGTAAAATAGGGATAAAAATAGCACCTACTTCACAGGGTCGTGTGAGGATCAAATGAGATAACATGAAAGTCTTTTGCAAACCTTAAAGCATTGTATCATTGTCAGCTATTATCTCTGAGTCTGGCCCAACGGGATGGCCAGAAGCAGCATGGAGTAGGGGAAAGTGCACAGAACTAAAAGTTCAGGCGTTCGCCGCTTAACCTGAGCAAGTGGCTTCCTCTCAACAGGCTTCGATTTCCTTTTCTGTAAAATGATGATAATAACATCAGCACCGCTCACCTCATAGGGCTGTCATGGGGAATAGATGAGTTAACAGACCCAGGAGCACTTTGGAAGGTGCCGTCATAATCACAAAGTAACTCACATTTATAGAAGCCTTTGAATTTAAGGTTTACCAGGCCTCTTCCCCACAATGACCCTGTGACTACGCAGTGTAAGTTAGATTCTACTTGCTCAGACCATTGCAGTTAAGACTTTAAGGAAGGTGTCTTAAAGGACATTTAGTCCTCCCCTATAGTTGTAGATAGTTACATATGTAGGCTCACGGAGGTGAATCACTTTGGTCAAGATCACCCAGGGAGTAAGTGGTAGGGCCAATATTTGAATCCAAGTGTTTTAACTCCACATCTGGTGCTCCTTCTACTACTTCATCCTATATAATTATCTTTATTTCACAGATGAGGAAACTGAGCTCCAGAAATTTTGCATGATTTGTCTAATGTCACACAACTAGTAAGTATGAGAGTGAGGATTTGAATTCAGGTCCTCTAGACCACCCACTGTACCTTTGCTTTATACTGTATAATTTCTTCTCATGCCTAACCTGCTATTTCATCAAAATGGGGAGCTCTAGGTGAGGAACTCCCTCTGCCAGTGCAGACTGGATACTTTTCTGAGATTTAGAGTCTGAAGAGAGGTACCTGGGACAATGAGAGGTTAAATGACTTGTCCAGGTGACACAGCCAGAGTGTGGCAGAGGAAAGGTTCCAACTCAGGGGCTTCTGACTCCAAGGCCTGTCCTCCACCCACTTCTTCCCACTGCCTCTCCTACCATGGAAATATAAGTTATCTTCATAACAATACAGACTTTAAGCTTGCCTGGAAAAAAAAAAGACAAAGGAGACTGTTTTCTCCACCTAGACAGAAACACACACAAGTATATCCAATCACCACATTACTCTACTCTGAAAGAAGCTTTTTCAAGAACCTGAGACAGGTTTATTTTGGGAGCTTTCCACACTTCTCGGTCTAATCTCCTGGAACCTGCCTGATGTGGGATTCTAATGACTGCAGAAACAGCTGAGCCTGAGGTTCCAGTTCATAATAGTAACCCACATTTCTCTCTCTTGCTTTGCAGTTTACAAGGTACCTTCCTCTCAACCACCCTGTGAAAGATAGGAAGTACAATCATCATTATGCCCACGTAAGGATGGATGAGGAATGGATGAGGAAACTGAGTCCAGGCTGATTCAGAGTCTGGTCTTCTAAGACCAGAATTTGCCCCATTTTTCCATACTCCCTTCCAGATCTTATCAATGACTCTCGAAGTTAAAGATTGAAAAGATGAATAATTTACATCAACTTCCGTTTCTATAACATTTTAAGGATTATGAAGCACTTTCCAGGCAACACCTCTACGACATAGATAGTAATGGTATTACTCCCATTTTGCAGGTAAGAAAATTGAGGCTCAGAGACACATTCCCCAAATCACACATTAAGTTGGTAGCACAGTGTCAGAGCCACAATTCAAACCCAGGGCTCTCCTGGTTCTGAGTCTAATACTCTAACCATGATGCCTGTGGAGGTAACAGATGTTTTAAGGAGGTAAAAGCCATTATCAGCAAAGGTTTCTTTCCAGAGGATAAACAGGATGAATGAATGGACTGAGTTGTGGCAGGAGGGAACTCCCTGAGGCCCAGCCCTTTGGGCTGTGGGGAACAGATGGCACTGAATGACAAGGCTAACAAGCCCCAGGTCACCTGTGTGGTCAAACCACCAAATGCCCCTTCCTCTAACATACTCACCCACAGTTCTGATGTACCCTGAAATTGAGGTCAATCACAACTGGGAACGATTGTTAATGAGGGCCAGGAGGCCACAAGGGATAAACACACTGGCTCTGGAATGAGAGTACCCAGGTCCAAATCTTGTCTCAAATACTTATTAACTATATGACTGTGAGCAGGTTACTTAACCTTGAGAGGCTTCTATTTCCTCATTTATTAAAAAAAAATGGACAATACCCTCAGTACCTACTTCATAAGCCAAAATAAGATAATCTATGTAAAGAGCTTTGTGTGATCTGGGGCAAATGACTTTACTTCTCTATATCTCAGTCTCTTCATCTGTGTAACTGTGGGCAGGGAAGAATTGGGCTGGATAATCTCTGAGGTCCTATTCAGCACTAAAGACCATAATACAATAATATCTAACCTGTGTCAGCATGAGGCTATTGCGGTGACGTGAGAGAGTCAGAGTTTGGATTTCCAGGTACTCTCCTTCTCCTATTCCATAACCTTCTCTTCAGTCTATACAAAATGACTTGCCCAAGGTCACACAACCATCCTCCAATTTCAGCTACAGTGACACCTCTTAGGGTACTGTCTAGAACAGGCCTACACAACCTGCAGCCTATGGGCTGCTTGCAGCATACCAAAAGGATTTTGGGTGGCCCACAAAAAATGTAGAGGAAAATATTTTCCTCTACATTTTTCACAGGCTTCCCAAAATCCTTTGGTGGGCCACAGGTTGTGCATGCCTGGTATAGAGGGTAGACCTATTGTTACAGATATGAGGTATATATTTGCCTATATGACAAACCCTAAGACCTTTCCCCTTGGCCCACTGGTGCCACTTGTAATGCAGCTTTAGCCAAGGACATCAACCTGTCCTGCATCATCTATCTTTCTCCATTAGCATACAATTTGGATCAATTTAATAAAATATTTATTAAATCCATATTATATATGCCTCCTCTGATATACTCTTTTGGTGTCTTAGTGTGGCTTGGAGGTAATTCCAGGTTCTCTCATACTATGCCAGTCCAGTCCAATCTTTGGCAGGTCCTTCCAAGCTATAAGGGTTTCACATATAGTCCTATCAATGGGCAGGGTTTGCTCGTCAAGTGAGGACCAGACTAAGTGATCTTAAGCCTACCTCCACAAGGTTGATGAATCCTTTGGGTCACAGTAACTCATGAAGACCACCCAAAAAGACATAAAGTGACTGTAATCTGCACTGGTAGGGGGAAGGCCCACAATGAAATTAACCACCATCACAGGTCCTTATCATTTCTCCTAACAAGACTCCTAATTGAGCTTCCTTCTTCAAGTACGTCTGCTCCACATGACGGTCAAAAGGCTATTCCTGATGCATAGATCTGACCACATCATCTCCTCCTCCCAATACTGCCCCTCCTCCTTCAATCACTCAGAAAGCTCCAGTGACTCCCTATTGTCCAGAGGATCAAATACAAACTCTTCTGTTTCACATTTAAAGAGCTTCACAATCTGGTTCCAACCTGGTTCCAGGCTTATTACAAGCTCCTGACTAGAGCTAGCTGTCTTTCCCAGAACAATGAAACATTCAGCTGATCAGCCAACCAGTCAACAAGCATTTATTCAGTGCTTACTATAGAACAGGGACTGTGCTGAGCATTCTGGATATAAAGAAAGGCAAAAACAGTCCCTGTCCTCAAGGAGCACACTTGGAAAGAAGGAAACAACAGGAGAACATGTACATGCATGATATATACAGAGTAGATGGAAGGTTATATCTGAAGGGAAAATACTGGCAACTGCAGGAATGGAACAGGCTTCCTATACAAAGTGGGACTAGAGCTGAGGCTTGAAAAAAGCCAGGGAATCTAAGGGGGAGATAAGGAAGGACGATATTTTAGACATGGAGAACAAAGGCATGGAGATGAGAGCTGAAAATATTGTGCTTGAGGAACAGCAAGTGGGGCAGGGTAGCCATTTCACTCTGTGTGTGTGGAGGGGAATAAAAGGTAAGAATACAGGAAAGGTAGGAAAGGGTCAGGTGATAAAGAAATTTAAATGCTAAACAGAGGAGTTTCTAAAGATCATCCCTCCCAGGCAGTCACCGCTTAGTAAAAATCCCTAGAACATGATTAATCACCTAAAAGAGACACGAACCTTCCAGATCTCTGAATGATGACACGGATGACCTAGAAACAAATGAAGCCCCTGTCTTGACAAGAGGATTAACAGTATCTTCCCAGATGGAACCGAGTCATGGCAGTCACATCATCCCTATGATCCAATATGTCCAGATTAGCCCAGATAGGGCAGAAGGACAACAGTTTCAAATCAATGTCTACTGGCTCTCCTTTGGCAAAACACCAAACTCTCACCCTAAAAGCTGGAAAACTTGGATCATTCCAGAGATCCAGGTTCACAATGGTGTCTCCCCTCCTTCTAACAGTGCCCATTGTAATCACAGAATCTCAGAATGGACCTGGAGACTAATGTAGTTCAACTTATTCATCAAGCAAGCAAGCATTTAGTAAACGATTTCCGTGTGACAGGTACTATGACAAGCCCTGGAGATACAAAAAAAGGCAAAAACACAGACATAATTCCTGCTTCCAAGAAGCTTACATATTAATGGGGGAGAAACAATGTAAATTCAAAGATACATACAAGATATATGCTAAGCAGAAGAAAAGTGACTTAGAGGGGAGGAAGGCTCAAGAGACTGGGGAGATGCCAAAAGGCCTCCTGAAGCCAGGGGTGCTTGAACTGAGATTTGGAGGAAATATGATATCAAGAAGAAGCAGTGAGAAGGGAGTGTATTCCAGGCACAGAGGAACACTCTTGCTAAGGCAAGGAGATAGGAGATAGGAACGTCATGTGTAAGGAACAAGCGGGCCATTGTGGCTGGATCATAGTGTGTGTTCAGGGCTCTATAGGCTAAGAAGACTAGAAGTGTAGAAAGGCTCTGGGTTGTAAAGAGCTGCAAACACTCAAAAAAGAGATTTTATACGTGATACTAGAAGTACTTAGGTACTACAGGAATTTGAATTTATAGAGTTGAGGGAGGAGGGTAAAGACATGGTCTACATGTTAGGAAAATCATTGTGGCATCTGTGTGGAGGATAGAGTGGAGTAGAAAGAGATTTGAGGCAGCAAGACCAATGAGAAGTTATTGCAATAGACACCAAGTAAGACACCAAGTGAGAGGTGATAAGGCCTGAACTAGGGGGTAGCTACATGAATAGAAGGAAGGAGAGCTATACATTTATAGATACATCTCTCTCTCTCTCTCTCTCTCTCTCTCTCTCTCTCTCTCTCTCTCTCTCTCTCTCCCTCCCTCCCTCCCCCGCCTCTTTCTCTCCCCCCCGTGTGTATATATATATATATATGCATATATATATATATACACATATATACCATGTGTATACATATCTATATACACACACATGAGAAATATTTTGATGGCCCAAATGACAAGATTTGGCAATGGACTGAAATGTTGCATGGGTTCAAGTCAGGAGCCGAAAATGACACCAAGGTTGTGTGCCTGGTAGACTAGAAGAGTGCCCTCAACAGGATGAAGGAAGTTCAGAAGAGGGGAGGATTTGAAGGGAAGGATAATGAATCTGTTTTGGATGGTTGAGTTTGAAATGTCTATGGGACATCCAGTTTGTAATGTCCAATAGGCAGTTAGTGATGTGAGACTGAGCTCAGAAGAGACTATGACTGGATAAGTAGATCAGAGAATGAATTATCTGCATAGAAATGATAACCTAACTAGTGGGAATTGATAAAGGTACTAAAGGAGAAAGTATAGTCTAGTAAGCTAAGAATACTTTTTACAGTTTCAAATACAATAAAACTACAATACAAATGTAAAATATAAAATACAAAAAATAAGAATTAACTAAAAGCTTGCCTCTCTGCAATGCAAAACTCCCAGCCACTGCTCCTAGTTCTCCTCTTTGGGACCAAGCAGAACAGGTCTAAAGCCTCTTCCATAACAGCCATTCAAATACTTGAATTCTTCCAAACGTCATCCTGCACAATTCTCTTCTGTATCTTAAGTGTACAACCTGATAGGCTGGAAGCCTTCTTTTTGGTTTAATCGCTCGTTTTATCAACGTACCTCTCAAACTCACCATTGGATGTTTCTCTTTCTCATTCCATGACCATCTATGTGCTTTTGCAATCATATACATCTGCAAATAATACATTTTATACCATTTTCATGTATATCATCATTGCATACACGCAGATATATATGTACAGTGTATGTGTATTTATATATGTACAAATGTGTATATACTGTATATATATATATGTACATTTAGAGGATGTGTGTGTACATACACAGAAAGATAGATAGATACAATAGCTAGAGAGATGGATGGATAGATAACCTTTCCTTGAGTGGCAATGTTTCAAAAGTTCGTCATCAATGAGTTACTATACTAGGCTCCTTAAAGACAAGGATCGTATGATTCTTTATCTTTGTATCTCCTGAATTTAGCACAAGCTCTCACATGTAGTAGGTGTTTTACAAACCTTTGAATTGAATTGGCAATTCAAGGAAAATCTTTTCAAAACTTCTCCTACTCCTGTCTCCTTTCCATTTTCCCAGGCCTCTTTCCTTTGAGGGTCTAGACTCTTCCTATCAGGGAAGAAAGAGTCTGACGAATTCTTTCGAATGGAAGTAGTGGTTTCTTTCTGAGGTTCATGAAGGGTAAGGTAATGCACCCAGTGTCACATGGTGACCACAGCAAAGGCAAGACTAGGGAAAAGACAATTTTCAACCCAAAGGAATAGAAAGCCAATGAAACAGTGGTAAGACCACTACATTAAGAATCAGGAAACATGGATAGAAAACCTGGACTTGCCAATAACTAGTAATGTGATCTTGAGAAAAGTCATTTTCCCCCTCTGAGGCATCAGAACAGATGATATCTCAGAATTATCATTTTAGTCTTTCTAGCACTAACAAACTAAAGACAGAATTCTGGGCTTAATTACTATATAGTTCAGTAACCTTCAAACAGAAGAAAATGTGGTTGCCTAGCAAAACATAGCACATTGTCTTAGCTAGTCATCTAATTTAGACTGCTTAGGGCACTGTGGATGATTCAATGTAGCTGAACCTCACTCCCAGATAAATACATGGCCCAACAGCACTGTCTTTGTAGAGGCTACAAAGTCTCTCCTGAGTTCTTTCATTTATGGGTAAGAACTTTACTAGGATGAAGGAATCCAAAAGATAGCCTGGGAAGAAGCTTCACCAGCTCCTCCCTCAGTGGGGCATTTTACAGATGTCTAGGCTGGTGAGGGGGTGTGGAAATAAGGAGGCCTTCATGGCTGTGTGTACACACATATTTGCTTCATGAAGTCATAAATTTGAAGCTGGAAGGAACTTTGGAGGTTATCCAGTCAGGTCCCCCAATTTTACAGATGAGGAAACTGACATGAAGTGAGTTGATGTGACTTGTGCAAGGTCATACAGGTAATAAGTGGCAGAGCTAGGATTCTAGCCCAGTTCCACAGATGTCAAAACCAGCATCTTCCCCACCATACCTCTACACAACTGAAATGCTACCTCATCTTACCCCAGTCCAAAACTTGCAGGAGTGACTCTGTGCCCAGAAGGATTAATTTTCATGATCTCCCTAGTCAGTAATGAATTTGCACCTTATACCTCACATAGCCCTTTATTTTCCACCTCTCCAATATACAAGGGACTTAGAATGTAACATCATCTATTATGTTTATCTGTGTTTATGTCTTTCTCCCCTACTAAACTACAAACTTCTCAAAGGCAGAGGCTGTGTCATCTCTAAATCTTGAATCCTCCAGCACTCAGCACAGGTCTCTGTATACAATAAGCTTTTAATATTCATTTGTGAATGTATGAATGAGTGAATGAATGAAAGAACGAAAGAATGGCAAGCACAATTGCCTGCCATAATTGGGGAGAGATGAAGCTCTTGTTTGGGGGATTTCATTGAAACAGATGTTGCATTCTTTCATGAAAAGAAAGCTGTGTGGTCTCTGCCAGACAGCTCTGCTTCTACTGCTGTGTGGGGCAGACTCACTGCTCAGATTCAAATCTTGCCAAGGAATCCTTTTGAAGACCTAAGCATACTTAAGAAGGAATCAGCATTCTGATTCCTGAACCACCTGGACATACATCCAGTGTTTACAAAGCAACAAAGCCCATATGTTCTAGGGATTCAGGTAATAATAATTGTAATGTAATAATAATACTTCAAAAGGTTTGTGATTTCATTGATGTGCCCCCTCTACCAATCAAATCTGAAGGAAACTCTCCCATTACCCAATACCTGGTCATCCTGGGTTGTCATAGCCAAAAAGACTTATCTCCTCTTGCCAGTGGTGATGATCCTTGCTACAATAACTGGACTCTTTGACAACAGATACACACGGTGCTTCTCTACCTAGTTTGACCTCAAGGCACAAAAGCATGGTACAACCAGTTAGGCCACTAGTGTGGCCTCCAAAGAGTTACTTCCAAGATGCCAAATGATAATGGAAGGATGACTTTGATGGAAGGTAAAAATGTAATTATAATGAGCTGGGCGGCACAGTGGATAGAGTGTCAGGGCTGGAGTTAGGAAGATTCATCTTCCTGAGTTCAATTCTGGCCTCTGACACTTAGAAACTGTGTGATCCTGGAGAAGTCACTTAACCCTGTTTGCCTCAGTTTCCTCATCTGTTAAAGGAGCTGGAGAAGAAAATGGCCAAGCCATTCTAGTATCTCTGCCAAGAAAACACCAAAAGGGGTCATAAAGAGTCAAGACAGGACTGAACAAATGACTGAATATCCACGCCCACAATATAACACCACCTCACATGTCCACAGTCATTCATAATTTTGAGTTCTTACCTCACATCCATCAAGGAAAACTGAAATAGTGGAAATAACAGAGGTCTTGGAGCCGAAAGACCTGGGTCCAAATGCTGGCTTTGCTAATTACTCCATGTGTGACCCTGGGCAAGTCTTTTAACCTCTCTAGGTCACTGGGTCCTAGTTATGAAATCAAGGAATATCAGGATCCTAGAATTACAGAAGTTTCCTCATCTGCCAAATCAAAGGACTGAACTGGATGATCCCTAGATCTCAAGTGCTGCATCCTATGACGCTGTGATCAGGTCTTCCCAGGATCCCTATAGCTAGAATGACTCCCTTCCTCCTACCTAACCCACAACTCCCAGGGCTTAGAATGAGTGTAAATAGCAATTGTTTTCTGTTCTGGCCAGAAACTTAGAGGGTCTTCCCCTCCCAGAATGATATTTTTGTGACGGCAAATTGGGCCAGATTTTGCTAGCCCTCAGTCATTGAAAGGGCCTTGACAAAGACAAACTGAGACCCGGGAAAGACTTAAGGAAAAACCTTAGAAAGGCTAAGGGCATCGGGGCCATTACCAGTCCTCTTGACTTTTGTCTTGCCACTGGACTCTGGAGGAGAGAGTGAGAGTGAAGACTGTGTGCAGCTCTGCCTCACTCGAATTCAATTCATGAGCAAGTAAAGACATTATCTGTGATGTCACTGGTCCTCTCCAAAAATGAAGCACCACCACTACCAACAACAACAACAACTCCTATCTCTCCCTAGTCCCCTTCTTATCTTTGAAACACAGCTTAAATGCTCCCTTCCCCAAAAGACCCCACTAATGCTACTCCAGATGAAAGTGGCCATTCCTTTATCTGATCCCAAAGCCTTTTTGACATCTCAGACATTTTTCCTAGTCTAATTTGTGCTCTTTATAAAAGTGCCTCATGTCTCTCCTAGACTGCAATGTCCACACTGCAGGAGACTTCTTTCTATCTTCCCTACTTTCTAACATAACTCTAAATGTTGGGTCTTTTCTAACCCACTGGGTCCTGGTTACAAATTCAAAGAATATCACGATCCTAGAATTACAGAAGTTTAGAGCCAGAAGGGATCTTAGAAGTGATTTTTGCCAAACTACTCATTTTACAGATGAGTAAACTGAGGTAAGGAGTGTCTTGCCCAATGAGCTAGTAGAAGAGGTATTGGATTTGGAATACCTGGGATACCCCCACAGTACCTGGGTTTAAATTCTATCTCTGCCTGCTTTATTACCTTTAGTCCTGGAGCTTGTTATCAATGATATTTCATCAATATACAGTGCTTATACATTCCATAGCCATTTGCACACCTTCCAAGATACCTCCTGGGGAGCTATCCTTCCCCCATCATAAGGATAATTTCTCCCCATGTGCCACCAACTTCCTTCCCCACCCTACCCCGCCTTGCTCTGGCTGGCCACAGGTACCTTTCCTTTCATAGGATTTTGAAATGGAATTGGAGGCCTTAGAAATAATATAATCTTCTCACTTTAAAGCTAAATAAAACTGAGGTCCAAAGCGGGAGATGACCTGCCCAAGACCACAGAGCAAGGAGGATCTTCATCTAAGCATTGGGCAAATTGAAGCCCAAGAGGATTGGAATCAGTCTCTCAGTTTCTCACCTAGTTCGTGGCAGGGACAGAGTTAGAAACCAGCACAGAGCAGTCCCTTTATGCTTGTTGAAGGAAAAGCACAAATGAATAAATGAATGAGCTCGTCAAGACCCTTGAGAGACAGGATAAGGATTGCTAACTCCATTTGATGGATGAGAAAAATGAAGCAGTGCATAGCCATATGCATCTGTCTTGGGTGCATCTTACATGTTGCAGTTGCCAGTCACTGATGGGCCAGGGTCCAACATGAGCCTGGGAGACTAGCTAATGTTTTACATAAAGTGAAACGCCAGCAGCACCTGTTTGAGGCTTATTTGCTTTTTGGACTGTGTCTTCTTCAATTGACCTGGGACGCTGACCTCTTTGCCAGAGGACTCTCTGCTGTTTGGGATTGTGCTGAACTTCAGCCAACACATCTGGCTAATGCTGGACAAAGGCCTATTGGGAAATGTTGGCCATAACATAATAGGAGTTTGGGCATGCCTGGTATGATAGATAGTCTTCCCTGATCACACCAGCACACCTTCATCTCCCTTTTGTCTCCCTTCTCTTATAGAACTTCTAGCCTATCTATACAATTTAATGAGTAATTGTTCTCTAATTCATAGAACACCAAGATGAAAGGGACCTTAGAGACCATCCAGTCTGCTCTCTCATTTTACAGATAAGGAAAATTGAGGCCTAAAGAGAAATGACTTACCCAAGGTTACACAACCAATTATAGTCAGAACCAGCTGGAAATTAAAAGAAAGAAATACATTTCAACCTTCATCTGCCCAGAGACAGCCCAACCAAAAATAAATAAATAAATAAAATAGACTCAGTTTCATGTAAATGCTGCTAGCTCCGTTGCCATGGATACCCCCCAATCATGAAGAATGACTGTTACTAGTTCCCATGGCAACCTGGAGGCCTCAGGAACATCCTGTAATTCCAGGCCAGACAACACATTTCAGTTCATGGGCACTGCCCACAGCTGAGGGTTTGAGAATAAGAGAAAAGGCTGCCATTCTCTTCCTCCAAGCAGAAGTGCACCCTCAGGGTGCTGGTGAGAGAAGAGAGCATAAGGACCACATGAGACAGAGGCTGGAGCCTAAGATGTCCAGAGGGTGAAGAATGCAGACAATGTCCAGCTGATTACCACCCATCTGATCACCAGGAATCAGGGCAAAGTGAGGAGAGCAGGGCTGAACCACTAACTCACAGCGTGCCGTTGTAAATCCACACAACTTCTCAGTATCACTGATCATAGAGGGTTAAGAAGGATGACCTGGAAGTCAGGAAGACCAGGTTCAACTTCCAACTGAGTTGCTAACTTGCTATATGATGATGGCAAAAAATCCCTCTCTGGATCACAGTTTTCTCCTCTTGTCAAATGAAGGAATTAGGTCGAACGGGTCAGTCACTTCCAACGTTAAGTCTCCACTAGATGTCTCTGAGGGATCTAGCCTGTGCCTGTGCAATTCAACATTTTTATCAGTAATTTCAATGAGCCTTAGAGCTTGTTAAATCTGAAGGTGACTCCAAAGGATTGCTAACACACTGGATGACAGTCAAGATTCTGAAAGATCTTAATAGACTATAGCCCTTAACTGAGCAGCTGGGTGGTGCAATGAATCCAGTGGAAGCTTGGAGTCAGGAAGATCTGAGTTCAAATCTCTCCTCAGACTTTCACTAGCCATGGGACCTCGAGCAAGTCATTTAACTTCCCTCAGCCTCAGTTTCTTCATCTGTAAAATGGGGATAATAACAGCACTGCATTGTTGTAAAGATCAAATGATATAATATTTCCAAAGCCCTTAACACAGTACCTGACATGTAGTAGGAGCTATATAAATGTTTATCTCTTCCTTTCTTTCCTTAGCCAACTAGAACTAGATGAAATATAATGGGGGATATCAACAATAGTAGTAATAATAGCGAGCATTGATGGAGCACTTTCAGGTTTACAAAGTGCTATACAAACATCTCACAACCTTCCAAAGTAGGTGCCATTTTTGTCCCCTCTTTACAGATAAGGAAACTCAGGCTGAAAGTTCACTGACTTGCCCTGTGCCACACAATTCATAAATGTCTGAGGCAAGATTTGAACTCAGGTCCTCCTGACTCTAAATCCAGCAACTTTGACCCATCGCACCACTTAATAACAGCAGCACTTACCTCAGAGGGTTGCTGTGAGGCTCAAATGAGAAAAAATGTATAAATCGTGCAGAGCAGTGCCCGGCACATTGTAGATACTATAGAAATGCTTATTCCATTCTATTGCGTTCCACCAGGATGGTGAGAGGATTGGAGATTATGCCATATAAGGATCAGCTCAAAGTAACCAGGCATGTTCCAATTATGAGATTCTGTCATTTTCTGAGATTCTCTGGTTCTAAGAGGAACACAGAATGAAGTACTTCTCTCAGTCTACATTTGTGGAGACCTTCTACAGAGGCTCAGTGGGGCAACTTTATCTCATTTTTTATTCCCTGCGGATTCCCTGGTGCCTTCTCTGATGGAGCTAACAAGGATTTAGGAAAACAATCCTGAGTCACAGCAAGAGAACAGAACCCATTCCAGCTAGGAACTTGGCTCCCTTTAGGGGTATTGCTCCTCCCTTCTCTCCCACCTGTATCCTAGTTCTCAGAATACTGGGTTTGGAGCCAGGAAGAAAAGGAGGATAAGGACTCCTAAAAGCTGGTATTATCATTTCCAGACCTATCCTATTAGAATCAAGATAACACCCGGTGATTAGCCCCCTCACACTCAGTGATGAATGCATAATAATAATCATTAATATTTAGTATAATAATACCTTCCATTTGTATAGTATTTCTAACTTTGCAAAGCACTCTCATAGGTATTATCTCATTTGATCTTGTGGCACAGAGAGGTTGTAACTTGTGTAAAATCACACAGTATGCTGGGGACAGAGTTAGGACCCAACTCTGGGCTCCTTCACTGAGGACTTTTGACTTGGGCCATGAGCTGCTGAGTTCTGACTCTTTTTGTGGCTACAGAATAGAATCATAGGCTTTTGAATTGAAAGGGACCACAGAGATCAATTCACCCGACTTATTCATTTTATAGATAAGTAAACTGAGGCTCAGAGATCAGCCCAACTAACTTGCTCTAGGACATTAGGAAAGGCACTCTTCCCTCTGGGCTAGTTTTCTCCTCCAATGAATAGATTAGGTTAGATGGACCCTTCCCCCATCCACCTTTAACAGTCTTCATTCTACATGCTGCAGGGATCTAATCTAAGTCCTGTGCAACTACTGGCATCACACTGATTCTCTTTCTGAAGGGTGCAAGAAAATATCTCTCACACCCATTCCTCCTGCTCCCTTCTAGCCATGAAAACCCCCATCCCCAAAGTCTTCCTTCTAGATTCCTTCCTCCTTGCCTATGGCTCCAAGGCCTCTCACCCCCCCCCAACCCCCCCCCCAGCTCCTCAATTCAGCCTTTTCAATTTCTCAGGCATGTGTCAGCACATCAAATCCAAGGTCTGAGAAGAAGAAAGCCAACCCCAGAGCCAACACTGAGCCTGTCAGGGAGAGAAGGGGAAGGGAAAAGCGAAAGGCAAACAGGGCTTCTTACGGAAAATACAAGCCGCAAAACTGCTTCTCAGACAGCCCGTGGCTGTCAAAGTCAACAGAGGAGACTTGGAGAAGGTAGGACAAAGACTGTTGCTCCAAATAAAAAACTATTGCATGAGAGGTAGCATAGTGAGGTAGTAAGGTTACTACTCTCATAATCTGGAGACCTGGATTCAAATTCTGACCCTGTCATTTACCAGGCTATGTGACCTTCAGCAAGTCCTTTGACCTTCACACACTTGTTTCTTTTCTGCAAAATGGGGATGTAAGCATTTGCAATGCCTACTTCAGAAGGGAGAAATCAGTTGGTAAATTGTAAAGTACTGAATAAATAGGACTGTTTATTAATATGGTTATGATTTCACTAAGACTTACAATCTCAGTTTCAAAGGGTCTAATTGACATAATTGGCATAATCTGTAGGGTTTTCCTTTCTACACACACATGCGGTTCATCTGGTCCACAGAGCCAAGAGTACATTTTCCAAGCATTGAAAAAATTATATGTATGTGTGTATGATTATGTGTGTATATATACACACACATACATATATGTATATTTTTTCTCTCTCTCCTCTGTCTTTTGCCTCTCTCTCTTTCTCTTCTCTCCTCTCTCTTTTTACCCTTCCTTTTTTACCATCCCTTTCTCCCTCTGTTCTTCCCTTCTCCCTTTCCCATTCCCCCCCAATCTGTCTGTCTCTCTCTGTCTGTATCTTTGTCTGTGTGTGCGTGTGTGTGTGTGTGTGTGTGTGCGTGTGTCTATCTGTTTGTCTGTCTATCTCTCTCTCTCCGGAGCTATTGAGATCTCCCTCAGTTCCATATTTATGCAATCAAATCAGAGGAAATAATGCCACCAAGGTCCACTTCAAAACTCATGGCCATATGGGCTGATTTTGGACAGATAATTAAATATTGAACAAATGTTGCAAGGCCTCCTCTGGAGTGCAGTGTCTAAAAATAACTGCTCTGCCCTGGCATAGCTCTGGAGTACAAGCACCATGCTCTCTCAATCCCTTCCTTGGATATTCCCTCCCGGCAGCTACAACTGATTCCATTTCAGTGCTAACATTGGGGGGAGGGGGGAAAGGGAAGTAGGAGAGGAGTTAGAGGAAGGACTCCATGGGACCCTCCCTAAAGGAAAACAAAACTCCAATTCCTCATGTGAACACCTAATGTTCTTGACCAGGAAAGGCTCTCCCTTTCCTGATATGTAAAGCAGCTAACCCTAGAAGGATAAAGGGGAAATTACTGGCTTTTGTGAACGTTTTTTAAAAAATCCCTTCATATTTGAGATATGTTTATATGGCTTGGTATGTGTGTGTCTGTATTTTAAATTATACAAAGACTTAACTAAGTGATGCATCAGATAGAGTACTGGGCCTGAAGTCAGGAAGACTCTTCTTCCTGAGTTCAAATCTGACCTCAGACACTTACTAGCTGTGTGACCCTGGGAAAGTCACTTTACCTGGTTTACCTCAGTTCCCTCATCTGTAAAATGAGCTGGAGAAGGAAATGGCAAACCACTCCAGTATCTCTGCCAAGAAAACCCTAAAGGTGGTCACAAAAAAGTCATCATGACTGAAATGACTCAACAACAACAACAACAACAAGGCTTAAAGGTTCAAATGAGACTTGCTATGGAGTCGGGCTCATGGCAAATCTTGTAGTTTGCCCACCATTGATTATTTGTGTAATAGAGTAATTACAAGAGCCCCTGGATCTTCTGGACTGGGTACATCAGGGGCCACACCATGGAGCATGTGCTGATTCATGTCTAGGATTCATCCCTTAGTGAAAAAGACCATAAGGTCCAACCAGGAGCCTCTGAACAGGCATCTACATCAGCAAGGGGCCCACCAGAAGGGGCCAGGGCAGGCATCACTCTCATGCAGGCTCCATGGGGATAGAGCTCCCCCATACCCACTCATCTCCAATGGCCTCAGTCTAGCAGATCAGAGGAACAATCCCTTCATTGCCCTCTACTACATTTGTAAAGAGCAAAGACTAAGAGTCAGGAAGGCCAGGTTTCATTCCTGGATTGGCCAGTAGCTAGCTGCATCCCCTTGAGTCAAATGAAGTAACCTTCCTAAGCTTCAGTTTTCTCTTTTGTAAACTGGGCTAGATTCCAGATCCAAACATTATACCTCCGTGTGTTACCTGGGTCATTCCTCTCTTCCTTTTAACATTCAAACATACATACTTCAAGCAATTACTGTATTCTTATCCCTGTTTTGCCATACTAAAGGTCCCCTCCAATCCTCATCTTAGTGTGAGGGAAACCCTGGGTTTTCATCAGCTTCTCTGACAGATCAGAAGCTCCCAAAGGTCCTCCATCTACTCGGCAGGAAGGACTTCAGATAGGAACCCAACAACAAACTTGTCCATTGCCTGAGAACCAACCAAGTTATGTTCAGAAAGGCTCCTCATCAGGTTGGCCATAAAGTGATGAATTTTTCAGTTACAGTAAATTACAAAGACTATGTAACAGAGCCTCAACATGTGCGAGAGGAAAGAATGCAGAATGTGGAAGGGAGGAAACTCATGCCCAGAGAAATTAAGTGATTTAGTGCCCAAGGCCACACAACTAATGAGGAAATCACTTATTAAGTGCCTATTATGCGGCCAAAGAAAGGAAAAAGACAGCCCCTATTGTCAAGGAGCTTACATTGTAAGGTAGATAGGTAGCCCAGTGGTTAGAGTGCTGAACATGAAGTCAGGAGGACCTGAATTCAAACCCTGCCTCAGATGTTTACTAGCTGTGTGACCCTAAGGAAGTCATTTAACTTCTCCCAGCCTCGGCATTTTCATCTGTAAAATGGGGATAACAGTTGCACTAATCTAGGGATTGTGAAGATAAAATGAGACAATACTTGTAAAGCACTTTGCAAACCTTAAAGTACTATAAATTGCTAGCTATCTAATAGAGGTGACTATGAAAAACAATGTACAAAAAAAGATATATACCAGATAAATTGGAGATAATCAATAAAGGGAAGGGAATAGCATTAGGGGGTTCAGGAAAGGCTTCCTATAGACCATGGGATTTTAGCTGAGACTTAAAGGAAGCCAGGAGGCAGAGATGAGGAAAGAGAGCATTCCAGGTATGGGGGCAGCCAGAGAAAATGCCCTGATCTGAGAGGTGGAGTGTTTTGCTCATGGAACAGCGAAGATGCCAGTGTCATTGGACTGCAAAGTATGTGCGGGGAAGTAAGGGAATTAAAACTCAGGTCTGCAGTCTAAGACATGTACTCTATACTTCCAATGAAATCCCCCCTGCTGCTTGCTCCATCTCCCCCACTTCCCCAGAGCATAGGGAAAATTCAAAGTTCCTACAATTTTATGAATTCTAACTGAGATGAAAATGACTCGGCTTTGTGTAGATAACAGAATATGATTAAATATTATCTACTCTCATCCTCATTTTCTGGTGCTACCTCTACTCTGGGAGTAAGACGTAGAACCCTGACCTCAGCTAATTGGCATGGTGAAAGAATGAAGCTGACAGCAGAAGTCAACAGGGTTGAGCCTGGGGGACAGGCATCTTAGGATCAGAGGATTTAGAGCTGAAAAGGACTTTAGAGATAATTCACTTCAACTCCTTCATTTGACAGAGGAACTAAGGAGGCCCAGAGAGGTGAAGCCATTTGCCCAAGGGCATACAGCTGTTAAGTGGCAGAGCCTTCTAAATTTCTCCTTACCAAGCTCAATGCCCACCCTGGGCAATGACATGCAGAGCTTATTGGAAACTGAGGGAATGTCAAGGATTAGCATTTATCTCTAGTATATGGCTGGGGTGGGAGTGGAAGGGTGGAAAGGTAGGGGTGGAGAGAGCCAGGAGACAAGTCTAAAGAAGTCTCCTATCCTCAACCCCCATTCTCTTCCCTTTACAATCTATCCTTTGGCAATGGTGCTCCCCCCTCTCAATTCTAACAATATGTCTGGTACTTTGCCAAAAAAGAAGGGAAAAGGTCCCTTTCAGTTGCCACACGAGAGTTCTCCCAAAACACACAACAGCTGGTTAAAGTTTTAGGCTCTAACGGGCTCTATTTCTGTTTGTAGCCAAGTACCTTTACTCTGTTTCCCAGTCTCAGACTAACACCCTCCTTCTGATCCTAACCACTGACTGAGTAGCCAGTCAATAAATATTATGTGCCAGGCACTGTGCTAAATGCTGGAGATACAAAGAAAGGCAAAAGGCAGTCCCTGACCCTGAGCTCACAATCTAATGAGAGACACTCCATGTAAACAACTATGCAGAAACAAGGCATATATAGGATAAATAGGAAATAATAAACAGAGGGAAGGCACTAAATTAAGAGATAAGGAAAGGCTTCCTATAGAAGGTAGGATTTTAGCTGGGACTTGAAGGAAGCCAGAGAATCCAGTATGGAAAGCACTACAGGCATGGGTAAATGCCTAGAGTTGGGAGACGGAGTGTCTTGTAGAAGGATCAACAAGAGGCCAGTGTCTTTGAATCAAAGAGTATGTGGAAGGATATAAAGTGCTAAGAGGACTGGAAAGTTGGGGGGGCAGAGGGGCAGACAGGTTATGAAGGGATTTGAATGCTTAACAAAGGATTTATATACTCGATCCTAGGGGAGCAACTGGAGTTTACTGAGTAGGGTGATGAATGGTCAGAGCTGTGCTTTAGGAAGCTCACTGACAGCTGAGTGAAGGATGGACTAGAGTGGAGAGAGACTTGTAACAGGGAGACCAACCAGCTGGCTATTGCAATATTCGAGGCATAACAGAGCCTGCACCATGGTGGTGGTGGCGTCAGAGGAGAGAAGGGAGCATATGGGAAAGATGTTACAAATATAAAATCGACAAGTTTTGGAAACAGATTGGATATGGGGGACGAGAGACAATGAGAAGTCAAGGCTAATATGTAGGTTGTAAGCCTGGGGGCCTGGGAGGCGGGTGGTGTCATTTATAGTAGTAAGGAATTTAGGAAGGGGCGGGGAGTTGGAAAAAAAGAAAATTAATCCAGTTTTGGAATGCTGAATTTAAGATATCTACATCCATTATAAGATGTTGGCTGGAGGTCAACAGAGAATCATGAGAGCTGGAGAGGTAGATTTGAGAATTATAAGCCTAGAGATGATAATCAAATTCAGGGGATCAATAAGGGAAATAGTATAGAGAGAGAAGGGAAGAGGGCCCAGGACAGAGCTTTGGGGGACACTCAGAGTTATTGAGGGTGAGATGGATGAAGATCCAGCAAAGGAGACAGAGAAGAAGTGGTCAGATAGGTAGGAAAAGCACCAGGCTTAGAGTAGGGTCATAAAAACCTAGAAAGAAGAGAATATCAGGGAGAAGAGGGTAATCAACAATGTCAAAGGCCACAAAGAGGTCACAAGGGATGAGGATTGAGAAGAAGCCATTAGATTTGGCAATTAAAAGATAACTTTGCAAAGAGTTTCAGTTGAGTGATAGTCAGACACCAGACTGTAGAGAGTGAAGAGGAGAGTGACAGGAAAAGAAGTGGAGGCACCTTTCACAGACTGCCTTCTCAAGGAGTTCAGCTATTAAAAGCAAAAGAGATATGGGATGATAGCATGAATGGATGAATCAAATGAGGGTGTTCTGAGAACGGGCGAACACATTCACATGTTTAAAGGCAGTAGGAAAGCAGTCGGTATAGAGAACTTGGAGATAGGTGAGAAAGTGGGGATGATAGAGGGGGCAGTCTGTGGGAAATAAGAAGAATGGGATTTCTTGTGTATGTACATGGGTTAGCCTTGGCAAAGAAAAAGGCCACCTCTTCATATGAGACAGGTGAAGGAAGAGATAGTGGCAGAAGGCATTGGAGCAGTATGAGATAAAGAGGAGGGAGCTCTCAGTAAATCTCTTCAATTTTTTTTCAGTAAAATATGAGACTAGGTTCTCAGCTGATAGGTTGGAGACAGGGAGAGGCTTGAGAGATTGAAGGAAAGATAAACAGGTTTGGAAAAGCTTCTATGATGAGTAGAATAATGACTTAATTAGGGTGTTGTAGATTGAATACCCCTTAACTTAGGCACCCACCTAATGAAACCCCTCTGCCGACTAACTCACAGATTGGGCTATTGGGCATAAGGAAGACAAAGCAAGAAAGTATAGATGGCCTGGTTTAATCTATACCCACTGCTGAAGACAGACTTCAAGATGTGACATCATGCATCCAAGGTCACCCAGTGAGAGTAATGGGCAGAGACAGGTATAGCACTAGAGTCTCTTGATTTTCTGTCCAGTGCTTTTAGAAGAAAAGCTGTTCTCTTTTTGGATGAGATTGTGATGTCATTGATGCAAGAAGCTCTCAGTGAGGAAACCCCAACTAAATCCTCTGCCATATATGGTCTTTGAGTGCCGAGTAAGGGGTGCTTCAGAAGTCGCCTTGCCCAGGTCTTCCTAACTTGAAGTCCAGCTCACTATGCACTATACCACCAATACTCTTGCCAGGCTCAGCTCCTGCATATCCCCCTTCTTCAGGATACTCATCCTGCCTTTCACTCCCTACTCCAGGAGCTGGGGTAAGAAGAGTCAGCACTTCCATATTTACTGGCATTATCTACTTTCTAAAACAGTAGTGTCAAATTCAAATAGAGAAGTGGGCCACTAAACCATAAATAAGGTTCCCTGATAGATCCCCGAAGGATACTGACTGAGAAAATCATATATTAATATTACCTATTTTCTATTGTATCTTTATTTAGTTTGCTATCTATTTCCCAATTTTCATCTGGGTCAGGCTTCATTTAGCCATGGCTGTGTTTGACACCTCTGTTGTAAAGCATTTTCACAATAAGGTGATCATTTAATAGTAATAACTGTAAGAATAATAGCTAACATTATACTTTTAGTGTTTTTTTTTTATTATTAGAAGCAATCAGAGTTAAGTGACTTGTCCAGGATCTCAAAGCTATTAAGTGCCTGGGGTCAGATGTGAACTCAGATCCTCCTGACTCCAGGGCTGGTGTTCTATCCACCACACCACATAGCTGCCCCCTTTTAAAGTGCTTTCTTTACAAATAGTTCATTTTATCCTCACAACAAACCTGACTCCAGGCCCAGTGTTCTGGTCCTGTGAAGGAGCCCCAGGAAGTGAGAGGGGAGATAAATTAGAGAGGCAAGGTGGTAGCTGTCTGTGATCTAAGCCTTCCTCTGCTACTCACTACCCATGTGACCTTGGGACAAATCACTTTCCTTCTTTTAGCCTCACTTATTCATCTGTCAACTGAGAGAAATGATCTCTAAGGTGGTAGAGTAGAAAGATTGAATTTGAAGTCATAGGACCTGGGTTCAAGTCCTGCTTCTGATACTGACTGCCTGTTTGACTTTAGACCACTCACTTACCTTCTCCAGCCCACAATTTAATTAACCCTAAGAAGGGGAGGGTGAACTAGATGTTCTCTAAGGTCCTTTCCAGTTTTAAATAGATGAGCTTAAGAGCTCTTCCTCCTCTAAATCCTTTAAGCCTTACTTTACAGATAGACAAACTAAGGCCCAGAGTGGGGAAACGATGCACCCCAGATCTGGGAGCTATCTGCTGAGGCCCTACAGTCTAGCCTGCCTTGCTTCCTTTTCTGGTCAATACTCAGAAGAATCACATAATTTCAGAGCTGCAGAGAACAGAAGCCATCTAGTCCAACCCACAATGAAGAAGGATCTCTTCTACAATAGATCTGACAAGTGGTTTACCAATTTTTGCTTAAAAGGCACATGTGACAGAGACCTCACTACCTGACAAGTTGGGGCACTTCCTATTTTTAGAAAGTCTTTCCTTATGTCAAGTCTTGAGGTGGAGTCAAACAAGTTTCTTACCTCTTCCCAAGACAGCCTTTCAGATGCTTAAAAACAACTATTAGATTCCCCCTAAAACTCTCCAATTCTCTAAGCTAAGCCTACTCAGGCAGCTAGGTGATGAAATGGATAGAGCCCTGGGCCTGGAATCAGGAAGACCTGAGTGAATCCAGGATCAGGCACGTACCAGCTGTGTGACCCTGGGCAAGTCTACCTCAGTAATGGGGATATGAATAAATAGCTCCTAGTCACAGGATTGTTATCAGGATCAAATGATAGAGCACTTAGCCCAATTCCTGGCACACAGTAGACATTTAATATTTCCTTCCCTTCGGTCCCTTTGACTCATCTTCATATGAGCTGAAATTGGGGCTCTTTGGCATTCTGGTTGCCCTCCTCAGATCACTCTTTAGTATCAATGTCCTCACAAAAAATATGGCACCTAGTACTAGATAGACTATTGCAGGTGGGTTCTGCCCAGGACACAGTATAGCAGGACTTTTCTTTCTCTAGTCCTCACTTTTTGCCTCTTAATGTACACAAAGATTGTATTTGTTTGCTTGTCCACCATATCATACTATTGACTCACATTAGGGTAATAAAAGTGTAATTCAATGAAATGTTTCATTCTTGGCTTGCTCTCAGTTTACCTGACTCCTGATCTTGGTTCAGATGCATGATTTTCCTTTGATCAAGGTCCTGCATCAACTTTATATAACTTCTCTGTATTCTCAGTGAGTCTGGCACCATTAATAACAATGGCAGGTCCAATTTCTATGGTAATTTTACAAAGTGTTTTCCTTACAACTGTACGAGATTGGCTGTATGAGGGTTATCACTATCATTTTGTAGAATAGCAATCTGGGGCTAGGAAAGATCATACCCAAAGTTACATAACTAATAAGTCCCCATTTTCGCCTCTATGAAATTCAAGGGTTGAATTTCAAGGGTTCAAGACAGTCTCTAAAGTTCCTTCCAGTTCTATGAGTCAGTTAATAGTGAAGCCAGAATTTCGACCAGGTCTCCTCACCCCAAATCTGGTGCTCCTTCTCCTGGAGCATGCTGTTTGGATGCCTCCCCATCCAAGTAAAATGCAACCTGAGTAAGGTCCACAGGTGTTGGGCCCTTGCCCAACTCCTGAAACCAGGGGAGGCAAAGGCAGCAAGAGGCCCCCGGCACAGAAGATCTTAAAAAGCAAACAAATAAAAAACCTGTGGAAGAGAACAACCTTCCCGGAGAGGAGAAGACAATACTCCTGGATAGATTTGTCACTGTGTGAAACAGAGGTCCAGATTCAAATAAAAAAAAAAACCAGGAAAATCTTGATGGGACATGTTTGGCAGGATATGAGTCAAAACAGGGCAGCAGGAGGGAGGTAGGCCACTGAAGCAGGAACTGAGAGTGTTGAGACTGGGCTCTGTTCCTTGGCCTCCTGTCCTTAGTGGGAGAGCAGTTGGGGGGTGGGGGGGGTTGGATAGCAGCTTCAGGCAGGTTCTGTAAAAACTGCTCGGATATACCTCCTCCCTTCCTTGACTTCAGACAAACTGGCCTAGTCATTGTTCCCAGAACCCATCAGACACATTCCCGTCTCCATGTCTTTTCTCAAGCCATTTCCCTTGTCTGAAATGCCTTCCTCCTTCCAAGTGTTACTTTTCATTCAGTGATAATAACAATAATTATCTTTTATATAGCACTTTGCAAAGAGCTTTACATATGTTATCTCATTTGATGCTCGGAATAACTGTGGTGGGGGTGGGTGCTATTATTATCCTCATTTTACAGATGAGGAAACTAAGGAAGGGAGAGGTTAAGTGACCTGCCAAGCATCACAGAGCAAGTAAGAGTGAGAAAGCATTTTAACTCAGGTCTTCCTGACTCTGAGTCCAGCATTCTACATACTATGACACCTAGCTGTCTAGCCACAATTTAGCTGAAGCCCTATCCTCCTGCTTCTCCACTAAGTCTTCCCTAACTGTCCCTCACACAATCCCTTCTTCCTCCTTAGGACTCCCAAAGCACTTAATGGACATGCCACTCACTAGGCCCTCTTCAGACTATCTCACATTGTGTTTATTAGTTTTCTCTTTGTGTGTATATGTCGTGTCCCCCAAAGTAATCTGTGAGCTCTCAGTGGTCTGAAAACAAGCCTGTGTATCCTGCCTTCCTATACAACATGAGTGCTCAGTAAACATGGGGTGGTGATGACTACAGTAGAAAATGGTGGGACTGATGAATTTCTCCTACCCTATCCATGAGAACTGGACCCCATTTACCCATTGGCTGGTGTTATCATTTTACCCTGTATACCGTCCTCACTTCTAATCCTGACACTTTCAGGTTCTTTCTCTCCCCCTTCCCCCATTCCTTTCTGTCCTAATCTACCTCATTTGAAAGACCAAGTTTTTCCTAGTTAAAGAGATTGAGGACTAAAATCTCAACTCAGATCCAAGACCCTGGGGGGTGAGGGTGGGGAGGAAATGGGAGGAAATGAGAAGGCTTAGAGACCCTACATTGATCCAAAAAAAAGCCATCATGGTCCTGAATGGAAACTACAACCCTTTATTTTTCAAGATACATCCCAGCCAGGCTTTGACCAACTGATCTCAGCCACAGGGTAGGGGAAGAGTATCTCAGAAATCACTGGTCACTTTTCCTATCCCTCTGCCTCTAGAAAGAACCTTCTAGCCAACCTTTTTCATCCTCATTTCATAGAGGGGAAACTTGGGTCCAGAAAAAGAAAATGACTTACCCACACATTAAGTGCCAGAACTGGGGCTCATTGAGATGACACCGAAATCACTGACTCAGTCACTACATGAAAATATAATAGCTACTACAGACCCAATCCTCCCTCCTCCTTGGTGCTCCTCTCTCTCCTGCCCATCACGCTTACCTTGCCTGGCACACCTTTCTAAGCAACTCCACCCACTCCTCCCCCCTGCCTTGACTCACCATCCCATCTTCACCAAAGACAGTTAAACGGGAAGGTGGGAGTCCTGGAGAGATGAGTGGACACAAAGGCAGGCATTGGGAGGGGACATCAGCCAGCTGGGAAGGAAAGAGTATGGCTTTTCAATCTATGGTCAGTTGCCCTAGTATAGGCCAGTTAAGCCTTTATAACCATTCCTAGGCCTTCTTGTTCCAATGCTTACAAAACATTTTCCTCACGAGCTTTACTATCCCCATTTTACAAATGAGGAAACCAAGGTTTCATAGAATTTAAGTAACCTTTGGGATCAGATGATTTTAGAGCTAAATGGGACCTTAAAGAATATCTGGAAGGGAAGAATTCATGACCAAACAACAGAGAGCATTAAGAAATATAAAATGGATAATTTTGATTATATTAATTTAAAAGTTTTTGCACAAATAAAACCAATGCAACCAAGATCAGAAGGAAAGCAGAAACCTGGGAAACAATTTTTATAGTAAGCATCTCTGATAAAGACCTCATTTCTCAAATATATAGATAACTGTGTCAAATTTATAAGAATACAAGTCATTCCCCAATTGATAAATGGTCCAAAGGTATGAACAGGTTGTTTTCAGACAAAGAAAGCAGTGTTATCTATAGTTACATAAAAATGCTCTAAATCACTATTGATTAGAAAAATGCACATTAAAACAGTTCTGAGGGTAATATGAAAAGGAACATGATAAGGAAAATGATAAATGTTGGAAAGTATGTGGGAAAATTGGGACACTAACACACTTGGTGGAGTTGTGAACTGATCCAACTATTCTGGAGAGCAATTTGGAACTATGCCCAAAGATCAATCAAACTGTACATATCCTCAGATCCAGCAATACCACTACTAGGTCTAGTTAAAAAAGAAAAAGGCAAAAGGGGCTCAAAAACTCCCAATTTAAGAGTCTGATTTCCTTACTCAGAGGAGCCAGCAAAGCCTTCCCTTGAGAAAGAATAAGAGTGCATACTAGAGTTTGAGCTCAAGATCTTCCTTGAACCTCTTACCCAAAAATAACTCTCCACCAGACTGACCAGGGAGTCATCAGCACTCCAACCTGAATATGTAAAATGTATGTGTAGAAAGGCACCTTGGAACATAGAATGTCAGAACACGGAATGTCGGGCTAGAACAATAGCTCCCATTTACATTACACACATTAAGCTATATAAAACACTTTAGTCACAACAACCTAGTGGGGGAAGTGATGTGGGTATGATCATTCCCAAGGGATCCATAAAAAAATTAGCTCCAAGAACTTGAATGTCTTGATCAGGGTCACAAAGCTAGTAATATCAGAACCGGGCCTCCTGACTCTGTGACTTTATTGCACCCTGCTGCCTCTATAACATGGAACTTTAGAATACAGAATGTTAGAGCTGGAATGGACCTTAGAGATCATCTAAGACAACCAGGAAGGGGAAGAAACTTGTCCAAGATCACCTAACTAATCATAGCCCAGCCAGTGCCAGAACTCCAGCATCCCTCCTCCCAGGGCAGCACTCTTTCACTGTACTCATTGTTATTCCCAGAGGTAATCCTAAAGCACAAACAATTTGAACCTTGTTCCCCATTCCTGCACCTCCTCCCCACCCTTCTACCCCCGCCTAAACATACTGACACACAACCTTTCTTCTAAGTTGGTCTCTCTGGACCTTCTAGGTTATCTCCTTCCTCACTTAAGCCCCAGGAAAAAGAGGACCCGTTCAACTCTCCCCACCACCCTAGATAAATGTTTGAATCACAGAAAATGAGGATCTTGTTACTGGAAAAAAGAAAGCTTGGTTCCTCCTCCCTTTTCCCACTCCATCACCAGCTGTCCTCTAGTGTGAGAAAAAAAGTTTTCTCTTTTTAAGGATGTATAATGAGCAGGAAGAAAAGTTTCCCAAACTCTCAATCTTAGCAGCTCTGACCCAGAATTGAGAGGGGGGGTATCAAACAGGGGTATCTTGTAGCCATTAATCCCCCTAAAGGCCCAGCAGCCCCCTCCCCAAGGACCGGGATGATTTCATGCCTCCCTCCAGCAGTGCCCTCCAGAAGTCACAAGTACACACACACACACACACACACGCACACACACACATGCATGCACGCACGCACGCACGCACAGAGTCAGTCAGGAGATGTTAGAGCCAGAAATGACCTTTAAGGCCATCCATTCCACCATTCCTCAGGTAAGAAATAGAAGTCAAATGATATTGTCAAGGTCCACCAAAAAGTGGATGGCAGAAGAGACTTCCATTTCTAGGCCAACACTCTGTTTAGTTCACCTTATTGATTGCAGATGGAATGTCACTAACCAGTATGACTCTCTCCCTAAGGGAATCATTGAGGTTTTCCCTTGGTTACCCACTCCAGGATATTGAGGAGTAAAGGGTGATGGGAGCAAAGAAAAGAAAAAGAGGTAATCAAAACAGTGGGATCTCAGTAGCAGGAGATGGTGAGATGACTCACCCTAAGCTAGCTGATCATCAACCACCCTGCCTCTTTTTGTATTTCATACCACAGACCACTAAACTGAGGCCAAGAGAGGTTTTAACAATTGGCCTCAGAAGTCACTAAGCAGCCAAGAATTCCAGATGTTGGTGTCCCCTCCAGCCAGCTTTCAACACCAGTCATAGCATCACGGAGTCCTAGAATTATAGAACTTTAGAGGTAGAAGAGATTGTGCCCTATCCACTCATTTTCATACATGAGTAAACTGAAGACTTTAAGTGATTTTAAATGATTTTTCCAAAGTTCATTCAATGAGTTGGGTGCAGGTGCAGTGTGCCCACAGTAGAAAGAACACTGGCTTTGAAGTCAAAGCTTCTAATTTTAAAACCCAGCCCAGTTATTTATTACGGTATGCCTTTGGACAAGTCCCTTCAACTCTTCTTTGTCCATAAAAGAAAGGTGTCTGAGTGTATATAATCTCAGGCCTCTTCTAATTCTAATTTTATGATTTGAACCCAGGTCTCTTGACTTCCAGCCCAGTGTTCTTCACACCATAATGTGTTGCACACACCCACCCCACCCCCATCCTCACCAGACAGAAACCCATTGTGTTGGTCTCTGTTTTGAGGCAGCTGCTGATCAGATTCTGGGAAGCAGAAGGGGTCATTACAGGCAGAATGAAGACTGAGCCCTCCCCAAGAAGGAGAGTATGCTGAGGAGGGAGGGAAGTTGCAGGATAGGGATGGCAAAGAAGGCAAGCTCTAGTTCTATTACCCCGGCTGGCTGGCCTGTTTCTGCTCCTCGACCGACTCCTCTGTCTCTGCAGACGCGATCGCCTCAGCAGCCGGTAGTAGTAGGATGGTCTCCCAGCACTTTTCCTGCCGCCAGCCGACATACTGCTCCCCCTCCTAGAGAGCCCCTAGCTGCCGGGTCTTGTCAACAGCTGCCCCCCAAAGGGGTGAGGGAACTCAAGCCAGCTCTTCAGGAGCTAGGGGCCAGGGGATGAGGAGGACAGAACCCTGAGCCCTGGGCACACATTCAAGTCAGGCATCGAGGACCATCTGAGAGGTCTTGCTCTACATCTCAGCCCCTCTGAGGTAGAGCTCCTGGACCCCCTGCTTGCTCAACTTAACTGCCCTGTTAAACTGTGGAAACAAATTCTTCCTCCAACGATAAGCCTGTTGGAGTTGGAAAGGGGAAGGCAGAGTTGGCATTGGCTCCCAGTTGAATGAGAAGGGGGTGACGACTGAGGAGGGGGGAGTAGGTAGCCGGAAAGTCAGTGTGGAAGAAATCCCGGACTGGATTATTGTGTTGGTTGAAACAATGAGTTTGGCCAAATGGGACTCCCCCTGGAGTGATGCCCATAAGGGGAGGGAAAGGGAAGGTTCTATGCCAAGGAGATGCTTGTTATGGTGTGGGAAGGTTATTGGTGAACAGTTATCATCCTTCCCCTTCTCATCATTCCTCACCAAGAAAGGTCCCTTCCAACTCCAAATTCCCAGTAATTCTAAGATTCTATAACTGTATGAATGGTACTCAGAAAAGAAGCATGATCTGTTCAAAAGGGCAGTGCATTTGGGGTCAAATGGCCCAAGTCTGAACACTTGCTGTTTCTTAGTAGCTGTGTGACTTTGGATAAGTCATTGCCTCTCATGACGTCTCAGTTTCTTCTCCTGAAGGATAGAAGGCAGTAGGAATAGCTGATGTCTAGGGTCACTTCCAACTTTAGATCACCTGAGTCTAGAGTGGTCCTCCATTTGATAGTCTCCAGATCCAACTATTTAAAATGTCTCTCAGACTGTCTAATAGTCTGTAGGATAATGCTAAGAAGAAGGCAAGACAGTGAGAGTGAACTGACTTTGGAAGGTCAATCCCTTCTCTGAGCAGGGGTTTTTAACCCGGAGTCAGTGAACTTTAAAAAAAAAAATTGATAACTGTATTCAATATAATTGTTTTCCTTATAATCCTATATGTGTTTTATGCATTTAAAAATATTCTGAGATGGGATCCTTAGATTTCCCCAGACTGCTGGAGAGGCCCATGACATAGAATGACTATTCTAGAAGGAGGCCAGGCTGGAGTTTAGCAATCATCACTAACCAGGGTCCAAAGGCTGAGGATCAAACCTTGTGAAAATTTGGCACATTCACACTCCCACACATATAAATCTTCAGAGTAGGAAAAACACTAGCTTTAGAGTCAGAGATTTGAGTTCAAGTCTCGCCTCCATTGCTTACTAGCTATGTGACCTTGGGCCAGTCACTGCCATTCTCCAGGTTTCACTTTCCTCTTCTGTGAAATGAAAGGGTTGGACTAAATGATCAAAAGTCCCTTCAGCTCTGAATCCTGTGTGCTCTACACATGCGTGCATGCAGGCAGGCCTGAGGTCTCGAGGGAACCATGAAATGGGAAAATTTTTGTTAGAACTTGAATGAACAGGGGCAGCTAGGTGGCGCAGTGAGTAGAGCACTGGCCCTGGAGTCAGGAGGACTTGAGTTCAAATCCGATGTCAGACACTTGCCACACTTACTAGCTGTGTGACCTTGGGCAAGTCACTTAACCCCAATTGCCTTGCCTTGCCCCCACAAAGAAAAAGAATTTGAATGAACAGAGAGTTAGACAATACCAACCCCCACTCTCACCCCACAGGAACCTTTTTGCCGTACCTGTTCAGAATAAATAATGGCACACCCCATAGGCTGGGAAGTGGATCCAGAAATAAGGAAGCAAAACATCCAGGGAAAGAAGGGAAGAGAGGATGGGGGTCACAGGCAAGCCAGATGGGACTCATTTTTCAGCTTAGGATTTAAGAGCATTCTCAACCTGCTTTAACTATCTTTCAGATTGATGGGTGATAGACTAGGTACCACTACACATGCTATACACACTTAGGTGAAATGATCTAAGAGCTAGAGGGTACCTTGGGACAGAGTATGTTGGAGGCATAAGGAATCCTAGAACAAAGAATGCTAAAACATACACTTGTAGAAGCCATCTAGTCCAGCTGCTTCACTGTATAGAGGAAGAAACTGAAGTTCAGAGAGGTGGTAAATTCCTCATATATCAAATAGAGATAACACTGGTACCAGGGGAATGGAAGAGGATAACCATTTATTAAGAACCCACTATGTGTTAAGCATTTTACAAATATAATTTCATTTGATCCCCCAACAACCCTATGAGATAAGTGCTAGTATTATCCCCACTTTACAGTTAAGGGAATTGAGGCAGACAGCACTTAAGTGACCTACCCAAAGTCATACGGCTACTAATTATCTGAGGCTAGATTTGAACTTAGGTCTTCCTGACTCCAGGTCCAGTGCTCTAACCACTCTGCCACCTAGCTGCCTCTACCTACCAGCTGTTTCTCAGGATAATTAGAGGAAAAAGATTTTGTAAACCTTAAAGCACTACAGAAATTTAAGCTTCTGTTATCACTGCTGTCCAAAGTCATACAGGTAGCCAATGACAAAGCTAAGATTCAAACAGTTCTTCAGATCATGCTTTCAATTAAACTTAAAGATACTTTAGTAGGAATATTTCAGCTACAGCTCAATTCCATGGTAGAGCTGACACTAGAGAGAAAGTACAGGAAGAACAAAATCTTCTTGGCATTTTGGGGGAAAGAGGGAACAAGAAGCTAGACTCTGGATCTTCCAACAGCCCCAGAGGCTCAGGAAAGGGCACCTACTTAGTGAAAAGATAAGATATAAAAAGAAGCATATTGTTTCTACTCCAGGTAATCTGTCTGCAAAATTAGGTCTCATATGAGAAAATTACAGAGAGGTAGATCTCAGCTCAATAGGACAAAGAACTTCTTAAAAAGTAATGCTTTCCTGCCACAGAATGGGTTGCTTTAAAGGGTAATGAGCTAATCATCAGTATAAGTATTCAAGCACAGGCTAGATGACTACCTATCAGGCACACAGTAGAGAAGACCCTTGCTTAAAGAGTTAGACTAGACCAGTGTGCCCAACTCAAATAGAAATGGGAGAAACAGCAACTAAACCATACATGACAATCCCTGCAGGCAGCACACTGACTTAGAAAACCACACACTAACATGACCTATATTTTATTGTACTTTTATTTATTTTGTTGTATATTTCCTAATTACATTTTAATCTGGTTCTGCCACTGGAGACACCTCTGAACTAGATGGCCTCTGAGGTCCCTTCCACCTTCAAAATTGCTTCAGCTCTCCTACAGTGCTGGCCTATAGGAGGTACCTGGCAAAAGCGTGCTAAGCGTGTCTAAGATTCTCATGGTTATTACAACAGACGATGATAAAACAACACAGAAAAAGAAATTTTAAAGGGGGGGAGAGCATCTTTAAAAGAATCCAAAGTAGAACAATTTAGCACCTCTTTCATGCCTATATAATTCACACTTTTCAAAAAAACTACTCCCTATCCTCAAGTTTCTGACATGATCGTTGCTTTTATTCCAACATAGTGTCCCCAAGTTAAGAAGTAAGACAACTGAAACCTGAACCCAGTTCTCTTAATCCGATCTTCATCTTGTTTCCACTGCACTTTTCTGTTTATAATGGAAAGATTCCCTCTCTCTCACCTTCAGCAGCCAAGCAGCCTTTGTGTTCTGCCCATTGTTCCTTTGCAAATTACTAAAAACCACACCTGTTATTCCATTCCCATTATTCCTGGACTATTATAGTATTCTCTTGCTGCCCTCATAACCCCAGGATCTTCCCACTCCAATCCATCCTTGAGAAGATGGCAGGGTATTATTCTAAAAGTAGTGTTTTCATACTATTCCTGAGTAAAAGGAGTGACAACAGGAGGAGGAGTGCTGTTTCTAGAGCATTTTAAGGTTTACAAAACATCTTATTCACTACAATCCTATGAAGTAAGCCAACAAGAATTATTGTTGTTCCGTCATTTCAGTCCTGTCCAGCTCTTCATGATGCCATTTAGGGTCTTCTTGGTAGAGATACTGGAGTGGTTTGCCATTTCTTTCTCCAGTTCATTTTACAGATAAGAAAATTGAGGCAAACAGGATGAAGTGACTTGCCCAGGGTCACACAGCTACTAAGTGTCTGAGGCCAGATTTGAACACAGAAAGGTGAGTCTTCCTGACTTCAGGTCCAGTAGCTATCCACTGAGCTGCCTAGTTGTCCATAAGTACTACTGTCTCCACTTTAAAGATGAAGAAATTGAAGCTCAGAGAGGCTGTACTCTGACCAGACTCACCAAGTCAATAGGTAGCAGAGAAAGGACTCAACCTTGAGCATTCTAAAGTTAGCATTCTTTCCCCACTGTCTGTCAGGAACCTTAAATGACACTTTGCTGCCTGACATATAAAAGCCAAATTCCTTAGCCCTCCACAACTTGGCCTTTTCCAACCTTCTTGTCTTCTATTCCCTTTCACACAGCATACATGCTGGCCAAACTATCCAACACATGCCATGCTCTTTCTCATCATACCTATTTGCTATTCTCACTCCTTAGGATTCAGGCCCAGCTCTAGTCACACATATCCTTGTATAAAGTCTTTTCTCACTACCCCAAGGTCACAGTGAGTATTCTCCCCTCGGGATTCCTATACTTCTTCTCACCTGTGCTGCTCATTGGGCATTCAGCATACTTTCTGGATAGGGTTGGCTATCTGGGTTACATATAAAACCATTCTCTCCCAATAGTCTCTGATCTCCTTCAGTGCAGAGAACCTCCTTTTGTATTTCTCTGCCTCCCACCCTGGAGCTAGGAACATTAGATTATGGAATCAAAAAATTGTGAGATAGAAAAGATTAGAAGATTTTCAGTCAAAACCCTTCATTTTTATATATGAGAAAAGAGAGGGTCAAAGCTGAAGTAATTTACCCAAGATCCCACAGCTAATCAGTTACAAAGCTGGGATTCAAAACTCAGTGTCCTGATTATAAATCCAGTCCATTACACCAGCTGCCTTTTTTCTTTAAAAGTACTTAGTTGATGTTTACTGAATTAAATGGAACTCAAATTTCTCTTACCACATAAGAATTTCATCCTGGCCTGCCAGTAACCTGGAAGGAGGGTTCCCTTGGGAGTTTCTACTGTACCCTGACATCGAGAGCTCCTGAGGTGGCCTTCAGTCTGGCCAGGCATGAGAATACTCCAGATCCCAGACTCTGGGCAACATTCCAGGCCAGGTTTTACAGTCCCTTCTCCCGCCTGTCAGTGAGAAGGGGGGCAGGACATGACAAGGTCAGGTCAGGCTGGGGAGATCACAGCTGGATGGCAGGCGGCTTTCCCTGTACCCTAACTCCTCCATACTCATCCCTTTCCCCACTCCCCAGGTAGATAGGGCAGCATCCCTAAGTGCTAGAATCCCCAACCAAAAAAAAATGATCACACATTTAGAGCTTGGAACAGAGCTAAGAGCTTGTGTAGTCCAACTCACACATTTTATGGACAAGGAAACTGCTGAGACCCTAATGGAGAACACTGAGATCCTAATGGGCAATTGGCTTGAAATCTGCCTGAAATAGTTCACTTTGTTGGGCTTCTTCCCTCCATGTCTTCTTAGGGCCATCAGGCAATTGAGGCAAGAAGGGTACTGAAAAGAGCTTTTGGCATCCTCTCTACCCATCCATAGAGAACTGCATAATTACCACTTTGGTCCTTGGGGTTTTACATTGTCCTCTCCTTGAAAACTCATCACTCCTTTCCTTCCTGGAAGGGTCATAAGTTCATAGGATATGGGGCTGGAAGGGACCTTACAGTTCATCTCATTCAGCCCTTTCATTTAGCAGATGAAGAAACAGGCACAGAGAGATCACATGACTTGCCCAAAGTCACATAGCTAAGAAGTGGCCAATCCAGGACTCAGAAACTATAAGAAACTTTAGATCCCATCAAGTCCAACCCTTCCATTTTACAAGTGAGGAAACTGGGACCAGGAGAAGTAGAGTGACTTGCTCATGATCACACAGGTTAATAAGTAACAGAAATAGAATTCCAGCCTGGATCACTTGATACCATATTCAACAATTGTTCTACCATACCACTCCTGCCTTTCTTTGAGGAAAAAGAGAACACTACACAAATGTGTTCTGTCTTCCCAGTTGTGTGACCAAGGACCGGACTAGCCAGTTGCTCTGGATCTATCAGAAATGATCCGCATGCCCTCAAAACCCAATTATTCACAAGTGAATTATCCACAGCCCATTTCAAACAGCAGGTCCATCTCCTCCTCCCCTCCCAGACAGGAAGAATAGCCAGATTGAAGCAGGGTATAAAGAAAGCAAGGAAAAGGGGCCCCGCATCCCGAAGCAAAGGGTAGTTGGGAAGAAGAGAGAAGAAATGACTCAGAACTGTTTTTCCTGAGAACAGCTCTGGTGTAATTCTCCTCTTCTGCCTGAGGGGGCTGGGTTTGGGACAAGGGAGGCCCTGGTACTGAATCGCATAGTAATAGGGGCAATATGAATGGGGAGCCACCTTCAAGGAGAGGAGCAGAAGTTCTCTGAAAAGACACAGGTTTTCCCTCTTCTGCCTGATGAATTAGGAAAGCCAACATCTGGCAATAATTCAGTAAAAAGGAACCAGCCCTTTCTTCCCCACCCCATCCCCCTCTCCCTATTCTGTTCCCTGTCTCCCCAACCCCTAGCTTTCTTATGTTCCCAACAGCTTCACAGTTTTCACACAACACAGACCATATAGCCAGCAGGGACCTTAGAAATCATTTGATAGAGAAGAAAACTGAAGCCTAAGGAGTGTAGTGACTTGCCTCAAATCATACAGCAAGTTATTCAAAAGAGCCAAAGTCTATGGACTTGCCCAACATAATAGGTGTCTGGAAAAGCTTGAACATCACAAGATTTCTGAAGCCTCGAGCCAGGCAGACGAAGGGGAAATAACTACACAGATCCTCTGTCCCCGTCTAAACAAAAGAGGCCAAAGCAGACCAGCAGGGAGGTTCAGGTTACTGTTGGGGGCCTAGAGAGACAGCCAGTCTAGGTCTGCAAGGCACACTGAACAGCTTCCTGAATCTTGGAATGAGGAGGGGCCCTGGCCCAGACCCCTGCTGCCCAAGGACATTGATGGGGGATGGGGAAGAGGATAGGTAACAAGGAATGTGGAGGATGGGGGAGTCTAAGCCAGCACTAGTCCTGGCTCCAAACTACCAAGGTAACATTACTTTTCATATTAGAGGTAAAGGAAATGATTTCCCCAATAGAAAAGTTCTGGCTATATTTCTCCCTTAATACCTCCTTACTTCAAAGATCTGTGATTTCATTGGCTGCTCCTTCCACTAATGCATGCCCTCTGTACCTTAAGTAAGGTATCTTCATGAGTTTCCATAACAAAAAATAATCCATCCTGCAATGGACAACCAAATGATGATGCTCTCTCTCCCAACTTTGCTAGACTAGTGCTGGGAAAATAAGAATTCACAGTCCACTGCTAGGCCAGATGAAAACAGACCTGTCAGAGCCTAGACTGTGCCGGTAGAGACTTCAAGACCCAACAATCACATGCACACTACAAGGAGGCATCAGAAGATGACTTCCCTGAAGTAATTTAACATCACTTCAATTCTACAAACATTTCTGATCACCAGTTATGTGCAGGATTTCATAGTGATTTGACACCAGGACCAAGAGGAATATGACCCAGTTTCAGGCTCCTTGTAACTCTTCATGGAAGACAGGAGGCAACTTGGTGTAGCAGAAGCAGCACTGGATTTGGAAGTCTAATGATTTCTATTCAGATCCTTGTTCTGATGCTTCAATTCAGTATAGTTCAGCAAGCACTGAAGTGTCTACTATGTGCCAGGCACTGTGGACTTAAAAACAAACAGCCCCTCCCTTTGAGGAATTTATATTCCATTCAGGGAATAATGATGATAATGGATGATGATTAATGGTGATGTTAGTGTTAAGTTTAAAGTTTGCCAAGTTCCTTATACCTGTTAACTCCTTCGGTCTGCACAACCACCCTCTGAAGTAGGTACTATCATTATTCCATTTTACAGATGAGGATATTGAAGCTCACAGAGGTTTCCTGATTCGCCCAGGGTTGGAAAGAAGGGAACAAACGCTTATCAAGTACTTATTTTGTGCAAGGCACTGTACTAAGGACTTTACAATATTATTTCATTTATACAATATTATTTTATTTGTATATAATAAATATTATTTTATTATACAATACTATATTTCATTTGATCCTCACAATGACTTTGTAAGATGTTATCCCCATTTTACAATGGAAGAAACTGAGGCAGATTGAGGTTAAGTGTCTTGCCCACAGAAAGAGCCTGAGGTCATATTTGAATTCAGATCTTTCTGGCTTGAAGTCTAGTATGCTCAATTGTATACATATCACCTAGCAACTTCCAAACCCATATGCACATAAGTACAAGTATATAAATAAAAATATAAGTATACAAGTAGATCAATATAAATATAAGTACAACTATATGAGATAAATACTAAAGTAGTTTTTGGTTTTTTTCTTTTTGTTTTTGATGGAGTAAGTACTATAGTGTGAATGGAAACAAGGGGATAGATTTGAGAGATGTCATAAAGGTAGAATTCACCAAGATTTGACAACTGATTGGATACAGTGAATAAATGAGAGTGGAGAAACAAGGATGATTCTTACATTGTAACCCTGGGTGACTGGAAGAATGAGGGAAACCACAACAGACATAGTGATGTCAAGAACCAGCATTTGAATCCAGGTGTTCATACCCCAATAGGAGTGGGCCTCCTACCATCTCACAGAAGTGAAGAACTAATTGATTATCTGATAGTCTCCTTCCCTTCATTATCAAATGAAATAACATTTGCAAAGCACTTGGCATAGTGCTTGCCATACAGTAGGCACATAATAAATACTCATTCCCTTCCTTTCATTGATCAATAGGATTTAAGGTTCTAGTGCCTCTGACTTTGAGCTGCTAAATGAAGTCTAGTAGAAGAATGCTGTTTTGAAAGCCAGATGTCAGTCAGTCTTATCCTAGATAAAATGTGTATTTTCTAGGCATGGCAGAAGGGAAGGGAAGGCCATGAGCAAGGAGAAAGCCTTAGTGGATATAATGTAGTAGGCTTGGGACAGGAGGGCAAAGCAGCTTATATGTATGATCTAAGTAACTAACTAAGAGGCAAGAGAGGGACACGGAAAGAGGAAAAAGAGAGCTCTGAACATATTCTTCACCAGCTTCCCAAATTTCATATAATCCTAGAACTGACAAGGATTTTAAAGGTTATCAAGTCTACTCTAATTAATTTATCCTTTCTACAATGTCCCCCAGCAAGTGGTCATCCAGACCCTTCTTGAATACCTCCAGTAAAAAGGAAATTCATCTATGAGACAGTCTGTTCCATTGATCAACATCTAGTATCTTTGGTATTTTCTTATTTAGCTGAAATCTGCCTTCTGGTCACTTTCTCCATCTTAGACCTAGCTCTTATCTGGAACTAAAGGCTGGACCACATCATAATGCCATGGTTGAAGAATTAGTCAGAACTGATCTCTGTGGCAGGAGCCCAGCATCGGACATGATGCCCAAAGATGGCCAAGATAGTGCATCCCAAACTTACTTAAATGGTGATGGAAAAAATACTAGAAGGAATACCACCTTCCCCAGTAACAAGGGGACCAGCCAGATCTCAGTAATCAGGCTTGGAGAGTGCACAGAACAGATGGTCTCATAGAAAAGTTTGTTCCTTCCTTGGAAATAAGGAAGGAGACAAAAGAAATTAATTAGGCCTTTAAAATGACAGTATCATAGCCCCTTTCCATACTCCCTTCAGTCCAACCTTCCTTACCCTTTGAGTAGAAACTTCCTTTTCTCCCACTTTCTCCCTCACCCAGTAAAGAAGGAATTAAGCTCCACCATCTCTTTGGCCTGGTTGTATCCATTTAAGTGCCTAATCCACATAACAGAAAATCATTTATGAATTTACTAGAATACCTGAGGCAATCCCATATAGCCAACATTTGTCCTTGCTGGCCCCTGCACAAGATACCCCATCTCCCAACTCTGGGCATTCTCACTATTTCTCATGCCTGGAATTTTCTCCCTTCTCATCTCTACCTCCTGCCTTCCCTGGCTCCCTTCAAGTTCCAGTTAAAATCCTACCTTTTCCAAGAAACCTTTCCTGATCCTAGTTCTCCTCTCTTGAATATCCCCAATTAATCCTGTATATATTTTGTTTGTAAACTGTTGTTTTAATCTTGTCTCTGTCATTAAGCCTTGAGGTTCTTGAGAAAAGAGTTTATCTTTCATGTTTCTTTGTAACCTCAGCTCCTTAGCATAGTGCCTGACACGTAGCCACTTAATTAATGCTTAGTGACTTAATGACAGTATATTCTATTGCAAAAAACAGGAGTTAGCACTACCTCTATAGCTATTTTGTGGCCTAAGGCAACCTCTTTAGGCTACAAGCCCCTAAATGGCAAAGAGGTGCTCATTAACTAAGAGATCTCTTCCAATTCTGAGATCTATGATTATATATGTACCTTGCATTCTCCCTAGCAACCCAAAGCAGCATCCAGGCAAGCCTATGGCCTTGGCCAGGGCTATCCCCTAAGGCAGGGGTGGGGAAACATCAGCCTCAAGGCCATATGTGGCTTTCTAAGTCCTAGGGTGTGGCCTTCTGAGTGAGTCCAAGTTTTACAGAATGAATCTTTTCATCAAGGGGATTTGTTCTGTGAAGTTTGGATTCAGTCAAAGGGCCACACTTGAGGACCTAGAGGGCCACGTATGGCCTTTGAGGCCACAGATTCCTCACCCCTTGTCTAAGGTCTTAGCACCTGTTTCTGTCTCCTCCTGCCCACAACCATAAGGTACAGGTCCCATCTGCGTGTCCCAGTCAATACAGTGGAGTTTGACCTCAAGACTGCTGGCTCTGCCTTACTTCTTTCTCCAGTATCAACAAGGCAGAAGCATTCCATCCAAAATGCCTATTTTCCCTTTCAGTCTCCATTACCCAGCTTTCAAAAGTGGGGCATTATATATGATTCAATTATAAAGTTTGGTTGTACATCCCCAGTTCCCTCTCTTTCCAGGCTTCTTCCTTGAACCACACCGCCCCCTTTATCTTTTTTTTGTAATCTCAAGGCCAAATGCAACTATGATAGACATTTATCCTTCCCCATTTCAACAGGATCTTGTAGGAAAGATGTAGATGTAGATGGTTATGAATCTAAATAGATGACTTCTAATATCTTTAGGCTCCTAGTTTATTAAGTTTAAATAGTTGGACAGAAGAGTCTTTGAGCAGTACTTTAAAACTTTGAATTTCAGTAAACAGGGATCTTAGAGATGAGTGTGCAACTTCACACTTTATGCAATGATCTCATACAGATGCCGTTTGAACACTTCCAGGAACAGGGTACTCACTCTCTCCCAAGGTTGCCCATTCTACTATGGGTCAGGTCATATTGTTACAAAGTTTTTTCTTCCTACACTCTGTAACTTCTACTCATTGGTCCTAGGGTCTTCCCTCAGAACCAAGCAGAATAAGCCTGATCCTTCTTTGTCTATGGGATACTTTTAATTACTTGAAAATAGTGGTCATGTCCCAGGTCAATAACATTTGCTTCAGGCTAAACAGCCCTAGTTCTTTCAAATGATCCCCATATGGTCATATCCTTGGTTGGACAAAGCTAGACTCTGTGGCTTCTCTTGGTTCCTGCAACCACTGACACTGATCTCTCTACCTAAAGCAAAGAAATTCAAACTGAGGGCCAAAGAGTATATAGCAGATACTGCCTGGCAACAAGGCAAGAAGAAGCTGTGCTCTGGGGGCCAGAGAAGTCCAAGTTCTTGGATATTAATAGCAGAAACAGAAGTCAGACAAAGGCCTAAACAAGTTCTTACTCATCTCAATAGGAGTCAATGGTGCTATATTGAGAAGCATATAATGTCCAAAATGATGGTAAGTACAGTACCATGTGGCTCAACCCTAATCACACCATATGGAGTATTGTGTTTAGGACTGGACCCCACATTTTAGGAAGGATGTTGATATGTTGGATTGTATCCAGAGAAAGACAGCCAGGATGTTAAAGGGCCTTAAGACCATACCATATGAGGATTAGTTGAAAGAATTTGAATGTTAAGCCTGCAGAAGAGAGAAAACTTACGGGGATCTAAGAGCTACCTTCGAATATCTGAAGGGTTGACATGGGGAAGAGAAACTATATTTGTTCTGCTTGTACTCAAAGGGCAGAACTAGGAGCAGTGGGTGGGAGGTATAGAGAAGTAGATGTCAGCCTAATGTAAAGAACAATTTCCCGGTAATGAGAGCTATTAAAAAGTAGAATGGGGTGCCTCAAAAACTAGTGGGTTCCCCATGGATAAGGGTGTTCCAGTGAAACACGGAGGAAAGAGGCTTTCTACTCAGATAGGAACTAGACTAAAGATCACAAAGTCCAGTACCCCACTCCCATGCGAGACTCTTCTGTACAGCATCCTACATAAGTGGGCATCCAACCTGGGTATGAAAACTTATGGCAAAGAGGTGCTCATTAACAAGAGGTCTCTTCCAACTCTGAGATCTATGATTATATGAGTACCTTACGTTCTCCCTAGCAACCCAAGGCAGCATCCAGGCAAGCCTGTGGCCTTAGCCAGGACTATTCCCTAAGGTCATAGCACCTGTTTCTATACTTCTCCCCTTGCCCCACCATAAAGTACAGCTCCCATCTGCATGTTGCAGCCAACACAGTGGAACTTGACCTCAAGACTGCTGGCTCTTACCTTTATTCTTTCTCCAAAACAACAAGCCAGAAGCATTGCATTCAAAATGCCCATCTTCCCTCTCAGCCTTCATTACCCAGCTTCCAAAAGTAGGACATTGTGTATGGTTCAATTACAAAGTTTGGTTGTGCATAGTTGTGCCCAGTTCCCTCTCTTTCCAGGCTTCTTCCTTGAACCACCTCTCCCTCTTCATCTTTTTTTTTTTTTTGTAATCTTGAGGCCAAATGTAGTCATCTGTGAACAATTATGGGCTGGCACCAGTCAGGCTATGGAGAGAAAGGAAATGCTTGTTTCTTGCTGAAATGCACTGCTTTATACACAGGGGCGACAGGGAAGAACTCTCCTTGAGGACTCTGCCACATCTTCTTAATGCCAGCTAGATCTAGGCCTAGCTTGAGAAAGTCCCTTACCTTGCCAGATCTTATCAATTGCCTCATCTGTAAAACATGGAGTTTGGGCTTTATGACTACTAGGATTCTTTCCCATTTTAACATTCTATGTTCTAAAGTTCCTTCTAGTTATTAGTTTTTAACATCTGGCAAGTTCAAGTTCCATGAGTTCTATGACAGATCAATTAACAAACATCTACCTTGCACCTGTGTTAGCTAGTCTTGTGCAAGCCATTGGAAAAGGATACAAACAGTTGCCCTGGCCCTGAAGAAATTTAAAATGTATTTAGGGAGAAAAAGATACCTGGGAAGACATAGTAGGTAACAGTCCATGTTTGTATGATACATTTCCAATGGGAAATATAGACAGTATTTGGTAGCAAAAGCTGGAAACAAAGTGGCTATCCATCACCTAAGAAATGTCTGAACAAACCGTGACATTTAACATCATATTACATTATTGCACTATATAAAATGATAAATACGAAGAATTCAGAGAAACTAGGGAAGACTAGTGTAAAGTGATGCAGAGTGAAGTAAACAGAAACAGAAAAACAATATACACATAAATGGAAAAACAAACTCAAATGAAATTGAACACAGTAACTAAAATGCCTAATCACAGCCCCAGGGAAGAGATAAGGAAATACTCTTTCTCCTTTCATTGGAGAGGTGAGGGCTAACATAAACTGACACATGCCAGCAGTATCAACTGGTTTTACTTAACCTATTTTCTTTGTTCAATAGGATGACTTACTGGGTATATTTGAAAATGAATGGGTTGTAAAAACAAAAGGCATCAATAAAACTTTCATTAAAAAAAAGACAGTATTTTGTGTGAAACACAGGGGAGGGCTGGAATGGTATGGAACTGGAGTTGGGTCTGGAAAGATAGATTTAGAAAGGAGGGGGAAGAACATTTTAGGTGGGAGGATGATGTGAACAAAGGCAGGAAGGTAGGAATTAATCTAGGATATTTGGGAAACAATGAATCATAATAGTGGCTCATTTCTATAGTGCTTTATAGTTTTAAAAAACCCTTTTCTCACAATAATTCCATAAGAAAGGTATTTCAGACATTACCATCTCTATTTTACAGATGAAGATATGGCTCAGAAAAGTCAGTGAAGAACCAATTTGGTAGAAATAAAGTTAGAAAGACAGGGATATGTGATTTAAAGCTGGAAGGAGCCTTAGTGATCGCCTGTTTCAAACCCCTCATTTTACTTATGGGGGTGGGAAAGTGGGGGGAGGGAGAGACAGGGAGAGAATGATGCCTCGAAAAGTGAAATATGTTGCTCAGGACCCATAGCCAGTATGCAGCGCTGCTGGGATTCTAACCCAAGGCAAATGCTAGTAGAAATTTCCTGTACAATATGGTGTTCCACTATGGTAGGGCAAGAAGAGGAAAAGCTTTGAAATGCCACACTAAGGCTAGAAAGAATCAAGGTTGAAATTCAGCTATTGGGCTAAACTATAATTTGCTCTTCTGTGATGGGAGAAACTATAATTGAGAATGAGCAGAACCCAAGGTGGATAAATGGTATTAGAGAGAACAGGGATGAGGAAGCTGGTGACAAGGGAGCCCAGAAGGGGAGTACTGAGAAACAGAATTGGTGACTGCCTCTCAATTCCTCCTTGAGCAGCTTAGATTACCACTCTCCCCCGCCCCCCAAATCTCCTAGAAGGAAGAATTGCTTCCTTACAGAGGCTTAGGCTCTAGTAAGATGAGGAAAACAGGACAACATCAATTACATGGAACTAAAAGGGAAACTAACCTTTTAAGCTTTCTGTAGACCCTGCTCACCTCCACCTTCATTGGGTGAGCACAGGACTCTCCGAATGACTAAGAAGAAGGCAAGTCAATACCAAATTAACAGTAGCTTGCTGCCAGGGAACTGTGGGATCTCAAGAAAATAGGAGGTGATCACCTTTCAGAAGCATCCGGGCATCAACCTCACTCCACCCCTTACTCTTTTAGCTGAATAGGATGATAAAGCTGAATCGCTCAAGACTCGGGTCTGTTTAAGTGATGTTATAAGCTTTCCCTTAGTCACTCATACGAAGATCTCCAGAAACCACAGAAGAAGCAGCCAGGAGAAGATAAAACTAAGTAGGGGAGTATAATCATTAACCCCTGTATTTGAAGTTGTGCCCTGGGAAAGAGGATCAAATTTCTTCAAGGTATAATAGGAAGGGCCCCAGATTCATAGTCAGTAGACCTGGGTTCGAATTCTACTTCTGATATGCAACTTTCTATGTCATTCCCCCAAGCAGGTCACTTGACTTCTCTTGGCCTCAATTTCTTTACCTGTAAAATGAGAGAGCTGTACTATATAATGTCTAAGAGGGTCCTTTCACCTCTAAATCTGTCATTCCATAATCATATATACAAATATTAGAGTTGAGAGGAGGAGCTATAGAGAGGCAGAACTCAGCTCTGTATAAAGAAAAAATCTTGCAAAAGTAGTGCCCTGCAATGAGAGACTGTTTAGGGAGATAGTAAGTTCCCGGTCATTAGGAATTCTAAGTATCAGGGTAAAAGGAGGAGATCTAAAAGCCCAGTCAAATAACCTTGGAGTCTCCAGACTGAAGGAAAAGAAAGGGGTTTTTGACTGGATCATGGGGCCAGAGAGACTGTGATCAACTTCTTAACCTCCCAGATAACGGTTTTAAAATTGGATTCAGAAAGCTCTGGATTAACTATCTTTATACTATACTTTCCCTACCCCCAAATAAAAGCAAGAACAATATTTAGAGTATTGGGCAACAAATCTAGACTCTCCAGGAGCATACCAATCCCTGCATACTTCCTACACTATGGATGGGGGAAGAAGGGATATTATTGATCTGCATTTCTGAAGGCACAGCAGTGCAACACTTTTTTTTGTAGCATTACAGCTGAATTCTTGGGTCTTAGCAGAGACAGACAAGGTAGGGATATGGGGAGGGGGAGTCTTCATTTATGACCCCTACCAGAATTCTCTCTATTAGCTAGAAATAAAAAATAATCAAATATCAGATCTGAAAAGGGCTTTTAGAACAGAAACTGAACACAAAACATAGAATATTAGAGTTGCAAGGAACCTGAGAAATCACCTAGTCTAATGTGGGAAATTCAGGGTTGGCTAGCTTTAGTGACTTTTTAGTATTAGGGCTGGCGTTCGAACTCTGTAATTCAAACTCCAAGTTCAACCACAACACTTCCAACTATACCGGAATGACTTGCTGATTTGTAAAAAAAAAAAAAAAAAAAAAAAAAAAAAAAGGAAGGAGAAGGAAATAAGCCTTTATATAGCATCTACTACGTGCCAGGCATTGTGCTAAGTGCTTTTACAAATATCTCATTTGAAATAAACTGAACGGTCAATACCTAGTTTAAAAAAAACACCCCACATTTACCTCAGAGAGTAGGAACAATAATTTCTCCCAGGCCCATCTCTTCTCCCCTCCCCCTCCAGCACTACCCCTGGGTTTCATCTGGAAAAGTCACACAGCAATAGGAAGGGCTTGAGTGGGCCACATTCCTCAGCCTGTTGAAACAGGAAACAGCCAAAGCTCTTAGCTCAAAACTGAAGAAAAACAAACAGAGAGGGTCCCCTAGCCTGCCCATTGCCCCTCTGGCTGGGCCCCACGTGGCCCTGCTTCTGTGACTGACCTCAAGGCTTCTACTGGGGTTTGGCAGGCAGGGAAATTAATGATTCACACATTGCCCGGGCCGGAGAATCTGTGGTCTGGAATACGGCCACAGTTAAGCCTGAAGTGAAAAGAGGGCTGGGGTGGGTAAGGGGGAGGGAGGACAGGGAGACTGCAGAGATGTTCAACATAGGTTGATTGAGGCCTTGGTCACACTTCAAGGTGTAGATCATAGGATCATAGATTGTTAGTCAGAGGAAACCTCAAAAATTATACAATTCAACTTCTCCTCTCTTATTTTACATAAGGAACTGGTGAGCCAAAGAAAGGATTTGACATTCCAATGTCACACAGAGAGTTAATGACAGAGCTATATAGTAAAAGAAATCACAGAAGGAAAGAAAATTGCATGTTATCCATTGCTATTATATGCCAGGACTGTGCCAAACACTGAGGGTATAAAAACAAGTGAAAAGACAGCCCCTGTTCTCAAGGAACTTATATTCTAATGGAAGAAGAGAACATAAATAGGGTACTGAGAAGTAGGGGCAGGGAGGAAGGGGGTGGGGGAAGACATGAAAGTGCCCTGCACAAGGAGACATGGCTGTGAGCCAGAACAGCTGAACCTCCTGAGTCTTTCTCCAAAATAGAGACTCCAGGAGGATCTCTCACTAAACAATGCTTCCCTGTAATTTTTCTCCATTGCTCCCAATTCTACCTTTTGGGGACAAAAGGACATTTAATCTTTCTTCTTCATCACAGTTTTTTAGACACTTGTGGACAGCCAGTCCTTCAGGGAACTACAGCCTAAAAATCTGAAAAAATTATTTGATTCTGAAATATTCTAACTTTGGGAACACTGAGGATAATTAGAGTCATAGGATAAATAGGGCAAATCCCTAGGGTATGACTAACCCAATGGGACTAATAAGACAAAACAAGCAGAAACTCTGGAAAACAGACATCTGCCCCACCCCATGCTTCACTCCCCAAGTTCCCTGACCTCTCCACACACACATATGAACACACTCTCATAGTAGCCAAAGGCCTTACCAATATCCCTTAGCCTTCGGTGCAAAAGAGAGCATGGAACTGAGAGTAAAAGGATCTGGGTACTCACTCGGGCTCTGCCACCAAAAAAGCAGGGAGATTTGTTTTATGCCATGGAGCCCTGTGTAGCTGTGTAGCCCTATGCTAGTCACTTCACCTTTCTAGGCCTCTGTCTCCTCAACTATAAAATGAGGGGCTTAGACTAGATGATTTTTAAGTTTCTTTCCAGCTCTTACATTCCATGAATACTCCTCTGATTTGCTAACTTGGTCCCAAATGCAATGAGTTTCATTATATATCACTTCCAGTCTTAGAGGATTCCCCTCAGAGCTGGCTGGCACCTGATTTAAAACCTCCTCCAAAAAATGAACAAAAGCATGAAGATGCTGCCAATGCATGGAAGCAGCAGGTGTTTTCCCAAGAGGGCCAAAGGCTGCTAAGAATAGTCCTAAGCCCCATAGTCAATGACATGGTATGTATAGATCTGACCAGAATCTTTAGAAATGGAGAGGAGGTAAAGAAGGCAACTGATATTTTGGAAGGCATTGCTCTCTCCAGACTTGGTGTGAGGAGTAGAGCAAGGAAGTAGGGCACACTGGCTAGAGTGGCTGAATTTTCCATCTTTGGGCCAAGCCCTGCTAAGAATTTGCTTCTTTCTCCTCTCTTCTCCTCACTAAGCATCTGACCCTGAAAGTCTCCCTTTCATTCAGATACCACAGATGCCATAGCAATAACCACCAAGAATGTCTGAATGGCAAAACACTTTCACATCCATTTGAGCTAGAGAAGAGCAAGATTAGCTCCATTTTACAAGTGAGGAAATTGAAGCACAGGGAATCAGAAATTGTTAAGAGCAGAAGGGGGCTACAGAATTTCAGAACACAAAATGTTAGAAGTGGAAGACATCAGAAAAGGTATTAGAGCTGGAAGGAACCTTAGAGATCATGTAGCTTGTCCCCTCCTCCCCACCTCCCATTTCTAAAGAGAAGGAAACTGAAGACTGAGTGACTTGTCCAAGACCACACATTGTCTTTCTGAGAGCACTCTATCTCAGGTCCTTTGACTTCTAGACAGGGAGCTTTCTACTGTCCCACTTGTACACCTAAGTACAGTTAGCTCCAATCTCGTTCATAATTTTGCAGATGTAAATGGGCAAGGGAAGATGGCAACATAGTCTAGTTGATAAAACACACACACAGACACCCAGACACACACACACAGAGTGCCAGGATGCCAGGATACTTGGATTCTATTTTTTCCTGGGCTACTTTACCTGAGCTTTGGCTCAAAGCTTTCAACAGTCTATGCCTCAGTTTCTTCAGCCCATATAATAGATCCAAAGAGAGGAAGGATACCCCAGAGGGAGGAAAGAGCTGTTATCCCAGGGTGATGAGTGTCTTGTTGTCAAAGGTATCATCACTAGAACAAACTCAATCTAAAATTGGTGCAGCTGACCAATTACCCAACCCACCCACAATCTCTAAATCCCCAGGCTATAGGGATCAGAGAACTACAGCTACTTTGGGGAGATAGGGCTGGGGTCAGAGGGGACAAGGACTATAAAAAAGTTATTTCCTCTAGTTCATCCTAATGAGATATGCCTCTAATCAGCCCTGAAGAGGGAGCAAGGGGTCTCTATCAGGAAGTATAGCATTGTTGAAAGACCTACGACCTATATGTTGTAGTGAAGAGACCCAACTGGCTCTGATACTTGTGTGATGTGGGCAAGTTACTTCCCTTCTCTAAGCCTCAGTTTCCTCATTTTTACAGTGGGGACAATGATACACTTCATTCATTTTAGGATATTGTGAGAAAAGTGTTATGTAAACTTTGAACTCTGTAGAAATTGAAGTTACTAACTGTTCTCTTTCCTGCCAAAGTCACTCTGCGTATTCATTACAAGTTCATTTTTATGTGTGGCTAAGGACTTGTTCTGGGCTTCACATCTCCCACTTGCACCCAGAAAACATGCCCTGGGTCCTCAAACTCCAATGCTTATTGCACCTCACATTCACCTAGGGAAGTCTCCAGGCCACTCACACACACCCTAGGGATGTTCAGTGTATTTCACACTCCCTTCAGAGACCACCCTGAACCCATACCCAGCCTCTTCGGGGAAAACCCCAGGCCCCAAACCTCCTGGGCACTGCCAAGGAATCCACAGGCCCCTGGACCACCATCATTCTAGGAACCAAGTCAAACTCCACACCACTTTTTTGAGGTAATTCAGGACCCTACACCCCTTCTGGATGGCCCCAATCCCTACATACCCTTAGGATGACTCTGGGTGCTTTAGGAAGAGACAGCATGTTCTTCATTAACATACATAGTGCCATAGACAAGATAAGAAATCACTGGCCTTCCAAAGAGAGAAAAACCCAAGTTCTTCAGAAGCCAAGGGGCAAAATAAATGCATACATACATACATACATACATACATACATACATACATACATAAATGAAAAACCAACAACAACACCAAAAACTTGCCAGGGTGGGGACAAAGTTTACAAGGCCAGACTATTCTCCCAGTCACCAGCCTGTAGGCAAAACTTCTTTGTGCTCCAGCTGTTTAAGGGCCAGGCAGCTGCTGCCCCCTCCTGGGAAACTCCAGCCAGATACATTGACTTGATTCTGGGAATCTCATAGAAAATTCTTCTCCTTACTGGAGAAGCCATTCCCCACCATCTCTTGGTGGCAAGGCACTGCACAGGTTAAAAACCCAAGAGGAATTCTTTTCAGTGATCTTGCGTAACTTGCTATAACCAGTGTGCTGAAATGGGTTTGACTATTTTCCTTTAACCACCATCTTTCACTGCCATCATCATTATTCCTCACATCTGGAACAGTCACTAAACATTTACAAAGCCCCTACTATGAGCCAGGCACTGTGCTAGCTGGGGATACAAAGAAAGGTAAAAGACAGTCTCTGCTCTTGAAGAGTTCACAATCTAATGGAGGAGACAAGATATAAACAATTATGCACAAGCTCGCTACATATAGGATAAATAGGAAATAATCAACTGAGTGAAGAAGGCACTCAAATTAAAAAGCATCATGAGAGACTTCCCGTAGAAGGTGGAGTTTTATCTGGGATTTGAAGATAGTCAAGGAGGCAGAGATGAGGAGGGAAAACATTCCATGCATGGGGAGGGTGCAGAGAGGGGGCATCCAGAGAAAATGCTTGGAGTCAGGAGATGACAGTGTCTTGTGTCACTGAAAAGGAAGGCCAGTGCCACAGAATACATGGTGCTACTGGGGGAGGGAGATGTGAAAGGCGGAGGGAGGGCCTTGAGCACCAAACAGAAGATTTTATGGTTTTTTTCTGTAGGTGATAGGGAGCCAATGGAGATGATTGAGTAGCTGTTTATGTTTGTCCAAAATACTACTCCCTCCGTTAATGATCTTCATAAGCATATTAGAGCTTAGAGCACAGAACCAGAGCCTCAGAGTTGGAAGGGACTTCAATGGCCATATAGTCGAACCCATACCTGGCTTAAAAACACTGTCTATAACACAAGATCATAGATTTAGAGCTGGAAAGGATGTGGGAGACTATCCAGTCCAACTCCCTTATTTTATCAATGATTAAACGGAGTGGTTACGTGACTTGCCCAAAGTCATGGTGGCACGTAGGGATTCAAAACAAAGTCATAAGATCCTAAACCCAGCACTCCTTCCCTTATGCCATGCTACCTTGTAACAAGTAGTCATCAAGCTTCCACCCAATGAACTATATTGAGGAAGAGTCCACTGCCTCCTAACCCATTTAGAATAGCTCTCTTTAGAATCAAATGAAATAATATTTGTAAAATGCTTAGCATAGTGCCTGGCACATAATGGGTTCTTTATAACTACTTGTTACTTTCCCTTCTCTCCCCCCTCTGCTTATTTGTTACTTTTCCTTACTTAAAGTCAAATTTTCCTCCCAGCAACTTCCATCCATTTAATTGCTCCTAGTTCTATCCTTGGAAGCCAAGCTGAGCAACTCTCCTTCCCCATGGTTACCTATCAGATACTTGAAGCATCCTACACAACCATCTCTGTCCCATGTCTTCTCTCAGTACCTTCAATTTATCCTTGAATTTCATGATCTCTATGATCTTTATCATCCTGGTCACCCTGTAGATACCATCTGGGTTGTCAACATCCTTCCTAAAATATGGTGCCCAGAAATGAACATAGGATCATAGACCTATATCTAGAAGTAGCCTGAGAGGTCATCTGGTCTAACCAACTTATTTTATAGATGAAGAAACTGAGGCCCAGTGAGGTGAAGTCACTTGCCCAAGGTCACACAGATAGAATGGCTACAATACTCTGAATGTGCTCTGATTAGACCGTAGTTCAACAGGATTATCACCTTCTTCATTCTATATCCTTCAGTTCTCTTAATGTAGCCTAAGATTGCATTAGCAAAAATTTTTGGCTGCCATAACATACTATTTATGGATATTGTGCCTGCGGTCCATTAAAACCACCATATCTTTTTCAGACATGCTACTATCTAGCCACACCTTCCCCCATCTTGTACTTGTAGAGTTGATTTTTTAACCCAGTTATAGAAATTTACATTTATCCTTAGTAAGTTTCGCATTAGATTTGGCCCAATATAGCCTATCAAGATCTTTTCATTGCTCCTGCCAACACTGTCTCATCTGCAGATCTGATAAGCAGACTACCTCGGACCCTGGCACAAACCTCAGAATGGAGAGGGACCTTGGAACGTAGAACAGAGAATACTAAAACTGGAAGAAGACCAGCCTGAACTAGAAGGAATGTTCTGGGGAATGATATTAGAGAACGATGCATAGGTAGATTTAGACCAAATTATCGAACACTAGAAAAGCTGACAATAGCAATCTGTAAACTTCAGGAAAGACAGAGAAGAGGAAAATAAAAGAAGACCAGACAGAACCTGTCTGAGGGGGCCTCATGTATAGTGAGCCCATAGTTAAGACAGAAGAAGCTAGGCAGTCCTGAGGCTGTTAGCTCCAAGAAGGTGGACAGTGGGAATAATCTGAAAACAGAGAGATCTAGGGGTTGAGTGAAGGTAGGGCACCTCAAGGATTCTGCAATACAGCAGAGTTATTCAGATCAGCTCCACTCCACCCCACCTGCCAACCTTATCTCCCACAATTCACACCCTCTACTCCAGCCTGACCTGCTGGTCCCATGTGGCCCACATATGCCAAGTTCATTCCTGTCTCTGCATCTTTGTTTATGTTGTTCTCTTCTCCTGTGAAAAGCCTGCCAGTCCAACCCACTAAGAGGCATGGTCACTTAGTGAAAGAATGTTGAAGTAAGTAAGACCAGGGTTTGAGCCCTGGACTCTACATCTTTCTAGCCCCTATGACCTTGGGCAAATCACTCATCCTCTTTGGGCCTCAATTTCCTCATCAAATGAAGTACGGCTAATAATACTTGCCCTGTCTACTTTACAGGGTCATTGCGAGAATGAAATGAGATAACATATTTGCAGATACTCTTATTTGTAATTACGAAATTATGATTTTTAGGTATTCACACAATGCAACTGCTCCAAAGCCTCCCAAAGAAAATCTTGCTCTCTCCACTATCCCTCCCCCCACCCATGAATAAGTAATAGCCTAGAATCTTTTTTTCTTGCAGGTTTCAATGCTTTTCATCCCATGATATATAGTCCATCAAATAAATTTTCCCATTATATTTCAAACACAGTGTGCTGCCTTTCTGCCCTTTAATAATATATTTGTTCCGTTGTTCCTTGTCCCCAGAGAAATCTTAAGCTTCCTTCCAATACAGAACCTGCAAGTAGATTGCCATTTAAAAAACAACAAAAAAACCAGAAGATGCTGCAGGTTGAAACTTTACAGCTAGAAGTAGCCTACTACTTTACCCCAAGGTGGCTCCAGACTCACTTTATTCTCTCTCCTTTAGGGACAAGAAACAGTTGGGATTGGGTTGAATTTGCCAGTCACAGAATATTGGAGCTAGACAGAACTTTAGGCCTTATCTAGCCCAACTCCCTTTTTGACAGGAGAAGGTAACCAAGGCTTATAGATATTAAATAACTTGCCCAAGGTCACACAGGTAATAAGTGAAAAAGAGCAGGCGCTTCAAACTCTTCTGATTCCCAATCCCGGGCTCTTATCACTACACAACACTGTTATTAATTATTAATCCAACCTTTCACTTTACAGAGGTGGAAATTAAGGCCCCCAAAGGGAAACTGACTTGTCCAAGGTCATAAAGCATATAAGTAGCAGAACAGGACTTAAAAATAGGTCTTCTAAATCTGTTACACTTCTCTATTGATCAATATACATTTATTAAATGCCTATTACACTGCCAGGAATTCTGCTAGGCTCTGCTGAGCACAAGGACAAATGGATCCTGCCCTCAAGGGAAAAAAATGTACAAGTAAATACAAATTTAAAGTAAATCTAAAACAAAGGGAGGAACAAAATGGTAGCAGTTGGGGCCAACAGGAAAGGCCTTATGTAGGTATCTCTTGCTGGCCTTTAAAGCAAACTAGTAATTCCAAGAGGGAGAGGTAAGGAGGGAGCACATTCCAGGTATGGGAGACAACCTGTGCCCAAGCACAAAAAAACAAGAGCTGGAATGCAATGTACAAGGAATAGCAAATAGACCGACTTGGCTGGAATGTAGAGTGTATGTAGTGGAACAAGATGTAATTAAAACTGGAAAGGTGAATGGGAATCAGATTATGAAGACCTTTACACACCAAACAGAAGTTTGAATTTTGTCTGGTACCAGAGAACCCCTGGCATTTTTAAGGGGGTGGTAGACATATTCAGGCCTCTGATTTAGGAATATCCATTTGGCAACTGTATGAAAAATAGATTAGCAGGAAAAAGATGCAAGAAGCGAGACCAATTAGGAAGATATTGCTTGAATCTAGGCAAGAGGTGACGAATTAGTGTAGTGGCCCTGTGAGTCAGAGAAGGGGATGTATATGAGATGTTGTGGAGAGAGAATCAAAGTCTGGCAAACGATCTGATATGGAAAGGGAGGAGAGTGAAGAGTCAGGGAGAACTTGTAAATGAGGGTAACTAAAAGAATGACGGTGCCCTTGACAGAAAAAGACATGTTAGGAAAGGACTGGGGAGGACATTTCTAGTTTGGACACACTGAAGTCTGATACAATTGTACAATGGCCTCCCAGGGTTTGAGCTGAGCCTTATCAGAAGGCCGGGCCAACCAAAACACTATTCAACATGATAATGCAAAGGTTTTAAGATAGCAACCTAGTCTTCTTTTCTCCAGGTAAAACATCTCCATTTTCTTTAGGTCAGTCTTCATATGCCATGGTATCCAGTCCCATCCTCATCATGGTTTTATTTTGTCTGGCCTATGCTCCAGTTTGTCCATATCTTTCTTAAATATTAACTTCAGGTGTCATATGACTAGGGTAGAGGATAGTAGGTCTATGATTTCCCTCATACTAAACATTAATACTTTTTAATGCAACCCAAATTTACTCTTTTAAAAAAAATGGGCAGGGGGGCAGGGTTAATTGACTTACCCAGGATCATATGGCTAGTAAGTGTCTGATGTTGAATTTGAACTCAGGTCCTCTTGACTCCATTCACTCTGTTCACTGTGCTCTATCCACTGTACCACCTAGTTGCCCCCCAAATTCACTCTTCATGCAAACCCAAGTTCATGGAGAGAAGCACAATTAAAAAAATTCCTTCTATGACTGATAGATCCATGGCATTATATTCAAGGAGACTCGGTATATTATGGTGAGAAGGCCATAAAGACAGAAATCAAGGGACCTAAGTTCTAGTACTGGCTTTACTACAGATACTGTCCCGCCTCAGGCAAACTGTTTTCCTTTGCTGGGGATCAATTTTCTTATCTATAAAGTGGAGATAACACACTTACATTGCATTCCCTCTACCCAGAGCGCTCACAAAGGTCAAATGAATGAAAGAGCTTTGGAAACTATCAAGTCTTGTATATGCATGTCATACAACAGGTCTGACCATGTCACTACCCTCCTCAAGAAACTTCAGTAGCTCCCTAAACTCTTTAGAATACAATAGAGTCCTCTGATTAGGCATTTAAAGCCTTTCACAATCTTGCTTCAAGTGATCTTTCCAGACAGAGTTCATATTACTCTCCCTCATCCACCAAATTGACTTACTCGCTAATCGCCCATAGACAACATTCCGCCTCCCACTCCTACGGACAGCACGTGCTGTCCTCCATGCTTGAAATGCTTTCCCTGCTCACCTCTTCTTGTTGGGATCCCTAGCTCCATCCAAGCTCAGGTCGCTGATCTTCCTTTCCCTTTGCTAGGGCTTCCCCTCTCCACTCTCCACCTCCCCGCCTCAAGTACTTCATATATTCTTTGTATAGCGTTTGCATTTACTTGTCCAAGTATATGTGTTCTCCCTTCTCCACCCCCCAACCCACAGAGGTTTTTCAATTGTTTCTCAGTCACATCCAACTCTTTGTGACCACATTTGGGTTTTGTTTGTTTGTTTGGCAAAGATATAGGAGTGGTTTGCCATTTCCTTCACCAGGTCATTTTACAGATGCGTAAATTGAGGCAAATAGGGTTAAGTGACTTGTCCAGGGTCACACCTGAGGGTTCCTGACTCCAAGTCTGGTACTCTATCCACCTAGTTGCCCCTTCCCCATGGGTAGATAGAATCCTCTTGAGGGCAGTGCCTTTCATTTTTGTTTTTGTTTTCCTAGCACAGTGCCTGCCACATGGTAGAGCTTAATAAATACTTGCTGAGTTCAGCTTAATGAACTAGGTTAATAGTTATAGCACTGGGAGAAGGCTAGTCCCTGTCCTCTGAGAGTTCCTGGTCTAAAGCTATGCTACTACTCCAAGTATAGCACATAAAGTATCAGAATTCTAAGAGGACATTGGAATCTAAAGAAGAAATCAATCGATAAACATTTATTAGGCACCTATTATGTGCCAGGGACTGTGCTAAGGACTGGAGATAGAAAAAGAGGTAAAAGACGGTCTCTGCCTTCAAAGAGATTACAATCCAGTAATTCAATTCTACAATCTACTGTATTCTGTCCAGCACTGAGTGAGCAGTGAGCCTGAATTTCTAGTGGGTGGGAGGTAAGGTATAGTTCTAGAAGCTGGGCTATGGAGGTTCACGCAGACTATGAAAAAACTGCTCCAGCCCTTCATGCCCTTGACTCTACTCAGCTCTACCAGGGACACAGCCATGGTGCCAGTGATGGATGCTCTACTGGTGCAGACAAAATATGGCACTAGATTTAGAGTCATAGAACCTGGGATCAACACCTGGTTCTACTATTTACCATCTGTGAGATCCAGGTCATCTCCTCTACTTAAGCCTCAGTTTTTACCTGTATGAGGCATGTGTATTATGATGGGGGTGGGGGTGGGGGTGGGAGCAGGGGTTGGACTGGATTATCTCCAAAGTCTCTTCCATCTCTAAATCCTTTGAGGATCTCCAAGCACCACAGTAGTTAGAGTAAAAATGTTTTGTCCTATTTCTATGAAGAAGGAAAGAAGAAGGATGGGGGTTAGAGCATACTGTGGCTCCCTGCCAAGCCTCACCACTTTTGAGCCACTTGGGCCTGGGGTTTCCTCCATCCATGGAAAGTTTCTGGTTATACTTTGCAGTTTCCATAGCAACCACATTTCTTCCTTTGTATGAATTTGACTGTTTCCCCCCTCCCCCAGCCACTTTGCTTTCTTAACAGACAAATTCTCTCTCTTTCTCCTTTTAAAGGAAAAACATAGATGGGAAGGGGGCAGGAATAATAGTTGCCAGGATTTGGAGCAATGAATGCAAAGGCAGGCTCTTTCCAGGACCCCCCAAGGCTACTGTAAGGACAAGAAGGGCTAATACAATTAATGGACTCAAAGTCCCAGAGATTCTGATTACAATAGTGGAAAGAACAATGGATTTAGGGTCAGAAAAACCAAGTCAGGATCCCAGCTCTACCACCTGGTGACTGTGTGGCATTGGGCAAGTATTTATCATGGCACTATCATGGCACTACCCTGCTCAAAACCCTTCTGGGGCTCTCTACTAATTTAACAATACATACTTCCTAACTTAACCATAAATTTCCAAGCTACATACTCTCACATCCTATCTTTTTAGCTAGGTAGCGTAGAGGATAGAACACAGCCTGGAGTCTGGAAGACCTGAGTTCAAATCCAGCCCTGGACATTTACTAGCTGTGTGATATTGGGCAAGTCATTTGACCTCTGCTTCAGTTTCCTCAACTGTAAAATGGGAATAATAATATTACCTATCTCAGAGGGTTGTTGTGAGGATCAAATGAGATATTTGTAAAGGGCTGACCACAGTATCTAGCACGTAGTAGGTAATAAAGGCTTGTTTCTTCCCTCCCTCTAGCCTCATTTATCACCATTCTATATGAATTCCCTCTTCCTAGAATAATCTCTTGGTCCCCTAGAAGTATTATGCTCCTCCCTCAGTCTCCACCCTTCCGGTCAGCCAAACAAAATATTTTTCCTCCTTCAAGTCCAATCTCAAGTCCCGTGTCCTCAGGTAAACAAACCATCTCGACTACTGCAATATACAAGAGACCTCTCATTCCTTTGAATTCCTCTAGCTCTTCTCACTCACTCTCTCTTCACTTGGCTCCTATCATGCACTGCCCTCTGTTGTTAGTTTTCATTTCACCAGATTATGTCTTATCTCTGTAAGGAATCCCAAACCAGACATAGTTCAACAAAAATGTACCTACTACATAAAGAGCTCACTGGGTTAGATCTAGGGTAGAAAGAAGCAAACCTTTGGTCAGACATGATTCCTGCATTCAACAAGTCTATGGTCTAGCAGGGAGATAAAACATCAACAGATACACCTAGAATGAAACAAAATAATTGATGAAAAATGTATTGGAGAGTTACAGAATATATTAGAGAGTTATATGGGATCCAGAGGTGGAAGAAAATCCACTTTGAGGGGAAGGAGGAGTCAAAAGAGGCTGCCTAAAGGCAGTCACCAACATCTGAATTGGGCTTGCTATGCAGGAATTAAAAAAAAAATGGGGAGGATGGAAGTCATTTCCGGAAAAGGAACAATGTGAGCAAAGGCAAGGATGCAGCAGACTGCAGGGTAGCGTAGTTTGTGGAGGACCTTAAATGTCAGGCAAAGGAGTTTGAACTTTACTGTGCAGCTAGCTCATGGTTGATTGTTGTCCTTTATTGTCAAAGAGGACCAAAATGACACCACTATGTTGGAGTCAAGGTATAATCTATCTCACTGTGGCTGATCAGAACAATCTGAGCTTGGAAGGCTGTACCACAGGCCAGTCATAAATAGTCCATATGAACATTTGGAACAGAGATGTCTCTAAACCTATATATCTCACATGTCCTTTAAACTACTACAAACGCGGGCATGCCATTCTGGGTGGTCCTGTGCCAGTGTCTCCCATGTCTCACAATCAGTTCCAAAGTTCTTCAGAGAGATGTTGAGAGGGTCACTATGTCATTTCCTCTGACTTCTGTGTGTGTTTGCCTCACATGTGTGGATAATAGAGAACCACTAAAGATTCTTGAGAGGAGAAATGACTTGACCAGATCTACCAGAAAGAGAATAAAGTAGAATCTAGCCCAGGTGATGGGATCCAGTTTAGAAATCTCTAAATATCTGACTCCCTGGCTCAGTGCAGCTGCCAATCTCTGCTCACCACTCTAACCTACCCATCTTTTCTTTTCTTACTCTTCTACTGCTTATCCAGAAGGCCATGTATACCATTTCTAAGGGTCTCTTTCCAAGTTCAACAGTCAATTATACAAGTAATGCAAGCACAGAATAATAGATAATCAAAAGTATAGAAATCTACCTTGCCACACAGTATAATTGGAAAAAGTGCCATATTTGATATCAGAAGCCTTACAGCTAACCTCCAGTACTTCTACTTTCTAACTGGCTTCCTCGCAAGTCTCAATGTCTTCATCTGTAAACTGAGATGTCTGAGTGAAATAATCTTTTAGGTTCCTCACAAGTTCTAAATCCCATGATCCTATGAGAAAAACCAAACTGTCAAAAAATGGAAATAAAGAGCAGTGGCTGGATAAGTGCTTGTCAAACAGGCTTTAGAAGGTATTCCTGCACTTGGGGAAAAGGTGGGTTAGATGTGATGGGAAAGAATCCTGGACCAAGAACCTGAAGACTTTGGGTCAAACCATAGTTCTGTCATTTATTCACTGTGCTACTTTGGGCAGATTATTTTCTTTCTGTGAGCCTAATATTTCCCACCAATGAAATGAAAGGCTGGAAGAGATAGGTCCTCCTAAGCCTAAATCCTACGATTCCCCACTAAATTGGGTGGCTATCACTTACTAAATCTATCCCATACTAACTTGCTCCCAGGGGCCCATACTTTAGCCACCTCCAAATAGTCTTAATATAATTCTGTAACCTGGAGCTACTTTCAACTTCTCATCCAGAATGGTCTCTGTGCTCTGTAGGTTCAAATATATAGGTAGGTTTCATATCTACTACTACTATGACCTTTGGTAGGTCATTTAACCTTTTCACTTTCTAGCATCTTCAACTATAAAGTGAGGAGGTTGGACTAAAGCAAGGATTCTTAACCATATTTGTGTCATATATATATATATATATATATATATATATTTTAATTTATTTTTAACATGTTTGGTTTTCAGCATTGATTTTCACAGGCGTTTGAATTACAGATTTTCTCCCCATT
>CM053625.1:89943049-90013884 GCA_028646595.1 Phalanger gymnotis | reverse complement strand
CTGGGCTCAGCTCCGCTCCCCTCAACTAGGGGCTGGGAGCTCCGTGTGGGACAGACCTTACCCAGAGACCATCCAGGCTGTCCCGGGCTGGAGCCCTGCTTCCCTCTGCCACTTTTGGGTTCTGCAGCTCTAGAACTGGTCCAGAGCCATTTTTTTATGGGTTTTTGGAGGGACTTGGTGGGGAGCTCACGCCAGTCACTGCTTCCCAGCTGCCATCTTGGCTCTGCCCCCCCCGAATTATCCATATTTGTGTCTTGGACCTCTCTGGCAGTCTGACGAATCCTATGGATCCCTTCTCAGAATAACATTTGTATTAAAACTATGAATTGAGGAGATGTTAAACTTCAGTTAGAAGTTAGTGAAAATAAAAATACAATTTCTTTCCCATCTAAGTTCATGGACCCCTGAAATCTATCCACGAACCCAAGAGGATCATGAAGGTCTTTTCCAACACTAAAGTCCACGATCCAATAAAAACACCCTAACCCAGATCAAGCATCCTAAACAAGCCTCCTGTTCACTTAAAAAAAAATTCCATGAAACCTCAGCTAATCAGGAAGCTTTTTTTTGGCTTCCCACTCATATATTCCTAGAAAATCATTAATTTACTGCTTATCCTTGCTCTCAACCCAGAGAAACAAAAGAAACAGTTAAGTTACTCAGTTTTGCTATAACCTCATCCTCCCCCCAAAATTCATCCTGGGAGTTCACAAAGACAGGCCTCATTCATTACAGTCCCCATTTCATAGCTGGTTTACCTTAGACAGACAAATCACTTCCCTTCTCTGTGTCTCAGTTTTCTCATCTGTAAAATGAAGACACTAAACATAGATGGTCTCTAAGGCTCCTGTGAGGTCAGCTATTAGGTGTTCTTTATTCTAAGGGCTCTCCAGTTTACCTTGTGTAGATCTCATTTGTATGTAGTTTAAATGCTGTCTCCCCTCTACTCTGTGAGGTCCTTGAGAGCAGGGGTTGTTTGCTTTTTCTTTGTATCCCCAGTACCTAGCACAGTATCTTGCACATAGTAGGTACTTAATAAATACTTGTTGACTTAACTTGATTCTTTGGCTTCAGTTTCCTCAACTGCAAGATGATGAAATCAGACTTGCTGACTTTAAGGTCCCTTCCAGCTCTACATTTATTATGTTATATAATATTGTACAGCATATTACAGTGATCTCGAAATCTGAAGGGGCTTCAGAGACCACTCAAGCCAACATCCAGACTACTCATCAAGGATAATGAGGATATCTTACTCAAACTTTCTGCCAATACCCATCAAGATTCTCCACATAGTAGGTACTTACAATTTTATATTTGGTATATTTTATATGTTTCAGGTTTTCATATTCTATGTTTTAAGAGTTGTTACAATTCCAATGTTCTAAGTAAAAAGGATCATAGGATTTAGAACTGAAAAGAAAGTAGAGGTCATCAGGGTTAAGTCCTTCACTTTACAGTTGAGAAGGTAAGTGGCATGTCCAAGGTCACACAGTTAAGCATCTGGAATTTGAACGCAGATCATCTTATTCCAAATTGAGCTATCTTTCTTTGTGGAACTCTTTCTATCTAAGCTTTGACATTCTGTGTTGCATGGTCTCTTTCAGCTCTAAAATTCTTTATTCAAAGACTGTCCCTTATAGCCTTAATATTTCATGTTTGAAGGTATCTTATAGCTCTAGGGCAGGTAAGTGACACAGTAGGTACAGTACCATGCCTGGAATCAGGAAGATTTATCTCTCTGACTTAAAATCTGGCCTCATACATACACTTACTAGTCATGTAGCCCCGGCCAAGTCACTTAAACCCTGTTTGCCTCAGTTTCTCATCTGTAAAACGATCTGGCCCAGTATCTCTGCCAAGAAGACCCTAAATTGGGTCACAAAGAGTCAGACACAACTGAAACAACTCACAACAAAAACAAAACCTTAGAGCTCTAAAAAGAAATCCTGTGACTCCATGATAAACTTGGTACAAATTCTTTACTGATCACTCTTTTCCTACTTCCTTCAAGCAAAGGCAGTCTGGGAATAGTTGAATCACAAAACTTGGAACAACCCACTGAGGTCACTAAGTCTTCAGAGAGTATAAATACTCCTTTTGTTCTTCAAGATCTTGAGGGAAAGAGTTTCTACCTGATCCGCTGGCAGCCCATTCCTTATCACCTCCACACGCCCTCACAGTCAGGAAGTTCTTCTTCAAATCTAACCTACATCTCTATTGCTGAAATGTATACCTACCTCCCTGTGGAGGAACAAGAGTAAAATTCATTGCTAAGTATTTCATTTGCTATGAGGAAGATGGGGGAATGACAGAAAAAAAAATTTATGAAAAGACCTAAGGACACAATCTTTGTAAACATGGCCAATTTGTAAGCGAGGAGATTAGAAAGATCAGGAAAGTATTTTGTGTGGGCCTTGCTTGTTCTCCTGAATGAATTCAGAAGGTGTTATTGTGTTCATGTCAATCATTTTCAATGAGGTCTCCATCCCCATAGTTTTCATGAATTTTCTAGCAGCTTAATAGTAAACAATCTTAAAATGATTTATTAAGAAGATTAAAAACAACAAAAATGTTTCTCCATGTTCTATAACACATAGCAATTTATTCTGCCAAGTTAGTGGGACCCTAGTGCCTCTATCTTTACACACTATTCCTGTATCATCATCAATAAGGGGTCAAAAATCTAGAATCCTGGAGCCCTCAATGCTGAATGATGGAGTCACAGGAAAAAACAAAGAAGCTGGGAAACCACTGACAACATTTAATCCAGCAAGTTAAGTAGCCTTCCCAACATTCTCAGGTTAAACTGATTTTTCATCCTAATCAAATCCTGTTAAACTAAAAAGTAAGGAAAAAAAAGTCAGTATAAAATAAAGGGGGTTTTGAGGTCAGAGGATCTGGGTTCAAATTCCACCTCTGCTACTTACTAGCCACAAAAACTTGGGCATGGTGAAGCCATGCTCCACCTCTGTGATGCTATTTCCTCATCTGTAAAATAAAGGTTCTGAACTAGATGACTTCTAAGGCCCCTTCCCATTCAAATATTTATAGAGCACCTCCTATGTAAGGAACACTGTGCCAGCACTGAGAGAGAAAGATTTAGAAATTATGTGGTTCTGTAAAGGCAAATAAAGTGGGACTTTTTACTGTTGTTGGTTTTTTCTTTTTTTCTTTTTGGAGTGCTTCTCACAACTAAGGTAATAAAGTGCCTTTGATTGATTCTTGCCTTTGTTTGTAGGAAGACCTACGCCCTTTTGCTAATTAGGTCATGAGAGGTGTGAAGCCATCAGAAAGGGTGTATGTGTGCATGTATATATATATACAGAGAGAGAGAGAGAGAGAGATACCCAGAAGATAGCCATTGAACTAAGAATCAAAAATTAAGAATCCAGAACTCTCAGAAATATGGGAGGAGAGGTTTTGCTCTGGGGGCACACTAACTGGAAGAGTGTTGGTGATCTGGCCAGACAAGGCTCTGGGTAGCTGTTGGAGCCTCCCCCCATCACCCCAGCTTTGAAAACCCAGATGTTGGTGCTTCTCTCTCTGGTAACTATGTATTTGGTCAGACAGCTAGAAAGAAGCCTGTCTGTTGATTTGTGTTGTTTGTTCTGTTCATATTTTTTCTGTTTGTAATTTCTGTTTGTATTTACTCTGAAGTTCAGGATGCTGAGTTTTTCCCCTGAACTAAGTGAATGATATATGTATGTTTAATTAAAGTAAGATTGTTCACCCCTTAATGTTGCTTTCCTTAGAAAAGCAGACCAAAGAATCTGTGCTAGTAGCCTTCTGTGTGCTGGTGTTATTGGTCTTACACAGCCACAGCAGCAGCAAGTAGCATTGTTGTTACAGGTTCCTGCCAACATGGGAAAGCATGGCAGAAAGTATGGTAGGGCAGAAAGATTACTAGACTGGAAAATCACAATGAACCTCCTTCAGGGCAGGGATTGTTTCATTCTTGGCTTTCTATTCCTAGAGACTAACCCAGTGCCTGGCACATAGTAGGTGCTAAATAAATATTTGTTGATTTATTGACCTGGGTACAAATTCCAATTGACACTAGCTATGTGATCCTGGGCAACCTCTCTGGGCCTCAGTTTCCCCATTTATAAAATGAAGGGGTTGGACTTGATGAGTTATATGGCCTCTTCCTGCTTTAAATGTCTGATTTTTGTTATTCTTTGAGTCACTGGAAAGTAACCTCTCTGAGGGGTCACAATTTGTGCTGGTAGGAGACAGAGCCACACTAATAGAAAAATCAATGGATGTGTTTGAATTATGTAAGTATAAAACTCCTTACATTTAACACTTTATACACTTCAAGTCTGACCTTTACAGATGAGTTTACTGGCAATTCCTACATGAGACAGAGGTTGCACTACATGGCTTCTAAGGTCTCTTCCATCTCTAATATTTCATGATAAAACTGTGGCCCAAAGATCTAAACTGATTGACTCATTCATACATCACATATCTAATTAGTCAAAGAGCAGGGCCTTGAAGCCTATTCTGATTCCACACTCATTATACCAGATTGATTCTCTCCTAAGATACTACTGACTAATGCGTGTTACTCCTCCTAGAATCACAGGATCTAAATTTGGAAAGGATCTTAGATATCACCTATTCTTTATAGAATGAGGAAACATGTTCAGAGACATAATTTGTCCAAGGTCCAATAACTAGACTGGCAGAGACAGCATCTGAACCAGGACCTTGGCCGTGACATAGCAATCCCTAACTTAGTTAACACAACTCTGTAAGTATCTCATTTAAAGATCAATTAAGCTTATGGAGTTTCAGGCTCCTTGGGAGGCTGGTGGGAGAAGAAATTTGGAGGAAACTGATAATTTGGGTATTCCTGGGATTGTATTCAGTGGTGGCAGCCTACAGAGAAAGCTAACTCTGTGTACATGGTTAGTTTGTTCTGTTCTGAGTTCTGAGTGACAGGGGAGTAGAGGGAGATGGTGCCCAAGAAGCCTTCAAGTTCTCTTCACTTTCTTCACTCTTTTACTTCCTCATCCACCACCAGAAATGCCTAGTTCAGAAAGGCTGCCTGATGTAGATAGCCAAGGCTAACAAGGATCACCGAATATGATAAGACTTCAAAGGGACCAGCAAGCCTTAAATTTAGAAGATGGAATTTGCTCCCTTCTTTTTATATTAATTCCAACTCTTATATGAATAGGACAACATTCCACAGCATCCCTGAGTAGTCATCTAGACTCTATTTGAAGATATGCGATGATGAGAAACTTACTACCTCCCAAGGCCATTCACTTCAGTGTTAGACAACTGTTAGGAGGGCCAAAATCTAACTTCCTGCAACTTCTTCCCATGTCTGGGCCATTCAGGAAGAACAAAGAGTCTAACTACTCTTCTACATAAAAGCCCTTCAAACACTTGAAGAAGTGGCCCCATTCCTCCACCCTGTTCCCCAGTCTTTTCTTCTCTAGGCTAAGCATCTCTAATTTTCCAACTGATTCTTATATGGCATAGTATCCATTTCTCCCCACCATCTTGGCTACCTAATATCCAGACTCCCCCTGCCCATCCAGGCTCCAGTTTGTAGGTGTGGCACTCAGAACTGAACCCAATATTCAAGGTGTGTTTTGTTTAGGGCAGAGAGCAGCAGAACTATCACATGCCCCATTCTATACAAAGCCCTGTGGAATGGAATGTGGTATGAAAAAAGCTCTCTTTCTTAATAGGTTGGAAGGAATAGTTGGAAAGAACCTTAGAGATCATCTTTTCTAACCTCTATCAAAAATGTTTTTGATTTAATTTTTTTATCTTTTGCTTTTATATCACTTTCCTTTCCAAACATATCTCTCCCACCTCCTCTACACAGTAAACTATCCCTTATAGCAAAGCATAAAAAATGAAAATGGAAGGGAGAAGTTTGGCAAAGCTAACCAACATATCAACAAAGTCTGCCAGTATATGCAATGTTCCACACCCTTTATCCCCCACCCCCTTCTAATGAAGTAAGAAAGATGCTTTTTTCCCCCCTCTTTTCTGGGGCCAATCTTGGTCCTCACAATTATATAGAATTCAGTTTTGCTATTGTTCTTTCCAGTTATATTATTGTATTCATTATGCATATATTGTTTTCCTGGTTCTGTTTAATTTACTCTGAATTAGTTCATATACATTTCCCCATGCTTCTCTGGATTCTTCATATTCATCTTTTCTGGTAGCACAATAAAATTCCATTATGTTCATGTATCACAATTCATTTAGCAGTTTCCCAATGACCATCTAGTACTTTGCTACTAGAAAAAGTCCAGCTATAAGAAGTTTCTCTGATAAAGATCTCATTTCTAAGATATATAGGGAACTGAGTCAAATTTACATGAAAAGAGCCATTCCCCAATTGATAAATGACCAAAGGATATAAAATATGCAGTTTTCAGAGGAAGTAATACAAGTTATTGCTAGCCATATGAAAAAAGAAGCTCTAAATCACTATTATTAGTGATCTGAAATCACTATTATTGGAGTATTTTAATTAAATTATTTAAATTTAAATTAGTGAAATGCTAATTAAAATAAATCTGAGGTACCACCTCATACCTATCAGATTGGCTAAGATGACAAAAACGGAAAATGACAAATGCTGGTGGGAATGTGAGAAAACAGGTGCATTAATGCACCGATGGTAGAGCTGTGAACTAGTTCAATTATACTGGAAAGCAATTCGGAATTATGCCCCCAAAACTATTAGACTGTGTAGACCTTTTAACCTAGTAATACTATTAGATCTATACCCCAAATGTATTAAGAGGGAAATGACTCATATGTACAAAAATATTTATAGCAGCTTATTTTGTGGTGTCAAAGAATTGGAAACTGAGAGGATACACATTAATTGAGGAATTGTTGAACAAGTTACAGTATATGACTATGGTGAAATATTATTGTGCTATTTTGATGATGGGATGGTGTCAGAAAAAAAAAACCTAGAAAGACTTGTATGAACTAGTATAGTAAAAGTACAGTCAGTGTAGTCACTAGCACCAGAACAGTTTATACAATTACAACAAAATTGTAACGATAATCAACTTTGAAAAACTTAGTAACTCTAATCAACACAATTACCAGACGTAATTCCAAAGACCATTTAACGAAACATGCTATCTCCCTAGAGAGTTGATATATTCAGCTTGTAGACTAAAGCATATGTTCTTCTCTTTCTTTTTCCTTATGTTTTGGGAAGGACATAGCTAATATGGAATTTATTTTGCATGATTATGTATATTTGAAATGAGTTTTGTTTTTCTTGCCTTCTCAAAGGGTAGGGAAGGGGGAATGGAGAGGGAGATATGAGAACTGAAAATAAAATTGAATTGTAAAAAGCACAGATATGAATATTTTGGTATCTTTTATCTCTGTGGTATATATGCCTAGAAATGGTGTTTCTGAGTCAAAGAGTATGGGCATTTTAGTCATTTTCATAACATAATTCTAAATCACTTTCAAGAATGGTCGGACCAGTTTACAACTCCCTCAACAATGTATTAATGTGCCTGTCTTTGTGTAGTCCCTCCAAATTTGGCTGTTCCCAACTTTTTGCATCTGTGCCATTTTGGGGACCAAATCTTAATTTTACAGATGAGAAAACTGAAGCTCAGAGAGGCAGGTGAGGTGATTTGCCCATGATCACACAAGTCAGTAGTAGAGCCAAGATTCAAATCCAGGTGTTCTGTCTCTAGATTCAGGGCTCCTTTCCATACAAAAGAATGCTACAGAACCAAGATTTGTGTGAGAAGGGGGTGAGAAGGAGCTTTCTGAGACAAAGCTAGGAATGACTGGAGTTTGGCTTCTCCCCCAGAAGCACCAAATGCAAGGCTTTGGTACATTTATTGGCTGTCTCCCAATGAACTTGTTTTATTCCCTGCATAAGCTATGCTGACAGGTGATAAATTGCAAAAGTAATGTTACAGCAGGATTTAACTGTCTGCTGAGTCACACTTTACTGCTCCAGCATTGTGCAAAACAGCCCCAGCTTTCATTACTAATCAAAGCTGCCATTAATTACCCAGAAATAAAGGATGTTTTGAAAATGTTCTCCAAATGATACCGGCCGATTGTCTCAGGGCTGGTTTTTGAATGCAGCTCTTGAAGCTGGGCCTGTCAGATAGGGTCAGCTGTACAAACTCAGATCTCAGCTGCAGTAATGTTCATGCAGAAAGTCCTCCCAACAGCACATCTGGCCCATAGAATCATAGAGCTGCAAGGGATCTTAGAGCACAGTACAGACAAAGCACAAACTAAAAGGAACATTAGATATTATCTAGACCAAATCCTTTATTTTAAAAAAAGAAACTGAGAATCAGAGAGAGAAAGTAAATCAGCTCAACAAACATTTATTAAGCACCTACTATGTGCAACACACTGCGCTGGGGATACAAAGACAAGCATGAAAAACAACTTTTGGAAATACTGAGTTTGCAATATCATTGGAACTTCCCAGTGGAGATATCTAGTTCACAGTTGTTGAAGTAAGACTGGATTTCAGAAAAGATTAGCTGAGCCAGGACTAGAACCCAGGTTTCCTGGCTGTAAGTCAAGTGTTCTTTCAACTACAAAATACTGGCTCCCTGGGTCTTCCTCTGCCTCCTTCTCTCAAATAAGACTGCCACTTCACTCCCTTAAGTGCCAGTAAGTTTCCATTTTGACACTGATCTCAAACTGCCATTCCTCCCCATCCCTCTTTCCCAAGGGAGTTACTAACCTTGGAGGTAGGAAAAGACAACATCTGCACAGATGGCCCTCAGCCAAGAAGTCAGGAAGAGGGAAACCACACCTTAGAGGGAGCCTCAGTTAGGCTAATTTCTCCATAGGGGTCTGGGACAGGGAAGGAGGAGAAGGGTGAGGGAATGGGGGTGGGCAGTGGGTGAAAGTCAGAAGCATAAAAGGTATACTGCTATTCTCTTGACTCATAGAAAATCTTGGTCCATGGAATTTAGAGTAGAAAGTGCCCTTAGAGATCATCTTGTCCAATACTAAGGAAAATATAAAGAACTTGGAATCTGGAGGCACGAGTTTAAGTCACTGGACTTCTGGGACCTCAATTTACTCATGCATAACATAAGGGAGTTGAAGTAGTTCTCAAAGGAAACTTCCACCTCTAAATCCTATGAGGAAAAAACTGAGGCTCGGCAAAGGAGAACAGCTTGGTGAAGGTCACACAGGTATTAGATAACAGAGATGGGATTCAAACCAACATCTCTGACTCTAAATTCTTTTTCATTCTATCATAGGCACCTCTCTCAAGACCCTAGGAGAAAAACCTCAGTCACCCTCATGTGGAGTCAGCTTCCAAGTCCTGCTGATTTTTCTTTTGAAATGTCTTTTGTACCCAGGACCACAGCATTTAGATCTAGAAGCAGCTCCAGAAATCATTTAGAACACCCCTGTCATTTTAGAGAGATAGAAACTAAGGATTGGTGATGCTGAATAGCTTGCATAAGGTCACACAGAACCAGGATCCAAACCCAGATATTCCAACTCCAAATCTAGTGGTTCTTTCTGCCTTACCAGACTGCCTTCTCCATTCCCACTCCCTACCATTCTAATCCTGGATTTAATTACCTTACTTCTGTACCTTTGCAACAGTCTCTAGTCTCTCTTTTGCTACACATATAATCAGATTAAAATTCTGAAAGTATAACTGTGATCATATCACTCTACTGCACAAAAGTTTCCAATGGCTCCCTAAAGTCTGCTGAATAACACTCCAAGTCCTTAGCCTGGCCTTTTTAAAGGCACTCCATGAGCTCACCAGGTAGGTATTTAATCTTACCTTCCATTATAAAACCTCTGCTCCACATAGACCGGTCACCTCCCTCTTCCACAAATTTACCAGGCTCATTCCTTTGCCCTTGCCTTTGCTTAGGATATATGCTATGCCCTTCCTTCTTCCTCCTATCTAGCCCATCCTAGTGTAGCTAGGAAAAGCACTGGACTAGGGATCAGTAGAACTTATTAGCTGCATAACCTTTCCCAAGTCTCACTACCATGGTGAGCCTCAGTTTCCACATCTGTAAAACATGAATAATAATTCTTAAATTACTTCACAGAGTAGTTTTGAGGAAAGCCTTTTGTAGATCTAAAAGTGCAATACTCAGGAACTATTCATTTTCAAAGCCTGGCTCCAAACACTGATTTCCTCAAGAAAGCCTTCCCTAACTGCTCCAGCTCACGATGAAATGCCTGTCCCCTGAATGACTGTAGCACTTCCTATCTGTACCTCTCATTGCATGCTGAGCATACATGGCCTTCAAATATTATTTATCTGCTCCATCTGAGAGCCTCGTCCTCCCAACTCACCCATTAGTTCATTGAAAGCAGAGACCCAGGATCTTCCCTTCTTTCTCTATATTTCCTACAGTACTAAGTATCAATGAGACAGAAACAGCAGGTGCTCGCTCTAGGGGTAGAGTAACAGCCTACAGTGTAGCTGAGGAAACAAAGACCTCTTGCAGTGGTGTATGGTTAAGGTATTAGATCTAAGATCCAATGAGCCCATTGCTGAATGGGTTCAAACCCCAAACCTAGCAGAACACTTTAGGAAAGTGGCTACAGTGCAGCAAAATAAGAACTGGACTGGATATCAAGAGACACAGGTTTGATTGAGTCTTGATTGTTACTAGGTTAAGGAGAGACCTAGGCAAGTCATTTTCCTCTTTCAGCCTCAGTTCCCACATCTGTCAAATAAAGGGAGTGGTAGTAGACCAGATGATCTTTTCCAACTCTCATATTTCATATTCTAAGGCCCCTACCAGCTCTCATATTCTATGACTCTATCCTAGGACAATGACTCAAGTGAGAGAACAATTGAGTGCATATCCATGTGGTACTACTGCCTAAGAGTACAATGGAAATTCAGAGAAGGGAGATGTGAAGGTCAGCAGAAGATGGAATAAGAGAAAATGAGATTCACAGGCATCAAGAGACCCTCATTACAATGCAAGCAAGAACTTCCCAGCAAAATAGCTGCATATTCTCTGGACTAAACTCTTGAAAGAGAAAGCCGCTTAGACTAGACATATTTTTAGGTCTTAAAATGTCTGGATATGTAAGGAGATGGAGCCAAGGACCACTGAACGGGCCGGATGTGAGTATCTGGATCATTCTAGCTATGAGGCTACTTGCTACCTTGATGACCATAGGTAAATCACAATCTCTCTGGGCTTGAGTTTCCTATTCCATGAAAAGAGGACAAGGACATGTGTGCTGTGTACTTCACAGGGTTATTGTTAAGCTCCAATAAGATAACGTAAACAAAATGCTTTATAAAGACTAAAGCATTGCATCAACATGAACTAATGAACAATAAAACATACCAAAACACCCTCAGTCCTTGAATAATATTTTTGGAATGGCTGTCCCCAGACCCTCAAAGATTCTTTATAGAACTCATTCCTGTGCTTCTGCTGCACTCCAGCTCACCTTGTCAGGCTAAGGGAAAAGGCAGGTGGTCGGTCACCTTTTCAGCATACATGCCTTCAGGCAGCCCATTCTCAGAGTGAAGTATAGTCTTTTCATGGGTCCAGGTACAGAGCAGGATGAAACTTGCACAGCATCACACAGTCACCTGACAGGATGCCTCCAATTAGGTCTCCAATTACATTTCCAAAGGATCATCTTCTCATTCAAGCCTGGGGCTGTGGGAGTGTCAGTGATGAGGGAAGGAGGTGTAGGAAGCTAATGAGCGGGAAAAACATTGGCTCATAATAGAGACTGAAGAATTTCCAGCCTTGCCCCTCTTAGCAATCTCAAGTAAGATCCCACCACCCTAGAGTGGAAAGAACAATGGATTTGGAGTAAAGGGAACTGTTTTCAAATCCCACCTCCGTCAATTACTATTTTTTAGCCTTAGGCAAGTCACAACCTCTTTGGGTCCCAGTAACTCATCAGTGAAAAGAGGGGATCAGACTAGATTGCCTTTATAGTCTCTTCCAGCTCCAAATATCTGATCCTATCTATATATAACTTCCCAGAGTTGCTCTTATTCGCTGAAAGAAGAGTCTGCCTAAGTGTTATAGCTAAAAGGGTATGGAAACACCCCCTCACTGCACACCTAGAACTATAAAGGAGAAACATCATGGAATAATGGAAAAAGGACTCAGGAGATATATATATTCTATTCCTAGCTTTCCCAGGAACTCAAGGTGTGACTTCGAGGGTCACTTTCTCCTTCTTTGTCTCAGCTTCTTCATTTGTAAAAAGGAGGCAGTAATACTTTCACTATCTGCTTCTGAAGACTACTTGCAAAACATACTAAGATATACAACAGTAAATCAATGTAAGCTCTCTCTACTCTTAGGGAAAGTTGCTAGCTGGAAAGAAAGGGTATAGTGGAAGAAATACCAGCCTTGGAGTGAGGATCCTATAGTGACCTGGCAGTTACTTGCTATCTGACTACAGGCAAAAAAATCACTTTAGACTCTCTTAGAGTGAATTTCCTCATTTGCAAAAAATGAGGACAATGACAGCTACCCAACTTAACTCAAAGGATGATGTAAAGATCAAATGAGATAACAGAGTTGAAAAACTATTAAACCCACTCACTCATTCCCTTCCACCTATGTATATATTTGTGGGCTTCCGAGCTGGAAGTAACATTAGAGAGTATTTAATTCAACCTCCTCATTTTACAGATGAGAAAACTGAAGTGATTTGCCCAGGACAAGAACTCCAATCTGGTCTCTAGATCATATTAGAAAGCTGGATCCAGCTTTCTCCTACTTCACCATTTCTACCTCCCAACAATGTCAAAGAAGGTTAGTCTAACCTAAGATAAGACCTTATGTATCCTGCTCCTTTTAGACTTTGGATAGAAATCTAACATGGCCTCCTGGAGAGGTAGCAGGGCATCATGGAGAGCTTGCCCATAAGTCAGAGTTGAGTCCTGTTAGAAAACAATAGACACATGATCCTAGGCAAGTCAATCAACTGCTCAGTCTATGTCACACCTGTCAGATTGACAAAAATGACAAAAGAGTAAAATGACAAATGTTGGAGAGACTGGGGAAAATAGGCACACTAATGCACTGTTTGTTGGTAGAGCTAATAATAACCATTCTAGCAAGCTATTTGGAGCTATACCCAAAAAGTGACTAAAATGTGCATACCCCTTTTAACTTAGTGAAACCATTGCTAGGCATACTCCTCAAAGAGACCACAGAAATTGGGAAAGAACCCACATGTACAAAGATATTTATAACAGTTCTTTCTGTTGCAGCAAAACCAAAAGCAAAACTGGAAAACAGGAGGTTCCCACCTACTGGGAAGCTGCTAAACAAAGTAGTTTATGTGAATGTAATAGACTATTATTGTGCCATAAGAATTGATGAAAGGACCATTTCCAAGCAAACTAAAAAAGCCTATGTTAACAGATGCAGAATGAAGTGAGCAGAACCAGAACAATTTATACAATGTCAATTACAAAGAAAAACAACTTTGAATGAGTTAAGAATTCTGATCAATGCAATGATCAGCTATGATGCCAGAGGACTAAAAATGATGCACCTACCTTTGGTCATAGTGATAATGGACTCAAAATGCAGAATGAGACATATAATTTTGGATATAAGAAATTTGCTTTGCTTAATTATACATATTTGTTATGAATCTTTATTTTTCCTTTTTCTTTTTTGGTCAGTGGGAGAGTACAGGAGTGAGAAAATTAATGCTTGTAAATTGGAAAGATACTGAAGTTAAATTTTTTTAAACAAATTTAAGACTCTAAGTTGCAGAAAAGGTGCTGACCTACATGGAAAAAGAAATCACTGGTGACATAGGTTCAGTCCAAGGTCCCCAAATGGCTTTCTGATCCTTCCCTATCTTAGCTGACATCACTAAGTTCCAACTTCTTATCCTATAAAACAAATGATACTCGCCAGACCCTTTTGGCCATTTTTTTTTAATTTTTGTTGCTTCTAGGATTTACCTATTGATGGCTAGACAATAAAATCTAGAGGCAGGATGGTGCAATGGATATAGCATGAACTTAAGAGTTAGGGAGAACTACATGCGAATCCCAATTCTGATGCTTATTATCTATGTGACTATGGGCAACTCACAAACTTTCTGCGGCTTAATTTTCTCATGGGTAAAATAGGAGAAATAATTCCTATAGTACATACTTCATAGAATTGTTCTAAGGTCCAAAGAAGATAATATTGATTGTTGTACTAGGTGACCTCTGAGACCTTTTAGCACTAGATCTATGACCTTTTGCTTTGTTTTGGAGAAAATAAGTACTTTGCAAACTTTAAAACATTACACAAGTAGAAGCTATTATCATCATCATCCCTACTACCATCATACCTGCTAGACACCTATGTAAATGAGAGGGACTCCCCTGGCAAGTCTACCCTAAGCAAGAATTTGAATTTGGAATATCTTTGGTCTTCTGGTATCATGGTTGGACACTGCATTGATTAGAGTATTTAAGTCAAAGTTGTTTTTCTTTGTAATTGACATTGTATAAATTATTCTGGTTCTGATCATTTCAATCTACATCAGTTCAGATAGGCCTTTTTGGTATTCTCAGAAATGGTCCTTTTCATCATTTCTTATGGAAGAGTAACTTTCCATACAGTCATATAGCATTTGGAATGAAATTTGGGTCCCATCTCTACCTACTAGCTATGATTTCATCTCTTTAGACCTTAGTTATTTCTTCTAAAAAATGGAGGTACCATGAATTTTCTGGTTCCTGAATTTAAAAGTACTATCATCTTTCCAAGAGAAAAGTCTCCATTGCCACAGTCATCATGCTAATGGGTGCTAAGCTAGCCAGAGCTAGGATCATTTCGAATGTTAACAAAAAAAAAAATTAACTAGTGCTGGAAGCAGGAGTGCTGTTGAGAAACAGCACCTGTGGCAATTGGAAACCTGAGGTGGAGGAATCTTAGTTCTGATCTCTAGCAATTTATTGGGCATTTGTTCCCTTTCAAAATCCAGTGTTTATATGGGGGAGGGGATATCATATCCAGACACCACCACAAGACTTTATTTGTTTTAGGAAAGAAACCACCTACCTGGGAGAAAATAAAGGCAGCTGCTAGGGTAGCAACAAGAATAAAAGAAAGCAAGTGTCCCTAAAAGCTGAGATCCACAAATCCCCAAGAGGTCCATAGACAGATTTCAGGGGATTCTTGAACTTGGATTTTTTAAAAATGCATCTTTATTTTTACTAACTTCTAACTGAAATCTATAATTTCCTCAATAATTTTAAAAACATTTTGAAAAGAGATCCATAGATTTCATGAACCTTTCATGCCAAAGGACTCATAACACACACACACACCCAAAAGGTCAAGAACCCCTGGTTTAAGAAGTAAACTAAAGCCAAAATTTATAAAAATGTAAATTATTGGACTAGATTATCAAACCAATGGCATAATAATAAAAAGAGCAATGAATTTGGAGGCAGAGGACTTGGGGTAAAATTTCAGCTCTGCTACTCACTATGTGTAACCTAAAGGAAATCACCTTCCCTCTCTCAGCCTCAATTTTCTCAACTGTTAAATAGTGGTAGAGAAAAGAAAATAAATGATCTCTAAAGTCCTTTTCAGATCTAAATTTTATGATTATATCAGTCATCCCTAGGGCTTAGAATTTTGTTGAGCCACCTTTAGGTAAAGTTGAGATTACAGCAAGGTCTTTCAAATCAACTAATCTTTAAGTGCCTACTATGTGCAAAACACTGATGATGCAAGGACCAAAATGAAATGGTGTCTATTCTCAAGAAGCTGATATTCTGTTGGATAAAACAAGCACACAGACAAGCAAACAGAAAGTAATATAAGGAGGTGGCAAATACTGACAATGGCTGGGGGAGGGGTTGGAGAGAGATTAGGAAAACTTTTGGACAAAGTGACATATAAATTGAGTCTTGGAGGAGAATGAGGATCCTGAGAGGCAGAGTTAGTTCTATCCCAGGAGAGTTAGCATTTTAAGAGGACCCTAGAAAACATTATATAATCCTCTCCATTCCAGAAATGTCTTCTTAATGGTAGAATTCCAGGAGTCATAGACCACATAATTATAAATTTCAAATAGGAAAGGGCATTACAGGCCATCAAGTGCAACCTTCCCTGTTTTACAGATGAGGAAGCTGAGGTATAGAGCAGTTAAGTAACTTGCCCTGGATCACACAGCTAGTGTCTAAGGCAAAATGTGAACCTGACTCCAAGTCCAGTGCCTTAAACACTCTACCATATTTCCAATGGGAAAAATATTTTAGAGGCTGGAGGTTCTTCCTAGAAGAGGTGATTTCTGCAAAACATGATTTTAAGACTGCCTTGGAGTCTTAACTAAAACACTGGCTCATCACCAAATCTGCTTACTTTTGCAGTATCTCTTCAAGTTCTAGGTCTTGGGACAGCCTGCCTTCAAGGGAAATGTTCTGAGGTCCAAGGAGAAGTTGTCATAGAAAAGAAATTCAGACATCTTTTTGGTTGAGCAAAGTAAATATCTTACAGCCCACAACTGCTTAACAAGTGGCACTCTTATGCCCCCTTTCACATTTTTCAAGTTTCACACTCAACTAAGCTTGTCTAACCCTCAGGGAGGGAGCTAAGAGTTGACCTCAGAGTCTGGAAAACTTGAGTTTACCCCCAGGCCCAGCCCCTAACACATAACTGTAGGACTCTGGGCAAATAAGTCACCTAACCTTTTTCAGTCCCCTCCTCCCCATCATATGCTCTAAGGTTACAAATTGCATCAGAGAGGGAGTTCACTGAACCAATGGAACAACAGGTCCTGACAAATCAACAAAAGTCTTCAGTTAATATGCATTTGCACTGAGATTTCTACCATAGAACCAAAGAAAATGAGAGCCGGAAGGAATCTCAGAACAATGACTTTTAGAAGGGGAAGGGACTTGATAGGTATAGACAATTCCCCTCATTTTAAACCTTTCAAAGTGTTTTCTCCCCAACCATCTGATTACAAGATCACAGATTATTATAATAGGTTACACATACGTATACATACATATTTAGAATTCTCTTCCCACTGTTGAAAAGCCACCAAAATCCTGAAATATTAAGCTGACTGACTGGTAGCTCTAGGTGACAATAGATAGAGCACTAGACCTGCAGTCAGAAGACCTGAGCTTGAATGTAGTCTCTGACACTGGCTATATGACCCTAGGCAAATCACTTAATTGCCATCTGTCTCAGTTTTCTCATCTGTAAAATGGAGATAAAGATAGCACCTACTTTCCAGGGTTTTGTGAGAATAAAAAAATAATACTTGTAAAGTTTGCAAACTTTAAAGTGCTTTATAAATACTAGCTGCTACTATTGTTATTGCTGTACTTGTTAGTTTCACATGAACACAAAACACTCACATATTCATCTTCCTTTCTCCTGTTTCTCTTATTCACCTTTCTGCCCAGTTGCATGTTCTTTTTTTCTCCTTCGATTCCTCTATAATAAATAGACTTCATCATCCCTACTGCCCAGAGACAGGGGTTGGATTAGATGATTTTTAAATTCTCTTCTAGCTCTAAACCTTATGAAGGCAAGAAGATGTGCCATGCCCATACCATCTGTTGTATGTGTAAAAGAAAGCAGCAAAAGGCATGCTCATCTTTTCTGGGGAGCTAATGCTCCATTTTGGGTCACACCACTCCATTGGTCTTTGGCAGGCTAGGGGCACTTCTGGAACAGTCAAGGCAGAACTAGCTGGAAAGGGAAGGCCAGTTACAGACTGGGGTAAAGGAGTGGTATCTAGCATCTCTTTACTAGGTCCCTTAGGAGTATACTTACAGATTCATAGATTCAAAATCCTGAGGGATTTTGGAAGGAAGCGATCTCTGAAACCACCTAGTGACATTGTCACATTTAACAGAGGAGGTCTAGAGAGAAGTGATTTGTTCAAAAAAAAAATAGCAATTTAGAAGATCCAGAGCTAAAGCCCAGTCCAGTGTGCTTTCCATGACACCACACCATCTCTATCACCTCCCTACCTTTTGAAACATACGCATACAGTGTGAAGGGAGAGAAAATAATCAAAGTCCCAAAGGGCAATACTACAGAAAGAACAATGAATTTGGTACCAGAGGACCTGGATTCAGAGTCAGAGGACCTGGATTCAAATCCTGGGTCTGCTACTTACTTCACGTATGATCATGGGCAAGTCACGACCCCTCTGGACCATAGTTCCCCATTTGTAAAATGAATGAGGGATTGGACTAGATGGTCTCTGTAGTCCCTTCTGCCTCTAAGTCAATGACACTACAATGCTAAATGGATGAAAACCACTACCAGCACCAAGTGAACTGGTTGCAAAAGGCCACCCAAATGCATTTTCACTGCAGAAAAAGGCCACCTCTAACCCAGCAGCCTCTCCAGAGACAACAGTTGCTCTGAATTATTAAAATCAATTACACTGAGAAAGAACTCAGGCAGGTAGGGACTATAATAAAGACTCAAGATAATTCCCACAACTAGGTAATAGCTCCTTAGAGATTTTTGGAAGATGACAGGAATTTTCTGAAAAAGAAAATGCCATTTCCCTAGATTCATGGAGTGGGAAGAAAAAAAAAAACATTACTCAAGTCTTCATTTTTTCATCTTCCTTCTCATCCCCTCCCTAGCCCTTTCATATTATTCCTAAAGAAAAAAAGTGGGGGCCATCTCCCTTATAACTAGACCCAGGCAAGTGGCAACAAGGCCCAACCTCTTAATATTTCCTAGGAAGGGAACTCACAACTGAGAGCAGGGTCTTAACTCCAAAAGGGATAAGTGCAAGATGAAAAGAGCCCCTACCATTACAGCCAGTAAACACCTAATTATTCCCTGTTTAGAATCTAGACCTTTGGCAAACACCATTGGTAAGTGTTTCTCTTCCTGTTTTATGTCCTGCCTTATAATCCTGATCATGATCAAACAAAGTTATGGGATGGGAGACACCTTGATGGAAGATAGCCTTCAAGAATGTATTTTTCTCACTGAATCAGAAAACAATTTTTATAATCGACAAACACAAAGAAGAAACAAGCTTTTATTAAGTACCTACTATGTGCTGGACACTGTGCTAAATACTTTACAAATATTATCTAATCTGATAAACATAGTCCACATTTTTTTTTGGTAATTGAGTGATGGTAAAAGCGAATCCTAATATGGAATATTACTTGGAAAAGCTGGCCTGTTCCCTAATATCTTTGTCACGGATGCCCTGGATGTATAATATTTTGATTACATCTCTAAGAATGTTATATATATGCAAAGTAGGCATATAGATTGGCAGTTTTGGGATTTCTCTGTTGCCTCTTTTCAGTCTCAATAATGTCTGAGATATTTTTCACACACATTTTGTATCTTGTTGTTCCTTTCAGATAACATGGGAATGGGTCCCTTAAAATCTTTATGTGGAAAAAACATGAGATAATCGTACTCTACTCTATTACTAAATCTCTACTACTCAAGCCAGTAAGCCCACAGTGGCTAACCTTGGGCAGGGCGTGGACAAGAGTAGAACACCATCCTTAAAGATGAATGGATGACCATCTGAGCAGAATCTCAACTCACAAAATGTTAGACAGGAGCTTAGAGATCATTTAGTTCCATTCCTTCAGTTTTTAGGCAGGAAAACTAACAGAGAGGTTAAAATTCCTTATCCACTCTCACTCTGTGGCAGAATTGGGAGGAGAATCTTGAGTCTCTGGACTCTGATTCTAGTGCTCTTTTCATTATACAATGGGTTGGTTCAGTCACTTTTCAGTTGTGTCCAACTCTTCATCTTCGTATTTGGGTTTTCTTGGCAAGGATACTAGAGTGGTTTTCCATGTCCTTCTCCAGCTCATTTTACAGATGAAGAAACTAAAGCATACAGGGTTAAGTGACTTGCTCAGGGTCACACAGCCGGTAAGTGTCTGAGGCCAGATTTGAAGTCAGCAGATGAGTCTTCCTGACTCCAGGACTAGAAATTTATCTGCTGTGCCACCTAGCTGCCCATTATTTTCTTTAGCTTACCCCAAAGCCCAGTGAAACAGCCAAATACAAACCTCACTAGATAAGGAATAAAGAAAACAAACATTTGTTAAGCACCTACTGTGGATCAAACATTATGCTAAGCACTTTGTAAATATCTCATTTGATTCTCACAATAACCCTGGAAGGTAGGTGCTATTATTAGTCTCGTTTTACAGTTGAGGAAACTGAGGCAGACAGAGGTTAAATGACTTGCCCGTGGTGACACAGCTAGTAAGTATCTGAGGTTGGATTTGAACTCAAGTCTCCCTGACTCCAGACCCAGTACTCTATCCACTGCACTACCAAGTTGCATCAGATAAGGAATCTTAAGGTCCAGGTTATAAATTCTGTGAGGTTAAGGGACCATGTCTTATTTATATCGGTATCTCCCCCATTGCCTAGCACCATGTCCTGGGCATAATAACTACTTAATAAATGCATTCAGACAACTTGAGAAATGGGAACTGACTTGGAACAAGATCATTTCAGTTCAACTTGACATTTATCAAGTATCTACTATGTGGAGGGGGAAGGGAATACAACATATATATCAGCAAATAAACTCAACATGATTTCCTGAGGAGGAAGAGGACAGCAACAATCAGGGAGATAAGTAAGGGCTTCCCAAAGAAAGTGGCAGCTGCTATAGCCTTGAAGAGGCTAGGGATTCTGAGAATTTCTTCTAGAAGTTTGGTTGCAAAAGGGAAAAGATAGGAACCCAGCTCGAACAGAGGATGGCCTTGCCAAGGAAAGGATTGTTGTTGTTGTTGTTGTTGTTAAAGATGTGGAGGCCAGATATTTTTGTAGGGAACAGGAAAGTAGCCAATGGATGGGGAGAGTCTGAAGATCAAAGAACGAGAGAATGATCAAAGGGTCAAGCTCCCAGAGAAGAGAGAGGATCAAAAGCCTAAATAGGAGGATTGGCCTCTGCATGGAGAAGGACTACTTTTCCATTAGAGATGGAAGTAAAAAAAATGAGGTGACTTACATGGAAATATGTTTTGCATGACTACACATGTATAACATATATCAAATTGCTTGCCATCTCAATGAGCCAGGGAGGTAAGAGAGGAAGAGAAATTGGAACTCAAAATTTGAAAAAAAAAAAAAAGAATGTTAAAATTGTTCTTGCACATAATTGGGGAAAAATAAAATATTAAATTAAAAAAGAATGAGCCAGGAAATAGAAGGGATCACAAGGCTAGTAACCCCATCTCAATATGTCTCCTTTTTGCCTCTACAGTAAAATACAATCTCCTTTGTTTAACATTTAAAGCCAAAGAACAACCTGATTCTAACCTCCCTTTTGAGCCTCACTATGTATTATTTCCCTTCATACACTCCATAGTTTTGCCAAGCCAGCTGCCTTGCTGTTCTTCACACAACACTCTCTCCCATCTCTATGCCATTGTACAGGCAGTTCCCCATGGCTAAAAGCCACTCCCTCCTTCCTTCCATCTCTTAGAACTTCTGGTTTCCTTCAAGTGCCACCTTCTACATGAAGACTTTCCTGATTATCCTTCCCTACCAACTATCTGGTATTTATTGTGTTTATACAGATAATATCATATATGTATGCTTTCTCCCCTGATAGAATATAAGCTCCTTGGGGGCAGACAACTACTTCATTTTTCTTTGTTTCCCCAGAATATAGCACAGTACATCATGACACAGTCAGTGCTTAATACTTGATTGACTGATAAACATTTAGTAGTCAAATGAAGAGAAAATTAACTATTCTACCTCCACCACGTTTCTTATCTCTGTTCTCTCTTCCCCTGTCCCACTGCCATCTTCTAGGTGTAGACCCTCATTAACACCAGCCGAGATGACTGCAAGGGCTTCCTGCCTCTTGCCTGAAGATATGCTACTGAACTAATGTTCCATATGTAAAGATTGAGTCATGTTCTTCTTCTGTTAAAAAAAAATCATCAGATGTTCTAATTGCAAGTCTAAGGCTATTTCAACTCAGTAGAGACTTGCTGGTCTCTACGAAAGTTAGGAAGATGTGATTCCTCCAAAGGGACCTATATTTACAAAGAACCCAGTTCCAATGGATTTAACAACAGCAACGAGGAAGAGCTACTAGTTCCTTGCCGTCTAAAAACTTATTCCTGACTGTTGGTTTGTGATTTATATTTCATCAGCCAACCCTCCCCAAATATGTACATAGATAATTAGTTCTAAATATTTCAAAGGGAGCTTTTCCAACCATTTCTCTGTACACAGGCAACAAACACACCACTGAAACAGCAAGTTGGTGCAGAAGGAACATGCAGCCAAACATATCAACAACTTCAACAAGATTTATGCCCCAGAACACGTGGGCACTGCATGATTTATGGCATTGCCCAGCAGCCCCAGGAGAGAAAGAAAATTCTCATCTTCCCCCACTAAAAGTGTATAATAATCATCCTTATTGTTTCATATTTAAATAATAGGCAACAGAACACAGTAAGCTATCAAACTGCTTCCCGTCCCCTCACAGAGAAATAACTCAAATTGTACACTCAAACTTAAGCAATTAACTAAGTGATGCAAAGAGAATCTCTCCAGGGAGGAAATTAATACTTTTTTCTTTTAAAAAGATTTTTATTGATATCTTTTGTTTTTATACCATCTTTATTTCCAAAGATATTCCTCCTCCCTCCCCTGTCCAAAGAAACATCCACCCCTTAAGACAAAGAAGAGGGAGAGAAAAAGCAGTTTGACGAAACTAACCAATCAATCAACTCAATTTGACAGCATATTCAATGTTTCACATTTATAGACCCCCACTTTTGCAAAGAAGAGAGGAGGATACATTGAGAAAATACTTTAAAATCCTAAGAACTATTTGGAAATAACTTGTCAAAAACAAACAGTAGCTGATACTTCAAAGAGGAGATAAGAATGGACATGGGGAAATGGGTTTCATCACTGAAAAACATCATGGTGTAAAGAATTCAGGACCTTGGTGCTTCTTTCTTCTTCCTGATGTACAGAAGTTCACTCCTCTACTTTTCCCTGGTGCCTTCAAAAGGCAGCTAGTTGTTACAGTGGATAGAGCACTAGATTTGGAGTCAGGGTAACCTGAATTCACATCCAGCCTCAGACATTTGCTAGCAGTATAATCATGGACAAGTCACTTAATGTCTGCCTGCCTCAGTTTCCTTTTCTGTAAAATGGAAAGGATGATAACAATAACATCTATTGCTCAGATTATCTTGAGGATCACATGAGATAATATTTGTAAAACGCTTTACAAACCATCAAGCTCCATGTAAGTGCCAGCTATCATTATTATTATTATTAATTATTAATCATTATTAATATTATTATTATTACTCACGAGAGGCTCTACTGGGCCTAGGACAAATGTTGATTGAATCATAGACTCATATTTGAAAGAGAAATTGGATGTCATCAAGTTTAACCAGTATATCAACAAGAATGTGCAAGGTCAATAAGGGATGTTTACTGTCAACTGTCATGAAAAAGGAGGAAGAAAGACGGGACCTTTGGTGAGGATGAAGAACAAGACCTGGAAGGATGAGGACGTTAGAGATGAAACTGATGGGGAACGGGTGGAGATTATGGTGCTCAAGGGAATCTCTGTCACTCCTGGAAGGTAAGAACTAGGGCAGAGCTGCTACAGCTTAGCCAGAGTGGGTGGATACCCCAACCAGGTCAAGCAATTAAGCTGGGAGTTTCCTACTCCTTCCCCCAAACTACTGCCCTGGATTCTACCATGTCAGGTGCAGATTGCAACCTAATTTGCCCTGAGTCACTGCATTCATTACAATCCTCCATTACTACCAAGAGACCTTAATTAACACCAAGGCTCCTACCCCAGCATCTATTTCACCCTTCACCATTGCCCTGGGGCGGGGGAGAAGGAAGAAGAGAGAAGGAAGGCTTTAACTCCAGCCTCTAACATTTACTGTGTTACCTCAGTTTTCCCATCTGCAAAATGGGGACAATATTGCTTTCAGATATTTACCTTATGAGGCTGTCTTGAGGATCAAATGAGATAGCATATGTAAAACACTTTGCAAATCCTGAACTATGTCAGTATCAGCTATTGTTATCATAGGGCCATAGGGACCTAAAAAAATAGAATTTTAGAAATGGAAAGGACCTTAGAACAGAGATTGTTAGAGCTCAAAGGGGCCTTAGGAGCCCAATCCAAATCATTTCACAGATAATAAAAGACAGGCAAGAATGATACAGTAGAGATAGCAGTGTACTTGAAGTCAGGAAACTCCAAACACTAGACTTAACATCAGACATCTGTTTGAATCCCAGCTCTGATCCATATTACTTATTCAACCCTGAATGTGCCACTTATGGTGTCTGGGTCTCAATTTCTTCATTTGTAAAATGAGATGGCCACACCTGAGGACCTCTAAAGTCCTTTCCCTTTCCATTCTAAATTTATGATCCTATGATTATGACAACTAGCTGTTTAACCAGTGTAGGCAAGTCTAGGCAGCATGGCAACATTGGAAAAGCAACAGACTTGGAGTCTGAAAACCTGAGGACCTCTCCCCCTTATTACCTTGTGTGACCTTGGGAAAGTCACTTCTCTTCTGAAGGACTCAGTTTCCTCATCTGTAAGATGAAATGTTCAGACTAGATTGCCTCAAAGGTCCCTTCCAGTGGTGGATCTATGAGCTCTCTGAGCCTCAGTCTCCTCTTCTATAAAATGGGGATAATAATATTCACACTACCTGTTTGGAAAAAGTCCCATTAGACATGTATAAAACCACAATCTGCCATAGAAATGTGAGCTTGACATTGGTTCTCAGGCCATAGTTCACTGTCCAGTAAAGGACCTCTGAAGAATTTTGGAAGTTTTTAATCCTTGACCTCTCTATCACCCAGGTTGTTTCTTTACAGCCTCAATTTAAAATCCCTTTGTTAGCCTTAGTTAGAGTTGCTGGGATCAATTAGACAACAGTGAACTGATAAGTGAAAGTATAAAATTCAATTCCGCAAATCTGACACTTGTCCCCCTCTTGGAGCATAGAACAGATTTAACTGCTCCCCAAGCAGAGGCCCAAACACAGCCTCACCAGACAAGGGTGGCTCACCTGAGCATGGGAACCCTGCCAGTCCTATACTTGGCTCTCCAGCTCACACTCCCCAGGATCCACTCAATGAGCTGCTTTGCACTTTTCCACTGAGCTCATGACTGCAACGTTGGTACCCCAAGGTACCACCTTCCAACAAGCTTGAATAGCTGTCCACCAGCCAAGCACCGGCCAAGCAGGGAGCCAAACATCAGCAATCATGATGCAAGGCCAAGTTTGAAGGGTCTCTCAGGAGGTCCAGAAAGAAAAGGGTTGACCCATATCTAACAGCATAGAGCAAAGCAATGACTTCTGTTTTCCAGGTATGGGCTCTGGAAGGGAAACGGCATCAAAAGCAGCAATCCTAGGATTTTGTCTGGAAGGAATTTTGGAAATTGTCTAGTCTAACCTTCTCCTTTTATTCAAGAGGAAACTGAGGCCAAGAGAGGGGAAGTGACTTCCTCGGATTCATAATTGTAGTAAATAGCAGAATAGCCCCTATATCCAGACTCTTTCCACTAGACCAAAATACGAGTTACTGTTTCTTATCTCAGGCCTGTCCAAGCTCTCTTTGTGTCTATTTTGTTTCCACTGACGCAATACAAGCTCCTTAAAAGAAGAAACTGTTCCGTTTTTGTCTTTTCATCCCCAGGGCCCAGCACATAGTAGGTACTTCATAAATGATTCTTGACTGACTAAAAGCGTGGGGATGAGACATCACAGAACCCAGGCTCAAATCTTCCTACAGTATATGAGTTCAGGGATTATGGTTAGGCCCCCCCCTTTTTTTTTTACAAAGTATCTCCCCCTACTACAAAGATCTTTCTATTAAATAGCTGGTGACCTTGAAATTCTCTTTAATCTTATTTTCAAATTCATATTTTCTCCCTTCTATTCCCCCATAATTGAGAAAGCAGAAAAAACAAAATTCCTATTACAAATACGCAAATTCCTGCACTGTCCCAATCTAAAAAAAGAAAGAAAAAGTGTCAATCTGTACTCTGTGTCTATCATCTACAAGGAGCTGGGCAGCAAGTTTCGTCTGGAGCACTCTGGAATTACGATTGGTCACTGTGTTGATCAGATTTCCTAAGTTTGCAGCTTCCTTTTTCTGAGTTTGTTTTCCCCTCTATATAACAAACGGATTTACCTCAATGATCTCTTAAGGTCCCTCCCAGCTCTACTCTTCTATATTCTGGTCAATTATAATAATGATAAAGCCCACTAAGTCCACATCCTAGCATTAATAATTAATAACATTTCTTGACATGAATGAAATTGTCGTTGCCCTCAACGTGCTTACATATTCCTGGGGAAAAACAATACATACACAGAGAGATAAGTATTTTAAAAAGTAATAAAGTAACTTAGAGAGGTGAGAAGACATTAACAATGGTGAAGGGTAGGATCAGGAAAGATCTATAGGAGGTGGTCCTTGAACTCTGGAATTTGGAATTTCAAGAAGAAGAGGTGAGAAGGAAGGGCATTCCAGGCAAAAGGTCAGCCTAAGCAAGGACATCAAGGCAAGCTCTGGAATGTCAAGCACGGGGAGCAGTAAATAAGCCAATGAGGCTGGAATGCAGGGTTTTTAATGGGGAAGCCAGACTGCGATGGACTTTAGATGCCAAACAGAACACAGACAATTCTTGCTTTATGTACAAGTTCCACTTTATGTAAAGAATGATAAAAGAAATATGCATTTCAAAAAAAAGCCACCTATGACAACTGTACAGTACTGTGCTTCTGACCCTTGGCTCAAAACTCTGGGGCCTCCCACTCCCCTCCCCCCCCAAACAAAAACGTTAAAAAAAAAACCCTTCAAGGGAAAACAGAAAAACAAACAGAAATTGCCACCACTACCACCTCTTCCAGATCAGGGGCTTGGCCTGCATGTCTGTCCCCATGTGTCTATTTTTTTTCTTTTTTTCCCCTATGTATATACATATATATACACATATATGTATAGATAGATAGATAGATAGATAGATAGATAGATAGATAGATAGATAGATATTGTCTCCTTCCCCAAAGGTGTAAACTCCTTGAGGGCAGAGACTGTCTCATTTTTGCTTTTGTATCATGAGTCTTCCATCTGTCTGGGCTCTGGTACATATGTCTGTCCCTGGCCCAATGTGTCACCTGTCCTCTCCTGTCTGTGTCTGACCTCCCTCTGTCTGCACCCAGCCCTCGCATGTTCTTCCTCTCAGTTCAAGCCAGGCTCCTACATGGCAGGCCCTTGCCCCTTCATATTCTTCCTCCTGCTCTTGCTTCTCTGTCCCTGCCCCACCCCCTCCATCCTTGAACCCTGCTGACTTCTCCCACTTCTGGGGGCAAATCAGCATTACCCACTAACCTAAAATGAAAACTGTCTGTAGTTTGCATTTTATCCTAGATGCCACAGGAAGTCACCAAAGAGTTTTGATTCAAGGAGTCAGAAATGGCTAGAACCATCTGTTAGGAATATCAGATTGGCAGTTCAGTGGAGCATAAATAAACTGGAGAAAGGAAAGATTAGAGGCAGGGAGATAAATCAGGAGGCTATTGCAATAGCACAGGCAAGAACTGATAAGGGCCTGAACTGGGGTAGGTGGCTGTAAGAATAGGATAAAAGGGGAGGGATACAAATGTTGCAGAAGTAAAATCAACAAAATGTAGCAATAGAAACTGATTGATGGAGACCAAGGAAGGGGTAAGTGATGAAGAATAATGAATACTGGGAGATTTCAAACCAAAGAAGCTTAGAAAGAATGTTCCTAAAGCTCTTAACCCTATCTGTGGCATCTCATTTCAGTGGTGAGCCAGTGACCTCATCTCTATGACTAACCCTAGTGTTATCAAGGCTCTTTCATTGGCCAGAAAGCTGTGCTCCTTCTGGCCTCAGTTTTCCCAGCTCATTCCACTGAACCCTGCCCCTCCCTCACTTTAAATTTGGACCTGAACTGGGATCAGAGCTGAGGAAAGGTTTGCTGCTGCTGCTGCTATTTCTCCCAGGAGATTGGTCGCTAGATTACTGACCCAAATAACATCTCTAAGCTTGGCCCTCTGAGATTGGCACCAATCACTCAGCTTCCCAACAACAGCCACCATGAGAAAACCTATGGGGCTGGTGACAAATAACCCAACAATACAAGAGAAAAATGCCTGGACTGGGAGTTTAGAGATGTGGACTCCAGTCCTGGATCCGCCTCTAATAACTGTTCTTAAGCAAGTCACTTTCTTTCTCCAGGCCTCAGTTTCCTCAACAATGAAGGGGTTGGACTAAATAACTCTTATGGTCCCCTTCAAGCTCTGACATCCCATGTTCTATGTTCTACAGGTCTTTCTAGCTTTAGTGTGTATGACAAATCAATAAAGATGGTGTTGGGATAGTCCCAGGATCTCAGATCTGATTATACTTAGTTATAATGACCTGGGATTTCTTTAAGGTAGAAATTCTGTTTGTGTACATGTGTGTGCTGTCTGTCTCTGACTTGTCTGTTTCTTTCTCTGTGTCTCTCTGTCTCTGTCTGTCTCTGTCTGTCTCTTTCTGTCTCTATGTCTCTGTCTCTCTTTCTCAAACACACACACACACACACACACAAACACACACCCCACATCTTAGGTACATCAAACTCAGTTAAACAGAACTTTATTTAATTCAATGAATGTCTAATGCAGGAGTGGGGAACCTGCAGCCTTGAGGCCACATGTGGTCCCCTGGATCCTTAAGTGAGGCCTTTTGGATTCAGTCAAAAGACTGCACTTAAGGATCTAGAAGGTCACAAATGGCCTCGAGGCCACAAGTTCCCCCCCTGGTCTAATATATGCCTAACCCTGTGCTAGAGGATAATATGATGATGCTGGAGATGATGATGATCATGATCATGATCATGATAGACATAAAGAGAGACAGAAAACATGATATAGTCCCCTATACCAACTACACAGAGGCTAGGCTAAGGCTAAGGGTTTCTCAATTCTGCTGTTGGCCAGCCAAAGCTCTCTTCTTCACCAGGCCAAAGACAACCACAGCTTTCAGCCCAGCCACCTTCCGCTAACATTTTCCCAGCAGGGAAAACAACAAAAGATCCAAAGAATTTCAAAGAAAAGATGGCTCCCTCCTGAGAGAACCATTGTTCCTGTAGGTCTTTTCCTTCCTCCCCAACCCCACACCCTTCCACATAATAAGCAGAGTTACATAATGGAAAAAGCACTAGATTTAGTGTCCAAGCACCTGAGTTTGATTCCAAGCTCTGCTTTGTCTACATGATGTCAGGGGAATCACTTCATGTTTCTGGGCCTCAGTTTCCTTCTTTGTAAAATGAAGATTGGACTAAATTGCTCCTAAGGTCATTTTGTGCTAAAAATTCTACAATCCTGAGGCTATTTCAATTAGTCTACTTGTCAAAAGATGAGGGCCTAACCTAGGATGACATTAATCTTTTTTGTGTCAGGGACCCCTTTGGTAATCTGGTAAAGCCTATGGACCTTGTCTCAGAATAAGGTTTTTAATTATATAAAATAAAATATCTAGGATTACAAAATCAACTAATCATACTAAAATACAATTTCAAAAAAAAATGTTGAAACAAGTTCTTAGACCCTGAGTTAAATCTAACCCTTGTGTTTAACTAAAGAAGAGGAGAGAAAAGATATTATGGAGGTAAGCTCTATGGGAAAGTACTTAGCAATTGACACAATGTGGGAATCAAGGGAGAGGTAAGAGTCAAAGTTAATGAAGGTGATAAACCCAGGTGATTGGGAAGATTGTGGAGCCTAGAACAGAAATAGAAAAAGTTGGTGAAGGCTAAGTCTCTCTATCCCCCTTGGCTATGAGCAGGTTTTACTTTTGAATATACTTGGATGAGTTATCATGGATCCTATTTGACAATAACTGGCCACAAAGACTACATAATCAGACTTACAGATTCTGAGTCTTTGTAAAATGATGACAACAACACTGCAGCCACCTACTTCACAGGGTTGTTGCAGAAAAGAACTTTGTAAACTTCAATAGAACTGTTCATTCTTGCCAGGCAATTAGGTCTAGCTGAAAGACTACTGAATTTGAGATCAGAAGAGCTAGTTTCATGTTCAAGCTATTACTTACTATCTATAGGACCTTAGGCAAGTCACTTTCCCTCTCTAGACCTAATTTTCTACTCTATAAAATGTAGAGGTGATTACCTAGTTTAATTTTAGTCCCTTCCAGTACTATATTTTTGGTGGCAGAGTGGACAGTTTTGAACTTGCAGTCACCAATATCTGAGTTCAAATCATTCCTCAGACACTTCCTTTAGCTGTCTGACTCTGGGCAAGTAAGTCACTTAACATTTGTCAGCCTCAATTTCCTCACCTGTAAAGTGGAGGTAATAACTGTACTTACCTCACAGGGAGGGTGTAAGGATCAAATGAGATAATATATGTAAAGTATTTTGCAAACATCAAGGCATTAAATAAATGTTAGCTAGTAATATCATTAGTATTCTAATGTTATGATATGGACCAAACTTCCTGCTCCAAAGCAGAAGATCCTAGATCTAAAGCTGGAGAGTATTTCAGAGGCCATCTCATCCAACCTCTGCATCCTATTGTACTATAAGTAAAAAAACAAACGAACAACAACAACAAAAAAAAAAACCCTACCAACATCCAAGAAAACTAAGAGGCCCTAAAGTAGGGGCATTTAACCTAGGTCACTCTATAGAAGACATTAGAGGTTTCCCAGCTACCAAGCCAACCTCCATCTGGCAAGAGAAACAAATGTACGCATCAGAAAGGAAGAGCTCACAGTAACTGAAATGGAAGATAAAGCTGGCAAGAATTGGCCTCTTCCCCATTGATTCCTATCAGAAATAAATGTGTGACACAATAAATGTAGGTGGTCTGCCTGTGGCTTTCTCAGACTGTGATGCAGGAGAAAAAAAAACAACAGATTATGCACTGAATAGGTGCCGGTCACCGTGACAGGCATTGGGATTTCAAAGACAAAAACGAAATATTGACAAGAGATTTAGAGTCAGAGGACCTGGATTCAAATTCCAGCCCTACCATTTACTAATTATGTGACTTTTGGCAAGTCCAATATAAGGGTTGGAATTAATTATATTAAGGGTCTCTTCCAGCTCTAAATTATATGATTCTTTATGCGGAATGAGTATGTTCTCCTAACCAGTTAGGCATGCCTCCCCTATCTGTTCCTTCCTTTTTTTTTTCTATTCCCATATTCATAATTCTAGTTCAGGTTCTCAGTATCTCTAGTTACAAATACTGCAATAGTCTCTTATTTTATCTACTTATCACCTGTCCCTCTATTTCTTCCGGATGCAACAGGGAGCCAGGTAAGGTTTTAGAGCGAGGAACAAGCATGAGAAAAAAAATATAATGACTAATCCAGCAGGAGGTGTAGGGTAAATTGGAGGGAAAACAGACCGGCAGCAGAGAGACTGTTAACAATAGTTGAGACAAGACAGGATGAGGACGTAGATTAGGAAGGAGATAGTAGCCATGTAAAAGAAGTTGCAGAGCCAAGAAATGATACCAAAGGTGAAAAACTCAGCAATTAATGCATAATCAAATAAATATAATGACAGTTGGCCTTTTCATAGCACTTTAAAGTTTATACTGTTTCCACCCTACAATGGCACTGTGAAATCAGCAGTGCAAACATTATTATTTCCATTTTAAGGATGAAGAAACTGAGCTAAAATGACATGCCCTGCTCCTAATTTGTGTGACACTAGACAAAAATTTGAATCCAAGTCCTTTAATTTCCAATCTAGTAGTCTTTTCCATTTCACCAGTCTGCTTTCCTGAATTAAAAATGAAACCAAGTCCATGCAAGAGGACTCAGGAGGAAGTACCAGCTGTTGATAGGAAGCACAAAGTTGGAAAGATGATCTTGGTTAGTGTGGGGGTGGAGGTGGAGGGTGATAAGAATCTGAGCTCTCTCACAAGTTAGAAATTTCACTGGGGGGGGGGCTTCTATGGTATAGCAAAAAGGACACCCAGCTGGGACCCTGAAACAGATTCCAATCCTTGCTAACTTTGGACAAATCACATCCTCTAGGGGAGGGGAGTGGCGCTCAGTTTCTGTATATATCAAAAGAACACGTTGGCTAAATGATCTCTAAGAGCCCTCTCAGCTCTAATATTCTGTAAGAGTGACTGATGATGAAAATAATAATTATATAATTATCTTATTATTATATTGCATAACTATAATAGATTCCATTTACACTTTGTTAAAAAGCACTTTCTTCTTAACAACCTTGGGGGTAAGTTGTACCTATGGCATTCTCTCTATTTTATACATACATAAGGTTATAGGGTTAAGAAAAGATGGAGCTGGAATTCAAAACCAAGTCTTCTGATTTCAAGTCCAGTACTCTTCATGACACTGGCCTCACTGTGTTGATTTCTGATCTCACCTCTTCCTCCTCTGAAGCCCCTTCTGCCTAATCTTCCCCCTTCACAATTTAAATGATTGCATTACTTCTGCTTCCTCTTCCCTCCTCTCAGTATTTAGCTATGCAGTGTTTACCATATGACGCCACTCTGTTTTCTGTGTTCCGTCTGTTTCAAGTACGGGTATGTTCCTCCTCCATTAGATGTATAAATTATATGAAGCAGAGAATGGGTTGTCTACTCTCTCCATGTTCCTCCCCTACTCCACCTGAAGCTTAGGTCAACTCAATCTTGCTATCAACCAGCAATATCCTTTAATCCTCCATGGAGCTAATGACAACCACCACTCTCAGCCTGATAGTAATCCTCTTATTTTCCCCAGCAGAAAAAAATACAAAGGCATCCAAGAATTTTAAACAAGAAATGATTCCCTCTTGAGTGGTGAACCATCGCTCACATGAACCTTTCCCTTCCCTTCCACATTAGACAGTGGGGAGTGGCAAGGAGGATGGGATTTGGAGGCAGAAAACCTGGGTTTGAATTGAACCTCTGTCACTACTCTATATGAACTTAGACAAGTCACTTACTTGGCCCCACTGGGTTTCAATTTCTTCATCTGTAAAAACGAAAGATTTAGATTAGCTAGCCTCTCGAGGGGAGGGGGAGGAAACTAGGTGGTACAGTGGATAGAGTGCTGGGCTTGGGTCAGGAAGGCTAATCTTCCCAAGTTCAAAGCTGGCCTCAGACACATAGCTAGTTGTGTGACCTTGGGCAAGTCACTTAACTATGTTTGCCTCAGTTTCCTCATCTGTAAAATGAGCTAGAGAAAGAAATGACCAACCACTCCAATAGCTTTGCCAAGAAAACCCTGAATGGGGTCACGAAGAGTCACACATGACTGAAATGACTCAACAAAGCCTCTCGGGACCCTTTCAGCTCAAGACTGATGATCTATACTGAAAGTAAATAAATTGTGGTCCCTTCTCTCATGAAGCTTATACTCTAATGGAAGAAGTGCTCCTGGTAATAGCTAATAATACAGCACATAACCAAGTAACTTTATTGCAAAAGAATATAGCATAAGTGCATGAGATATTCTATTCTAGGTGGTTCAAATAGGCAAAGGTAATATCTGATTAGGAAGAAGAGGCCAAGGAATGATAATAACAAGCTTGTTAATGCTGCTGTTGTTGCTGCTAGTTAGCATTTATATAGCACTTCAGGGTTTGCAAAGTACTTTACATGTGTTATCTCATACACGGATCTTCATAACAATCCTGTAAGATCAGTTGCCATTATTATCCTCATTTTACAGGTGAGGAAAGGGAGGCTAAGAAAGCTTAAGTGACTTGCCTAGGATCATGCAGCTAGTCAATGTCAGAGATGATCTGAACTCACATCTTGTGACTCCGATGTTCCAGCGCATTTGGCCAAAGACTTTGGAAGAGGTAGCATCTGAGCTAGAATGTGTGTCAATAAGCAGATATTGAGGGGAGGGAAGGGGAGAGTATTCCAGGTAAAGAGAATGACATAAAGTAGGAGAATGTGGGCTATCCCTGGGAAACCGAGAGTAAGCCAGCTTGACTCTAGTCACACAAACAGTTTGGATTCGGTCAGAGGGCTACACTTGAGGACCTAGAGGGCCTCAAGGCCACAGGTTCCCCACCCCTACATAGAATACAAGAAGGGGTGTAGTGGGACATAAGCCTGAAGTGACCACACAGGACTGAGTTGTGGAGATCCTAGAATGCCAAGCCGAGGAATGACATCTTTGTCATGGAGACAAAAGGGAACCTGCAAAAGGCTTTGCACAGGGCAATGACAAGCAGATATTTGAATTAGGAAGATTAATCCGATGATAGAGAATCAATGGCTTGGGAGAGGGAAGAGAATAGAGCTAGGAAGGCCAGTCAGGAGGTGAAAGGTTTAGGAATGCTTTTAGCCTGCGTGACACTGGGACAGTTGTTTAACTTCTCTGTGTCCAATCTGTAAAGCAGGAATGAGGGGTTATGGTACCAGTCTGCCTTACAAGTAAATATAGTATAGTTATTATTATTATAGGAGTTCCCATTTCCTTGGATTTTTAGGTTTATAAAATGCTTTTCTCACAACAGCCTGGTGAGGTCGGTAGTATCATTGTCCCCATTTCACACATGGGAAAACTGAGGCTTGGAGAGGTGGTGGAACTCACTTGGATAGAGTACTGGGCCTAGAGTCAAGAAGACTTGAGTTCAAATCTGGCCTCAGACACTTAGCAATTGTGGGACCCTGGGCAAGTCATTTAACCCTGTTTGCCTCAGTTTCCTCATCTATAAAAATGAGAAGGTAATGGCAAATCACTCCAGTATCTCTGCCAAGAAAACCCCAGAAAGGATCACAAAGAGTCAGACATGACTGAAAAAACAGCTAAACAACAACATTGTAAACATTCATAACAACCTAGAAATTCTAAACAAAAATATTTATGATTTTACACTGCCAAGAATGGAATCAGGGAATGGACACTTCGTTAGGCACTTACAGGTTTCTAAAAATGCACTTCTGCCAGTGACACCGATGCAATAAACCCACAGCATAACTCATGACATTTCGAAAAAGTTTCTGTTTGTTTCTTTTTGGGGGAGGGTCTTTAAGCAAGGCAGGAAAAGGCTGAGAGAAGCATGTGATGTGACTCTCAGCCAGCCCACAACACTAAATCCAAGACTCTCCCGCTGCCAGCAAATCCAGCCCTGGCAAGGTCTACTGCTGTGGCCAACCACACGGCTCAAAAGAGATGAGTTGTCTGATGTGATTGCTGGGGATCAGGAAGAGACTTCTTAGGCCAGATTCATGGCACGCCCAGCCAGGGATGATTTCAGAACCTAAGCAGGCTCTGTGAAACCCAACACTTGGTTTCTCTGGGAGGGGGTTGTGGGAGTGAAGTTACAGCCCATCAGGTAGAAGCAAAACCAAGTCAGGCCCCTAGGGCTTAGGACAAAGATTCCCCAGCCTCCCCTTGGGCCCTGTTTGGCAAACCAATAGAATACTGACCTGTAGTTCCAGTTCCTTCTTGTGATGAAAAGCCGAACGGACTCCAAAGACAAAGCAACCCAATGTGAGGAATCTCAGGCTCAATTAACAACAGCTCACATTTATAGAAAGTATTTTAAGGTTTCATAAATACTTTTCTAAAAATAACTCCAAGAGGCAGATAATATAGTATTTTTTTCAAATTTAGATAATATAGTATTGTTAGCCATAACTTACTCATGAAGGAACTAAGACTTGGAGATTTGTGATTTGCCCAGGGTCACACAAACAGTAAGTATCAAAGCCAAGATACCCCAAATCAAGTCTCCTAACTACAGGCCTAACACTCTTCTCACAACATTGTGTTAGTCTACAAACTAAATACATACAAGTCAAATAATTACAAGTACATAGCACAGTCACAGAATTCTGCCTATTCCCAGCCCTTTCTCCCCCTGCACCTATCAGGGGTTTGGTCTATATTTCACTTCTTTCCAAGCCTCAGTTTCCTAGTTTGTAAAATGAGGAGGGTTAGAGCAGATGAGCCTAAGTCCCATCCAGCTCAGGCATTCTATATTCTAAATTCCAATATTGAATAATCTAGAGTCCTTCTATCCATAAAGACTAATGTCCTATGATCTGCCTCCAATCTGCCTCAAACCCACTCCAGAAGAAGTGTGAGAGAAAAAAAAAAATGCTGCATCTGGAATAAACCTGGCTTGAGCCTGAGTTTGGAGCCTACCTCTGCCACTTATTCCTATTCAACCTTGGTCAAGTCATTCCAACTCCAACCAGTTCCCAACAACCAAAAGGCTCTCTCCCTGGGCTTCAAACCCAAGTTTGTTTCAGGAGACTGCTAACTTCCCAAAGTGACTTCCCTAGATTCTTATTCCCAGTTTTTTCTTCTTAACTTATAGATTCTGTGCCCCTCCTATCCTTTACTCTTATCACCACCACCCACAGGGAGACATATACCCTCCAATATCCTCAGCCCAATGCACACCAGAGGTCCACAACCTCTCTTCACTCTTGGTCACTCCATAGATCTGGTCAGTTGCTAAATTTTTGTCATAACTCTCATATACTTTCTCTTTTCGTTCCTCACACAGTTACCACTTAGTTTTCATGCTTATCTCTTTACAGCACTGAGAGAGCTTTCTAATTAGTCTCTTTGCCTCAAGTCTCCCTCTTCCAATTTAATCTTCACATTGATTGCAAAGTGATTTTCCCAAAGTTAAACTCTGACCATATCACTTTCCTACTCAATAAACTACAGTGGCTCCCAATTACCTACCGTATCAAGTGTAAAGGGCAGGTAGGTGGTGCAGTGGATAGAGCAATGGTCTTGCAATCTGGAAGACTCATCTTCCTGAGTTTAAATCTGGTCTCAGACACTTACTAGCTATGTGACCCTGGGCAAGTCACTTAATCTTATTTGCCTGAGCTTCCTCATATGTAAAATGAGTTGGAGAAGGAGTTGGAAAACCCTTGTAGTATCTTTGCCAGGAGAACCATAAATGGGGTCATGAAGAGTGACTAAGAATGATTAAACAACACCAAAATCAAGTGTAAGTGCCTTTGTTTAGTATTTTAAAGTCCTTTACAACCTGGCCTCTTCCTCCTTTTTCCACTTTTCTTATCCTTTATTCCCTCTATGAATGCTCTACTCTAACTATAAAGGTCTATCCGTGTTTACTCACATATAACACTCTGTCTTCTGTCTCTGTGCTTTTGCAGTGACTGTCCCTCATGCCTGGAATGTGTCTCCCTACTCTCTGCCCCCTCCTGGGATACCTGACTTCTAACCAGACTCAACTTAAATGCCAACTGCTACAGGATGGCTTTCCTGGTCTCTCCAGCTGCTACAGTCTTCCCTTCCAAGGTTACTTGCCACCTACTCTCCATGTATCTTGTATGAACCTTTTCACTTGCATGTTGCCTCTCCAATTACAATGTTAGCTCCTACTACTGATCAATGAAAATGTCAACAGGATTCCAGAGTACCAGTGATACAGCCTTCTACCATTTTACCTACCTCCTGACAGGGAGACTGGACTCAAGGTTCAGGAAGAAACTTATTTTTTGGACATGGCCATGGTATGGCTTTTCTTGCTAGACTGTTTATTTGTTACAAGGCTTTTTTCCCCTCTGTTTTTAACTGGGAGAGGGATTTTGCAGAGAGAGGAGGTTAGCAATAGTGATGCCTCCAAAAAAGAGGCCAACTGTAATATTTTTTTAAATGCACAGAACAGAAGAAATTTCAGAAGGAAACACAGATAAGCAGGGCAATTTTGAAAGTAATATGTGGAATGTATTATATATATACTTAAAAAAACAGGTAGATTGAAATGGAGATTGGTGGTTTCACATATGATCTTTTTGTGTTCTGTTGTATATATAGTATTTAACTTCATAATAAAAAAATTTTTTTTAAAATGAACCCTACTACCTACCTTCTGAGAGGAAATAGGCTCAAGATGCAAGTGAGACATATATTTGGGGGCACGACCAATATGAGACTTTATACATATTTGTCTTCTTTTTCTTTTTTCCAATGGGGTATGGGAGGCATGAGGTGGGACCAGGAATAGGCTTCCCTCCTCCCCAAAATGAGAAGAGAACAGAAGGAATCACAGACAATCAGGACAGATTTGAAAGTTACAGGTTGTACTTACATATGTAAGTAGAAAAGCAAACTCTACATAACAGATATTTGAAGTTTCATTTACAATCCTCCCTTTCTGTGTTCTATAACTTGTATGGAAATGCTCATTTTTTTTGGTGCTCATTAAGTTATGAATTTTAAAACTAAGAAAAAAATACATGCAAGAAAAAGACTGTGAGGCCCTCAAGGACTTGGTTTTTATGTCTTTGGTATTCCCAGCACCGAGGACAGTACCTGGCACACATGAAGCACTCAGAGTTTGCTGACTGATTCTCAATGACAAAATGGGGAATACAACAAGAATCTTAAGGGACACAGCAGGTGGATTGCCAGAGCACCAAGTGATCTCAAAGTTGCTCTACCTTTGAAGTCTTTCTTGGGGAAAATGGTTTATCCTACGCCAATGTTACCTAGAACATTCCTATCTGCATCTCTCCTTCCCCACTCCCCCATTCCATACTACCTTGGATTATTCTTTTCTGTACACAGGTCATTCCCTACTTCTTCCCCCAGACTGTAAACTCTGTGAGGACAGGTACTATTCATTTTTCATCCAGGTGTTCCCATCACCTAGCACTGTGTCCTGTCTGTAATGGGCACTCAGTAAATGTTCGGTGAATTTAAAATATCAGAGCCAGGAGGCACCTTAAGAACTAAATCTAAAGCCTTCATCTCAGAGATGAGAAAATGTAGGTTCAGAGAAGGGAAATGATTTGCTGTTAGGTCACATCATAGTTAGTAGCATAGCTAAGCCTAGAACCTGGTGTCCTGATTCTTTATACTGCTTGCCTATTGCCTCTCATCTGCGTACAATAGGGATGGTGTACCATGCCACTGAAAATAGTGGGTGGGAGATGTCAACCACTTCTTTACCCAATATTCCTTGCTACACACTCAGGACAGCCCAGGCTAAAGTCAGATATTTTCCCAGAGGCAACACAAATACAAGTATACACACACACACACACACACACACACACACACACACACACACACACACACACGCACGCACACACCCCTAAAACACAGACAGAACCCCAAAGAAAAGGGACAGGTTTCTGCTGATAAAAAGAAACCCACATTGTGACCCAGGCACAAAACTCCCCAGCCGACTAGTAGGAATCAGTATTCTGTGCCATGGATCATCCCTCCATCCAGCCCAACAGGAGAAACCCTCAAAAAAACATGGTTGTCTGCCAACCCATCAACCACATTCTCAGGGGCAAGAGGGCAAGAGGCCCCTCCCCAGGGACCAATCCTCTCCCACAAGGAGCTCCCCTGGCTGTGAACCAGGACTTGAAGCAGCAACAGGCCTGCACATGTGCAGTCAGGCGATGACGCGTGAACACAGCAGATCCAAGCTGGACCCACGCCCCAGGAGCCTTGCTCGACTATGAATGAGACACAGGGAGCCAAGCAGGTCCTCAGCGCAATAATACTGTTATTAATAATAATAGCTCTAATTCTGATGAGAGCATTTTTACAAAGCACTTTTCTCATTAACAGCCCTTCAAGAGAGGGAGTACAAATATTATCAGAAAGATCACAGTGCACTTGAAAGAACACTTTGGAGTTAGGAGAGTCCTGGGTTCAAATCCCAGCTTCAGTGCTTACCAGTTGTGTGACCCTGGGTAAGTTACAATTTCTCTAAGCCTCAGTTAGCTTGCAGGTCACTATAAGGAATACATGCTGTAAATTTTGGCATATGTTATAATTGTTATACTCCCTATTTTGCAGCTAAGAAAACTGAGGCTGATAGAAAAGGGACTTAACCACAGTGATACAATTTTTCATGTCAGCTGGAATTTTAACTCAGATCTGCTAACTCCAAATCCAGTGTTCTTTCTCCTGTATTACAGCTAATACCCTAATGAAGGTAGTAAAGTTGATCTTTGCTCCTTGGTACCCACTCCTTCTAGTATTCTGTTGACTAGGTAGCTATACACCTGGGCAGTGCAGTGGACAGAGCCCTGGATTTGGAGTCAAGAAGGCCTGAGTTAGACTCTGGCCTCAGACACTCACTAGGTATGGGGCCCTAGTCAAGTCAACTGGCCACTGTCTGCCTCAGTTTCCTCATCTGTAAAATGAAGATAACAACACCTACCTCTCAGGGTTGTTATGAGGATAACATGAGATAATATTTGCAAAGTGTTTAACATAGTGCCTGGCACATACTACATACTTGAGAAATGTTTCTCAAATCTAAATCTAAAATCTTCTAACCATAATCACACTGAGCTATTTAGGGTTGAATGTGATCCCTCTCAAAGGTAATTGTGTTTTAAGTGAGGCCTGGCTTAGCATAGGCAGTGATTACCCCCAGGGGAATGACCTACTAAAGTGAAACTAGCAGGCCTACACATGGAAAATACTTCCAGGGGTCTTCAGCTGCCAACCTAACATTGAGGCCCTTGATAGCTCCCAGTAGTTAGTGGCCTCTTAGCCCAAAGATTTGGAGATCCAGAGTTTTAGAAGCCTATAGCTCTGAGGCAGAGTTCATCCTAGCTCTAACACTAATTCCCTGTGTCACTAAATCTTTCCAGCACTCGGCTGCCCCATCTCGGCTGCCTCATCGGTGAAAGGTGGTAGTTGGACTAAGTAACTTCTCAGATCCCTTTCAGCTCTAAAACTCTTCAGTTAGGCAAGGAATGTCAGATTCCTTGTGAAAGCCCTGGATGCCTCAAGTTTGAAGGAGGATGGAGGTCAAGTTTGAAGATTTAGACCCTACAAAGAAAAATTAAGAAAATACAGTCTTAAGCCCAGACTTGGATTACCACAAACAGGATAGGGAGCTCAATTGTACAGCTATGGAAATTGTTTAGTGCTTGAATTGTACTTACAGCATCTAAACATTCGACAAGCCTCTGTCTGAAGAGGTGGGGTGGCTAGATGGCACAGTGGATAGAGTGTCACGGCCTACAGTCAGAAAGATCCATCTTCATGAGTTCAAATCCTGCCTCAGATACTTTCTAGCTGTGTGATCCTGGGAAAGTCACTTAACCCAATTTGCCTCAGTTTCCTCATCTGTAAAATGAGCTGGAGAAGGAAATAGCAAACCACCCCAGTATCTTTTGTCATGAAAACCCTAAATGGGGTTACAAAGAGTCAGACATAACTGAAAAACAACTGGACAAAAACAACAAAACCAAAGAAGGAGGAATAGCCAAGTCCTTTTTTCAGCAAAATGAAGCAATAATTTCTCCATAAATAAGTAACCTGGTCCTGCCACTAACATGTTTTATGACCATGGGCAAATCTGTTCCTTTCTCTAGGGCCCAACTTCTTCATCTGTTAAGGGGGAAGAGAATAGGAGGCAAAACTTATCTAACTGATCTCCAAAAAGATTTTCTAGCTCTAATATTCTATGGTCCAGACTATTCTAAGCTCTGAGGGCCTTTCTTGATTTGACATTTTTATGATACAGAAATCATTCTATGATCTAAGTCAGGCCCCCTAACAGGTCAGGACACAGGGATCCCTGGCACCTAAGGCATGGGCAAGCTTAGACCTAATCTCCTAGGCACAAGCATACCTCTTGTCTAGAGGCAAGGTAAATATAAAATATAAACAAGATTGGCCTCACTGAGAAATCAAGTAACCCAGTATTAAATTGATCACTATGTTAGAATTCCCCACGTGTCAGAAGACAAAAATGCAGTAACCTTTCTTAATTGCTTGTGTTTGAAAGTGGGGGAGGGAAGGGAGAGTCAACATTAGCCTTTAAGTCCGTTGCTCACCATAGTTCAGTGGTTCCCTGAAAAGGCAATGTTCATAGCCAAGCATTCAAGACACCTCATATTAATTACATTTAGCCTACCTCTCCTATCTTCTCTTACAGTACTCCTGGCATTCTCCCAGCTCTATACAAGTGGAACATTACTTAGCCTCATTTGCAAAAATATTATTGACAATACTAGTAACTCATTTGGATAGTCCTTTAAGCTTAGTGAAGTACTTTCCTCACAATAACCATGGGGGGCAGGTAGTGAAAGTTTTGTTATTCTCATGTTTCAAATGAGGGAACTAGGATTCATAGAGACTGAATAACTGGATCACGCAGCTAAATATGTCTCAGGGCCAGGATTCAAACCCAGGTCTATTCTAATTCCAAGTCCCATTTTTTTTCCTTTAAAACAAGTTGCTGCCTGCTCTGTCTGACCCCCTCCCATGCACTCCATAATTTTCTAACTCATCTTTGTGTATGCCGTATGCCTCATCTCCCCTACAGGACTGCAAACTCTTTGAAGGTAGAGACTGTGGCTTTCTACCTTTACCTCCCCAACACCGAGGACAGAGTTTACACACAGTAGGCATTTACTAGACCTCTGTCTGCTGAATTGAATTGTCGGATGGTCTCCAAGTCATCTCTATTTGGCTTTGGAATCTGTGATGCAATACTTGTTGTTGCATCCTAATAGTGCCCAGCCACAGGAGTTCTCATTACTTAGGGAAGAAGGGAGGCAGGCAGACAGACAGCCCAAGAGTGTACTGACTGCCAGTCTGGGGTAACAAAGAGTTCACGGATAACCCACCTGCAGATAATGGAGAGCTGGCTGTGCCCCAAACAGAAAAATGTCAGAAAATGCACAAGTACTAAATCCTGTAGTTCTGGGGCAAAAGGCTACATATTTTGAAAATCCATTTGCTGCAGTTGTCTGGGAGCTGACCCCTTATCTTCATACACATGGGATTGGGTCCAACTCTGCCCTACAAGAACAATTTGTTTGGCTCTTGAAACGTGTAATGATCAAGGCTCAAAGCCTGGTGAGGAGAAGGTTTCTGGTAGGTTTCTTCCTGGAAAGTGAGGCTTAATGCTCCTTCCCAGCACAAAAGAATCACTGGCTCTTTGTACTAGAACCCAAATCGAGGCAGAGCTCTCCAAATTTCAGGTGGGAGAAAAAAGGGGACAAGCACCAAGTCGAACCCACAAAGCCTTCTTGTTGACCCCTTCCAAGCAGGAAGGTTCGGACCATAGGGCCCTGAAATATCTTTTACTGAGAGTCCCCAGACTCCTTTCTTCTCAGTCACTGCTGCCCACTGGAGCGCCAAACCTTCAGTAGGGAGCCTGCCCTTTACTTGGGATCCAGACCACTCTGCCCCAATTCAGGCAGGGAACCGATACACAGAAATAAGTTTATAAAGTTGAGCCAAACAGACCATTCCCCAATCCCCCAGGGGGAAGTGGCATTTGGATTCAAGCCCAATCACAACTCTCCCCCACCTCCATCCCGTGGAGAGTTTGTGAAAGATATTACAGAACACAAACACACACACACACACCTCGCATGGATCATTTCCTTACCTCTAAATGCCAAAACGGCCGCTTGGTCCTTCAGTCTGGGGGGGTTCCTGGGGTCCCATGATAGCACCTGGAGTTCAAAGCACCCGAGCTGAGTCAGCTGGGGTGGGAGCGCGGCCTCTCAGTGTCCTGGGGGAGTGGGTGACTGCGCGTGCGCTCTCCCCACGGCCCAGGGGTCCCGGCTGGGGCTCTGGGCTGGGAGGGGGGTGCAGATTCAGCGAGGTACGTTGGCTCGCTCCCGTTCCCACCGGCCCCAGGGAACCCGAAGGGGGCCTGTGTGCGCGCCTTCCCCGCGTTCACGGGGGCTTGCAGTCGGGCTGGCTCAGGCAGACAAAGTTTTCCAGCAGGAACGTTGGGGCCCCAGCCTGTCCTGACCCTGGCCAGCGATGGGTGCGAGAGCAGGACTCCTCTCTACTCTACGCAGTCAGCATCTGCTCCTCCGAGATTCTCTCAGACCACAGACCGCCGCCGCCTCCCAAACTCCTCCGGGTCCCGGCAGCAGCAGCACCCGTGGCTGTAGCCGGGCCCCCCCGCGAGCCAATCAGAGCGTGGCGGCCAGGCACTTAGCGGCTAGCCAGAGCCTTCGCCGCACATGAATGACTGCAGAGGACTAATGAGTTGGTGAGGCCCGGCCCCTCCAAGCCCCCGGGCCCCCTTAGGCCCCGCCCCCTCCAGGCCCCAGGCCCCTCCAAGCCCCGCCCCATAGGTCTCCCCCCGCCCCTCCAGACCCAGCCCAGATCAGGCAGGCCAAGTGAACAATGAGGGAGGGAGGGCTCGAATGAGGTTGGCTGGGGGTGAGGTGGGGGGGCGGGTGCGGGGAGTAAAGCTGGAGCGGGGGAGACGCTGCACCTGTTTCCAAACAAACGCACAATAGCCCAAGAGATGCTTCCCAGCTCCAGCCCCTCAGGGAGCCAAACTGACAGAAGGACTGACGAAGTTGCTCCAGCATCGGCCTAAGCTCCAACCTGGATGAGATCCGCACAGCGCAGCGTCCCTTTGGGCAAGCGCCCAGCCCTTGCAGTCAAGCCGCGTGCCCCCACCCCCACCCCTGCCTAGCCTTGGTTGCTAGGTTTGTTTAGGGGCGGGGCCAGGTTCCCGGGTGGGGGTGGGGAAAGGGGAAGAGGGGCAGGGGATATTTCCCCGTGATATTTGGAGAATTTCAGGTTCAAGTTCCATCTAGACTCTCTAGTTCTCAGATATTGGAGACCGCGGAGGTCCCGCGCGTACTTGGTTACATTCCCAGAGGAGACTAGTGACTACAACACCTGGACGCTGCCGTATAGCCTCAGCTTCCTTGGCCCAAGCCTCTGGAGGAAGACAGAGAGCACCTACTAACCTGAGGCCGTGGGCGATTATGGGGCGGGGCCAGAACTGGAGCCAAGCAGAGGAGTGGCCTAGGCCAGGCCCAGTTCAGCTTTGGGTAGCCTAACCCAACCCTGTCTAGGAGAGCTCAACCCATCCATCTTGCTTCTATCAGTCTCAAAAGAGCTGTCCGGCCCTGTCCAACTGGCACAACCTACCTGGTTCGGTCCGGTGGCCCAGCTGTGCCTATCCATGTTCTGCCTAGCGCATTCTGATACAGCCTAAGACCAAGAGAATCCAATCTTACCCTATTCCACCCATTCAGACCTATTCAGACCTAGCCAGCTCACTAGAACGTCTCCAACCCAACCTTATTCAGTATAAGAGAACCTTCTTTCACGCCCCCCTGTCAACCTGATCAAACCCAGCTTGGCTCAGAAGAACCTGTCAGGGCCCCACTGACTCAGCCTGCCCAATCCAAGTAGATCCAACCCAAGGTAACTTTTTTAAAAAGGTACTTCCATTATCCTTAGAACTTGGAGGTGCTTTGCCCCAAATCTTCATGGATGAACAAAGTGTTTGGAGTGCACACACCCACCTCCAGAATTCAGCCAACTATACAGCTGTGAAATTGGAGTCCTCACTTGTAAAGACAGATGGGATGGGGCCCAGGGTAGGGGGTTTCCATGCTAAACCCCTCAGATAGAACTCAAGTGAGGATAGCCTTACCTCAAATGTGGAACGGTGACCTGGTTTTCCTGAGACCCTGAGACCCAGGCGAGCAAGAACCCTGTGGAGTGAAGAATGGCATCCACCCCACCACTCCACAATCTAAGGACAGAATGCATTAGTAAAACTTACTATCTCAGTTATAACCAAGGATATCAGTAAAAGCTGAAGATCTTCCTAAACACAGGCAGATACCCAGCTGTAAGATGATCCCTCACATTCCTGCCTAATACGGGCTGCTGCTGTCAACCTCCAAGCCTGCCTCTAATTCCAGGACAGAGGCTGTGGCATTAATTCCAGAGACAGCAACAGGGCTCCATTTCCGTGACCATTAAAACCCTATTTAAGTTTGCTTTCCTGCAGCTGGGTATGCTCTACTCTTATTTGTACAGTCTCACTGAATACACAACAGATTTTCATGCCCTGTTTCTAGTCTTACCCAAATGGACAAAGGTAAAACCTCTCAGCAGAACTTCTCACTGGAAAGGAAACTGGGTTTAGAGATCAGGAAATCAGGGTTCAAGCCTATAGTCCACCATTAACTGGCTATGGGAGCCTAGGCAAATCATTCAAGGTCTCTGCCTCAGTTTCCTCATCCGTAAAATAAGAGTTGGAGAAGATGACACCTCAGGTTCCTTGCAGCTCTAGCATTTTATGTTCTAAGGTCTCTTCCAGCCCTTGCATTCATCAGTGCTGAAATGATTTCACAGCATAGAATTAGGCACAAAAGACCATCTCCATATTTTTGGCAGCTAGTGGATTCCTCTTCTGAGTTCTTACAGCCAAGACTGGATTTCAGTATGCCAAGTATATGGTAGAGCAGATTCTTGCCCAAGTACGTATTGAGCTAGATATTCTCTGAAATTCTTTCCTGCTCTAAGATTCTATACAATACTTGGTGAGAGGAGCAAAGCAAAAAACCTCTATCTGCAGGGGCAGGGATGGGTGGAGAGATGGAAATCTTGCACTTGGAATCACATAGCCTTTGAGCTCTGGCTCTACCACATAATAGCTTGGGGTTGTCACTTCACCTTGGAGAGTATTTCCTTATCTGCAAATGAGGCTAATACTATCTGTCTTGCCCATTTCACAGGATCAAATAAGATAGTATATACGAAAGTGTTTTGTGGTCACAAAGTATGAGCCACATGTAAAATACAATCATAGGATGTCAAAGCTGGAAGAGACCTTAATACAGAGACTCTGCCTTTTTTTTGTATCATGGACTTTTTTGGGCAGTTTGGGGAAGCCTGTGGATACTTTCTCAGAATGATATTTTTTAAATAAACTCAAGAAATTCTTAATTTCATTTAGAGGTTAGTGTAAATAACGATATATTTTTTTCACACCTGAGTTGATAGGCTGCATAAAAATCTATCCCCAGACTCTTTCTGTGGATCCCAGGTTAAGAACTCCTGAGCAGATATATTTTGATTGGAGAAGCAAAGACAAAAGGGAGGTCATAAGACTGAGAAGCAGAAGGGCATTTGGAGATCATCTATCAAAGGGTTCTTAACCTTTTTGTGTGTGTTTTGGACCTCTTTGGCAATCTGGCAAAATCTATGGACCCTTTCTCAGAATAATATTTATAAATGCACAAAATAAAATACATAGAAAGAAACCGATCATATTGAATAGTTATCAAATTTTTTAAAAAGTTTACGGACCCAACATTAAGAGCCTCTGCTTAGTCTAACCCCAGTGTTGAGGTAACTCATTAAAAAAAATCATCATCTCAGAAAGACTACAGACACCAACAAGAGAATGAGAAACAGGGGAAAACCCACTTTGAAAGTTGGCATTTTTCCCTATCTTCAATATCTTTGGCTAAGTTTGTGACTGTTTGAGGGGGTGAGAGAAAAGAGCTGGATTAAAATTGGAAATATCAGGAATCTTTTCATTTGTAATGAGAACGAACATGGAAAGGGTACTTTCTGGTTCATGGGGAACCTGTACCTCTTACTTTGGCCTTCTACTATGAAATGTATAGGATAGTATTTTCCAAAAAACCTGTTCTGTACTCCACATGATGGCCTATCAGCTGGACTTGGAAGAGCTTCAACATAGCTAGGGCTCTCAGAAGTCAATCCCAGAGGAGAGGGATTGATGTTTCTTATTCCTGTCCTTTGACCCTTTAAGTGTACCTGGGGGGAGGGTCACATTGTCTCTCTACCCCTTTGCCCTTTACAGAAGCAGGGCTATGTAGTGGAAAGAACACCAAACTAGAAATCAGAACACCTTCAGGGGTGGGGAATCTAGAGGCTATATGTGGCCTTCTAGGTCCTTGGATATGGCCTTCTGACTGAGTCCAAGTTTTATAGAAGAAATCCTTTTATTAAGGGGATTTGTTCTGTGAAGTTTGGATTCAGTCAAAGGGCCTCCCCACCCCACGTAAGTCCTAGGCTATGTTCTTGATTAGCTGTGGGACCTTAGACGTGTCACTTTCACACTCCTCCTCCCTATCAATATCTATAAAATGAGAAGATTAAAACAGATGATCTCTATGGCCCCTTCCAGGTTTAATATTTGAGGTTCAAAGTTCTTGTTATTGCCAACATTATATACTTTTTTTGTTCTGACATACCTTCTGGCCCTGACATTCTATGTTCTAAGAGCCTCTGACTTGTTGGATAACCTGGGTTCAAGTTCTAGGTAAGCCTCTCTCACTGATCCTCACTTTACTCATCTATAAAATGGGAGTCCCAGTGCTTGGATTGCCTATTTCACAGGGCTGTTTTGAGGAAACAGCTTTGTATACATGAAAGCACTATAGAAATATGAGCTGAAGTGCCTACTATGGTCCCAAAAAGAACCCTCTACATTAGAGACCAACATAGGGGGAATGATTTCTGGCTTACAGCAGGTGAGGTCCACAACACATATGCCAATTTCAGACCCTTGTTCAAGATGACAAAAGGTGATTTCTTTGAGATATTAACATAATTGCTAGACTCTTGTGCTATAAAGAAGCTATTAGATGAGTCTGCGATTTTTCACACAGTTATTTTTCTTAAAGAAGGCATCTGTAGTTCACCTACTGTGACGATTCATGACTGCATTCTATAATCATCAGAAATTATTTTGCTAATAAGGGAAGTACCTTCAAATAATTCGGTTCTAATGCCATAAGATTCCCTCCCAGAATAATCAGAGCTTGAGTGATTCCAAGAGGGAGGCTGGAATTTCTGCTTCATGACCCAGTCATTTCAGGGAGGCATAGAACGCCACCTCTCAGTCCTCAGACACCTTCTAGTAGAGGATGCCTTAGTATTTTTTTTGGAGGGGGGAAGGCAGGGCAATTGGGGTTAAGTGACTTGCCCAAGGTCACACAGCCAGTAAGTATGTCAAGTATCTGAGGTCAGATTTGAACTCAGGTCGTCCTGACTCCAGAGTTGGTGCTCTACTCACTGTGCCATGTAGGAGGATGCCTTAGTATTGAGAGAAGCTAAGGGGATATTTGCATGTTCCAAAAGAATCCAAGAAATCAGCTACTCTAATCTCCTTGTTTGAAGGATGAAAGGGAAATTCACTTTCCCAAGGTCACACACACAGTGGTCCTCAACATTAAGGTCCCATATTACCAAACTCTAATCAACCACATTCCCCAATAATCAACAATGTCTCATATTCCTTGAAAACATAGTCCAAGGTATTCACTAACAGTTGATTAATTGATTGATGTGAATCCACAACTTCTGGATTTTTAGATCACCTTCTCGGGAGTACAATATAGCGACAAGTGTTTATATGGGATGAAAGCAGAGAAGAGAGAGGAAGAGCAAAAAGAGGAGGAAACAGGAGGAGTAGAAGTGGGAGAGGTGGATAGAAGCAGAAAAGATGGGTGAGGGAAGCTGATGGAAATGGAGGAGACGGGTAGATGTGAAGGAAATGGATATGGAGTGAGAAAGAGAATAAAGTAGATGAGGAAAGAGGAAAAGAAGGAGAGATTTAGTAGGAAAGTGCAAAAGGAAGAGTAGGGGGAAGGAGAGGAGCTCACATGTTCCCCTTCAGCGACTGTGGCCAAGAGCCAGTTCTCCTGCCTTGTCCCCATCAAAGCTCAGTCTCAGGCTGCCAAATAGAGTTTGGAACAGACACCCTTTGAAGCTACAGACACAGGAAACGTCTGGCTGAGCAAGGTCTTTTGCTAGGCCCTGCTGCTTGCTCCTTTGCAGGACTCCTTCGCTTATAAGACATCAGGTTGGGCCATGCCTAAAGTCAAGGTCTGTCTGTCTGTCTCTCTTTCCTTTCTCCCCCTCTCATTCCTTCCTCTTCTCTTTCCTTATCTCTCTCCCTCTTTCACCCTCTCTTTCCTCTCTCTCATCCTCTCTCTCTTTTCTTTCTTTCCTTTCCCTCCATCTTTCTTCCATTGTCTCTCTCTCTCCGTCCTTCCCTCTTCTTGCCACCAGGTTGATTCCTGGTCAGTTCTGTTCCCCTCCTCATTTTCCTATTAATTCCAAGCAAATACCTGTTCTCACATTAATTTTCCTGAGTGGATGGAAAGCTCATAGCAATGGTGGCAACACCTGGAGCTGGAGAAAAACTAAGCCTGGGTACACTTAGATTTAGTCCTGATCACACTGCAGGTAGGAGTTCTTGGAAGTTCTTAATGACCTATTGTTATAAGTAAGTGGACACTGCAGGGGCCCAAGTTAGCAGTGTGGTTGTACAGAGGAAAAAGAAAACTGAATGGGAGGCAGGATACCTTGTTCTTGTGCCAACTTACTGTGTAACCTTCAGTCAGTCACTTCTATTCCCTGGACTTTAGTTTTCTCCCTTTGGAAGATCAGGCTTCTGGACTAGATGATCTTTAAGTTTCCTTCTCGTCCTACTGCTTTATTTTCCACTGTTCTGTGTTCTCAGCTTCTACCCACCTCAACATTCTACACAGGCATACCTTTTTTATTGAGCTTTGCTTTATTGCACTTTGCAGATATTGAATTTTTTACAAATTAAAGATTTGTGGCAACCCCGTGTTGAGCAAATCTATCAGCATCATTTTCCCAACAGTATGTGTTCATATTGTGTCTCTGTGTCACATTTTAGTAATTATCACAGTATTTCAAACTTTTTTATTATTATTGTATCTGTTATGGCTATCTGTGATCAGTGACCTTTGATGTTACTACTGTAATTGTTGAGGTGGCACTCAGACAAGATGGCAAATTTATTAATACATATTATGTGTGTTCTGACTGCTCCATGAATCTGCTATTCCCATCTCTCTCCCTCTCTTCAGGCCTCCCTATTCCCTAAGACCCAACAATATTGAAATTAGGCCAATTAATAACCCTATAATGGCCTCTAACTGTTCCGGCGTTAATGTCACAAACTTCATTGTTGTCTTATTTTAAGAAATTGCCACAGCCACCCTAACTTTCAGCAACCACAACACTGATCAGTCAGCAGCCATCAATACTGAGGCAAGACCCTCCACTAGCAAAAAGATTACGACTCACTAAAGGCTCAGATGATAGCATTTTTTTAGCAATAAAATATTTTTAATTAAGTTAAGTACATTTTTAGACATGATACTATTGCACACTTAATAGACTACAGTATAGTGTAAACATAACTTTTATATGCACTGGGAAACCAAGAAATTTATCTAACTAGCTTTATTGCAATTTTTGTTTTATTGTGATGGTCTGGAACCAAACCCACAGTATCTCCAAGGTGTGCTTGTATTCAAAAGCTCCTTCTAATTTTAACATTCTCTGTTTTAAGGTGCCCTCCTGTTCTAAATTTCTGTTTTATTTTATACCATGTGAAAAATTCCTGAAATTGAGCAGTATCTGCTCTTTCTAGGTATTCAAACAAGGGAATAAATTATATGAAAGTTCTAGCTTCTCTAGCAAAGTAGGATTAATTTTAATAAAAGTTCAATACAAAAGCAATTTATTGCATAGAGGGAAGAACAGGAGCACATTTATAGCCTGTTGTGCAAAGTTGGGGCACACCTATTACCAAGTAACCTTGGCACACAGGTTTCATTTTACTCTGACATAATACAGGCCTGGAGGATTTCACATAGTTATGCCCAATTATGGCTCTTCTGGGGGAACTTTTGCCCTGTGACTTTCTGCCCTTTTCATTTAACAACAGAGCAACGGGTTCCCAGCCCTCAGGAAGAGATGAGGTTCCTCCTTCTGTGCAACAATCAAGGTTATCACTCTTGCAGAAAGGAGTGGAGTCTGGCACTCTACACCAAAAGATGAAAAGCTGCCCATTACCCAAGAGAAGAAAGAGAATGCCACCTAATAGATTAGAGGGATAATGTGGAACAATCCCCATCTCCAGAGCCTGATCTCTTCTCTTACTCTCATTTTTCCAATCATACTCCCTAAATCTCACCTGCAGGACTCTAGGATTATGTCATTGAAATATATTCCCCCTGAATTGTGAGGTTGTTTCATTTTTGTCTTCCTATCTGTGGTCAGCACCTTGGATAGTGCCTTGCACATAGTAGGTATTTAATAGCTGTTTGTTTAGTTAATTTAACTGACATTGGTCATAGGTAGAAAAGGCAATGACATGAAGGGCTCTGGGTAGATTCTTCCACTCAGAAACCATAGATCCAGAGGGGGACCTTAAAACACTGGAGGATAGAATGAGAAGAAACCATAGAACACAGGACATAGAACACTAGAGCTAGAAGTAACCTGAGAACATAGAATTTTAAGGACGCAAAACAAAAATTGTTAGAAGCAGTAGAGACTGCAGAAAGAATTGTCTAATCTCTTCATGTGAAAAAGCTGAGGCCAAGAGAAGGGGAAAAACTTGTCCATGATCACATAGCAGGATTTGTTTTGTTTTATCAGAGAAGACCCAGCCCCAATCTTTAAGGGGTCCCTTGGGCGGGCAAGAATCTCAGAAACTGTTTTGACTTTATGCTCAGTACCCTCACTCTAATGAAAGACATAGCTGGGAAGCTTGGAAAATGAATGAGGATGTGCAAAGGAGGGGCAGAAGAGCCAAAAGAAGGAAACCCGGGAGCTTGCCCTTAACTCCCCCCAGCAAAGCTGGGATTTGCTGCCACAGCTGTTGTTGCTGCTATTGTTCATTGGAAATTTAGGTCAGACTCCCTTCTGGGGGTCTCTGTCTGCACTGAATGGAAATCAGTCTTGGGAAGGGGGACTGGTAATAGAGATGATTATGAATAACCAAGGGTAAGGAACTTAAGATCAACTATATTTGGCCAGGCAGGGCATGTGGAGAGGCCAGGAATGAGAAGGCAACAAAGACACATTTTCTTAACTTTACAATTCAGCCGAGAGAGCTCAACAGGCAAAGGTGATATCATAGAAGGACCATTGCACTTGGAGTCAGGAGGCATGAATTCAAATTCTAGCTCTTTGACTTACTTTGGTGTGTGAATTTGTACCAGTCAGTTCTTTGGCCTTAACATCCTCATGTCTTAAATAATAAGGCTCAGCCAGCTGATTTTTAATTTCCTCCCAATTCAAAAAATCCTCTGACCAAGGTTGAAGAGTTGGTTCATAACTAGGGTCAAATCAACATCTCTAAACTCCAGTTTCTTCACCTGTGAAAAGGGAATATTACTTACAGTGTCTGTCTCAAGAGGTACTTCATAGGATAGAGATGTAAGAGAATATGAGGATAACCTAATCCCTACTGCTCTTTTTAAAAACCAATGAGGAAGCTGAGGGTCAGACCTGACTTATCCAAACTCACATAGGCCACAGTGTCTTGACTCCAAATCCAGTGGTCTTGTCCCTGGACCACACTTGCTTTTTGAGATTGTTTGATTCAATTTCATCTTCTGACTCCAAAACCATTTGTAAAAAAAACAATTTTCAAACTATAAGTGACTACAGAAATGTGAAAAGAGGGGAGATGAAGTGGTTTTATCCACAAGAAACCCTTAGATCTGTTTCTTTTTGTTATAAGAAAATTCTCCCTTCTCTATCCTCCCCCATCCATTCTCAGCTAGTCCAGAGGAGAAAACACCCAGGACACGACCTTTTCTACCCATTGCTCGTTTGTGAATACTACAAAATACTTGACCATTTCTTGTTTGCTCTGGAGCCTCCCTTCTAGCTGGAAGTCACCTCCCAGGAAGCCTGACCTAGGGAAAATCCCATATCTTACCCATCCACTCTGTGGGGATAGAAGACTCTCTTCAAGGGGCAAGGGCAGTGAATTGGTCAGGCAACAGTAGCCTGCCACATGTCAGCAGGTAGAAACTGAGCTTAGGTTATTGAGATGCCAACAGATGAACAAAGAGCCTTAGGTGTGGAAGCTCACAGAGGTCCCATGAGGACAGAGTAGGCACGTAAGGTGCTCTCTCTTTGTTGCCTCTTCAAATTCATGTTGAGAATCAAAAGAATGCTCGATTCTGGCCTCAGGGTCACCCTTCTGAGTCTCAGCTCATCATCTATAAAGTAAGGAGATTAGATTGGACTAGATAAATTCACACTTATAAGATCAGGGATTCTTAAACTCGGGTACATGGACAAATTTCAGAAAGTCTGCGACCTTGGATAGAAAAAAAAATCTTTATTTTTACTAACTTCTAAATAAAATTTAGTATGTTCTTCAATTATTTTAAAACATATTCTGAGAAATGGTCTAGAGGCTTTACCAGAATGCTAGGGAGGTCCAAAACACAAGAAAAGGTTAAAAAACCCCTGAACTAAACAACATTTAAGATCAGCTACAACATTCGATATTCTAAGGTACCTTTTGGTTCTAATGTTATAGTATATTTTATTGATAAAAGGCTGTCCCTCTACTTACGCACAAGTGTTTGCAAAATTCCAAATTCACAAACTCGTATGTATTTGTGTATGTGTGTATAAATATATGTATATATGTGTATGTGTATAACTGTATATAGTTTCCTTTAAATAGCTACTCCTGCCAATGCATTCAAAATGAGATTCAACTGAGAAGTATGACCTCATAACAATGAGAGCAGTACATGTGTAATCTGCTATGTAAAATGAGGCATGTCTGCACACGAATACCCCTCATTGCACAAAATGAGGCCTATTTGCCATTTAACTGTGACCTAATAGCCATGTTTGTCTTGCTTATACTGGAAAGGGCAGTCTCTTTCCCTCTTCGCCTCCATAGACTGATGTTATATTTTCTCCATGACTCCAGGACTGATGTCCTTCCCAATCAATCTACCAACAAGGATTTTTTAAGCACCTGTTATGTGCCTGGTACTATGCTAAGAGGTAAGGATAGTGAGACAAAAATGAAAGTGTCTCTAAGCTCAGGAAGTGAAACAAAATTACACATACTTAAGTATATGCAGAATAAATACCAAGAGATAGAGTTGGGGTAAGGTACTAGCAGCAAGAAAAGCTTCATACAGAAAATAGTGCTATCCTCTCATGGAGAAATTGAGGTCCAGAAAGCTGGAGCAAGTTGCTCAGTGTCACCCAAAAATAAATAATAGAACCGAGACTAGCACCCAGGTCTCCTGATTTCTGTCCTTTCAGATGTATTACTCTGTTTCCCTGTTGCTCAAGGCATACAAAGATAAAAAATTATATAGCTCAAAAGGAAATTAATATTGAGCATGCCTAAACCTTCTTATTGAAAAGGGGTATCAGCTGAATGTTCTCCTGAACTGACTTCTCAGTGCCAAGTTTATAAGCTAGGCTGGGCACAGTAGCTGACACCCTATTGACAGTAGGGCTAGCTGCCACTCTGCCTTTTACACCCAGTCCCTACTTCTGGCTCAAGATCCCCTTCCTCTAGGCAAAAGAGTCCAGTCTCAGCATAAGCTCTGATTCCTCTTCATTTATCTGTATCAAACTGTAGGACTTAAATGATTTAGTCTTCTCTATCCAGTAACATTCTTTTTCATTATTTAACATTCTTCCTGATTTAGCTGCTTCCCAGAGACCTGTGGGCTGGGGGTGGGGAATAGCAGAAGTCAATGACCTACCCAATATGACATGTCAGTCTAGTCCTTTCCTGGGTCTTAGGTTCGCAGAATTTTGGGTTGAAAGGGACCTTAGCGATTACTGGTTCACCTCCCTTCATTTGCAGATGAGGAAATTGAGATAGAGAGAAGGGAAGGGGTCAAAGTCACATAGGTAGTAAGCATTAAGGCCATGACTTAAATCAGTTTTTTATTCAAAAACTGGTATTATTTCCATTATTTCCCAACTAGTCATCTAGAATCAAATCAATTTATTAATAAGCATTTATTGATCTAATCCATCTCTACCTGTTAGTTTGATCTCATGCCCTCTAGTCTTCTCAAGTAGATTACCTCCATCCCCCCAGATCTTCAACCTCTTCCTTTCTACTGACTCCTTGGATTCCTGCTGACAGCTTCAAACAACCCCAAGTCTCCCCCTGCTTAAAAAAAAAAACCTCTCACCAGACCCTACTATCCCCTCGTTATCATACTGTATCTCTCCTCCCTTTCTCATCGAAACTCTTTGAAAAAGCTGTTTACACTTATTGATTCCTCTTTTTCTCTTCTCACTCCTTAATTTATTGCAATCTGATTTCCAACTTCTTCACTCATTACAGTTATCAATAATCTCTCCTTTGTCAAGCCCAGTGGTCTTTTCTCAGTCCTCAGCCTTCAAAATCTGTCTGCTATATTTGACACTATTGACCACCCTGTCTCCTGGATATTGTCTCCTTTCTGAGTTTTCATAATGCTGCTCTCTCCCAGTTCTCCTGCTACCGGACTGACCACTCCACAACCATCTCTTTAATAATTTATCATCCATATCATCCACCCCCAACTCTAGATGCTCCCCAAGGTTCTTTCCTATGCCTTTTCCCTCTACAAACTCTCAGTAATCTTATCAGCTCCCATGAGTTAAATTGTCATTTCTATTCAAATGACTCACAGACCTATATAACCAGCCCAGACTCTTCCCTGAGCATCAATCTTCTATCACAAACTACCTATTACACATTTCAAACTGGATAACTCAGACATCTTAAATTTATGATGTCAGAAACTTAACTCATTGTCTTCCCCTCTTCCAATCCCCCCTATTTCTCTGTAATGCACCACCATCATTCCAATCTCCCAGGTTTATAATCTCTTGATAATGCTCAACTCTTCACACTCCCTCACCCCACGTATCCAATCAATCAACAAATCTTGACACTTCTACCTGCACGACGTCTCTCAAATCTCACTTTCTCTCCACTCACACAGCTATCATCTTAATTCAACTCCTCATCACTTCTCACCTTAATTATTGTAACATATATCCTAATTGTAATCCTCATCTCAAGTCTCTCAATCCATCCTGTATATACTTGCCAAAAACAAGTTCTCTCAAGTACACATCTGACCACGATACTTCCCTACTCAGTTAACTCTAGTGACTCCCTATTATATAGCTAGCACAAAATATATTATTTAATATAAACCATACTCATCTGTTTAGCTTTCAAAACTCTTCACAACCTGGCACCAACCTATCTTTTCAGCTTCACTCTGCGATCCAAAGAAACCAATTGTCTCTATACTTCTTACACATGATACTCCATCTCCTTTCTCTGTGCCTTCACATTGCACATCCCCTGCGGCTAGACTTCATTCCCTCATTCCCTCCTCACTTTAGCCTCATACAATCTCTCTTTACTTCAAGATGCTGCTCAACTCCTGCCTTGTGCGTAAAATCTTTCTAGATCCTCCCCACTACTAGTGCCCTCCCTATCAAACTACGTTATGTTTACTCATTTTATAATATATACATATATGTACACACATATGTATGTGCGTGTCAAACATACACTTATATATGTACTTGTCTTGCCCATTCAAGTGGGGATTGCTTCATTCTTTTTTCTTTGTATCCTCTGTGCCAGCACATTGCCTAACAAGTAGTAGGAGCTTAGCAAATGCTTGTTGATTGATTGACCAGACTTCATCACCAACTCCTCTAATCTTTTTCGGGGGAGGGGAGAGCCAGGCAATGAGTACTCTTATTTGCCTTCCAGCTCTTCTCTAACTTCCCCCTACTTGTCATTTATGGCAACCCCTGAGAAGAGCACCAAGGGGAAGAAGTCCCTATCTGAGGCAGTATTGGCCTGAGGCCAACATCATCCTGGGATATCGCTGCTTAAAATAACCTTGCCCTTTAGAGATATTTCCCTATCCAATTGCAAATCCATTTGCTGCTTAGTGTCTCCATCCATGCCAAGGTCCTCTCTAGTACTATCATGCCCCTTAACTTTCCACCTTGGGAGACAGCTAGAAAATCCTAGAATCCCCTAGCTGGAAGGTACCCAAGACCTCATCTAGTCCAACTCTTGCCCGAAGTAGGATTCCCCTTGACAATATCCCTAATGAGTGGTCATCTAATCTGATGTTGACTGCTAGAAAAAGAAAATGTGTCTTGCCACATCTCTCACTCACCCTATCCTTATCTACCCTAGAGTGAATAAGTCATGGCTGGCTGGTATATTTTCTATTTCTGAGGTAATAGGTTTTTGTTGTTATCGTTCAGTCATTCAATCATGTCCAACTCTTCGTGACCCCACGGACCTTTGTACACCAATACTGTCCATGGGGTTTCCTCAGCAAAGATACTGGAGTGGTTTGCTATTTCTTCCAGTGCATTAAGGCAAACAGAGGTTAAGGGACTTGCCCAGGGTAACACAACTACTAAGTGTCTGAGGCTGGATTTAAACTAAGGTCTTTCTGACTCCAGGCCTTCAGTGTTCTATCCACCGAGCCACTTAGCTGCTTCCAAGGTAATAGGCAGCGTCATTGTATAGTGGGAAAGATCATTGGCCTGGCATTGAGGAGCCGTCGGTTCTAGAGCCAGCTCTGCTGCTAGTTCACTGGGTTCCCATTTGTTAAAAAAAAAAGGGATTTGGACCATATGATCTTTGGGGGTGGGGTATGATCTTTCTAGCTACAATATTTTGTATATTTTATGTTTCAAAGTACTTTCAAATTCTGAGATTCTGTGTTCTAACATTCTGTTATCTGAATCCTCTTCCAGCTTTGATACTCAACATTCAGCATTCTAACATTCTATGTTTTAAAGGACAAATCTTCTGACTCCAAATTCAGTGTTCTTTCTTCTCTGCCTCATTGCCTTAGATTTAATAATTCTCTGCATACGGCCAGAAATGAGGACAATACTATTTGTCACATTCTCACGAATTGGTAGAGGCAAGTTCCTTTGACATGCTTTACTTTCCCTATCTGTAAAAACAAGCACATGGGGCAGCTAGGTGGTGCAGTGGATAGAACCTTGTCTCTGAAGTCAGGAGAACCTGAGTTCAAATCCAGCTTCAGACATTTACTAGCTGTGTGACCCTAGGCAAGTCACTTAACTCTGATTGCCTCAAAAGAAAAAAAACACAAGCAGTTTGGATCAGTTTACCTGATCCTTAAGGGCCCTCTCAGTTATAAGAGGCTAATGATTAACCACTTATGCTGTTCTCCTTCATAGAGATGCCCAGTACACCCTGCTCTAGCTATTCACACCCTACACATCCTTCAGGATCCAACCCAGTGTCCTCTCATTCCAGAGAGTCATTCCTAACCACTCATGCCTACAAGGAACCTTCCTACTTTTGATTTCCTACAGTAGGTATAGGCTGTGAGTCCTCATTTAGGCTCTTAACAATAGTAACCATTCATATATCCTTTTTTCAAGAAGATTGTAAAATAGGTAGTGCAAGGATTATTATCCCCATTTTTTTAAACTGTGATTTGATTTGTATAGGGAACTCCTTGGTGAGGAACTTTCTTTATCAATGAAGATGGGCATCTTCTCTATACCTTAGAAAGCTTTTTGTGGCCCTTTGAGGCTTGCTCCAAGTGCCTTGGTTCAAGGTGACAAAACCATTATGTGTCAGAAGTGGGACTTGAACCTAGGTCTTCCTAAGTAATCAGCTCTCTAGGGGTCAGAGTCTCAGTCCACAGAGAGCAACCCAAACCAGATTAAAGTGTAATTGGGAAATGTTTATCAAAATAAATAAAAAAGCAATAAAGCAGAGATTATATTCATTAGTGGTTTAGTTTTGTTTTGTTTTTGGTGGTGGTAGTGGTCTGTGTATTTATCAAGTTTTGTTGCTGTCAAAATCAATGAGTACATTCTGCCAGCTCTGCTTTATTTTCTCTATATCCCTTGTGTGTATCTTTCAGAATTTCATTATATTCCTCATATTTTTAAATTTTATTTTATTTTCAGTACCAAGTTTTCTCCCTCACCCTTCCACCTTTCTCACCCATTGAGAAGGCAAAAAAGAAATGAAACTCAGTGCAAACATGTATAATCATTCAAGACAAATTTTTGCCTTTAAAAAAAAGCAAGAAAAGCAAAAAAATAGAAGAAAATATGCTTTAGTCTGCACTCTGGCTAAATCAGTTCTCTATCTGAAGGAGGATAGCATGTTTAATCATTAGTCCTTTGGAATTATGGTTGGTCATTGTGTTGATCAAAGTTACTAAGTCTTTTAAAGTTGATTATTTTGATGATATTGCTATTACTACATAAATTATTTTCCTGCTTCTGCTCACCTCACTTTGTACCAGTTCATACAAGTCTTCCCAGGTTTTTCCAAAACCATCTCCTTTCTCATTTTTTATAGCACGACAATATTCCATCACATTCATGTATTGTTCAGCCATCCCCCAATTGATGGGCATCCCCTCATTTTGCAGTTCTTTGCCACCACAAAATGAGCTGCTATAAATATTTTTGTACATATGAATCCTTTTACCCTTTCCTTGATCTCTTTGGGGTATAGATCTAGTAACAGTATTTCTGGGTCAAAGAGTATGCAAAATTTAATATATTTGGGGGCATAGTTCCAAATTGCTTTCCAGAATGGTTGAACTAGTTCACAGCTCCACCAACAGTACATTAACGTGGCTCCCCCTCCCCCACCTCATATCCCCTCTAGCACTTGTCATTTTCCATTTTTGTCATCTTAGCCAATTTGATGGGTATGAAGTGTTAACATTTCTTTAATAATTAGTGATTTAGAGCATTTTTTCATATGACTATGGATAGCTTGGATCTTTTCCTAGGAAAACTGCTTGTTTATATCCCTTGATAATGTATCAATTGAGGGAGCACTCTGATTTCTTAATCCCTACCCATTCTCTTAGTTCACCACCATTCTGGCCTCACTTCTCTCTTTATGGTCTTGACCCTGCTATACAGTTTAAAAGTTTAACTTTGATCGGTTTTCAGCCTTGAATCCCTTGTCTCCTTGTATTTCCCCTGTTCATGCTCTGCTAGTCCTTAATCCTCTTCGGCAACTACTCTTAAGCTGCTGAATGCTGCTGGAGAAAGTCATAAAAGCATCCAACTGGGTTCACAACGAATTTGTTATCCAACCTCAACTGCTCCCTGATCAGAGCCCAGAAAATCCTTTTATAAGTTTCTGATTGACTTCCTAAGCCATTCCCCCATAACAGCTACTCCTAACTTTTCCCACTTGCTTAAGATCTCCAATCCAACCTGTCTTCCTCTCATTGGATGACCTTGCATCCTGCCTCTCCCCTCTTATCTTGCTTTTATTACTCTGCATAGTCTCCTTCAATAATTCAACATCTCTAAGTGTGGTCATGCCTAAAAGATCTCTTCTTTCTCTACAGTATTCTTTCCATGATTACCAATTCTGTTTCTATCCGTTCAAATATCATCCCTATACAAATGACTTCCAAACAAATGGAGCCTAATTTCTCCCTTTAGCTCTAATTAGAAATTTACCAAACTGCCTGGTAGACATCTCCACCTGGATATCTTACTAAGACCACATACCCAATGTGCCCCAAACTCAACTCATCATCTTTATCTCTAAATTAAATCTTTCTCCCAACTTTCTCATTTCAGTTGATGATGATGATTCAGCTGATGATCCCATCTTCTCATGGGATCATAGCTCCAATACTGTAAGGGACTTCAAAGGCTATCTCAATCCCCTCATTTTATAGATGAGGAAACTGAGGAACAGAGAGGTTAAACCATTTGCCCAAGGTGACACAAGTAGTAAGTGTTAGAGGCAGTATTTAAATACAGTATATGAGAAGTAGCATGGGAAAGAGAATAGGACAATGGACTTGGAGTCAGGAAGATCTGGATTCAAGTCCTACCTCAGATACTTATTAGCTGTATATCCCTGGGTAAGGCATTGAACTGCTCAGTGTCTCAGTTCCTTCATCTGTAAAATGAGGAGTTTGTAGTCTATGGCTTCACAAGTACATTCCAACTTTTCATGCACAATTCTATGATCCTATGAACGCAAGTCCTTGGATTCCAAACCCAGCATTCTTTCCACTAGCCCACAACACCTCTATGCTTCAGTCAAGCTTAAAACTTTAATCTTAGATTCTTCTCTTTCCCTTACCCCTAATGTCCAAATGAGTTGCCAAGTACTATTGATTCTACCTCCAAAATATTTCTTGCATCTCTACTTTCCACTCATGTGACTGCCACCCTCGTTCAGGCTCTCATCACCTGATGCTATTATAAAAACCTTCTAACTAGTTTCCCAGATTTCAGTCACTACCTATTCCAAACCCTCCTGTTCAAAACTACCAAGATAATCTTCCTAATCAAAACATCCTCTAATCAAAACAAAACCAAAAATAAACAACAAACACCAGGTCTTGGGAAATCCATCTTTTCAGAAAGGATAAAAAGCAAACTCTTTTGTTTGTCCTTTAAGACCCTTCTGGCTCTGGATCCAAAAATCTCTTTCTGGCATTATTGCACATCAGGTTCCTTGACATCTTCTGTTCCAATCTGCATTCTTAGCTCTTCTCTGAACCTGATCCGCCTCCTCCTATCTCTGTTAATGTGCATTTCCTCATCATCTCTGCTTAACAAAATTCTCTTCCTTGAGTACTCAGATCAGGTACCACTTCTTCTGTGAAGCCCTACCAGATCCCTCCCCTCCAAGTGTGCTCTCCCTTCTCAAATGTTCCCAAAATGGATTATTGGTAGCTCTACCTTGGTTTCATCACCTTCTAATTGATAATAAACTGTATTCATGTCATGAAGAAAGAGATTTAGAGTTAAAAGAGACCTTAGAAGTTATGGGGCTTAAGAGTTGGAAAGAAACTTAAAGGTCGCAATTTTAGCCCTCTCATTTTACATGTGAGGAAACTGAGCCACTGAGAAGTTAAGTGACCTGCCTGGGGTAACACAGTAAGTGTCTGAGATAAGATTTGAACCCAGGTCTTTCTGACTTCAAGTCTAATATTCCACTATGTCATGCCACCTCTCATCTGGCTCTCCCCCTGAATTTATAGGTGAAGAAACTAAGATCCAGAGAGGTGAAATTATTTGCCCTATGTCACCCAGGTAACAAGTCAGAGCCATTATGTGAACCCAATTCCCCTGTCATTAAATCCAGTCCTTTCCATGCAAGCTTCTTTAGGGTCATTTTTAGTGTCATTTTTAAACTCCGTATCTCCAATGACAATCATATGCTCCTGCATGTAATGGACACTTAGTAAATGTTTGATGAATTGAATCTCTGTTCTAACAAAGTCCCATGTCCCACATTCAATGCCAGCTCTGATAAGGTCTATGGTTTAAAGGTCTCTTCCAGCTATGACATCCTGAATTCTAATATTTTGTGCCTGTGGGATCCTGGTGTTGCACAGATTATAAATGATACTGTAATTAATACACACCATACATGTCTGTTTTTAAAAAAAACTCCTTCCTTTTTCTTCATCTGAATTTTGGGCAAAAATAAAGAGGCTGATTACCTCCTTTGAGACGTCTGGAGTCTCCTGACTGAAAGAAGTAATATTTTTGGTTCCTTTGTCATCTCATGAAGGCATTTCTGGTCCTATTTATTATATAGGTGTGCTCTCCCCCATAATCGCCTGTGGGCTTCTCTTTCTTGAATCCTGTGCAAATTTAGGAAGAAAAATAAAGTATAATATGGTAGGGGGAGAGCACTGAAATTTTCAGCCAGAAAATTTGAATTCAAATCTTGATTCCTTGAAGCTGGGCAACATTGGCCAAGGCATATCCCCTCTCTGGGGGAGGGAGTACGCATTTATAAAGCACCTACTATGTTCCAAGTACTGTGCTAAATGCTTGACAAATGTTACCTCATTTTATCATCAAAACAATCCTGCAAGATAGATACTGTTATTATCCCCCTTTTTACAGTCGAGGAAATTGAGACAAACTGAGGTTGTCCCTTGCCCATAATCACATAGCTAGTAAGTGTCTGAAGCTGGGTTTGAACTCAGGTCTTCCTGACTCCAGCCCAGAACTCTATACACTGTACCACCTAGATGACTTTGGGCCTCAATTCACTCATTTGTCAAAACTGGGATAATAATATTTACCCAGCCTACCTCCCAGGTACTTTAGGGATCAGACAAGAGAATGGATGAGAAAACACTCTGGGGAAAAAATGCTATTCAGATTTGAGGCATGCTAAGTAATTACAAAGGAGGCAGATGTCTGGGGTGAAGGCACTCTATTATTTTCTACCTATATGACTTGGAAAAAGTCAGACCTTTCTGGGCCTCAGGTTTCTAATCTGTAAAATGAAGTACTAGTCATAGGTTTCAGAGAAGCAAATTTTCATTTGTTTTCAAGGGAAAATTCCTAATAATTAAAACTACCTAAAAGTGCATTAGATATTTATAACAGCTTTTTTTGTGGTGGCCATGAATTGGAAATTGAGGGGATGCTCATCAGTTGGGAATGGCTGAACAAGATTGGTATATGAATGTAATGAAATACGATTGTGCAATAAGAAATGACGAGCAGGTGAAAAACCTGGAAAGACTTACATGAACTGATGCTGAGTGAAGTTAGCAGAATCAGGAGAACACAGAAACAGCAACCTTGTGTGATGATCAACTTTGATAGACTTAGCTCTTCTTAGCAATACAAGGATCTAAGACAATTCCAAAAGACTCGTGATGGAAAATGTTTCCACATCCAGAGAAAGAACTGTGGAGTCTGAATGCAGATCAAAGCATACTATTTCCTCTCTCTTTTTTGCTTGTTTCTTCTTTCTTGCGGTTTTTCCCTTTGGTTCTAATTCTTATTTACAATATGACTAATGTAGAAATATGTTTTAAAAATATAAAAGTACATTAAGAAACCCGAAGAGCTTTCCCATCACTGCATGACCACTTGTTGAGAAGGGAATCTGTTCAGTTAAGGTTTGGACTAAATGACCTCCATGGTTCTTTTTAGCTCTGAAATTCTCTGATTCTGAATATCTAACAAGGTCACACACCATTCAATAATATGTCTGCTAAGGTTGTGAGTTCTCTGTTGAAGGGAATATTTAAAAGAAAGCCATTGAGTATACTCTAGATAGGTTTTATATATCCAATATGGCATTGACCTAGAGGGCCACCAAAGTTCTCTCTAGCTCTTAGATTCTCTGCATGCATGGTTGATTCCATCCTTAGCCTCATTATTGGCTTCACCAGTCCTAAGTTTTCACTTTTATATCACTCTGTCTTTTATTGGCTTCTAATTAACTCAGGATCTCCATGGCCCTATGTGCTATATTCAGGGATCAGATAGGCACTGAGCTGCCCAAGATGGAAGAGAAAATGGACTTAATGTGGTCAAGGACACCGATTTCCATGTCATTTCCTCAAAGTCAATGAAGCCTTTCCAGCCTCTGATTCCTATTCCCAACAGGACTTCCTTCCACCTCAGTTTAATTTAGCCTTTATAAGGTCCACTTTTACTCTACATCTGCATCAGAATTTCAGGGGATTAGACAAGAAATCAGGAAAGATGGCTCAAATTTCTTACTGATTTGCTCAGTGAATTTTCTCTGATTAGTTCTTAGATAAATAAGGATGTTCTCCTTCTCCCTTCCCTTTTTCCCAAACCCAGAGAAAGATATAGTAGAGCATTCCAAGAAAGGCAGGTAGAAGAGAATGGGAGTAAGGAGAACTAGGTCCTAGTCTCAGGGCTGTCACAAGCCTGACATGATCTTTTCAATGGAACTTTCCTTTTCTGCACCTGAGTGTCGCTATCTAGATAGGGAAAACAATATACTATTTCCACTACTCTGAAGGGGTCAATCAGAAAGGGGAAGGCACTAAAATCTGTTGTCACAGGAAAATGTTGAAGGGGAATGTTCCACCTGGAGAAGAGATGATTTAGGGAGTACTTTTCCTTACTATCTTTGGATATAGGAAGCGCCACCTTACTGAAGGATGCAGCTTCATTTTTAGGGAGTTCTGCTTGGCCCAAAGAGTAGGACTAGGAGCAATGGGTGGAAGGTGGAGAGTAGAAGATTTAAACAATCTGTTGGGACAGACTTTCCAAACAAAGCAAATAGTCTCAGAGTAAAATGCAATGTCCTAGAAGGTAGTGTCTTCCTCATTCCTGGAGGTCTTCAAGTGAAAGCTAGATTGCTTGTCAGAAATGCCCTGTATGGGCTTCTGATAGTGGATCCTTTCCAACTCTCAGGTCTCTACTCAATGAGGCTGTTGTAAGGATTCAGTGAGGTGATGAATGTAAAACACTATATACGTGTGAATTATTATTAAGATCTAGAAGAGGAGTCATGGCCAGGAATTAGTGAATAATGATAATTCACATTTCTTTTTCTTTTACCCTTACATTCACATTTCTTTACTGCTTTAAGATTTACTGATTACTTTCTGCACAATAATTCTGTGAGGGCAGATAGTAGAAGTATTACTATTCCCATTTTACAGATGAGAAAACTAGGACTCAGAAAGATTAAATCACCTCCCCATGGTTACACATTAAGTATCAGAGTTAGTTTTCATACCTGTATTTCAACTCAATTCAACAAGCACTCATTAAGCACCTACTATGTGACAGGCACTGTGCTAATAAGCCCTGAGCACACAAAGAAAAAACCACACAATATAGTCTATGCCTTCAAGGAGCTTACACTCCACTGGAAAGGGAGAGAAATACACAGATAAATACAATACATATACAATAAAACATGTATATACATACATACATACATACATACATACAATACATATACAATACAATAAATACATATACGGCAAATGCAAATATATATTAAAATAATTACAAAGTAATTTGGGGGTAGGGCACTAACAACTCAGGATCTTAGGAAAGGGCACTTGTAGGCAGTGACACTTGGACTGAGCCTTGAAGAAACCTGAGGGTTCCAAGAGGTAAAGGTGAGGAGGGAGGTTGTTTCACACACGGAGGGCAGCCTACACAAAGGCAGAGAAGTGAGAGATGGAATGACTTGTTCAGGAAACAGCAAATAGGTCAGTTTGGCTGGAATGCATGAAGGCAAGTAATATGTAATCAGTCTAGAAAGATAGTCTGGAGCCAGACTGTGAAGGACTTTAAATGCCAAACAGAGGAGTCTGTATTTTATCCTAGAGGCACTGAAAACCTCTTGATCAAGGGAGCATCACAGTCAGATCCGTGCTTTAGGAATATCAGTCTGGCGGCTGTGTGAAGGATGGATTGGAGAGGCAGGGTGCAGGGAGACCAATTAGGAGGCTATTGCCATAGTGCGAGTCAGAGGTGATGTGGGCCTGGATTAAAGAGGTTGCAGTATGAGTGGAGAGAAGGCAATGGATGCATAAGATGTTTTGAAGGTAGAATCAAAAAGACGTAACGACTAATTGGATGTGTGAAAGTCAAAAGTTGAGGATGCCTCTGAAGTCACAAGCCTGGGTGACTGGAAGAATGGTATCGCACTCACCAGAAGAGCATTCTTGATTCCAAGGCTAGCACTCATGACCTTAGACCAAACCACTCTGATATTGTTATTCCAGATGGGAAAATAGAGGTCAGAGTCTGGGAGACAAGCCCAGGAAATAACTAACATTTTTATAATATCTAACATTTACATAGCACCTTAAGGTTTGCATACCACTTCACAAATATTACCTTATTTTGTCCTCACAACGATCCTGAAAAGGAGGTGCTATTATTAATCTCATTTTACATATGAGGAAACCAAAGCACGAAGAGGTAACCTGACTTGGCCAGAGTCATAAAGGTAATAGAAGTCTGGGACCAGATTTAAAGGTCAGTGGTGTTCATCTCTTTACCCATTGTGTTACCTGCCTACCTATGAGGTGGAAGCAAATAAAAGGAACTGAGTGTGGGAGTTTATGCAGTAAGGAGATCGTGAGCCCCTGGGAAGTTTACTAGGAAATTAATAAACATAATGCCAGTGAACCAGATGCAGAGAGACAGGATGGTAGTAGTCAGAACCAAGTGAAAAACAGGTGCTAATGGACTATACAAAGGGGTCAGAACCTAAGCACATTTGGGCAAAATGAGTCACAAATTGACCATTTTCACATCCACTGTCTCATTTGATTCTTGTTAACAGTCATTTTACAGATGAGGAAACTGAGATCTAGAGAAGATCAGAAGGCATTGAGCCAGAAGAGACCTTGGATATCAAGCAGTCCAATGTCGTTATTTTTCAGATGATCTCTAAGGTCTCTTTCAGCTATATTCTCTAGAATTCTTGGAGCCTATTCCCTATTCCCCATGGACTGGTCTCCAGGAGGATGTGCCCAGGTGATCCATGGAGAATAAATGAACTGTGTTGATGATGGGCATGGTGGGGCATCTTCATAAAGCTCTCTTCCTTGATAAAAATCCATTTCTCATGCCTCTATTGGGGACCTCTGACCCAGAGATCCATTATCATAGACCTTGGAGAAGGAAATATGTTTCAAGCCTTCTCAGAGTTTCAGAATCTCAGAGCTTAGAAGGAGCCTCAGAATCCAACTAGTCCAAATTATAACCAATAAGAATCCCTTCTACAACACCCTGGGGAAGGGTCATTTAGCTTCTGCTTCCAGCCCTCCAATGACCCTTCTAGAACACATGGTAGGTCTGTTTGGGGGGAAAAGGTGAATGAGCCACTCTGCTTGAGCTACCAGCTGATCTAGTCAGTGATGACAGGAAGGCATTCCCTTCAACAATCTCTTGGAAAAACAAGAGATTCTTAAGTCATATTTTCCTGTAGTCTCAGCTACTTTCTTTGTATGCCCCAGAAAGCTTGGTGGTAGCAGTGGTAGCAAAGTCCAGTGATCACTCTGACTCTCTCCCTTGGAATACTACAGCTTCTGTGAGGAAGGAAACACAGTCTTGACTTTGTGCCCAGACAGGCCTGGAGGAGCCAGCAGGCAGTAGGGAAAGTTTAAATAAAGGGCAGTGTCCAACCCTAACCATGCCTGACTCCGGGCTGACAGTGTGGAATATCAAGCGGTAACCCTGGCGCGTGTATGTGGGGACTTCTTTCCTTTTCAGAATCCCAGGTTCAGTCTTCTCTGCAGCCAATCTCTTGTGGTTTCTGACTATGGCTTCAAACCAAACTGATGGGATGAGACCACCTGTGCCCACAGGAGCTGGCTGTTCTTGGCTTAGAGCACTAGGACATATTTTGACCATTTCTTTAACCATAGGTTAGAGTATCAGAGTTGGAAGGGACCTCAGAACATAGCACGTTAAGATATAAAATATTAGAGTTGGAAGACACATTAGAGATCATCTAGGACATTTTGTAGGTGAGAAAACTGAGGCTTGCAAACAGAAAGTGACTTTTACTAGATCATTGAGGCAGTACATAGCACAGTTGGGATGCAAGACCCAGTCCTCTGACTTCAAATATAGTACTCAGTCCCCTACACTGGACTAATTGGTCACTCAAGGCTATACTTTAAAAGGAATTTTTATTCACAGCCTTATGCTCTCTGGGCCTCAGTCTCCTTATCTGTAAAATAAGGAGTTTGGACTTTGAATGATCTCTGAGACTCTTTCTAGCTTTAAATTCATGATCTTAGGATCCTACGATCTAAAGTGATTAAAAACCTGGTCATGGGTCATGAACAACTTTCCTACAAGCCTTGGGAACTGAGGCTCTAGTTACTACATTAAGCCAAGGCAACTTAGCCTATAACAACGCACAACATTTTGTGGTTCTGTAAACCCCGGGAATGCTTTCAGTTCTGAACTGTGGACTTTAATTACAGGGCATATTCATCTTGTCTCCATCTAAATTTATCTACAGTTATATCACTAATTAAATTACTCACAGGATTGCGTTCCAGCAATGAGCTCTGTCTAAGGGAGAAAGGGGAGTGCTCAAAACACACTTTTCTCTTGGTGGGGGGTAGCCAGAGAGAGGGCTGGGAGAGTTCAGCAAGTTGCTTCCTTTTCTTCTTTGCCAAAACAAAGCAAGAGGCAACCTTCCCAACACAAACCCTCTCCCTCCTTTCCTTTTTTCTTTTTCCTTCTCTCTCTTCCCCACCCCCACCTTGCATAGTATAGAGTGTACAAGTTTCCTGACTTCTAGACTCATAGAAGACACAGACAGAGTGTCAAATAGGAAGATACTTTAGATTTGGAAGCGACCTTAGAAAATAAAATATTAGAGCTAGAAAAGACTTAAGAATGTAGAATGTCAGAGCTGGAAAGAACCTCAGGACATAAAGTGTTAGAACATAAAATGTGAGAGTTGGAAGTGAGTTTATTGATTCCCTAGCATAGTCTTCCCCCCACCCCACCCCAAGGAGAAAATTCCCTAAAGGGGGAAGTGGCCTATTTGAAGTTATATAATGAGTTAGTGGGAGAGCCCAGACAAGAAGCCAGAGCCCCTTACTCCCAATCCAGTGTGCTCTGCCAGGGTCCAGGACACAAAGCTGTGTACAGTGTAGTCCCCTGCAATTGCCCATGGAGCTTCCTTCGTTTGCTCCCAGGGAAACAGATTTGGGAGGTCCTATGAAGTGCATCAGTACTCTCTGCCAATTCTTTCTGCTAAGAGGAACAACCTATTTTCCTCCTTCCATCCCCCCATGCCAGCCTGCTCTGCCTAACTCCTTGCTCTCGACTTCCTGAGTAGGCTTCCAACCCCACAGCACTTTCTCCTTTGAACCCCCAAGGAGTGAGATTGCACTACTTACCATGGAAGTCGCCTTGATCCAAGGGAGAGTCTGGGTCCATCACTCTAAGTCCTACATGTGGTTCTCCATGCACAAAGCCGGCAGTGGCCTGGCCCAGCTTCACCTGATTTATGAATTAGTCCTGCTTCCCTCCGAGAGAAACTGGCTTTCTCCTTTTCGATTCAGTCTGACTGCCTTTCCAACTAGATGACTAGGTCTCACTGCACGCAGGCCCCTTTCCAACCTTCTCCTTAATGCAGTATATTTAAAGTAGCAGTAGCCTTTTTTTCCTTTCCTTTCCCCTACAGTCAGGCTGGAAACATTAGAAGCGGGATCAGAGCTGACAGAGAGAGGCTAAAATAGGAAGGCCCTCTGAGGAAGGACCTGCAAGCTGGGCTTTGGGGCTCCCTATGGTCTCAAGGATTTTGTGTAATTATAAATTGGAAGAGAAAGGAAGGGAGGAAGGGAGGAAGGAAGGAAGGAAGGAAGGAAGGAAGGAAGGAAGGAAGGAAGGAAGGAA
>CM053625.1:89904144-89942549 GCA_028646595.1 Phalanger gymnotis | reverse complement strand
GGGAACAAGAGAGAAAAGAAGAAAGAAAGAAAAAGAAAAAGAAGGGGGAAAGAAGAGAGCTTAGGACTAACATCTGAAAGTGGTGGGGGCAAATATTTTGAGTACCTGGAACTAGGGGTAGACAAGGCAGACAAATCCCAGGGAATAATTTGTGTGTGTGTGTGTGAGAGAGAGAGAGAGAGAAAGAGAGAGAGAGAGAGAGAGAGAGAGAGAGAGAGAGAGAGAGAGAGAGAGAGAGAAAGAAAGATTGAGTGCACACCAAGGGACACTTTTTAATATGATTTTTTTATAAAAGCACATATTTTTCATAACAGAAAATTGTACCATCCGTGGCTATATGGAAATTGATTTTGTGATAAGTCAAGCAGCATGTGTTAGAATAAAGGCTTAAACCTTCTAGGTTTGCAAAGCTTGTTCGGGTACACAAATGACTGGTCCTGGTCCTGGCTGAAGAAGAGCTATGTTGGAAGATCTATTCCTGGAAAAGTCCTGTCTGGTCTAGAAGGGAAAATATACCAGATCCCTGTAGCCTTATTAGGAGGCTGAATGCCCACTTTTCAGGGTTGTAGAGATGATTCCTGTTCAGGTACAGGTTGGACTAGATTCACTCTAAGGTCTCTTCCAGCTAGTTCTGAGAGTATAGTGTTCTCTATTTTCACAGTCAATTATTTAAGGTCCCTCCCAACTCTTAATAGACTTTATTCTTTAATAATAATAATAATAGATATTATTTCCATAGTACTTTAGGGTTTATGAAGCACGTTCCTCACAACCTATGAAGTAGATAGTACAAAGATTATTATCCCCACTTTACACATGAATAAATTGAGGCCCAGGGAAGTTAAATGACTTGTCCATTGCCATACAAGTAACGTGTACCAGATGTGTTAAGATTTGAATGAAATGACCCTAAACCCAGCATTCTTTCCATGACACCCTATGTTCTAACACTATCTTCTAATATTTCTTTCAGCTCTGACATTCTGTGACTCTGTAGCTATGTACTTTGTGGCCACTGTGCCTCAGTTTAGAGAAAGAAAGCAAGGAAGGAAGGAAGGAAGGATGGAAGGAAGGAAGGAAGGAAGGATGGAAGGAAGGAAGGAAGGAAGGAAGAAATAAGGAAGGGGATGATGGGAAGGAAGAAATAAGGAAGAGAAGGAAGGGAAGGGAAGGAAAGGAAAGGAAGAAATAAGGAAAGGAAGGAAGGGAAGGAAAGGAAATGAAAGAAGGGAAGGAGAAAAGGAGGAAGAGGGAGAGAAAGAGAGAACAATGAAGAAAGAAAAAAGAAAAAGATAGGAACAAAGGAAAGAAAAAGAACAAAAAGGAAGGAGGAAAGAAGAGTGTTCCACTGCACAGCCACCCCATACACTCTAAGGGTGTCCTTGGAATAAACGATGCCTCCCATCTACATGGAACTTTCATCCCACCAGATCACTTTGTCATCTATTCTCTGTGAGATCTTCACACCTTTGCAGGATCCCTTTGAGTAAAACAAGGCAGGGATTATTATTCCCATTTTACAGACTGATAAAATTGAGGCCCAGGGAAGAAATTTGACTTGCCCAAAGTCACACATCAAAGACAGTGTCAGAAGCTGGGCTAGAACCCATGCCAGCTTCTTCTGTATCATACTGCCTCTAAGGGAACCAGAGCAGGACCATCTCAGAGGGTCCCGAGAGAAACAAGAGACAAGTTTTGGTAATGGAAGGGGTATGGGAGGAGTGGGAAAGAAGTTTTCTGTTTCCCCAGTTACCAAACAGATGGTTTCATGGTGAGCTCCTCACGTTTCTTCATTCTAATTGAAACACTGGCTCTTGTCGGTGCTCTGACTTGAGTGTGGGATAAGGAAAAAAGGGAAAGTTCCTTAGGGACACATATGGGGAGAAGCTTCTGTGGTCCCCATGCTCCAACTGAAGAACTAGTTTATTCTCAGATCCAGGAACTAGGGATAGGCAAAGCAGACAAATGCCCAAGGGGTTATGAGCATACCAAGGCAAACTTTTTTAGTATAACTTTTTATAATAGTACATAGTTTTCATATGACACTATAAAGCCCTTCATGACAGCAGGGACTGATTTTGTGGCTAATGTAATGGGACAGTGCTGCATTTGGAGATGTGGTTTCTAGTCTTGGTTCTTTTACTGATATTCTATATGACCCTGGACAAGTCACATGGCAGGGAGAGCACCCACCCCCAGAAAATGACTGCTGAGGAGCTGCAGCGCTCTGTCTGTTTAAGAATCATCTCTCGGACTGATCCTAAAATAGACACCGGCCGCCTACGTGGAACAAAGCCCATACGAGAAGGTTCCTTCTCCCCCCAGCCCAGCTTCCACATTCTTCCTCAGCTTTAATTACACAGAGGCATTTTTCCAGCCTGGCTGCCTATTATCCAAGCTCAACTGCATCTCCAAATGTGATTGATGCAGTAGCTGGGGGAGGCTCCTCCTGCCTATTCTCAGCTCATCAGGGCCTAGGATTTAGGAAACCCTTCTACCCCTGCCTGGCCTCTCTTGATCCTATCCAACCTAAGGAAGAAAAATCAACTGCATACCCTGGGGTACCACTGCCATATCTTCTCCACTTGCCAGGAAGAAGACAAAAAATGCATTTGTAAAATCAGAGGACTAGATGAACTTTGGAGGTTCCTTCTAATGCTAATGTTTTACAATCTAAGTTCCCATCTAGCTCTAAGCTTATGCTCTAAGGACCCTTCTATCTTTAGCAGTCTATCTTCTAAAGGTCTCCAAGCTATGTATGGGCCTTGCTTCCAGACTAGGTAGGATTCAGTAATGGAAGGAGTTATTATCTTCCATCTCTAATATTCTGTGTTCTAAGGACCAAGATTTAAAATTCTGTATTCTGAAAATCTACTCTATTTTATTTGGTTGGACAATTAATGAGCATCTTTTTTTTTTTTTTGCTTTCTTCCCTTTAAGTGGGGATATGCCAGCAGTACTCCAAGAGAGAATATCTAGAAAAGATTTGCCCTAAGGTCCCAGAGTGACTTGATGGCAGGGCCAGGAGTAGAGGTCTCCTGATTCTCCTGATTTTCAATTCAATGTTTTGGCCACTACCTTGATGTTAGCCGTCTGGGAAAATCACCTAGGGAGTCAGCATGGTGTGAAATATACCATTGCAGTTCTGCCACTGACATGCTGTGTGATCTTCAGCAATCACTTTCACTCACAGAGCCTCAATTTCCCCATCTGTGGAGTGAAAAGGTCAGACCAGATGACGACTAAGGTCTTGTCCACCACCAACATTCTGTCTTCTCCAAGTCATTGTGGTGAAAATGCTTTATAATGTTTTAAGTGATAGATGAATGTGAATTAGGATGATAATGAGAAAGATAACAACTCCTTCCACTACTGAATCCTACCTAGTCTGGAAGCAAGGTCCATAGCTTGGAGACCTATATCTATGGATCCCATAAGAAATGGCCCAAGACAAGAGTTGGGCTTAGGATAGTAGGCAAGGTTTAGTTATAGCAGTGTGACATAGTGGAGAGGGAGCTCAGGTTGGAATCAGGAAGACCTGGGTTTGATTCCTGAGATGCTTAATAATTTGATGACCCTGAGCCAGTCACTTAACCTCTTTTCAGTCTCAGTCTCCTCATTTTAAAAATGGTAATAATAATAGCAACTGCCTCATAGAGTTGTAGTGAGCTATGGGGCCTTGGGCAAATAACTTAACCTCTTTGAGTCTCAGTTTCCTCATCTGTAAAATGGGGATGATGATAATAACACATTCAAATGACAAAGTAGGGTGACATTATGGTTAGAGGAGGGAACTTGAAGTCTGGAAGACATGGGTTCTCATCTCTGGCAGACCCTAGCCTCACAAACCTATATGAGTTGCTTCACCCTTCAGTGCCCCCAAGCTACTCTCTATGTCTGTAAATTGCAGGACAGATGCTGATCTGCTTTGAGAGAGGGAGTTTTCTTACTGGAAGTTCCCTATACCAAGGAAAACATAGGTCTGATTAAAAAAAAAAGCTAATATAAAGTGCTTTTACAAATCATAAGGTGCTATATAAAATTGAGCTCTTTTTTCTAATTCATCTTTTTAAAATATTTATTTATTTATTTTTAGTTTACAACATTCAGTTCCACAAGCTTTTGAATTCCAAATTTTCTTCCCCTCCCTCTCCTCCCCCTCCCCAAGATAGCATGTAATCTGATATAGGCTCTACGTATACATTCACATTAAACATATTTTCACATTAGTCATGTTGCAAAGAAGAATTGTAACCAATGGAATGAACCACAAGAAAGAAGAATTAAGTGTCTTTTTTCCTTCACCCATAGAGAGGACGAAGGGGCACAGTGTAGCCAGCCTGAGTTGTGATCTGTCCTAAGAGTGATTATTCTAAGACTTGATGTCATTTGGGCCCCCAGTCCCAGTCTATCCAGTTTTCTTTCCCTAATACAAGACAGTTTTTAACTTCACACAGGATCCAACTTTGACAGACTTTGACCCTCAATGATAATAGGTTGTGGGGCACAGGAGAGAGATCAGGGACAGCTTTATTTCAGGGAGAGAAGGAGCCAGCTTCACTGGGGAAGCACTTGCTTTGAAGTGCCCAGACTCGTTGGAACCACGTTCAAATTTGGGCTGGCTATGCACAAGAGGATGAATGGACTGACACAGAAACCAGGCAACTGGAGAGGCTCAGAGATTAGGCCCCCAGAGCTCCCCAGAGATCCCTAAGCAGTCTCCCCTTCCTACTTCTAGCCCTGACATTTTGGGGTGCAGAGAGACTGCTGTTTCACATACAGGAAGAGGCTATATTCTCTTCTTTAGGGACATTTAATGGGATTAGTAGAAAGGGGGGCACACTGTAGATAATAAATACGTAGCTACTGATTTTATGGTGGAATTTATCCATTTCTTGCGTGTTCTACCTCTCTCCCCCCACTTTTAACACAGAGATGTTGAGGGAAGCAGAGAGGATTCAATTCATAAAAGAAAGACTTAAAGCTAAGAAGTATTTGAAAATATAGAATGTTAAATCTGGAAGGGACCTTAGAGGTCATTAAGCCAACTCTTTCATTTTAGAGATAAGCAGTTTGAGGCCTAGAAAAGGCCATTGACTTGCCCAGTGTTGCAGAGTGAGTCAATGGTATTGCCATAACCTCTTTCAGCCTTTGAAAACCTTTAGAGCAGCATGTATTGATCAGATCAAATGGATAGAGACTCTTAGGGATGTAAGAGATCCCCAGTGGATCATCTTGTCCAGTCCTCAAAATCTAAATAGTCTACAACATGTTCAAAGCTCTCAGAGGAAGGTGTCTTTATGCCTTTTGTTATTCAGGTGTGTCCAACTCTTCACGACCCAGTGGAGTTTTCTTGGCAAAGATACCAGAGTGGTGTGCCATTTCCTTCTCCAGATCATTTTGTTGATGAAGAAACTGAGGCAAACAGGATTAAGTGGCTTGCCCAGGGTCACAGAGCTAGTAAGTGTCTGAGGACGGATTTGAACTCACATCTTCCTGACTCCAGGCTCTATGCACTGCACCACCTAGGTGCCCTTACTTTTGCGCCCTGATTTGGTAGTAAAACCACTTAAATTTAGAGTCAACGGATATAAATTCAAAACCTGACTGTGCCTTATTAACTGCATAAAATTGGATTAGTCAATCCTGTGATCATATGATTTGACCAGTTTCCCTATGCATAAAATGAAGTTGGATTCTGTGCTGAGATCTCTTTCAGTGGCAGTGTGGGGTATGGGATAGAGCACTAAATGTGAAGTCAGGAATACTTGGGTTCAAATGCTACCTCCAATCATCCTACCTGTGTGACCCTGGGCAAGTCACTTTCTTTCAGGCTAAGATTCCTCATCTGTAAAATGAAGGCATTGGCCATGGCCTTTAAAGTCCCTTGAAGCTCTAAATTTATGATCCTATGATGCTTCCAACTCCAAAGCCTCCGATTTTTCTTCTTGCCTTAAAGCCCTATCATAGCTACTTTGTTTATTATTCTCTATTATTTGCTTTATCATTCCCTGCAGTATTCAACCTCTACTGTTCCCTACTGAAAGCTAAAGGCCAGTCCAGCTAGATCTGTGATAGGAGAAGAGAACTCTGGGCAATAAAGTGCTTTTTTGGGTGACTTCAAGGTTTTTCCTGGCAGTACAGAAGAAGCCTGGAAAAGTGATGCTATCGGTTACAGAGGTGACTTATCACTTTGGGTAAAGAAATGGTGGCTAATTAGGAATTGATTGGAAGGGACTTTACATTCAAGATTAATGTGGTCAGTGGAGAAAATTAAGTAGAGAACAAAGGAAGTCTCTGCTGGAGAATTAGGGATTCAGAGACTGGTAACCCGAGCAGTCATTTGGTTCATCCTCTTGCCTCCAGAGAAAGCATTTTGGAAATGGAAAGGGAATGATAGGTCATTTAGTCTTTGTTTATTCATTTATTTCTACTTATAACAGAATGTCTGTCATACAGAATAATAAAGGTTACAGTTAGAAGGGGGCAGCTAGGTGGCACAGTGAATAGAGCGTTTGGCTTGGAATCAGGAAGACTTATCTTTAAGAGTTCAAATCTAGCCTCAGACACTTAGTAGCTTAGATGCTGGCTGTCACTTCATCTAATTTGCCTCAGTTCCTCATCTGTAAAATGAGCTGGAGAAGGAAATGGCAAACCACTCCAGTATCCTTACCAAGAAAACCCCAAAAAGGGTCATAAAGAGTTGACATGACTGAAATGACTCAGCAACGACACTTGGAAGGCAACTTAGAATACAGAATACTAGTGTTGCAAGGAATCTTGGCACATAGAACATTCATACAAAATGTCAAGTGAAAGTAAAACTTAGAATGTTAGAACTGGAAGAGCTTAGGACATAGAATACAAAATATTTAAGTTGAAGGACAACTTAAAGACCAGTTGGTCCAACTCCTTCTTTTTGCTTGAAGGGAAACTGATGCCAAGAAAAGTGAAACTATTTGTTCAAGGTCATAGAGGAAGTTAGGGCAGAGCTGGGTCCAGAACCTAGGTCTCCTGATCAAAGCCCTCTAATGATGGGCTGAATCTTGGTTCCAGGTGCCCAACTAAACCTTCCCTGTGGCTTTGGGTCCATTTCCAGGTCACTGGCCATACTCTTTGAAGCAAGCTTTCCCTACACATCAACTGGGATTCTGTCTGGGGGAATTGAGATGGCATTGGATGAAGACAGACATAAATAGTGGTGTTTACCATATGCCCCTGTTCCACATTCCTCAGGAGCATAAATGGAATAGAAAGAACAAAGAATTGAGAACAAGGGAAAAATCATTTTGGATCATCACCCAAAGACAAGCCATGGTCTATCAGTAAAACAAGGGAGAACCGATGAAGATCCGCTTTTCCTGGTGTATTTAAATGTTGATACGTATATCATTATTATATAATCAGAGAATAAGAAAATGTTAGACTGGGCAGGGGCCTTAGGACATATAACAATATTTTTGGAGCTGGCAAAGACCTTAGGAAAAATGTGTATAAAATATCAGAGTGAGAAGGGACCTTAAAACACAGAATATAGGACATAGTGTTTTAGAGCTGGAAAGGACCTTAGAATTTATAATGTAAGAACTTATAACAAAAACTGTTAGTGCTGAAAGGGATATTAGAAGACTAAATGTTAGAGCTGAAGGACTTAGAACACAATATTAGAACAATGACAAGTCAGAGCAGGAAGAAACTTTAGCCATAGGGCCCATTCTGCAGGAGGTACTACTTGTAATTTAAAGCTGTCAGAGAGGACAGGAAAGAGAGGAGATATAATTTTCCAGGATCCCAAGCTAAAGCATAAAATCTTGAGATTGTAAAATTTAGCTAGGAGGGATATCAGAGAAAGAATTTAATTCAACCTTCTCATTTTACAATGAAGGAAACTGATGCCAAAACAGATTAAATGACCAACCCAAGGTCACACAGATAGTCAGAAACAGAACCAAGATTCAAAATTAACATTCAGGTACTCTAAGTCCAAATTTCAATCTTTTGAATGCATTTTCTCCCAGAACTGTACTTCAACTACAGTAAGGTTTACAGAGGGTATTCTGGATTGGCTTGATAGTAAGATAAAGAAGAGGCAATCTGACCCCGTGGGGCTTCCATTCTAGGACATGAGCTATAACTGAATATCAGCACAGGAAGGGATGTTGGAATAAAGAATGATAGAGCTAGAAAGTACTTCAGGACATCAGATATTAAACTGGAAGGTTCTGGGAGTGCAGACCATAGTGAAGGAAAATAATTTGCCCAAAATTTTATAGATTATAGGATATCCTTGATGAAGCAGCTGGGGTTTCAGAGAAATTTAAGGTTAAAGCATATGTGCCGCTGGCTGTTGAAGATTAATTAGAATGGGGTTGAAACCAGTTCTAAGATTCTAGAATGTAATTCAATATGGAACTATGACTTACTTTACAGAAATCCAATTTACATGTATGCTTCTTTAGGCAGCCAAGTATTTCACAAATTAAGATTCATCTATATGTATTATTTTCCTAATCTTTAAATATTTTAAATTTTTAAACACATGAAATAAAATTATATTTAAAACTGACTAACCTACATTGTAGGTAATTCATCAAAACAATACACATTGAGAAATGGCTTTTAATCTTATAGATTTAGGTCAATTCCTTATAGATTATGAATATTAGATGTTTATTAGATATGTTCTTCACAAAAAATTTTTCCCAAACTACATCTTTTCTTCTTTGCAAACCTTAAATTGCTATATAAGTGCTAGCTATTATTGCTATTACTGTATATTTATTTTTATCTGTGCAAGAGCTTTGCATTTTTATATATTCAAAGTCATGTATTTTACCTTTTCTCTTTTTCTCTGTCAGGCAGGTTACAAATTTCCTTTATCCACAGTTGTGTGCAACTTTCTGTTACCATTTTTTAAGGTGTGCCTTTTTATATTTAGTTCATTTACACATTTGGAATTTATTATGGTTTATGATATAAGATGCGATATGTGTTTTTGTTGTTGTATGACTTGATATTAGTTTTTGATAATTTTCTTCATTTCCTCCACCTGTTGTAAGTTCCTCCTTTCTTTTGATATTTTTGTCTTCTCCTCCTTATTCTTCCCCTTCTCCTCTTTTTTCTTACCTATCTTTTACTTCTCCTCCTTCCCTTCCTCCTCCTTCTCTCTCTCCTCCTTCTCCTTGTCCTTGACCTCCCCCTCCTCCTCCTTTTCTTGTTGTTTTGTTTATTACTTTAATTGTTTTGTTGATCTTGTCTTAATTTTGAAAATCTCTTTTTTGTTTGTTTTAGGATTATTAATTTCTTGATTTTCTAGTTTTCAAATTGTATTACCAATTCATTAGTCCTCTCTTTTTCTGGTTTGCTAGTTGTTTAGAGATATAGACTTTCTTCTAAGGATTGCTTTAGCCGCATCTCGTAAATATGATATGTTGTCTTATTGCTATAATTTTACTTAGCATGACATTTTATTGTTTCTATAATTTGATGTTTGACTCGCTCATTACTTAAGATGCTGTTCTCCATTCAGATCTAAATAATTTGTTTGTACTTGTTTTACTGATTATATTTATATCATGATATGATCTGTAAAGGATATGTCTAAGATTTATACCTATGTGTATTTGTTTATGGGCTATTTGTGACCTATTATGTGAACAGTTTTTGTATAGGTTTCAGCTTGCCTAAGATTACTGTTCATGATATCTCCATAAGCCTATCATATTGTTTTATCCAACATTTTTACATCTATAATTTCCTTTTTTATTGGTTTTATCAAGCTCTGATAGAAGAATGTTAAAATATCCTAGAATTAGTGTGTAATATGCTTCCCCTCTCCCCCCATTTCAATTTGCTTTTCCTTTAAAAATTTAACTATTTGGTATAATACATACAGACATAGGTAGATATAGATATTGTTGTGTTAACCATTTATCTTGAATCATAATGCTTTAAACCTCCTTTTATTCTCCTTGACCCCAACTCAGCAAAGGACCTCACTTGATACTTCACTGAAAAAAAAAAAGGTTATTCACTGTGAGTTCTCTCTTCTCCTCTACTCTGTATCTAAATATCTAAAAATCTCATGCCATTTTAAAGGCATGACCTTTTTAGAACTTTGACAAATTTTTAGCATATAAGAAGTAACAGATAATTAGATGAAAGGGTACATATCATTTAGGCTACATTTGCACTTTGTAAAGGAGTTGTCCATTTCAGATCTAAGTGGATAATTTTGTATGTTAAAAAAATATAAAACTTTTAGTAAACTTATTTGTACTTTTTTGAAGGATGTGAAGCTTTAGTGGTTCGTTTGCATATGAAAAGGTCAGAAAAAAGCTGAGTTGCATGTAGAGACTAGAAACTTGCCCAAAAGGCATAGATTGCCTTTTTACCTTTTTGCTACCTACTTATTTACATGAACCAACAGAAATGACTTTACCAAAACAAAGCAAAACAACACAAGAGATAGCCTGAACACAAGAATAGTTTGGTGACATTAAGCAAATGGCATTTTCTTGGTTATATCCTAGCTTGCAGAAAGGAAGATTTGGGGAAAGGTACAAGACAGTTACCACAAACTAATAATGTAAAGTCTCTCACTGAGGGAACCCAACCTCTGTCAGCAACAATGGTTGAAAGGAAAGGCATTAATTTGCTGAGATGATCTTTCCCACATCTTGTCTGAGAGGTGGCAGATCTTAGAACCATGGAGGGCACAAAGGAGTACAAATGGAATGGCTTCTACCAGTTCTAGGGTATGGGCCCCTGCTTTTTCTAAAAGACTAAAATTACAGCTGAAACTAAAACTACAGATGGTAGATAGCACAGATTCCTAGTGATTTGGTTCTGGTTGGTGCATATTTCATGCTGAAGTGTTTCTATAATGCTATCTTTGGTTGGGGGCTCAGAGGCGTGTGTGTATGTGTGTGTGTGTGTGTGTGTGTGTGTGTGTGTGTGTGTGTGTGTGTGTGTGAGAGAGAGAGAGAGAGAGAATTATAGGTAGATATTGTCTTAAAACTTCCCAGATGAGAAAAAAAAATTCATGCTAGGAAGAGTCAGATTATTTTCTATTTTACTTTTGTTTCTGTCAACTCTTCTGCTTGTACCATTGATCTCATTCCTTCTTGTCTTCTGTGGCATGTTGCCCCAGTAATCATCTCTTTCTCTCTCTCTCTCTCTCTCTCTCTCTCTCTCTCTCTCTCTCTCTCTCTCTCTCTCTCTCCCCCTATCTATTGACACCTTTCTTGTTGCCTATAAGCACATCCAGATTTCCCCAATCCTTAAAAAGTCCTCATTAGAACCAACTGTTTCATCACACCATTATCCTATATGTTTCCTCTCTTTTCATGGAGTCCTAAAAAAAGTGGTTTACACTCTTTACTTCCATTTTCCCCTCCTTTCACTCACTTTTACTTGCAACTTGGCTTTTGATCTCATCAGTCAAATGAAACTACTCTTTCCAAAGTTACTAGTGAACTCTTAATTGTCAAATCCAATAGTTGGTTGTTGTTTTTACTTCACTCTTCATCCTTTTTGACTTCTTTGTAGCAGCATTTCCCACTGCTGACCATCCTCGACTCCTGGATATTTTTTACTAACTGGATTTTCATGACACTGTTCTCTCTTCCTTGTACTCCTGCCTATCTGACTACTCCTTTTTTGGAATTTCTTCCATGTCCTGCCCTCTAGGTATAGGTGTACCCTAAGGCTCTGTCTTGGGTTTTTTTCTCTTTTTTCCTTGCATTCTCTCAGTGACCTCATCAGCACATCTATCTACACATGTAAATACATTATCTATCTGTCATCTCACTTTTATCTATCATCTATCTATCTATCTCCCTACTCACACCTCTGTATTCCGATACTATAACATCAACTACTTATTGAGCATTTTAAATTGGACATCACCCAAATGTCTAAAAATCAACATGTCTAAAAAGAGAAATTATCCTTTCCCCCAATCACCTCTTTTCCAAACTTAACAATTTTTGTTGAATGGACAACCATTCCTTCAATCACCCAAATTCGTCATGTAAGTGTCTTCAACTTTCACTCTTCTTCGCCCTCTGTCCAACCACTTGCCTAGTTTTGCTAGTTCTACTTCCACCACAATTCTTGTACCTGTACTCTTATTTTCATTCATAAGAGTATCATCCTTGTTCAGGCTGAAGTTTATCCCTTATTTCCTGAACTATTGAAAGAGCCTCCTATTTGGTTTCTCTGTCTCAAGTCTTTCCCCTCTCCAATCTATCCTCCACATACCTGCCAAAGTGGTTTCCTAAATCACAGATCTAGCTATATCTCTTGCTCAAAAAGCTCTAGTTGCATCTAGGACCAAATATAGATTTCTCTGACAGGCATTGAAATCTTTTTGAAACTGAGCTTTAACCTACCTTTTTAGTCTCATTATATATTACTCCCCTTCAAATACTGTATGGTCCATTGAAACTGATTTTCTTTCTCTTCCTTACATAACATCCCATCTCTTGTCTCCATGCCCTTGTGCAGGCTATCCCCCATGGCTGAATGCACTCTCTGCTTAGCTCCACCTTCTAGCACCCCTAATTTCCTTCAAAGATGAGCTAAAACACTATTTCCTACATGAGATCTTTTCTGCTCTCCCTCCAAATCAACTCATATTTTGTCTATACTTAAACAAATATGTTGCATATGTTTATACAGGTTGTTTCCTCCAATAAAATGTATATGGCTTTAGACTTTTATCACTGCTTAGTTTTTGTCTTTGTGTCTTTGGTTACTACTATGTACTGGTCCTGTTACATAGGAAGTGTCTGATAAATGTTTGTTGATTGTTTAAATATATTTTCCTTGATTGTCTTTGAAATGCTATCAAATTACATGAAATCCTATTGCAATTCTTGGTTTTGGGGGATTTAGTTGAATCAAAGGAGATTTTAATGAAACTCTTAATTTTGAATCTGTGTGAGTTCCTATGAAACTAAAAAATCATTATATTCTCTTTTCTAATCAACTCAGCAATTTATTTTCATTGGTAAACTTGGCCCATTAACATTAAAAGTTATATGTTAACTTTGGCCTTCTTTCCAATAGTTCCTGATACACCTACACACACATGTGTAGATATACACACATACACATATGTGTATATATTTTGCATTTTATTAATGTGTGTGTCTCTGTGTGTCTGCATGTCTGTGTGTACACACACATTCCTTTTTTCTGGGGTGCATAGTGATTAGAGTGCTGGACTTGAATTCAAGAAGACTTGAATTCAAATCCTACTTCATTAGCTGTGTGGTCCTAAGTAAATCATACATTTTATTTATATGTGTGTGTGCATGTGTGTCTATGCATACATATATACATGTATATACACACACATTTTGTGTGTGTGTGTGTGTGTGTATACACAAATTCCTTTCTTCAGGCAATTGGGGTGTATAGTGATTAGAGTGGTGGACTTGAAGTCAGGAAGATTTGAATTCAAATCCTTCCTCAGACACTTATTAGTTGTGTGGTCCTAGCTGGTCACTTCATATCTCTTAGTATCAGTTTCCTCATCTGTAAAATGAAGATGATAATAGCACCTAACTTTTCAGTGTTATGAGGATAAAATTAGAAAATATATGTAGAGTATTGTGCAAATGTTAGTCATTAGCTACTTTTTATCAACACAAAGTGGCTTTGATATTGTATGGTTTCAAGTCATGGAATTCTATACTCTCTGAAGAACTGAAATTAAGGATCGCACAAAAGATAATGAAGAAATGCATGATGGACATGCATAGGTTGTAACACTTTACAAATGAGGAATTATACAACAGACTTAGAAGGCCATAAAATCAATGTAAAATTTGTCATCAGAGAAATGTAGAACCAGAAAAAAATATAAGTTGGTCATGGAGCAATAGTGAGGGATAGCCAATAGCCAGCCTTTGTGATCCAGTGGTATTCATATTGTAAACAGAATGTGAGGAAGGCTCTTGGCACACTTTGATGGAACCTGTTTAGAGTTATTTAAAAAAAAATAGTGATCATACAAGATGGGCAGGCATTAGTGGATTCTGGTTTGCATCACGCGGTGGGGAGGGTTCCCACAATGATGACATAATAGAACAAGATTACCATTAAAGATTATTAGCTGAATTCGTTATACTGCCTACTTTGTTTCTAACAGCCTTGTGTTACTCCTTGTATTCTTTATATTATGTCCTTTTACTCTCTACTTTAAGCAGATAAAGCTTATATTATTTTCTACTGATCCAGTCCTAATTATATGACCACTGCCCTCTCCTACCTATACCAAAGACAGATCCCAGGATTCCACTTTTACTCGTATAATCTTAAAAAAAAAAAAACTCTACATGGAATAGCCCAGGTTAGAATATGGTTTAGGAATCTGTTTTCTAGAATTCTATACAGGAAAGTATGAAGTTTTCTAGCCTGATTTTAAACATATTTGTGATAATGGAGTATTTCTCATTTTTTCAGGATAGTAATTCTAGGCTATGGATCATTCTTTTTGCTTTTTTAAAAAATAAAAAAAATCATGTTATAGGTTTTTTTTTTCATTCTTAGGTATTGTTGAGTAGTCTCACACAACTCAAATTGGTTGTTTTTTATATAAAGACTAATTATTCCTATTTGCCTGCCAAATTTTGTCCTCCACATCAAAACTTTTTAACTTGCCAACTTTAAATCTGAATGAAAACAAATCCCAAAATGAATTTTTATGACCTACAACAATATCTTTTGAACTCTATCAATTTAGATTCTACCTTCTGTTTTCAATATTTCTGAACAATTTCTTACATGATTTCTTGAAATGTGAGATTGAGACTCTTTGTTTCCTCATATTTTTCTGGAAGACCTACCTATAATTCAAAGATTTTGTTGCCAACATCTTCCTCTAGTTCTCTTGCTTTGTGTTAAAGAGGTTATGATTCTTAGACCTTTCCCATGTAAAAAAAAGTTTTATTCTATTGTTTGTTATTCCATTGCTCCATTTATGCAAACTTGCCATAACAACTATATTACTCAGGTGGTGCATGCTTTACTGAGCTCTCCACCATTTTTCTACACTCTCCATTTTCATGTTCCTTTTCTTGAATTCTTCCTTCATTGATCTTATTTCTAGTTTTATAGATACCAAGTATTTCTCTATATCTCTCATCTATATTCTAGAGTGGCAGTTTCTTATAGCATTCTATTAACTCTTATCAAACTCTTATCTGTTTTTGTTGTTGTTGCAGACTTGTTCTTTCCACACTAAGATTTCTCTTTGCTTTCTTTTACCCTGTAGTAATTATACATTGTATTGGGACCTCTTTTTATTATTATTATCACTCATTTCTTTATTCTTTTTGTTTTCTATTGAGAGTTTCTTTCTCTTCTCTTTTTTATTTAATTTAATTTGGATCCTTTGTAACTGATTTGAGGTGGTGCAAGGGAGTTGGGCAAAGAAATGATTACTCTCTTAACTGTCTTGATGGAACTTTCCGATCTTCAGTTTTCCCAGGTTGGATTTCCTAACTAGCTTCACTGGTGGTTCAGATGTAAAAACGAGAGAAAACCTAAGAAGAGCTCTTACTTTACCCTAATATATTTCAAGGGTCTATGATTTTGGAAGTATGAGTAGTTCCTTCACTAATATAGATTGTAATCCCTCTGCCCTCAGCAGGCCATGTTCTTTGATTGCTGCAGCCAAAAGAAAATGTCATCCTGAGCCCAAAGTATTGGTGGGCCTCTTTTGATTTAATTCTGGTAATCCTAGGATAATAAACACAGACTATCACCAGTATCATGCTAGTAGCAATTATAGCTTGGCAGAAATTTCTAGAGCTTGAACTTCACTCAGAAGACTTTTGAGCACCCAGAATACTCTCTCTTTCGTGATTAACTATTGGAGGAAGACTTTAATAAAGAAGAGTAAGTATACATTCTTAAAAGAGTAAAAGGCACTTTCAGATGAAGTCACTGTGTTATTAGTTTTATTTAACTGTTTTATTTTGTAATAAGAGATCTTTTATGAAGTGAGAGTAACCAGTGTTTGTAATGTAAAAATAAAACACATCAATAAAATATTATAAAATTATTTTTTAATTAACCCATAAGTCATCAGAGACAGCTATGACTATAATGGATACACGAAAGCATGGAAACTTACATGAATTGATTCAAAGTGAAGGAAACAAGAAAATAATAAACACATTGACTGTAACAATGTAAATGGAAGAATAATGGACACAAAACAATCAAAAATATACGTTGCAAAATTACAAAGCCCAGGCTTGGTTCTGAAGTAGAGATAGAAGATAGCTACTCCTATTCCTTTGCAGAAGTTGCAGGGAGGTACCATAGGCAAAAACAAAAACAAAAGCAAAACAAAACAAAACAAAAAACAAAAAACATTGCATAGGTTGTCATATTCCACTACCACCACCCCTGCCACCACCATGTATTGATTAGGTTTACTGATTTCTTCCTTCTTTTTCTTTTAATTTTTTTTCTTCCTTTCTTTTAAAAAAATTATTTGTTATGATAGATGGCTATCTGGGAAGTAGGAGATAAAAATAAAGAAATAGGGGAAATTTAGACAAAGTAAAAATAAAAGATGTCAATTAAATTTTATTTTAAAATGAAGTAGAATAGTAAGAAGGCAGCATGACACATTAGACAGAGAACTAGGCTTGGTGTTAGAATAAAGTGTTTTCAAGAGACAGCTCTGACATATATTGGTTCTGTGGCCCTGGGCATGTCACTTAACATTTTAGTGCTCTGGGCAACTCTCCAAGACTGCAAATTCTCATCTTCCCAAGTGGTTTTTCTTTATACAAATGTTGCTACTGTAAAAATTGTCCTTCTTGTTCTACTCAATTCACATACATTAACTCACAGAAGACTTCATAGTTTTCCTTGGAACCATTCATTTTGTCATTTCTTATGGCACAAAAATATTCCATTACATTTGTATACCATATTTTATTTATCCATTTTTCAGTAGACGAGCATGCCCTTACTTTCCAGTTTTACGCTACTATAAAAAGAACATACACATGTACACATTAATGTGAGTCATTTTCCTCTTTCCTTGATATCTTTGTGGTATAGGCATAGTAGTGGTATGACCATGGCTATGCCAAATAAGTGACTTTGGAGGCATAGCTCCAAATTGTTTGCAGAATGTTTGGACCAATTTACATCTTCACTAAGAGTGCATTAATGTACTGGTTTTCCCACACCCGTTCCTCATTTGCCAATTTCCCTTTTGGGGGTCATTTTTGCCAATCTCATAGGTAAGAGGAAGAACCTCAAAATTACTTTAATTTGCACTTTGCTATTAGCGATTTGAAACATTTTTTGACATTCCTATTGATAGTTTGGTTTTTTCCTTTGAAAACTGCCTATTTGTATCCTTTGACCATGAATCTGTCAGACAATAGCTTTTATTCTTACAAATTTGAAGTGGTTCCTTATCAATCTCAGATATATGCCCTTAATCAAAAAAAAAATTGCTGCAAATACTTTTTCCCAGCTCCCTGTTTTCCTTTTAATTTTTAAATGCTTTGGTTTAGTTTGTGCAAAAACTTAAATTTTATATAAGCAAAACTGTCCACTTTATCTTCTGTGAACCTCTCTATCCCTTGTTTAGTCATGAACTTTTTCCTGCAATTTCTTCATCTAATTTGTTTATGATGTCACTTTTATGTCTAAGTTTTGTGTCCATTTGGAGCTTGTATTGAAATGTGGTGTGAGAAACTAGTCTATACCTAATTCCTGCCAGGCTGCTTTCTACTTTTCCCAGTAGCTTTTACCTAATAGTAAGTTCTTCCCCCAGTAGCTGGGGAATTTGTGCTTACTGAACAGTATGCTAGTATGTTCATTTCCTTCTTTGTGTTGTGTACATAATCATTTCCATTGACAGATTTCTACTTTTTTAAACTAATACCAACTTGTTTTGATGATTATAGCTTTGTAGTATAGTTCGAAACTTGGTATTGTTAGATTCCCTTCTTTCTTACTTTTATAATTATTTCCTTTCATAGTCTTGACCTTTTGTTCTTCCAGATGAACATTGTTACTATATTTCAAGATCTAAAAAACAATCCTTTAGTGATTTTATTGGTGTGAGAATTAGTTAATGAATGAATTAAAGAAGAATTGTAATTTTTATTATATCAGCATGACCTATCCATGAACAATGAAGATTTTTTTTTAATTATTTACTTCTGTCTTTATTTTTGTAGAGTGTTTTATAATTGTAGTCATATAATTCTTAAGTGAATATTGGTAGTCTCCAAAATATTTTCATGCATTCTGCAGTTATTAGGCATTGAATTTCTTTCTATCTCTTCTTTCTGGGTTCAGTTGGTAATATACAGGAATGCTGATGAATTATATGGATTTATTTTATATCTTGCAACTTTGCTGAATTTATTAATTGTTTTAATTAATTTAGGTGATTTTTTTTTAGGTTTCACTAGGTAAATCATCATCAAGCAACAAGCAATAGTTTTGTTTCTTCTTTGCCTATTCTTATTCCCTGAATGTGGTTTTCTTTCCTTATTGTTATAGCTAGCATTACTAGCATGATACCAAATAGTAGTAGAGACAATGGACATCCTTATTGTACCCCAATCTTATTGGAAAGCCATATAACTTTTCTTCATTTTATATATTGGCTCTTGGTTCCAGAAAAAGACTATATACCATATTAAGGAAAAGTTCATTTTTTTCCTTATTCCTTTAGTGCATGTTTTTAAAATTTATTAGAAATGAGTATTGTCAAAGGCCTTTTCAACATCAATTGATATAATCAGGTGCTTTTATTATCAATATGGTTTGTTATGTTTAGAGTTTTTGTTAGATTGAACCCTCCCCCCTCCCCCATTTTTCTAATTCAGACTTCAAACTCCTATGCTGTTGGAGTTTGTTTTGCCTATGACTCTTCCCTTACCTGTTCTGCTCTTCTTCTTAATGCCCTCCCTTGCCTATTTACATATGGAATTTAATGTATTTCTATACCGTAATCTTTATGTGTTGAATCTTCCTACAGATGAAACTGAGGTTCATGAGAGGTCCATTTCCCCTTTACCCTATGGTTGTAAACTCTTCATCTTATTCACCTCTATCACATGACAGTGATTTTCCTCCCTTTCTTCCTTCTTTCTCTTTTGATATAGTTTCCCTTATCATTCCCATTTCTATCTCCTCCTGAGACCAACAAAACAGAACACAACTATAACTAAGTCCTTTATCTGTCATATTTTCCTTTCTCTATGACCCTTCAAGATATTAGTGCTCTCAGAAAGAAATTTGTTTCTTATCCTTTGATTAGCATAGTCTATTCCAACTGAAGAAATTTGTGTACCTTTCTATGTTTCTCTGGGCTCTCAATTATGCTTTTTTTTCCCATCAGGAATGCTTTGAAACCTTCTACTTCATTAGGATTCCATTATTCCCACTGTAAGATTATACTCAATTTTTCTGGACAGGTTATTCTTGATTGTAAACATAAATCTTTTGTCTTTTAGAATATCTCATTACAGATCCTTCCCTTCTTGATAGTGGCAGCCAAGTCTTGTGTGATTCTGACTGTAATGCTACAGTTCTTAAAAATTTAATTTTGGCTACTTGCAGGGTTTTTTCTTTAACCTGGAAGCTCTGGATTTTGGTCTATGACATTCCTGGGAGCTTTCATTCTGTGGTTTCTTTCAGGAAGTTATGAGTGAGTTCTTTACATTTTTACTTCGCTCTCTGGTTCTAAGAGATCTGGGCAGTTACTTATGATTTCTTCAAATACGGTATCCAAGTTTTGGGGGATTTTTTTTTGATCATAGTTTTCAGGTGGTCCAAGGATTCTTACATTATCTCACCTTGATCTGTTTTTCAGGTCAGTTTTTGTAAATAGCATATTCCTTACATTTTCTTCTGGTTTTTCAATCTTTTGATTTTGTTTTAATATTTTTTTATCTCATTGAGTCATTTTTCTGTGTTTCATTCTAATTTTCTGGGTGTTCAGTTCTTGGGAAGATTTATCACTGTTTGTTCTAAGGTATTTATCTTTGTCATATCTCTTTGTCATACCATTCCACTGTATATTTCTTGTTTCCTTTCTTCTAGATACTCTTATAATGCTTGTGGCCAGGATGTTATTATTTTCTCTAAGACTTTATTTGAACTTATAGTTATTCATTTCTATTGGGTTCACCACTTAAAAACCCAACAGTTCAAGATTTCTTCATTGTGTTTGGAGTTTTCTTGTGTTTATCACCATCCTCAGTTTCAAGATTTCAATTTGCTTGAACCAAATTTTGCTGATGTGAATGGTGTGGGATAGGCCGTGACTGGTCCTCATCATGACAGCTAAGCATAGACTCTACTTTCTGTAAAAAAAAAAAAAAATTATCTGACTTTGTTTTCTGTTATAATTCCGACACAAGTTTCCTGGATTCTGGTTTGGGCAGGGGACTCTTGGATCTGGTTGGGTCAGGGCTTCCTGGATGCTGGGTGGAGTGCAGACTTCCTAAGATATTGCTCCAGGCTTTTCTTCTGTTACTGTGAAAAGCTTGGAGCTGCCCTCCTCTGGGCATCTCCTACCAAGGATCAGAGGCTTCCTTGTTCTGAGCCCTGGTTAGAGCATGTTTTCTGCCCTTGAGCTGCCCTGTGCTGGGCATTGATTGTCTCTTGTCTCCTGTAAGAGCTCTGGGGTTACCCTGTGTTGGGTGCTGATCAGAGTCTATCTCCTATTGTAAGACTAGGCTATTTTACATTGTACGTTCCATTTATCACAGATTTTTTCCACTCTGGGTTTCTGTAGGATACTGATAGTCTTTTTTTTTTTTTTTTTGCCCAGGACTAGATTGGATAAAGGAGTATATAGTTGATTCTATTTGGTTTTATTTATTGCTGTTCATTCTTGTTCATTTTTAAAAGAGATTTATTGGGGTTTTAGGGGTAAAGTGGATCTGGCTCCTCTGGATCCTAATATGTTGTCATTTACCCACAACCCTCTCTAAAACCATAAGAACTGTTGCCAATCTGCTTTAGTAGAGGGAGTTTCCTCACCAGAAATTTCCTACACTAATGAAATTATAGGTCTGGGTAAGAGAATATCCATAATAAATTAGAAAAAAATTATTTGTTTTAACTAGGAGGAAGTTTTAGGTCTGGGAAGTCATAGTGATGACAAATATTTCCTTCTCTGGTGCAGACTAGCTCAAATCTTCCCTTTTCTCTTTAGCTTACTGATTTTCTATTCTTGGCTTCTTCACAATTTTCTCTTTGTAAGCATGAAGACACTATTTTAATTAAAAATAGCTAGTCCCTTTTGTTTAAAGAGAACCTCAGCATGGCCATCTTCTCAGCTCTTAGAATTTCTAAACCATGTCTATATTCCCACCCCTATCTCTACCATGTTACTATGGGTTCAATGTCATCTTCTTCCGTCTTTCAAAATACAGCTTATATCTTACCTTAAAGATTTTCCTAATCTTCCAAATCTAGGTGAAAGTCATTTTTCTCATCTCAGATTTTTCACAGTACCTCACTTTGTTTTGATCTCTCCTTTGTCTCCTCTCACATTCTACCATGAATTTGATTTGTCTTTGTACATTAGAAAAGTTTAGCCCTTTTCAGTCATGTCTGACTCTTTGTGACCCCCTTTGAGGGTTTTCTTGACAAAGATACTGTAGTAGTTTGCCATTTCCTTATCTAGCTCATTTTACATATGAAGAAACAGAGTTAAGTAATTTGCCCAGGGTCACACAGCTAGCAAGGGTCTGGGACCAGATTTGAACCCAGGAGATGAGTCTTCCTGTCTTTGGGCTCGGCACTTTATCCACTATGCCACCTAATTGTACATATCACATTCTAATGCCCCATTTGACTTTAAGCTCCTTGAGGTCAGAGCTATTTCACTTAAGCCAAGCACAAAATCTTATGCCTTGTTTGTTGAAATTGATGCACATTTTTCTCTTTCTATTTCCTGTTTTTCTTGGGGGGGGGGCGGTGGGAGGGGAGGAGCATGGCTAATGTAGAAATGTGTTGAATGACTTAATATGTATGATAGATATTCTATTTCTTGCCTTCTCACTGGGTGGGGGAGAGAATAGAAACAGGGAGAGAATTTGGAATTGAAAATAAAATAAAATAAAACTGAATTTTAAAAAGAAAAATAAATGTTGAGTTGAATTTTTAAAAACTAAATTGAATTTGACACCATCACACAGCTGTCCCATGGATAACAAGATCAACATGAGAATGATAGTGCTTTGCCTGGTGGATGTACTGCCCACTTGGATATGGATACCATGCTTTCACTGGTTGATAAGTAGAAGCTTCTAGAATAGGTGATGGAATTCAAAATCAAAGAGGGCAGCCCTTCCAAGATCCAAGTCCATATGTCAATATCTCTCCCTTTGCCTGCCAGAGTTATGGACCTCACTGTCTTTATGCTGAGCCTTCAAAGCGAATGCAGCGTGAGATCAACAAAGGCATTGTTTGGTCACGTAGATGACAGCTTCCTCCTTAGGCTGATGTGCTGCCTTTCCAAGAGAGTTCAGAAAAAGCAAAGATCTGGTCCCCATATAAACACTGTCCTAAAAATGGACAACACTTATAATCATCTTCTTTTCAGTGGCCTAGAGGTGGAAGCCACCATAACCCTGTGCCCTGGTGTTTTGTCTGAATGCTACAAATCTGTGCAAGGGATGGGATGGGCTTCTGACCCCTGAACCAGCTGCTGTCCATTCACTCTAATTAGTTAGAATAACAATTTAACGAATGAGACATGACAACCTTTCCTCCCTACATGCACACACACACACATATATACACACAGATACACACATACAGATATACACACAGACACACAGATACAGACAGACACACATACACACATATATACACACACAGAGACACACAGACACACACATACAGATACACACACATACACATACAGAGACACACATACAGATACACACACAGACACACAGATACAGACACACATACATACACACATACACACACAGACAAACAGATACAGACACACACACATAATATACACACACAGACAGACACATGCACACACACACCAGTCACTTCTGTGGAGTTCCCAACAGTTCATCCAGGCTTTCTGCCTTAGTGTTTGCTGTGGAGACAGAAAGGTAATGAATGTTCAGGTGTGGTCTCTTCAAAAGGGTTTCTGCTTTGACTTTGCTTATTATGCCAAGATAAGAGGAGCTGCCTAACAGCACTGTTTGGGAAGGACCCTCCCTTTCTTGGTTGTTGTTACTTTTAGAGATGCAATTTAACTGAAAACAAATTAAATTGAATTTCATCTCTAAATAAAGGTTTCGTGGTAGGTAACCTCTGAAGTATTTCTTTCTAACAATCCAAGGCTTTAGAGTAGAGTGAGAGTGGAGGATATCAGAATCCCTGGACCCCAATTCTCAAGTTCAAGTAAAAGGGAAGGGAGGAGAACTTGCTAGTAGAAAACCATGTTCTAATCAAGGAGTGAATCTTCAAACATAGTAGCAATAATTGGAACATTCTCCAATGAAAACTAGCCAATGTTACTTGTGATTGTTATTATTATTAGATAACAATATGTCCCAACATTCCATATTCTCAGGCCCCTTCCAGGTTGAGGATTCTCTTTCACCATACTGTATTCTAAGGTCTCTTTTAACTCTATCCTTCTGTGTTCTAAATGCAATGTATTTGATTACCTTTTGCTGCCTTTATCACATTCTATAAATAAAATCTATCAGATGTATTGCACTTTCTTATCACATTTACTGCAGAGTACTTAATCCTGTCTGTTACATGTGCAAACTTATGGTTCAGAGGGCCATCTGCACGAAATTATCCTCAAAAGTAGAGATTGATCCCTCAATCTTCTGCACCTGCATAAGGGGCAGAGTTAGTGGGAACTGGAGAGAGATCTTGTCTTCTAGTTTCCAACTCTGAGAGAGAAAACATGCAGTTCCAACCTCTCTTCAGGTCCTTGAAGGAAGACAAAGACTGAAGAAGCTGACTGTAGAAGAGAGGTTAATTTGCATCATGTCCCTATCCCTGGCTTGCTACACTAGAGACTTGGAGGAATTTCCCCTTGGGTGGGATCTCATCCTCTCTCCATTGATTGAGTTATCTTATTTCCATTGGGAACGTTCATTCATTCTGTATTGTATAGTATATATTCTCATATGTATACCTTCTCTAATTTATTTTAATATCTACGAAGATAAGTGGATTTATTCATTATTTGCTACTTGTGTTCACTGAGGAACTGGCATTTGGGAAGAGAATCAAGCCCTGGCTATATCCGTTGGAGGCATTCCTTCCCCCTTAAGTGATAGTAGTCAGGGGCACAGCTTGAACCTAGAGATTATTTCTCCTTTGTATTAAATAATGGCATTAAAAAATGGATAGACATATTTCAAGTTCAGGACCCACCTTTCTCTAGAGAGAGCAGAGTGGCCAGTCCCAGCCTCCTGCTTCCCTTCCTGACCGGAATCAAAGTCTCTGTTGGAAACTTTGGGTAGGGGGAGGAGACTTTAGAGGTATCTCTTCTTGCTGCCCTGAAAGCCACATCTGGACAGACCCATGTGGGCACACATAACCTACAGAGGTGTGAAATGATACACCACCACCACACACAAACCCCTTTGCATTATTGTTCCATTTTAGAAGCATGCTCAGAAGCCTTCTCAGCTTGTTCTTTTTGAGTGAAATCAGAATCAGAAGTCAGAGTCACAAAATTTTAGAGCCAGAAATGACAATATGAACATAGAATGTTAGAACATAAACCATAGATTGTTAGAGCTGGAAGTGACCTTAGGACAAAGGAAGTCAGGTTTTGAAAGAACCTCTGAACAAAGAATGTTAGAGCAGTGAGGACCTTTGAAGTTGTCTATTCCAACTTTTGCTAGATAGGGTAATGCAAGCCAAAGGAGAACAAATGACTTGTCCAAAAACCAAAACAACCTAGTAAGTTCCTAGAATATATATCTCCAGATTTGTTCATTTATTTTTTCATTACCCCAAATTTGCTAACTCTTAGTCAGAGATAAACTTTTCTGGCCTCTCTGATAAGAATATAACTCAAGCCAACCACACATGGCTATGAGGATGTAAGCCTCAATGCAGACCCTGCTACCACAACCAACTCCATGTTTGTCAGGGAAGCTGCTTTGGGTGGAGGCTTTAGTGCACAAGAGGACCCACACTCCTCCCCGTGGTCAGGAGAGTTCAGAAGGCTCTTATCTTTCTAGGCTTCCCCAAGAACTGAGAGCCTTACATCATTCCCTACCCCTTCCTTCCTGTAGGAGATGTAAGTTGGGGTGGACAGGATTAAACAGATGACCAGAGAAGTCATCCATGCATTCTCACTGAGCACGCCATGGGAGGCAGCATGGTATAATGGAGAGAACTTGGGATCAGAGGACCTGGATTCAGATCCTACTTCTGGCATTTAATAACAGTGTGACCTGAATAAATCATATAACCTCTCCAGGTTTCAATGTCCTTATCTGCAAGATAGGGATAAAGATACCTATAATGTTCATCTCACAGAGTTATTGTGGTGGTCAAATGAGATCATGTGTGAAAAGCATTTTGCAAACTTTAAAGTGCTTTGTAAATGTCAGTTGTTATTATGGTGTATCAGTAGCAGCAGTAGTGGCAGGTAGGTAGTGCAGTAGGTAGAGCACTAGACTTGGAGTTAGGAAGACTTGCGATAAAATCCAGCCTCAGATACTTACTGTGGGCCAGTCTCTTACTTCTGTCTACCTCAGTTTCTTTATCTGTAAAATGGAACTATCAAATAGTACCTACCTCACAAAGTTGCTGGGGAGACAAAATGAGATGATATTTAAACAGTGCTTTGCAAACTGAAAGCACTCTATAAAGGCTAGCTACTATTATCATCTTTTTCTTTGATCTCTTAATGCTCTAATTCACTTCGCAGCCCCCCAACGTTCCTTAGAATCCTTTTCCTAAATCCCCAGTCCTGTGGCTAGATCACTGTAATCCACCTGTCTAGACCTCTGTTTGCCATCTGCTCCTAGATTTCCTTGAAGTGAACTAGGTCCGTCTGAAACTGACCATTCAGCAACCTGTGTTCCATAATGTTCAAAGGTTCACTAGTGTACAAATAGCTGTTCTTGGTAAAGGCCCCTTTCAACACCAAAAAACTTGGTCCAATGGAGACTGAGGCCAGCATCAGAAACTGAACTTAGCCATGAGGTCTAAGTGAAAATGAAGCCTATGTGACTTAAAAAGGCACAAAATGTGACATCATCATCATCATCATCATCATCACATCTGTGCTTTCATTAGTAGCCCTTCTACACCACAGCAGACTGTTTCCTGATTGACAATGGCGAATAAAATTCATCCCCTGGCAGCCAGCCCCCTAACAATGAGCCTCTAGGTACCCAGCCCAGCAGTCATGGAGTCTATCTGCAATCCATCCCCGCGGCTTTCAGGCTTAGTAGAAATGGTCAGACTACATGTCCCATTGAGATCCATGGTCACCTCCATGCCAGAAGGAAGGGATTATGATTACTGTTGCTGCTGCTGCTACTAATAATAATGATGATATTATTAATAATAATAACCTAGTCCTTGTAGGACTTAATGCAAAATTTCCAAAGCACAAAAAGGACTATGTACTTGGAGTCTGAAGATCTAGGTTTAAATGCTGGCTCCATCACTGACTAGCTGTCTCCTTTCTTGGGGTTTCAGCTTTCTCCTCTGTATATTGAGAATAATAATGCCTGGATTACTTTTCTCATGAGGCTGTGGTGAGAAAAGTGCCTTGTAAATCGGAAAGGGCTATAAAAGCGTGAATTGCTATTGTAACAATTTTTAGAGCTTTTTAATTTTTACAGCATGCTTCCCTCACCCCAGCTTGTGAAATAAGTAGTACCACTATTACTTTTCCCACTTACAAGATGAAATTGAAGCTCTGAACTGAAGGGGGAAAATGACTTCAGAAAGTAGCAGCAACTAATAAGTGTCAGAGCTCCAATAATAAAATTCAAACCCAGATCTTCTGGCTCCAGATTCAGCGTGGTGCTTTTACCAGGCTGCTTTATACCCTTCGACTTCCTCATCATCCTCGCTACCTGTGTTCATCACAACAGTCACTTTTTTTGCTGGATATCTTAAGCGTTTGAGTAGACAGTGCATTGGAAATAACTTCTTCAATGTGCCACCTTGTGGGTATGATGTGTAACTGCACTATTTCATTCATCAAATAAACTTAATAATTTTGTGGAACACATACTAGGAGGAGGCCTTTGAGAGTGCCCTGTTTTACAGTGGTGTCAAACTCAAATAAAGACGAGACCTGTGGAAATTATATTGACACATTAGCATTATCAACATTATATTATATTCTTATTTGTTTTCTTAAATATTTCCCAATAACATTTTTATCTGGTTCCCCAGCATTTAGGCATTTAGGAGGCCATGAGTTAGACATATCTGCATAGAACATAGGAGGTGGAGACACAGTTATTGCTTTCAAGACTCTCATGGTATGGGTAGGCAAAAGGGGGAGCAGAGAGGGAGAATCAAGATACATGAAACAGTCTAATAAAAAAATAAGGTAAGAAGGAAGGTACTGTGTGATGGGGAAAGCACTAAGAATCGGAAGCCTTAGTCTGAAGTTATGTGGACTTTAGCAAGTCACTTAAAGAGCTCTGTGCCTCAGTTTCCTTAATGAATCAAAAGGATGAGAGGCAGGATGGTAGATAGAGAGCACTTATTGGCTATATGACCCTGGAGGCATGTCAATTAACCTCTCAGGGCCACTAACAGCTCTCTAAGTTACAGAGAAGGTGCCTATCTGCATTGGTAGAAGAAGCTTCTCACCAAGGAATTCTCTATGCCAATAAAATCATAACATTTTTTTTAAATGGGAATGATAATCCTTTCACTACCTACTTTACAATCTCATTGAAAAAAGGATGTATGAAGTGTCACTATTGTTATGAACCTAAATGAAGGCTCACAGATCACCCTACTATAGGAAACCTGAAGTAGGAAGGATCTCTGTAGGCTTGAGTGGCTCAAAATGACTTTCTGGAGGAATGGGGCCTTGAGTTGGACCCTAAATGATAGGTAGGGTCTGAATAGCCAGAGCAGGTTATATTGGGCCTTTCTGCCAAGGAGGACAGCATAACTGACTCATCTTTAGACAAACAAGCCTGGGAGCAACCTTAAGGAGCATGCAGTCCAACCTGCTTGTTTTTACAGATAAGAAACTCAAATAAGAGACACCTCAAAGAAAAGGGACTTGAAGCCTCTACCACTTAGTGAGAATGTGTCAAAGAGTAGTGTTCTCATTTCTAAAGGATGTGTGTAGAGAATTATTAAATCTGAGGCAATGAGGTGGAGCAAAAGAACACTGAATCTGGAGTCAGAAGGTCAGAGTTCAAACCTTGATTCTATCATTTGTTACCTGTGTGATTTGGTGGAAAATCACTTTGCTTCCCTGGACCTCTGCCTCTTCATCTGTAAAATGAAATGGTTAGACCCCTAGGTTCCTTGTAACTCTAAAATCACATGATTTAGATATTAGAAAGGGCTTCCAGAGGTCATCTAGTCTATACTCTTGTCTCTAGGCAATACTTCAGGAGATCTACTATCATTGTTGTCATCATCATCACCATCGCCACTACCACCATCATCACCACCATCACCACCACCATCACTACCTTAATCATCACCAGCAACAAAAAACAGCACCCATTTTGGTTGAGCTTTAAAATAATTATTTTCAAAAGTTTATCATTTTATTGATTTTTAGCACATTGCCTGAAAACAGAGATTATGAGTAAACAGAAAAGGGGGAAGATTGGACACAAAATGACAATCAATTCTAATTGACTAACCATAATAATCAGCATCGGGTTATAACGGCATTCAATTCTATGGTGCTTTAAGGAAGGATTTTTTCTCAAAACAACCCAGTATATGGCAATAGGTACTGCAAGTATTATCCCTCATTTTACATATATGAAAAAATAAGTCTCAACAGAATGAAATGATACCCAGTGTTAATGTGGCATCAGAGCCAATACTGGAATAAAGATCTTTTGAGTCTACAGGGTGCTTTGACTACATTTCCTATTACGTATCAGGCAGTGTAATGCAGTGGAAGGAGGTGGCTATGCTGTGGTAAAAAGAGCACTGAATTTGCAATCAAATTTGGCTTCAAGTCCAGGATCTGTCAGTGACCATTTGTGTGACCTTGGGTAAGTACTTCCCCTTTCCAGGCTTAAGGTTGCTTATCTGTAAAAGGAGAGTTACATACAGTACTAGCAGTACAATATTGCTTCTTCATGGTAGTGTTGAGAGGTTCTAAGGAGAAAACAGCTGGGAAAGTACTTTGGCACTGTCAGGTGAAGGATTGCAGTTATTGGTTACCAAGGGTTAACAAAGCGAGGTCTTGGTTATTGCATTGGAAATGTGGCCCAACTCTGGGCCAGGCTGGGGAAGGCTTGGGTTTGAGTGGAAATTTGTTTACAAGGCTTGTCCAAAGGAGACAGCTCTTGGGGCAAGCCCATATCTTTCTCCTCAGTACTGAAGAGCACTCTGGAATCCATTAGTTAAGTCAGACTGAGTAAATTCTCCACTCTACTCCGCGCCAGAGACTATAAAAAGGAATATTGAATTGTTCCTCAGAGAGGCCCTGGCGTCCTCAAACTGGCTATTCAGGGTTTCTCCCAGACACAAGCTCAATTCCCAAGCAAGAGGTGGGGCCTCTGCCTGAACAACAGGGGTGAGGAAGAAGAGGAGTTAGAGAGGGAGGGGAAGAGCAAGTAAGAGGAGGGAAGAGAGAGAAGAGAAAAAAGGCAAGGAAGGTTGGGGAAACAAATGTGTTTGCGATTTGAGTGGTGAGTGAACCAGAGGACTGGTATTTATAAATGTCATCAGCCTGGCTTTGGCTCCAAATCAAAAGGGTAGATTTCAGATAGAGAGTGGTGAGAGGGAGGATTTGGAGTTAGTGAAGGAGTAAGGAATAGAGAAGAGTAAATGTAAAACATACATATGTAACTGAGGTACAAAAATCAGACTATGGCTCTTTGTGAGCCAGCTGATGAGGCAAGAAAGGAGGATATGTGGTCAATGGAAAGAACAGTAGCGAAAGTAGGAGACCTGTGATTTATTCACTGTCTGATCTTGGACTAGAACCATCAGCAGCAGCCTATGGCCTATAAACTATAAACCCTTCATCTTGGCATTGGAAGCACTTCATAATCTGGACCCATACTATCTTTCCAGGCTCATTATACATACTCCCTTTTGTGCAACCTGCATTCAAACCAAACTAACATATTTGTTATTCCCTAAACTTGGCATTAATCTTCATCCTCTATGTCTTTGTGCATGAATACATTTCTTCCTCACCTCCACTTCTGAGGATCTCTACATTCAAGGCTCAGCCCATTGCCATCTCCCCCAAGAAGTCCTTCATTAGCTCTCCAGTTAGTGTTCTCTTCCTCCTCAAATGATCTTGTGCCTAATCTGTAGCCCCCAAATAGAATATAAGCTCTATGACTGAAAGGACTTTTTTATCTTGTCATTGTATCCCCCTAGTGTCTAGCTTAGAGCCCTGCATGCAGTATGTGGTCAATGAATTCTTATTAGATTGTTCTGGAAATCTTCCTTCTCTCTCAAGACCTGTTGGCTCACTTATAACACGAGAGAGTTGTAGTCAATGACTTCCAAGGTCGCTTCCATCTCCAACCAGAAACTCAAAATGGAAAAAAAAAGATACATTCTGCCCTGAAAGAGCTCATATTAAGCTGGGGAATGGGAGCAGGAGGGAAAAGATAAGGCAGATATTCAGCTAAATATAACACCAGGCGGAATATAATGGGGCAAAGGAGAGATGTCGACAAAGTGCTTTAGGAAAATTTGAGAAGGGAAAGAGCATTTTCGGGGGGGAGCTCGAGGAAGATGGCCCAGAGCTGAGCCCCAAAGAAAGAGAGTCTGAAAAGCCAAGATGAAGAAAGACTGCATTCTAGACTTGGCAATGAGCCTGCATGAATGCATGGAGGCAGGAGAAAGTGGGTCAAGCTCAGAGGATCATTAACAGAATCCATTTTGGTGAGATCATAGAATACAGGAAAGGGACTGTTTTACTCCAGAGGTAATAGGGAGCTGCTGAAGTTTTTCTTGGGTGAAGAGTAAGGGTGGAAGGAAGGCAATGATAATGTCACACTTAGGCCTTAAGAATATTATTTTGTCATTTGTGTGGGGTAAGGATTAGAAGCCCAGGTTCTGGTTTGGAGTTACTGCAATACAGTGATATAGGCAAGAGGAAATGAGTACCTGAATTAGGGTGGTGTTTTTGTGAGTGAAAAGAAAGGGCTAGATTCCCTAATTTTCTCTCTCCCTTTAGCCCATTTTTCATTTATTGCTCTGGGAGCAGTTATCCAATCAACATTACTATCCCTGGACAGCATGTATCTATCAATCAATGAATCCATAACTCTATTCACCACTCCTAACTTCCCAGACCAAACTCACCTATCTCTCTGGCAAGTATTTCTCTCTATGTATTGTCTTCCCCTATTAGAATGTAACCCCTTTGTACCACCTCCCACCTATCATATTGGCTAAAATGACAAAAAAGAAAAATGACAAATGCTGGAGGGGGTGTGGGAAAATAATACACTAATGCAGTTGGTGGAACTATGAACTGGTCCAACTATTCTGAAAAATCATTTGGAACCATGGCCAAAGTACTAAAAAAAACTGCATACCTTTTGACCTAGCAATACTGTTACTAGGTCTGTATCCCAAATAGACCAAGGAAGAGGAAAAGGACTAAAATGTGCAAAAATATTTATAGCAGCTCCTTTAATGATGGCAAAGAATTGGAAACTGAGGGGATACCTATCAATTGAGGAATGACTGAACAAGTTGTGGTATACATTTGTGATGGAATATTATCGTGCTGTAAGAAATGAAGAAGAGAATGGTACCAAAAGAAAAAAAAACCTGGGAAGACCCAGATAGGCTGAAGCAAAGTGAAATGAGATGACCTGGAAGGACAATGTATACAGCAACAGCCATGTTGTGATGATAATCAACTATGAAAGACTTAGCTACTCTAATCAATGTAATGATCCCAGACAACTCTGAAGGACTCATGATGAAAAATGCTATCCACCTCCAAAGACAGAACTGATTAACTCTGAGTGTAGATTGAAGCATACTTTTTTCAATTTAGTTTTCTTCCTTGTTTTTGTAACATGGCTAATGTACAAATATGTTTTGCATGACTTCATATGTATAACGAATACCATATTTCTTGCCTTCTTGATGGATGGAGGAGAGGGGAGAGAGGGATAGAATTTGGAACAAAAAATAAAATTTTTTAAAAAGAATGTAACCTTTTGAATGTAGACTGTTTTAATTTTGTATTTGTATTCTAAACTGTGCACAATGTCTTGGGCATAATAAACACTTAACAAATGCCTTTTATTCCATCCATCCATCTGTCTGCCCACTCATTCGTTCATTCAAGAAGTCAGGCTTGAGGAATGAGGGAGAGGGAAGAATCAAACTTGGAGATTTCTGGTCCATGTTTTAAGGGTTCTTTCAGCTCAACATTCCAGGTTCTAATTTGTAGTAATCTATGATCTGAGTTATCTTTTACTTCTAACATTTCACTCTACTCAAATTATACAGAATTGAAGGGCCACTAAACAGTGTCTGAAACACAAAACAACAATATATCAGAGATAGTAAACGGTCATGCAACATGTGATGAATGACTATATAAGAAACTTGCTAAATACCAATTGCTAAATACAATAATTTGATAAAACAGAATGCAACAAGTGTAGCAAATTACAATATAAACCAATGACAGTTTCTACATGAAAATGTAACAAATAACAAGGGACTGACCTGAAATTAAGGTAAATGTAATTAAACAATGGGAGGTGTCTTGGCATAGATAATAGCCTGGGAGTCAAAAGACAGGTTCCAGCTCTCTGTTGCTGCTAACTTGCTTTGTGATACTGAACAAAAATCACTTTCTCTTTTCTGGACCTGAGTTCTTTCATGTGTAAAATGGAGAAGTTATACTCTAAATTCCCTTTGAGCTTGAAAGCTTTGTAGAATGTGAGTAATTTTAATGGTTTAAGTTACTCTCACTGTTAAGAGTACTTGTATTTTAATAGAAGATTACTGGAGACTGAAAACCCATCTCTTCTCTCCACTTTCGCTCTCCCAATCTTCCTTCAAGCTCTCATCATTCTTCTTCCAGACTATTGTAACATTCTCTTAACTTCTCTACCTGTCTCCAACATTTGCCCTTGTAATGGCAAGCAAAGTGGAACTTTTTGCCGTTTTTTCTTTTGGAGTGCTTCTCAGCACTAATGCAATCAAGTGCCTTTGATTGACGCTTGCCTTGGTTTGAATCAAGAGTCTTTGATTGGGTTAACTCGTTGATTGGAAACAGTATATATATTCTGAGGCTAGCATTTTGCTTTGGGGGCTTATTCATTGGAAAAATGTTCATGTGATTTGGCCAGATGAGACTCTGGGTAGCCATTAAGGAGTCCCCCCTGGCTTTGAAAACCCAAATGTTGGTGCTTCTCTCTCTGGTAACTATGTATCTTTTGCTATGGACAGACAGTTAGAAGCCCTGTCTGCTGATTTGTGTTATTTACTCTGTTTATATAATTTCTGCTTGTAATTTCTGTTTGTGTTTCTCTGAAGTTCAGGGTGCTGACTTTTCCCCCTGAATTAAGTGAATGATATATGTATGTTTAATTAAAGTGAGATTGTAAACCCCTTAAAGTTGCTTTCCCTAGAAAAACAGATGAAAGAACCTGTGCCAGCAGCCCTCCTGTGTGCTGGTGTTAGCTACAAGCAGTATGGTTCTTACAGACCTCTCTTCTGTTCTTCATGCAGCCTTCATCACATGACTCCTCTGCCCAAAGACAGTCACTGTTCTCCTTTGCCTACAGGATAAAATACAAATGCATATTTATTAAGCACTTGCTATGTGCTAGGCACTGTGCTAAGTGCTGAGTGTACAAATAAAGACAAACAGTTCCTACCTTCAAGGAGTATATATTCTAATGGGGCAGACAGCATGAAAATAGCTAGGTTTGTACAAGATAGATATAAAATAGATGGAAAATCATCTCAGAGGAGAAGGTAAAGGAGGAGAAGGAGAAAGTAAGGGACCCAGGAAAAGGCTTCCTGCAGAAAGTGGGATTTGAATTGAGTCTTGAAGAAAGCCAGAGAAGAAACTGAGAGGTAGAGGTAAAGGGATGAAATCATTCTAGACATGAGGGACAACTAGTAATTACATCAGCGAACCTGTAACATAGAGTTTGTGGAGAGAAATAAAAGGCAAGGAGACTGGAATGATAGAAAGAGGCCAGGTTATGAAGCACTTTGAACACCAAACAGAAGAGATTATATCTGATCCTGAAGGTGGTTATTAGAGAGCCATGGGAGCTCATTAAGGCAGTGAAGAATGTGTTTGGTATGATCATACCTATACTTTTTTAAAAAATCACCCCCCTAGATATATACCCCAAGGAGGTCATTGATAGGAAAGAAAGGCCTTGTATATATATACATATATATGTATACATATACATAAACTATTTATTGCACTGTGTGTGCGTTAGTAAAGAACTAGAAACATAGTAGATGCTCATCAGTTGTGGAATAGCTAAAAAATTGTAGTCTGAATATAATAGAATGTTACTAATGGAATATTGCACTGTGAAAAATTATAAACACAATGAATACATGAAACATTGAACAACTCGCCTGAAGGGATGCAAATCATAGCAAGCATCGCCAAGAAAACAATATATACAATGACTAAACAATGTAAAAGAAAACAACCACAAAATAACCTAAAATACATGTTGCAAAACTACAAAAAGATCAGTATGGCCCCAAAGAAGAGATAGAAGAGACAATACTCCATTCCTTTACAGAGACGAAACAGTCTATGGATGTAGAACACTGAATGTATTGTCAGTTTTTTTTATATATTGATCATTTTGCTGATTTTTCTGGTCTTTCTTTTTAAAATGTCATTATTATAGAATATATAAGATGACTCTGGGGAGGAAGAAAGGGAAGGCATACAAGGAGGAATTTAAGCATTGTCAAAGTAAAAGTTAGCAAGAAAATTTACTTTTTTAAAAAAGAAAAAGGACTCTGAAAGCAGAGAACAGAGTAAGGAAAAGACAGAAAGACCTTAACTGGTCTCTAGCAGTAGTCCTTTGGTACTCAACATTCTATGATTGAGTCTTGTCTTCTCCTGCCTCTGTGAATTTCCAAGCAGTCACTCATGTCTGTATAATGGAGGCCCAGCCAGTAGAACTTCATCCTCAGAGCATATGTAGCATTCTTTGTGTTCTGTCAGCCCATGTGGAAGAGGCTGGTGAGTCTACTTCTAGAAAGGTACAATGATGTGTAATGGAAGGGCCTTCTCCTATACCTGAATGCTCACCTTCTCCCCCCCCCCCCCAACCCTAATTTGGACCATGCACAAACATTCCATCATTGAGATAACTAGGTGGCATAGTGATAAGACATGACACTTGGAATTGGAATGACCCAAGTTATAATCCTGCTTCCAATGCCAGCTAACTGTGTGACCCTAAGCAAGTCACTTAACTTCTCTGTATGTCAGTTCCCTAATCTGTAAAATCAGGATATTAATGGAACCTATCTCACAGGGTTCTTGGAAGGATCAAATGAGTTACCATGTCAAAACCTTAAAGTGTTATATAAATGCTAGTTGCAGCTGCTGCTATTGCTAAAGTTGTTATTATTAAGTGGTTCTGGTCTTCTAGCCATCTGGTGAAGTGATAAACTGTTGATTGTCTGCTGAGCCAGAACTAGGGTACGTTCAAAAGCCTTTAATTGGTCAAAGCAAAAGCAAAATAGAGAAGAAGTTTGTTCTTCCTAGCCAGTGTGGGTGGGAGAGACACTGCTGTAAGCCTTTGGTTGTGAGAGACCTTTGACCAGGGGTGGAAAACCTGTAGCCTTGAGGCTACATGTGCCTTCTCGGTTCTTGGGTGCAGCCTGACTGAGGCCAAGTTTTACATAACAAATCCTTTTATTCGGGGAATTTGTTGTGCAAAGTTTGGATTCAGTCAAAAGACCACACTTGAGGACCTAGAGGGTCCTTGAGGCCACAGGTTCCCCACCCCTTCCTTGGAACTTACCATCTGGTGTCAACATGTAACTCACAAATATAATTTTCTGTTTCTTGCTTCTTTGCATTTTTTTTTCCTACTCTTTCGCACAGTACTGGAGACAGTAACAACCTTGTGAGCTTTGAAAGGTCAGAATCATGAACCACCAAAGTTCTGGGAGCTAAAGTCCATACTAACATTTGGCAGAAGCCAGATGGTGAGGAGTGAAATCCCAAGTCACAAGCTTGACTCAGCCAGTGGTAACAGAGCGAAGGAGGACTCAGCATTTGAAATTTAATGTGGGGTGAAAGCTTTACAGAAACTGCATTCAGTCTGAACCCACCTACCCCAAGAACCGCTGTGGAATAGGAGACAATCTGGCTTCTGGTTAATCCTAACATGAACTACAGCTCTTGGACCTCCAGTGACTCAACATCCTGACTTTTTGTAGGGAAGAACACATACCAAAAGGCAAAGAATAGAGTCATGTATTTATGGACCACATATTGGCTCTAGATGGGGAGAGCCCAAGTCCTTCCCCCTTTAGCATTGTATTGCTCATCTGAATAATAGCCAGGCAGGAAGAACAGTCCTCTAGTTAGTTCTTCCTTTCACTTTGCCTAGTTAATTTCTTTTGAATGCACCCCAGTTCTTGCTCAGCAGTCAATCAATAACTCATCTCTTCATCATGTGTTTAGAATACTAGAACTAGTTACAGAATGTCAGTGCTTGCTCTAAATCATAGAATGGGACTCTTTATAGGTCACCAGGACTTTCCAGAAGCAGGCTCTCCAACCTCTTTTTCCTGTTTAAAATTTTAATTTATTCTGAACTGAACAAATGCCAAGTAAAATGGGCATTTTCTAAATCATTATTTATTTAATATTTTTAGTTTTCAGCATTAATTTTCACAAGAGTTTGAATTACAAATTTTCTCCCCATTTCTACCATCCCCCCACTCCAAGATGGCATGTATTCTGATTGCCCTATTCCTCAGTCAGCCCTCTGTCACCCCACTCCCCCCATCTCCTTTTCCATTACTTTCTTGTAGGGCAACATAGATTTCTATGCCTCATTGCCTGTATATCTTATTTCCTAGTTGCATGCAAAAACTTTTTTTTGAACATCTTCTTTTAAAACTTTGAGTTCCAAATTCTCTCCCCTCTTCCCTCCCCATATGTATGTATGTATGTATGTACGTATGTAAGTATATTCCCTTCAGCTACTCTAATACTGAGGTCTCATGAATTATACACATCATCTTTCCATGTAGGAATGTAAACAAAGCAGTTCAGCTTTAGTAAGTCCCTTGTGATTTCTCTTTCTTGTTTACCTTTTCATGCTTCTCTTGATTCTTGTGTTTGAAAGTCACATTTTCTATTCAGCTCTGGTCTTTTCACTAAGAAAGCTTGAAAGTCCTCTATTTTATTGAAAATCCATATTTTGCCTTGGAGCATGATACTCACTTTTGCTGAGTAGGTGATTCTTGGTTTCAATCCTAGCTCTATTGACCTCCTGAATATCATTCCAAGTTCCAATATTCCAAGTCCTTCAATCTCTTAATGTAGAAGCTGCTAGATCTTGTGTTATTCTGATTGCATTTCCACAATACTCAAATTGTTTCTTTCTGGCTGCTTACAGTATTTTCTCCTTGACCTAGGAACTCTGGAATTTAGTGATAATATTCCTAGGAGTTTTCTTTTTGGTATCTTTGTGAGGAGGCAATTTGTGGATTCTTTCAATTTCTATTTTACTCCCTGGATCTAGAATATCAGGGCAGTTCTCCTTGATAATTGCTTGAAAGATGGTATCTAGGCTCTTTTTTTCATCATGGCTTTCAGGTAGTCCAATAATTTTTAAATTATCTCTCCTGGATCTATCTTCCAGGTCAGTGGTTTTTCCAATGAGATATTTCACAATGTCTTCCATTTTTTCATTCCTTTGGTTCTGTCTTATAATATCTTGCTTTCTCATAGAGTCACTAGCTTCCATTTGCTCCAATCTAATTTTTAAGGTGGTATTTTCTTCAGTGGTCTTTTGAACCTCCTTTTCCATTTGGTTAATTCTGCCTTTCAAGGCATTCTTCTCCTCATTGGCTTTTTGGAGCTCTTTTGCCATTTTAGTTAGTCTATTTTTTAAGGTGTTGTTTTCCTCAATATTTTTTTCAGTAATTTTTTGGGTCTCCTTTAGCAAGTCATTGACTTGTTTTTC
>CM053625.1:89874615-89896277 GCA_028646595.1 Phalanger gymnotis | reverse complement strand
ATATATATATATGTATGTATGTATATTCCCTTCAGTTGCCCTAATACTGAGATCTCATGAATTATACACATCATCTTTCCATGTAGGAATGTAAACAAAGCAGTTCAAATTTAGTAAGTCCCTTATGATTTCTCTTTCTTGTTTACCTTTACATGCTTCTCTTGATTCTTGTGTTTGAAAGTCAAATTTTCTATTCAGCTCTGGTCTTTTCATGGAGAAAGCTTGAAAGTCCTCTATTTTATTGAAAATCCATATTTTGCCTTGGAGCATTATACTCAGTTTTGCTGGGTAGGTGATTCTTGGTTTTAATCCTAGCTCCATTGACCTCTTGGAATATTCCAAGCCCTTCAATCCTTTTATGTAGAAGCTGCTAGATCTTGTGTTACCATGATTGTGTTTCCACAATACTCAAATTGTTTCTTTCTGGCTGCTTTCAGTATTATTTCCTGGATCTGGGAGCTCTGGAATTTGGCAACAATATGCCTGGGAGTTTTCCTTTTGGGATCTTTTTCAGAAGGTGATCAGTGGACTCTTTCAATTTCTATTTTACCCTCTGGCTCTAGAATATCAGGACAGTTTTCCTTGATAATTTCTTGAAAGATGATATCTAGGCTCTTTTTTTGATCATGGCTTTCAGGTAGTCCAATCATTTTTAAATTATCTCTCCTGGATCAATTCTCCAGGTCAGGGGTTTTTCCAATGAGATATTTCACATTGTCTTCCATTTTTCATTCCTTTGGTTCTGTTTTATAATATCTTGATTTCTCATCAAGTCACTAGCTTTCACTTGCTCCAATCTAATTTTTAAGGTATTATTTTCTTCAGTGGTCTTTTGGACCTCCTTTTCCATTTGGCTAATTCTGCCTTTCAAGGCATTCTTCTCCTCATTGGCTTTTTGGAGCTCCTTTAGCAAGTCATTTACTTGTTTTTCATGATTTTTTTTGCATCACTCTCATTTCTCTTCCCAATTTTTCCTCTACTTCTCTTACTTGCTTTTCCAAATCCTTTTTGAGCTCTTCCATGACCTGAGACCAATTCATATTTTTCTTGGAGGCTTTTGATGTAGGCTCTTTGACTTTGTTGACTTCTTGTGGCTGTATGTTTTGGTCTTCTTTGTCACCAAAAAAAGATTCCCATGTCTGAGTCTGAATCTGAATCTGTTTTCACTGCCTGTTCATGTTCACAGCCAACTACTTGACCCTTGAGCTTTTTGTTGGGGTATGACTGCTTGTAGAGTAGAAAGTACTTTGTCGCAAGCTTGAGGGGCTGTGCATGCTGTTTTCAGAGCCACTTCTACACAGCAAGCTCTGCCACACCAGTGCTCCTTGTTCCCCAAGAACTGCCAACCAGTGTTGCAACCCAGATCCAGGCAAGGCAAAGCAGGCTTTGTACTCCCACTCTAATCTGCCACTTAATTCCTCCCACCAGGCAGGCCTGGGGCCAGAAGCAACTGCAGATGTAGCTCTGGAAGCAACCTCAGAGCTGTACCACCTCCACCGCCCCTGGGGCAGTGGCAGACCATGAATTCCTTTCACACTGTCCCAGAAGTTTTTCCCACTAACCTGCTCTGTTGTCTTTGGCATTTCTGGTAACTGCCACAGCTCAATGATTCAGGGCCCTATGGCCTGTTCTGCCCAGCTCCCAGTCTGGTTGGTCCTGGTGTGGCCTACCCTAGGCTCTGCTCTGCTCCTCTCCCAGTTCTGTGAGATAAACCCTTCCCAGTGACCATCCAGGCTGTCCTGGGCTGGAGACCTGTTTCCCTCTGCTATTTTGTGGGTTCTGCAGCTCTAGAATTTGTTCAGAGCCATTTATATAGGTGTTTGGAGGGACCTGGGGGAGAGCTTAAGCAAGTCCCTGCTTTCCAGCTGCCATCTTGGCTCTGCTCCCCCCCCCCCCACCGAGAATTTCATTCTTAAAAGCTTCCTATTGTATCATTGACTTCTCGTAGAGTTTTAGATCATGAAATCCAACTACCATTTTTCTGAATCCTATGAAATCTGATCTCTCAAAATCTAGGATCCATGGCTGACTATAGCTGGTTTTGTTGTCCTCTATCATGAATTCTCAGACAAAATGGCTGCTTCCCCCTAACAGTTCCCATTATTTCTACTTTAGCAACAAGTTCCTCCTTATTGGTCAGAGTAGAGACGAAATGGCAGTCAATAAACATTTATTAAGCACCTACTATATGCCAGGTACTGTACTAAGCACTGGGGATATTAAAAAAAAAGGCAAAAATCATTAAGGCAAATCAAGAATTTATCAGCTGCTCTACTTTTGGCAAAGAGAGAACTTTAGCCAATGTCTGAATATTTGAAGTGCTCACTCATTTCTCTAACACGCTTCTCTGTCAGGTTTGTGACTTGTTTCCTGAATTCCTCCACCATTTCCTTCTTCCATGTAGCTATGTAGCATCATTATCAGAGTACATCATTTCTGTTTGTCCCTTAGTTGTCCTTCACATGCCCATTGTAGTACTCAGTACTACAGCCATACTGGCCTATTTGCTGTCCCGAATATAGAACGTTCCTTCTCTCTTTTTCATGCCTTTGCATAGGCTGTCCCCCATGCCTGGAATGTTCTCAATCCTCATCTCTTAATAATCACTAACATTCACAGAGCACGTTAAGATTTGCAAAGCGTCTTATAAATAGTATTCCATTTTATCATCACAATGACCTTGGGAAGCTTACACAAGAAGAAAATGAGGCTGAAAGATTAAATGACTTGCTCAGGACCACAAAGCTAATCAGTGTCTGATTTAGGATCAGAACTCAGGTCTTCCTGACTCCAAGTCCAGTGCCCTAGTCATTGTATTACCTGAACCTTCAGGACCCTTCATGGTTCAGCTAATATGCCACCTCACTCAACAGGCCTTTCCCAATTTCTTCAGTTCTTAGTGCCTCTGCTGCAAATCACTTTATTTTCTATATATTTGTAGGTATTTACCTGTGAATATGTTATATCCCCCCAGGTTGAATGTAAGCTTTTATGTTGACTTTATATTGATATTGATTTTATTTTATATTATAATTATATTTATTTATGTATTATATATAAATATAATATCCCTTTCATATTTGTATCCCCATAACTTAGTACAGTGACTCGCACATAGTAGGTGCTTATAAGTGCTTTAATTGATTGACCGAAATCTTCTCCCCACTCTGGTTCTCAGATTCCCTCACATGAGTACATCTTCTCAATATGCAATATTATTCTGCTCTCTCCCCCCATGTAAAAAAAGAATCTAACCTGTTCCTTTTGAATAATGTGTCCCCTTTGATGAGAGCAACGTTATAAGTCATGGGCTTCATCCTTCTAAGACTTAGTGATATCATGAAGGAAAAGAAAAAAATTTGAGAGGGAGAAGTGAGGATTGGCTATATCACAAGCTCTGTTTTCAAACACCATGGAGACCTCAGGAAGATTAGGTCACTTATCTGGGCCAGCAACTACACAGTATGACTAGTTCCCCCAGGGGCCCATCTGATCTCATCCTCAGTACCAGTTCCATTGTCTTACCTCAAGATGGGAGTGAAGGACACAGTACACACTCCAAAAATAACTGGCACATGCATTTGACTCCCTGTTGGGCCAGGTATCTGATACTTCAGTCCTAGATGGTGCTCAGCTGTCAAAAAGCTGAGTAATTGGTAGTTTCAGAGAACTAGATTATGTTGCAAGGAGAGTGGGCTGTGCTTCTATATATCACAATAGATGTTAGGGTAAAGAGGCTTCCAAACCCAGTTCTTGATGTTGGGATCTGGGGCTACAGCCCCCTACCTCCACTTGTCAAGTGATAGCAGCTCAATTACTCCGTCATAGTGGATAGATTTCTGGGCCCAGTGTCAGAAAGACCTGAGTTCAAATTCAACCTCAGGCACTTATTTGTTGTGTGATCCTGGGCAAGTCACTTGACCTCTGTCACCTCAGTTTCCTCAACTATAAGATGGGGATAATAATAGCACCTACCTCCCCAGGTTAATGTAAGGATCAAATGAGATAATGTTTATAAAGTGCTTAGCACAGTGCCAGGCATATAGTAGGTGTTGATAAACATTTGTTTCCTTCCTACTTACCCATATCAATTGTCTAAGATCATGGAACTGGTTTCTGAAAAATGACCCCAATTCCCTGCAACATTTGGAAAATAAACATATAAACTGTCATGAGTCCCATACTCAAGCCTTTCAAGTTTAAAAAGACCTTTCTCTGTCAAACTGTGTTTCTTCCCTTAAGAAAGAGCTCACTAAATTCCACAGAACCTTAGTCATGTGATCTTGTCATAAGAAAATCACTGTTCCTATAGGAAAGGAAAATTTTGCTTAGCTATTGCATATAAGGTCTTACTCTTTTCTTAGAATCAATAAGGCAATAGAACAATGAATAATAAACAATCTAATATGGAGCTGCCTTCTCAGTGCTTCTCTTAGATCTAAGTAGTTTCTGGACAGTACATACTGTTTACCACTCCAAATCTAAGAGTTCTAGAAAATGCATAGTTCAGTTTGTTAATGTCCCACCCCATCTCCCCCCAGCCTTCCTAGTATTGAGCAAAAAAGTGTGGATAATCCAATAAAGTTTGCAATCAATGTTTGACTCACACATCTATATTGGCAATCAAGATGGGCTTTTAGCACTCATTCAATCAAGTGCCCTTGAAGAGTTTGGCCTTTGTTTTCTTGATTAAATTATTAAATGATTCCTTGGTGAAGTTGTTGCCTCAAGGGAAAGCCTAGTTTACATGGGTTTGAGTGACATATTTGTAACATCAGAGGCTTTTAGACCACGTGGGTTTAAGTCACATTTTTGTAATGCTTTTAGGTCATATGGGTGAGTCAGGAGACTCTGAACAAGATACAAAAACCCAGAGGTTGGCATTCTCTTAGAGGCTCTCACTCCTGGAGGTGTGGGACTCTGGGCAGCTGCTCTAAGGGCTTCCCAGGCTGAATTCAGATGTTGATGGTTTCTTGGTAACTATGAATTGTATTTGGTCTATTTATAAATGTATGTTTGTAATTTGTTTGTATTTGCTCTGAAGTTCAGGGTGCTGGCTTTTTCCCCTGAACTAAATGAATAATATTTGTATGTGTGATTCAAGTGAGATTGTTAATCCCTTAATGCTACTTTCCTTAGTAAAGCAGATCAAAAGATCCGTGCTTGCAGCGTTCTTGTTGTTGGTCTTGTGTTGGTTTTTCACCCCCTCATCAGCTGCTAGCCAAATTGTTACAACAACATCCAATAGGGCCAGGCTTTAACAGACTCATACTTGGAAAGAGGGGCCACTTATAGCAGAAAAGATGGACTCAGGATATAGCGGGAACTTGTATTTCTTAAGGCCAGGTACTTTTTTTGTCAAAGAATTCTGTTTCCCACCATGGCTAGTTTATCTGGTGTGGACTCAGAGGCAAGAACAAAGCTGACACAGAAAGAAACTCTTTCTTTTCTGATTGGTATCTTGACTCCTCTGCCTCCTTCTCTCTGATCTAGAACACTCTAGTCCCTGGCACCTCTCTTCTTCTTCTAGATAATGACACTTATATTTACCTGCTTTTTATTGTTATTTAGTCATTTTCAGTCATGTCCAACTCTTTGTCGCCCCATATGGTGTCTTCTTGGCAAAGATACTGGAGTGGTTTGCCATTTCCTTCTCCAGCTCATTTTATGGTTGAGGAAACTGAGGTACACCCAGTTAATTGACTTGCCCAGGGTCACCCAGCTAAGAAGTGTCTGAGACCAGATTTGAACTCATGATAATGAGTTTCCCTGATGTCAGGCGAGGCACTCTATCCACTGTGCAACCTTGCTGCCCTTACTTATGTGCACATCTCTTTTATTCCACTTTCCAAACAAGTAGGCAAAGTAAGGCAGGGGAAGGTAGAAGTTAGACTGAAGGAGATGGGATTATATAGTAAATAGTCCCCATTTTGCAGATAGTTAAATTGAAGTAAAGATGAGGAAACTGAGGCCAAAAGAGAGGAAATGATTTGGACAAGGTCACACATGGAGCAAGCTGCAGAGACCTGATAGAACTAAGGAATTCCAGTCCCTTGGGTGGGTGGCAGGGGTAGAGGAATGTTTTCCCCACTCTACTCTGATGTGACATGACTGTCTCAGTTTAAGCGTGGCCCGCAGGACCTGTGCATCCTCTATTGGCCTTCTCTCATAGGTCTTCAAACTTGGAAGGCTGTGAATGATTACAAGGGCCTTGGGGCTGCTGCTCTTCCTAGTTCGGTCTCGTCTTACAAAGCTCTAATACTCCCTCTTGTGGGCAAAGAAGAGAAAGGAAGAGAGGAGGGAAGGGTAGGAAGATTGAAGAGAGGAAGGGAAAAGAAGAAAGGGGAAGAGATGAGAAGAGAAAGGGAGGAAAGAGATGAGGAGAGACAGGAGGAAAGGACCTCTGAGCACAATTGAGCATTCGGCGCTAAAGGATATCACTACTACCTCTCATGCACTGCTCAAGGAAAGACCTCTAAAAGGAAAGCTTAGGAGATGCCTGTGATGCCCTGCTCATGGAATTCTAGCATGTTGGGCCAGAAAGTATCTTAGAACGTAGAATGTAAGAACATACAACATTCTAAATGCCATCACTGAAATGGACCTCAGAAATAGTCTAGCCAAACTCCAGTTAACTTTCACAAATGAGGAAAAAAGCTTACAGAGAAGCGATTAGCTTAAGTTCACACAATGAAGTTATTGGTGAGGGTGTCGATTGTGTCCGCACAGCCTCTAGTCTCTGGAAGCCCCAAAGTAAGAAGTGTCATAAATGTGGAATCATTGGATCACATACTATATGTGTCATATACATAGAATCATAATTGAAAGGGCCTTGGAGATCATCTGGTCCAATCTATGAGGAAATCGTGGCCTCTACCTAGTGATGATGTGACACTGAAGGGCACAGGAGAGCAACGCAAATCCAGGAATTGAATCCAAGTCCTCAGGCTCAGAGCCAGCATTCTTTTTGATGTCCCATGATGCCTCTTAATTTACCACATCCTGACTCTGTAGACAACAGGAACTATGTAATCATAGAATGATGGTGGTAGAGGTGGTATGGAACCTAAGAACCCAGAATTTTACACCATAGAATCTCAGAAACTTAGAGGACACCTACCATCTGATCCTTCTCCAACTCATTATTGCAACTGAGGTAATAAACCTGAGAAGGAACTTGCAGAGGATTGGGCAGTGAGTTAATACAGCTGGGATGAAAGTTTGGTTCTCCTTCATTTTCACATCTAAGTCCTAAAGCCAACTGGAGCTGAAAGCCCTAAGGATTTTATACTTGGCTTCTGCTGCAAAGGGCTCCTAAATCATCTCAAAGTTGCTGAGTTCCTACAGGCAGCCAAAGTAGTTTCACTGAATCAACAAAACATAAACCATCTTCTTCCAAAGGCTCCATGGAAACAAACCTTTCAATAGACTTTGTTATCCAGATTGGTTCTCTTCCTGAAGATAACTCTAGTCCACCCAAATCGATGCTGGTTACACTGCCAGCTCAGTCCCTGAGAGCTCCATCTATTTCTGTGTGAAGTTATTTTTGCTACCTAGATGACTCCACCCCAGCCTTAGCTCAGCCCGCCCTCCCCCCCGCCCCACCCTGCCCTAACCCATCTGGACTGTCACAGCAAAAAAAAAAAAAAAACCAACCTATAAGAGGTTGATGCTATCTACTGAATGAGATAATAATAGATCTGAATGTTTTCTAAGTTTTAACAGAGGTCTGTAAATGGTCTCTAGTTGCCAGAATGGTTTATACTTGGCCCGTCACTTCCCCAAAAAGCCCAGAATGGCTTCTTGTTATTGGCCTCATCAACATCAGCATACTATCATTAACATCCACATCGTTATCATCATCATCATTTTATCACTAGGTCACCCTTGTACTCCAGCTCTGGAATTCTGTACAAGTTCAGTCAGAGTTATTTGGGACATTTGATCATACAGATCTTGACCTAAGCAACCAATGCAATCCTCCCTATTACCAGAACAGAAGACCAGAAATGTTGTTCAGTCACTTCAGTCATATCTGACTCTTTGTGACCCCATTTGGGATTTTCTTGGCAAAGATACTGGAGTAAGTAGTCATCTCCTTCTCCTGCTCATTTTACAGATGAGCAAACTGAGGCAAACAGAGTTAAGTGACGTGCCCAGGGTCATACAACTAGTATCAGAGGCTGGATTTCAACTCAAGAAAATGAGTCTTCCTGACTCCAGGCCCAACACTTCATCCAATGTGCCACCTATCTGCCCCAAGCCTGAAATATAACAGTTAATTAATTCATAATTCATAACTAAAAGCAAAAAAAAAATGATGAATAGAGCCATTTTTGATCTTCCATACTGTCAACTGGGCCAAACCGGCCTCTAACCTGTTGATGGTCAGAGCCAAACAAAACAGGCTAGAGACAGAGTCAGGAATCAAACAAAAGTTTAATTTCAAAGTGAGGGAAATGACTTGCATGTAAGTACTCACATGCTGGAGCCCCCTCACCTAGTGGGGAGACCCATTTTAGTGTGGCTGAACCTTGATTTATATACATGGCTTGACAAAGAGTCAAACAGTATAGTGTAATGACAGTAGTGAGGCATAAAAGTGAGGCAAGGTTGTCTGGTGACAAAAAGTCTGTTCATAGCAGGGCTTCATGTCTAGGCCTGCTGTTCCTTGCCCAAACTCAGGGACCATCAGTTCCAGAGAGTCAGCTCAAAGGACTATTGTTCAAGCTCAGGGCACAGTCTGCTTGCTAGGCCTAGGTCCGGAAAACTAGATGCCTCCTAATATCTTAACAACACACAAATGGAAACGACCCTTTATAAACTCCAAAAGGATTATAATTTAATTGTCCCCTTAATCATTACAAATCCTGCAAACATATTTGAGAAAGGGAACTAGAAATCTCTGAATTTACAACCCAGGGGCTAAAAAGATTTAAATTCACTATTGTCTACTTCATGAAGGTCTTCAGAAGCCTTTTGGGAGCAGTCTGGAGATCTTCTAAAGCTTCTTTGTGGAGCAGACTAGAGATCTGTGGAAGGAGGTTCAAAGAAGTAAACTTGGAATCACAGGACTTGAATCCTGACTCTGCCTCTTATTGACTTTGTGACCTTGAGCTTGTCACTTAAACTCTCTTAGCTTCAGTTTTTTCATCTGTGAACTATGTGTGTGTGAGTGCGTGCGTGTGCGCCTGGTGAAAGAGGGTGAACTACTTCATCTCTAAGGAGCCTTTTAGCTCTAGAACTATGAATCTATAATTTCTTGCCTAGGCTCCATGGCCTTCTGGATTATGCCTGGAATTTGGACTGGATTCAGGAACATCACGACAATATTATTGCATGTACTCTTGTTTTGTATCCATGTTCTGAGCACAGTCATGACTTGCTTCTCCATCTTTGTTCACAATTTTTTTTTCAGCAGCCCATGTTTTTATATCTCTTGGCACTCAGAAGACTCACCATCAATAAAAGCCCTTACCAGGCAATACCATTGTTCTGTAGACAGGTATATAGCCTTCTGGGAAATAAAGTTCAAGGAATTTCTTCTAACAAGAGGTGTTCCCTAGGATCCAACTATCAGAGGAAATGACATTCTGGAATTTTTTCACTTGGTTTCACCCACTATTATTACAACTTGCCATTATAATATGGTCTAACGTTCACAAAGTGCTTTTAGGTTTGGCAGAAGAAACTTACTTCAATAGCCCAGAGAAGTTTGTCTTTGTTGCACCTCCCACTCTCTTCCCATGAAAGATACCTAGTCTAATTGTATGTTAGAACCCTCCCCACAACAACCATGTCAGGTTGGCATCCAGCCTCCGCTTGAAGATGTTCACTGACTGGGAGCTCCTTCTTAGGCGGCCCATCCTGACCGTCTGATTGTTAGTCAGTCAGTTAGGCAGTCAATGACCACTTAAAAGCATGTATTATTTGCCAGGCACTGTACAGACGTTGGGGATACAAAAAAAAAAAAGGAAAAAACCTACTACTCTGTAGAGTAGAAAATGTACATTTTAATGGAGGAGATGACACGAAGATAGCAATGTATACACAAGACAAAAACACAATAGATGGAAAATGTCTGAAAGGGAACAGAAATGACACTTGGAGGAATTGAGAAAGGTGTCCTATACAAGGCAGGATTTGAACTGAGTCATGGAGGAAGTAAGAGAAACTAAGGCAGAGGTGAGGGGGCACAAGGCATGAGAAATAGGCAATGCAAAGGCATGGAGTCAAGAGATGGATTGACTTGTTCAAGGAACTGAAAGTAAGTCAAGATAGCTGGATTGTAGAGTGTGTGGAGAGGGCTAAAGTGTAGGAAAGATGGAAAGGTAGGAAGGAGGCAGGTTATAAAGGGCTATAAATGCCAAACAGAGGATTTTATATTTGATTCTGGGGATTACAGAGAATTGTTGTAACTCATTGAGCAAAGGAGTGACATGGTCTGACCTACACTTCAGAAAAATCACATCAGCAGCTGAATGGAGGATGGATAGGAAGGGAAAGAGGCAGGAGGCAAGGAGATCACTTAGAAGGCTATTACAGTAGAGATGCATAGGAGATATGTAGTAAAGATGTAGTTGAGGAAAATATAAATGAATGGGTTAGATATGTGGGGTGTGTAAGAGAGGAATTGAAGATGACATTGAAGTTGGAAGCCTGGATAACTGGGGAAATTGTGATGCCCTCAACAGTAAAAGAGAATTTCAGAAAAGAGCAGGGTTAGTCTTTACAATGGGTTTGCTGCCAGAACACAAGTGTTGTGAAAAATATCGCTAAACCTTCACAAAATAAGCAAGGAAAAGATTCACACTAGCATTGCAGTTACTGGATACACAGACTCTGGAAGTTCACCACAACTGGCCACCTCATCTATAAACGAGGTGGAATTGATAGGCAAGCCATTACGAAGTTTGGAAAGGTGGCTGCTGAGATGGGAAAGGGCTCCTTTAAATATGCCTAGGTTTCAGATAAGCTGAAGGCAAATATAAACGTAGTGTCCCTATTGACATCTCGCTCTGGAAATTTGAGCTCAGTAAGTATTACATGACCATTACTGATGCTCCAGGACACAAAGATTTTATCAAGAACTTGATTACAGGCACATCTCAGGCTATGTTGTCCTGGTTATTGCTGCTGGTGTTGATGAATTTGAGGCTGCTATCTCAAAGAATGAGCAGACTCATGAACATGCCCTTCTGACTATGACACTAGGTGTGAAACAACTGATTGTTGGTATCAACAAAATGAATTCCACCAAGTTCTCCCTACAGCCAGAAGAGGTACGAAGAAAGTGTCAAGGAAGCCAGTACCCATATTAAGAAAATCAGCTACAACCTTGATACAGTAACTTTTGTACCAATTCCAGGTTGGAAAGGTGCCAGCATGCTAGAACCAAGCTTCTTGAGTTGGAAGGTCACTCATAAGGATGGCAATGCTAATGGAACTACACTGTTTGAAGCTTTGGAATGCGTCTTGCCACCAATTTGTCCAACCGACAAGCTCCTACGTCTACCCCTCCAAGATGTCTACAAGATTGGTGGTATTGGTATGGTACCTGTTGGCTATATGGAAACTGGTGTTCTTAAAGCAGGCATGTTGGTGACCTTTTCCACAGTCAATGTTACAACTGAAGTAAAGTCTGTCGTAAGCTTTGAGTGAAGCTCTTGCCTGGAAAGCTCTGTTGGTTTCAGTTTCTAGAACGTGTCTGTCAAAGATGTCTGGAAACAGCTAGCTTTACTGCACAGGTATGTGGGAAATCCTGAACCATCCAGACAAATCATTGCTGGCTAGGCACCTGTTCTAGATTGTCACACTGCCCACATCATTTGCAAATTTGCTGAACTGAAGAAGATTGATCATCATTTTGGTAAGAATCTAGAAGATGGCCCTAAATTCCTGGAGTGTGGTGATGCTGCCATCATTGATATGAATCCAGGCAAGCCTAAGTGTGTGGAAAACTTCTCTGATTATCCTCCTCTGGGTTGGGTTGCTGTTTGTGAGATGTGGCCGTTGATAGGAAGGCAAGGTCACAAACTCTTTTCAAAAGGACCAGAAAGCTACGTGAGTATTCTATACTGCACTTGCCACCTCAGTCTTAATTAGTGATGGAAGAACAGTCTCAGAATTATTTGTCTCAATTGACCATTTAATTTTAATAGTAATAGACTAGTTAATGATTACAATGCATAATAAAAGTTTTAGGAGGAAAGAAATGTTTTTCTGGACCATTTGTTTTGTGGCAATTTTAAGTTATTAGTTTTTAAAGTCAGTAATTTTTAAACAGGAACAACTTGACCAAAAATTTGTCACAGAATTTTAAGAACATTAAGATAGTTTAATGTGGAAAATAAGAAAGAACAGAGGAGGGATACTGAGTTGTGTTTTGAACATGCTGAGTATGAGATATCTATAGGACATCCAGTTCGAGATGTCAAAGAGGCAGCTAGAAATAAATATCTATGACTCGGGAGAAAAATTAAAGATAGGTAGGTAGGTAGGTAGGTAGGTAGATGGATAGATACATACATACATACATACATACATACATGCATAGATAGATACATAGATAATGTTTATTAAGTACTTACTATGCGCCAGGGATTATAAATTTGAGAATTATCTGTATAGAAATATAATTAAACCTATAAGAGCTGATGAGATCACCAGACAAGTCAGTATAAAGGAGAAAGAAAAGAAGGCCCAAAAAACTCTTCCTTGTCTTGAGTTAAAATCTGTCCCCTTGCAAGCTCTAATTATAGTTTCACCTTCTAAAGCCAAGGAGAAAAGGTTTAATTCCTCTGCATTTCACATCATGACCTTTTAGATACATAGTACCCAGTTCTCTAACATACCCCCTAATGACAACTTCCAGACCCGTAGTAAACAAAGGGAAATTATGTGTCTCAATCAATATCCCATGAACCCCCATGTCCACTGAATCTCCCCAACCAATTCAGAATAAATCACTTGAAATCATAGTAAAGCTAAGAATATTTAGTCAAAGGAATGAAAAGTAAACAAGGAGTTAAATCATGGAGCAAGAACTTTAACCATGCATTTCTTGTCACTACCTGTTCCAAGTCTCCAGACACTGCAGGCTATAGGCCCATCATGTATCTCTAATATAACAGGGGAGGGAAATAGGCTACTTTTTTCATGCTTGGTTCTACTGAAGAATTTGGTGTAATCTAGCAGGTCCATTGGATTATGCTCTCTCTCTCTCTCTCTTATTTTCATATATTCCCTAGGCTGGGTTCTCAGCATGGCACTGCAGCCTAGCAGATGGAAAAGGGGCCAGAGACTTGCCAACTGGACAAATACTGAATCCTGAGTATCTGGAAGGCATATGATGCAAAGCATCGTAGAGAGTTTTGTTGTTTCATCTCAAGAATTTGAGAGTAAAACCTCCTATTTTTGCTTCTAACTATGAATGTCAATACCAGCATGATACCTCCCCCTACTGAATCAGTCTGGATACACTAACACTAGCACGGTTCAGATATAGCTGAGAGGAAATCTCCCTTCTTTTTTCTATTTCCCTTTCTCTCTATGACTCTGTCACCTGTAGTCTTGGGGACCTGATCTCATTCCACCATGGGATTCCTATTTTCCTTTCAAATGGAGCATGCTAAAAGTTCCATATGCAGTCAGAGTGCCTGTGGAGGCAATGTCATCACCTGCTGAGCAGACATATAGGCTTCTGGGGGATCTAGTTCTAAGACAACTTGTAAGGAAGAGATGACTTACCCACCCTTACAGATCTATGAAGACAGCTCTCATGGTAATTCCCTAATTCCTCTTTTCTGCCATCTCTGTGTCCTGATCCCAAATGATCTTGCTCAAAGTCAACTGTCAGAGTTGTGGATAAAATAGCAATATGGACCGGAGCTATCATTCATTAGTATTGGGAATCCTTAGGTGGGAAAAATCCCTTAACTAATGAATCAAATGGCATGATAAATTTCAAACCTTAACAGAACTATTTATAAATGCTAGCTTTGCTACGTTGGCACGTTTTCTGAAATTCACATTGTCTTTGCTTCAAGGCCGACTCTCTGTTCCCTACACTACGCTACCTTTCCAGCCTTCTAGAACTACAGAAGATTTAAACTCATGTATTAACTAAGAAAAGAAAAATAGTCTATGTAAAAGAAAGAGCATTGGACCTGGACTCAGATTTGGGTATGAATCCAGGCTTTGCTATTTACTACCTAAGAATGGAAAAAGAGTACAACAAAGCTATATATTATCACCTTATTCATTTAGCTCAGATGTAGAGTATATGCTGTGAAATGCCACGCTGGATGAATCAAAAGTCAGAATGAAGGTTGCCAGGAGAAACGACAACAATTTCCGACATGCAGATGATACCACTCTGATGGAAGAAAGTGAAGAAGTAAGAGCCTTCTTGATGAGAGTGAAAGCGGAGAGTGGAAAAGCTGCCTTAAAGTTTAATATATAAAAAAAAACTAAAATATTGGCAACTGGTCCCATCATCACTTCCTGGCAAATGCAGAGAAAAGAAATGGAAGCAGTGTCAGATTTGAAATTCTTAGGCTCAAAGATCATTGCAGATGGCAACTGCAGTCATGAAATTAAAAGACATTTGCTCCTTGGAAAGAAAGCTATGGCAAATCTGGACAGCATACTGAAAAACAGAGGCATTACTTTGCTGACCAAGGTCTGTATGGTCAAAGCTATGGTTTTTCCAGTAGCAATGTGTGTCTGTGAGAGTCTAACTATAAGGAAAGCTGAGTATTGCAGAACTGACACCTATGAATTGTGGTGCTGGAGACTTTTGAGAGTCACTTGGACAGCAAAGAGATCGAATCAGTCAATACTTAAAGAAATTAATTTGGGCAATTCACCGGAAGGTCAAATACTGAAGCTTAAGTAGAGAAGGAGAAAATAAGACTCTTTGGAAAAGACCCTGATGTTGGGAAAGATTGAAGGAAAGGAAAAGGAAATGGCAGAGGATGGGATGGACAGATAGTGTCATGGAAGCAATCATCATGAATTTGGACAGACTTTGGGAGATAGTGAAAGACAGAAGGGCCTGGTGTGCTATGGGGTCATGAAGAGTCAAACACAACTGAATGACTGGACAACAAATTATGTAACCATGGGTCAATCACAACCTCCCTAGTCCTTCTCTATGCAATGTTTGGGTTGGAGTGGATGACTTTTAAGTTCTTTTCCAGTTTTAAGTACTATAATATGTTTTGATCTTTGAAGCTCTGTCCATGCTGACATTCACAGAGGGTCCCTTCAGAAACACAAAGAAATAAAGTGTTACATTCATTGGGGGAATGACTAAACAAACTTGATACATGAATGTGATGGAATATTTTTGTTACTGTTCAGTCATCCAGTTGTGTCCGACTCTTCATGACCCCATGGATGATAGCACACCAGTCCCTTGTATCTTTCACTATCTCCCAAAGTCTGTCCAAGTTCATGTTTTTTGCTTCCGTGACACTATCTATCCATTTCATCCTCTGTCATCCCGTTTTCCTTTTGTCTTCAATCTTTCCCAACATCACAGTCTTTTCCAACAAGACCTGTCTTCTCATTATATGGCCAAAGTATTTCAGCTTCAGGGTCAATATTGGACCTTTCAATGGAAAGTCTGAATTAATTTCCTTAAATATTCCCTGATTTGACCTCCCTGCTGTCCCAGGGACTCTCAAAAGTCTCCTCTACCACAATAGTTCAAAGGTGTCAGTTCTACAGGGTTTAGCTTTCCTTAGAGTTCCACCCTCATAGCCATACGTTGCTACTGGAAAAACCATAGCTTTGACTATAAAGAACCCTGTGAACAAGGTGATGTCTCTGTTTTTCAGTATGCTGTCCAGATTTGCCACAGCTTTCCTTCCAAGGAGCAAGTGTCTTTTAATTTCATGGCCACAGTCACCATCTGCAGTGGTCTTTGAGCCCAAGAATCTAAACTCTGACACTGCTTCCATTTCTTCTCTCTCTATTTGCCAGGAAGTGATGAGAACAAGTGCCAAGATCTTAGTGTTTTTGATGTTAACCTTCAAGCCAAATTTTCCGCTCTGCTCTTTCACCCTCATCAAGGGACTTCTTAATTCTTCACTTTCTGCTATCAGAGTGGTATCATCTATACATCTGAGATTGCTGATATTTCTCCCAGCAACCTTCATTCTAGCTTTTGATTCATGCAGCCTGGCATGTCATGTGATGGACAGGCTTTCTCGGGGAAGATATTGGAGTCATTTGCCATTTCTTTCTCCAGACCATTTTACAGATGAGGAAACTAAAGCAAACAGGGTTAAGTGACTTGCCCAGGGTCATACAGGTAGTAAGTATCTGAGACTGGATTTTAACTCAAGTCTTCCAGGCTCTAGCCCTAGCATTCTATCCATTGTACCATTTACCTGCCCTTGATGGTTATATGAATGTGAAGAATTCAGAGAAGCATGGTAAAACTTATATGAACTGATGGCACAGTGAAGTGAGCAAATCCAGGAAAATAATACACACGATTACTACAACAATGTAAATAGAAAGACCAACAACAACAGCAAAAATAAACAATATCATATACTAAGCTTGAAACTGCGGAAGGGTTGAGAAAATTTGCCCCCTCCCCTTCTCTGCAAACCTAGGGGATGGTGGCTGTTTAACATTACAAATACTGTCAGATATTGTTGCTGTTTTTGTTGGTTTTGCTGAATCTATCTTTATTATAAGAAATGGCTCTGGGCAAGTAGAGAGAGAGAAATTTAGAAATGAAGATAATGTTAAAGCAAAAGATATCAGCAAAAATAAGAATAAAAGAAGGAATAGAGTTAACTGAATTTTCAGCCAGAATTTGGGGGAGGGGAGGAGGAGGGGAAAAAGGTAGTATGTCTATTTTGGAATGATGAATGAGAAAGGACTTTCCCAGGATTTTCCTATCTCAGTACACTTCGTCCTCTTTTCTAGCACATGAAAGACAGTCAGCTCTGAACAACAGTGACCTCTGCTGACCAATAGGAACTATAGATATCCAGAGGAGAAAGCAGTCTCCTCAACCTGGTAGTCAGAAAGAGCTTTTTGGAGGAATTTGGACTTGGAGAATATGGAAGACTTAGAACAGAATCCATAAACTTTTTTTTAAAATATTTAAAGAATTGTTTTTCAATATAATAATTAAGAGGCAGTTAGATGGTACAGTCGATAGAGTGCCAGACCTCGAATAAGGAAGACTCATCTTCCTGATTTCAAATCTGGCCTCAGACACTTACTTGCTATGTGACCCCGGCCAAACCCCTTAACCCTGTTTGCCTCAGTTTGCTCATCTCTAAAATGAGCTGAAGAAGGAAATGAGAAAACACTCAAGTATCTTTGCTAAAAAAAAAAAAAACGAGGTCAAGAAGAATCAGACACAATAGAAAATGACTAAACGGTTTCAATATAATTGATTTCCTTTCTATAGGAGAAGGGAGGAGGAGGAAGAGGAGAAAGAGGAGGAAGAAGAAGAGGCATTTATACAGCACATTAAGTTATGCAAAGTACTTTACAAATATTATCTCACTTGATTCTCATAAAAGCCCTGTGAGGTATAATAATAACATAATATAATAATATAATACTAATAATAGTAGCTAACATTTATTTAGCATTTACTATGTGTCAGGCACTCTGCTAAACACTTTACAATTTTTATCTTATTTGATACTCAGAACAACCTTGGGAGGTAGGTGTTATTACTATTTTCATTTTATAGTTGAGAAAACTGAAACAAACAGAATTTAAGTGACTTGCCCAGGGTCACACAGCTAATAGGCATCTGGAGTCAGGTCTTCTTGACTCTAGGCTCAGCCCTCCGTCCACTGCTCCATTTAACTGCCTGTATATTTTATTTTTTGCATTTAAAAGCACTATTCTGATAAGGGCTTCTTAGGTTTCACCAAACTAACAAAGGAGTCCATGACACAAAGAAGGTTAAGAACTCCTGAGTTAGAGGATGGAAGCTCGGACATGGGAACTGGAAGGAAAACAGACATATGGTTGTATGGAGGTCGAGCTAAAAGAATACTGAATTTGGAGCCAGAAGACATGGATCTGAATCCTAGCTTTGCTACAGGGGACCTGTGAGACTTCTAACCTCTTTGATTATCATGTTCTCATCTATAAAATCAGGCAGGGAGAGAATGGGGTTCGATTAGATTAGATTATCTAATTATCTGTAAGAGATCTGCCAGGTGGAAAATCCCATGACTCAGCCTGCACCAGTAGAGCTGGGAGGAACCTCAGACATGCAGAAGTATCATATCAAGGACTCAAGTCCAGGCCTTTTGATTTCAAATCCAAAATTCTTTCATTCACATTGTTTGTCCTGAAAGGTGAAGGGATGTGCCTGTCCCAGCAAAGAGAGCATATCCTCTCTACTCTTCTAACTCCCAGAGGTTCCCTATCCTAATTCCATCTCCCAGCAAGCCTGAGGCAGTTCAGGGCAGCACCACTCAGCTCTAGCCAAAAAAAACAGGGAAGGAGTGTGTGCGTGTGTGCATGTGTGTGTGTGTGTGTGTGTGTGTGTGTGTGTGTGTCTGTCTGTCTGTCTGTCTGTCTGTCTGTCTGTCTGTCTGTATCTCCACAGCTCCTTGAGAGGCTTTATGGTTAGACAACCAAGGCGGGGGAGGGGAGCAGGTGACAGATACAGTCTTCGGTCCTGATGCTGCCTGTTTATCTGCCTCTTCCTATGTTTTCAGACACACCCACCATTATCTTTCTAGCCTCCCCCAGAGCCTTAGTTATAATACTTCAATATTTCAAGGACCCATAATTTCATCATTGAGAAAGTTCTTCCAATGAACCAGAGAAGCAGTGTAGCACAGTGGAAAGAGCATTATGGGCTATGGACTCAGAGGAATTGTATTCAAATTCTGCCTCTGCTAGAAATTACCTGTGTGAACTTGGGCAAATCAGAGCCTCAGTTTCTTTCTTTTTTTAATTCAATTTTATTTTATTTTTAAGTCTGTATTCTTTTCTCTCCCACCTCTACCTCTCATTGAAAAAGCTTTTTTGCTTTGAAACCTATTACAAATATATATAGCCAAGAAAAACAAATCCCTGCATTGGAAAAGTATACAAATATGTGTTTGTATGTGTTATGTGTGTGTGCAGGTATGTAAAGACAAACAATTTTGAAAGACTTAAGAATTTGTATTAACTCAATTACCAACCACCATTGTACATATTTCTATACATTGTGTAATATACATATACACGCATATATAGGCACATATTTACGTACAAGTATGCCTCTGTCTGTACTCTGAGCCTATTACCTCTCTATCTGGGGGTGGGAAGCATGTTCAGTTATGAATCCTTTGGAACAGCAAATGGTCATCGTGTTGACCAAAATTCTTACTTCTTTCCAAAGTGTTTGTGTTTACAATATCATTGTTATTGTATAAATTGTTCTCCTGGTTCTGTACGCTTCACTTGGTATCAGTCTGAAACCATCTCCTTCACGATTTCTTACAGCACAATAATATTCCATCACATTCCTATGCTACAGTCATTCCCTAATTGATGGACACACCCACAGTTTCAAATTCTTTGCTACCACAAAAAGAGCTGCTGCAAATATTTTTGTGTAAACATGTATTTTTCCTCTCTCTTTAATTTCAAGTATAGACCTAGCAGAGGTGTCTCTGGGCCAAAGCATATACATAATTTAATAGCTTTCTGGGAATTGTTCCAAATTGCTTTCTAGAATAACTGGACCAGTTCACAGTTCCATCAACAGTGCACTAATGTACCTGTTTTTCCACAACTCCTCCAACATTTGTCACTTTCTGTTTTGGTCCACTTTTAGGTCTTAATTTTTTCCCTTTTTTTTTGAGGGGAGAAGGCAAAACAATTAGGGTTAAGTGACTTGCCCAAGGTCACACAGCTGGCAAGTGTGTCAAGTGTCTGAGGCTGGATTTGAATTTAGGTCTGCCTGAATCCAGGGCCAGTGCTCTACTCACCATGCCACCTAGCTGCCCCCTTAATTTTTTTTCTATAACATGAGGGGGTTGGATTTAGGTGTCCTCTGAAGCCCCATTCAGTTCTAGACCTATCTTTGCCCCTAAGTCTTTCCCTCTTCCACATTTTCTTGTAACTATATAGGGCACCACCATCCTCCCAGTCACCAACACTCACAACCTTTGTGTCATCCTCAACTCCCTCTCTCTCACCTCCTACATCCAATTTATCACCAAGTCTTATTGATTCTATCTTCTTAGCACCTCTCACATATGCTCCCTTCTCCACTCTCACACTGCCCCCACCCTGGTCCAAGCCCTGATCATTCCATGCCTGGACTATTCTAATATTCTTCTAGTTTATTTCCCTGCCTCAATTACCCACTACAGTCCCTCCTCCATTCAGCTGTGCAATTGATCTTCCCTCCTATTCAATAAACTCCAGTGGCTTCCTGTCATAATTTCCAGGATCTAATAAAATCCTGTTTAGCATTCAAAACCCTCAATAACCTGGCCCCTCTTACCTCTCTATCCATTTACACATCATGCACCCTCAAGTACTCTGAGATACAGTGATACTGGCTTCCTTATTGTTCCTTGTACAAGACATTTATCTCTCAGTCTGGGGCATTTTTACAGGCTCTCTGCCTGCCAGATTTGAAATTCTTCCTTTCCTTATCTCCCTCTCCTGACCTCCCTGGCTTCAAGTGCCACCTAAAATCTGACTTTCTATAGGAAATCTTTTTAATACCTATTTTTAAATTTATTTTTCATTTTTAATTCATAGAAATAAACAAGCATTTTAGTAATACAGTATAATAAAAAGATGATTGCATATGAAACTGCAAATCTATTGTGTTTGCTATTCCTTCTCCATGTCGATCATTTCCAATTTATCTTGAAGATAATTTATTTCTAGATGCATGTTGTCTCCCCCATTAGACTATGAGCTCCTCGAAGGCAGGGATCATCTTTTCCCCTTATTTGTACTATGAAACTGCGTATGAAACTGCAAATCTATTGTGTTTGCTATTCCTTCTCCATGTCGATCATTTCCCTTTTATCTTTAAGATAATTTATTTCTAGATGCATGTTGTCTCCCCCATTAGACTACGAGCTCCTCAAAGGCAGGGATCATCTTTTCCCCTTATTTGTACCCCCATACCTTAGCACAGTACCTAGAATGTAGTAGGTGCTTAATAAATGCTTGTTGACTAACTGAGACATTCTGTGGCAGGGGTTTTCTCATAATTCCTTAAAAATGTGTCCACTAGAATGTGTACAGAACTGAATGAGAGTTATTTGTATTTAGATTATTTGGGGGAATGGAAAGTGCCCTGGTTGGGATGCCAGGAGATCTGGAGTCAAGTTAAGCCTTGGCTCTGCCTTTAACTTCTGTTTGTATAGATAATATCCCTGTTCAGCAACCTGCAAGACATTCTACAGAATAAAACTATAGAACTTCAGAACTGGCAATGACCTTAGAACACAGAAATTTAGAGCATAGGATGTTGTACATGGAAGGGGTTTCAGAGATTAAATCTCTCTTTTTATAGATGAGGAGCCCAAGGCCCAGAAAGGGCCCAGAGAACATCAGAAAGTCAGCTGCAGAGTAGGGACTGGACTCCAGCTCTCCAGACACCGAGTCCAGGGCTCTTTAAGCCATACTATACTGTCTCA
>CM053625.1:89837115-89872115 GCA_028646595.1 Phalanger gymnotis | reverse complement strand
GTGAATTGCTGAATTCTTTTTTTTTTTTTTGCAGGGGGGAAGGCAAGGCAGTTGGGGTTAAGTGACTTGCCCAAGGTCACACAGCTAGTAAATGTGTCAAGTGTCTGAGGCCAGATTTGAACTGAAGTCCTCCTGACTCCAGGGCCAGTGCTCAACTCACTACACAACCTAGCCGCCTGAATTGCTGAATTCTTAATGGCTCAGAATCATAATATTCTATAATGTCAGAACTGAATGAACCTTTAGAACACAGAATATAAAAATTGGAAATAACCATAGAATTGAGAGTGCAGTAGAGAACTAATAGAAAGTATATAACCTTTAAGGGGAAGTTAGGTGGCTCAGCGGGTAGAGTGCTGGGCCTGGAATCAGGAATATTCCTCTTCCTGAGTTCAAATGGAAAATGTGTGTGGTGGGAATGTTAGGGAGCACCTAGTGGGAGGAGGCATCTTGTTCCAATGAATTGAAATCAGGAAGAACAGCAGGATGTTTTCTGTTTATTCAAAACTGGGGTCTGTAGTGAGTCATGTAGGTGGGGCTGAGGAGCAGCTTTCTTTTTAGCAATGATATCCTTGGTTCAATATTGTCTTCATTGGAAAGGGGCTTAATTTATTTGACTTTCAGAGTTAAGAACTTGGAATATAGATAAGATATTGCTTTCTCTGTAGGGGAGGAGCTAAAGAACAACCTTAGAACCGTGAGAAGAAAATGTGACTTGAACAATAGGATCTGACCTGTTTAGTAGTTGTATTCTAGATTTCAAAATCCAGGCCTTGTCCAGATTTTCTCTTGAATTTGTCATCTTTTCCCTTGGTTAAGAGGGAAAGCAGAGTGCTCTCTCTCTCTCTCTCTCTCTCTCTCTCTCTCTCTCTCTCTCTCTCTCTCCGTCTTTTGCTGTCTTTCTGTCTCTGTCTCTGTCTCTGTCTCTTTCTGTTCTGTCTATTCTGGAAGACAGAGCAATAAGGAGCATAGGTGTTAGAGTTCTCTGTGGGCAAAGGGGTATGGGAGGCTATTTCAGAAAGCAGTGAAGCAACCAACAATCCTATTCTTTCTTTTTTTTTCTCTGTTCTTTTCTCTTTGTTAGAAGATGGAAAATCCAAGTCATAGAACTTTGTATTGGCATAGGCCCAATTAAGTCCAGGAAATGGTAATCCATTTTTTTCTAGGAGTAAGAGTGTGACACGTTTTTAGGATTATTGTTAAGAGTTTTGTTCTCATTATATAGGAATCATTTTTGATAGGTTTATACCTCTCTGAGAGACAATGTGACATGGGAGAAAGAGTGATAGATTTGGAGTCAGAGGACTTAGGTTCACTTCTCAGCTCCTGCTGCCTATGCTTGTGTAACCTTGGAAAAATCCTTTAGCCTCTCTGGGCCTCTTATCTGTAAAAATGAAGGAATTGGATTAAAGGACCTTCTAAGGCCCTTCCATGTGTTTACCAATCTTGGTATTTCCACTTATAAAACATGTACTTGGTAGATATTAACTTACACTGTATTTGGATGTTCATTATTAAGCTCAGAATTTCCCCTGTAAGTCAATGCTTCTGAGGGTTTCCTAGAAATATTTCTCTCTGGCAAACTTAAGACTTTGTTTGGGGTTCAGTTTCTTGGTAATCTATTGATTAAGAGAATCAAGGGGCTCCTTTTTCATTGATAAACAGAAAGCTGCCCCTTCAGACTATGACCCTTAGCAACCACTCTTTCCTGAAAACTATTGTACCAGAAGGTAATTTGGTATGATATTGCCAAGGTAGACTCTTATCATTTTATGTTTTTCCACATAGCAATTTGATCTATTGAACTAGGCAGGTGCAGCTCAAACCATTGGTAAGACTTGTGCTTGTGGCTGACATCTCCATTGATCCATATCATTTAATCTGCTTCCCTCCCTTGGGACCCATTATGCATTCCACCAGAATGCACTCTAGGAGGTACAGCCTGTGCTTGGGTGCAGTCAAGCACAGAGGCCTAGGACCTAGGGCCAGATTTCAAGCCACCAGCGCTGGATAAGAAAGCAGGAGGTGTCATGAATACCCAGGAAAAGCCCTTCTCTGAGCTTTACCTTTGAGTCCCCTTCCCTGGGCACTCTTGGTTTTTTATCTCTAGGTTCAAGGACAAGGTCTACTGGCTGCCTGACTGATCATCTGCAGCCCAGATGCCCAGTCATGAAAAATTACTCCCTTCCCTCCTCCAGCAATGAACAAAGCCTCTCTTTCAGCAGCCTCTTAGGCTAACCGAATCCTTTTCTGGTAAGGAATTAAGGATTCCCTTGGATCAAAGATTGCTTAGTAGTATGGTGGGAAACAAACAGAAGCTATGTTCTGATGATCATATGTTCTAAGGTCCTTTCTAGCTCTAACATCCTATGTTCTAATGTTCTGTGGTCTAAGATATCTTCCATTTCTACTATTTTTTCTCTAGTGCCTTATATATGGTAGGTGCTTGATAAATACTTTTTGGATAAGTTAGATTAGATGTTCTTTGTTCTAGAATTTTGTGTCCTAAATACCCTTCTAGTTGCCATTCTGTTCTGTATTGAAAAGTTAGTTTGTTAATTGACTAATATGGTATTTTTGATAATTCACAGTTTGAATTCTAGGAAGAATGGGCTCTTGGCATCTCTAATATTCCTCTACCCAGCTGCCAAAGTGACATTCCAAAAACACGGATGTGATATACTTAGAAAATCTTCTGTGTCTCTCCTTTGCCTCTCAAATAAGAGGCATTCTCTTCTGTCTAGTATCTAAAGTACTCCATGACTTGGCTCTTACTTGCCTTTCCAGTCATATTCTTATTACTTCCATTCACTCACTCTCCATTCCAGTCAAACTGGATCTACCAGCTATTTCCCCACACACAAAAAGGTATCTTCATCCTCTGTACCTTTGCTCCGGTGGTCTCATGGCTTGAATGCACTTGCTCCCTACTTCTGACTTGTAGAGTCTCTAAGCAAGGGCAAGGTGCCACCTTCTACCACAAGAGCTTCCCTAAATCACCTTAATGTTAGTGCTTTCTTCCCTCTTTAAATTCCTTTGTACATACTTTTAATTCACTTCTCTGTATATACCTGTAGTATCCCCCTCAGAAAGATGTAAGATCCTGGAAAGTAGAAACTTATCTCATTTTTGTCATTGTGTCCCAGGTACTGGGCATAGTGTCTGGCACTGATTAAGTGCTAATAAACAGATGAATACTGAATTAAATTGAGATGAAATGAATGAAGTACAGCTCATGAAGACTGATAAAAACTCATGCAGAGTCTTGTGAATCTTATCAAGAAGGCTTAAAATAGTAGAGTGAGGAGGAGGAAAAAGGCTAGCCATACCAGAGAGATATCCCAAGATAGAAACAATATGTTTCACACAGGAAGGAACAGCAGTTGAGAGGACCAGTAATGCACAGAAGACAACATCCAAAAAGAAACCAGGCAACAAAAGCCATGAGCACAGATTTCTCCCCACAAATAGTGTGACATGGTGTGCGAAATAAACAGGGTAAACAAGATATCCAAAAACAATAAGGCATTATTTGACCTCATAGATATCACTAAGATCTAGTAGGATTTAGCTCAGGACCAGAACATGACTATGGAAGGGCAAGCCTTGTTCAAAAGGATCAGAATAAAAGAGATGATAAAAGAGCAGTCAGTCAATGAATGTGTGTGTGTGTGTGTGTGTGTGTGTGTGTGTGTGTGTGTGTGTGTGTGTGTTAAGCACCTACTATGTGCTAGGCACTCCTCTAAGTGCTGGGGATGTAAAGAAAAACAAAAGACAGTTACTGCTTTCAAGGAACTCACAGTCTAATGGGGGAGACAACCAAACTATGTATAATCTAATATAATGTATAGGGTCAATTGGAAATAATCACTAAGGGGAGGCTCTAGAATTAAGGGGGATCAGGGCAGCCTTCTTGGATAAGTCAGGATTTGAGCTGAAACTTAAAAGAAGGCAAGGAAGGCAGGATGCAGAGATGAGGAGGGAGAAAATTCCAGGCATGATGGACTGGCAGAGAAATGCCCAGAGTCAAGAAATGCAGTATTTCCTGAAAGAGCCTCAGCCTTAACTTAATCTACTCAAAATAGTTAATCCTCCTCTTTGTCCCTTGTGACTTTCAACTTTGTTAAGGCCAAAAGGAACACACCTTTAAAGTATCATTAAGAGAGGCATGACATCTAGAAGTAGGGAAGTTAGAGGTCTGCTATCCTCTATCCTGGGCAGATCACTTAAAAAATATTTTTTAATTTAATATCTTATTTTTTCCCAATTGCATGCAAAAAACAGTTTTAACTTTTTTTAAAAAAAAATTTGACTTCCAAATTCTCTGCCTTCTCCCATTTATAGGGCAAGTAATTTGACATAGATTATACATGTATTGTCATGCAAAACACATTTCCAAGTTAAGTCATGCTGTGAAAGAAAACACAAACAAACAAACAAAAAAACCAACAAAAAGATCTGCATTCAGGCTATACCAGTTCTTTCTTTGAAGATGAACAGTACCTTTCATCAGAAATTGTCTTGGATCATTATATTGCTGAGAATAGCTTATCACTTAGGGAATATTGACTTCATGTCTGGATTCCATATTTAAGGACAGGTATAAGCTGAAGTACATTCAGAATGGGTGGCTAGAATGGGAGAGGGCTAGAGTTCAGTTGATAAGAGGCTCACTTGAAGGAACTGGAGATGTTTAACCAGAAGAAAAGACTTGAGGAGATATAATCACTGTCCAATATGTTTAGGGCTGTTATATGTAAGATAAACATATTATTCTTGACACTTAGGGGGTAGAAGTCACAAAGAGACAGATATGAGCATAATACAAGGAATATTTCCTAGCTGTTAGAGCCATCCAAGAGTGGGATGGGCTGCCTTGGAAGGCGCTGATTTCTACTTCAACAAAGATCCTTATTTGAAGAAAGAACTCGTTAAGGATACCAAAGAGGGAATTAGGGCACAGATTGTGCTAGATGGTCTCTGAGGTCCCTATCAATCAACTCGGATTCTTGGACCATGCAGTTCACTTTCTGTATCTGTAAAATGGAGGAAAGGGGTTGGACCTAATAATCCCTAAGGATTCATAACTCTAAAATCCTATGACTTTATTCTAATGCTGTAATTTTCTAAGGTTCTTTCCAGCTCTCTTTTCATGCTTTATTGTCTAAGATTCTATGTCCTCAGGTCCCTTCTAGCTCTAATATTTTTTTGTTCTCTGGTCTACCATTCTGAATGAGGAGAAAGGAAGCCATTTACCTTAATAAACATTTATTGACTGACTGATCTACTCCCAAGGTAAACATATGGCTTGTTATCTAGAATAGCATCAGACACCTGTCCCAGGGGACAGGGGAAACCAAATTTTCAAGGTTAGAAGAATGTGAGAAAGAACTCAGAAGAGAGAAGAAACAAGGTGTACTTTGGAAGAAAACTAGAATTAAAGCAGTGAGATTTCTCAATGAGCTCAGAGAGGATGTTGCTTAAGGTGCAGGATATAAGGGAAAAAATGACCTAGAGCATGTAAAAAAGAAAGTCTAGAGCTGGGAAGGGGAGAAGCTATAAAAACTGTGACCAAAGCTGAATCCTGAATTTCTATTGTGTACCTGTTAGGACCTAGCTTGGAAATAACCTGCTATTATGTGGCCCTCACTGTAGCCAAGTACTTTCTGACACACTCAGAAGGATTGATCTGAGTTTGGGTTTCTAGTGAAATGACTCACTCTAAAAAGGGGGGCAGGAATTTGGGGGAAGTTAAATTCCTGTAGCCAGAGCTAACAGATTCCTAGCAGATTGCCCTTGGGTGGTGGCCACAAAGGATAGAGCCAATTGACTTCAGGACATCTCTAGAGAACAAGTTTAACAGATTTTCAGAATCTTATAGAAAACATTGAGAGAGAGCGAATTCAGAGGGAGCTGGGTTATACGCGAATGCTCGTAGTTAACAAAGATGAAAGGGCAAGATACAAATTGAGGAACTTTTGTACATGAGGAACATGAGGTCAGATGAGGGAATTAGATTAGATAATGTGCAAGCTCTCTTTGAGAATTCTGTTCTGACATCTCTCCCAGAGCTGGCATTCTATGTTCTAAGGTCTCTTTTTCTAAAATCATGTTTTGTGTTCTTGCATTTATATAATTCTACAGAAATGACTTATTGTGGAAACCTGTCACTATGTCATGCCCTCACTAAGGGTCCCCAAGTATGCAAGGGCACAACCTGGGATGAATCCAAAGCCCGTTTGCACTAATTAACGGCTCTAAAGCACTTTACTACAATTTAACTGAAAGTCTCTAACATGGATGCCAGCTCATTATTAAAAATGCATAAGCCACCAATAAGCCATTCAATTAAACTGAAAAGTGCATAGAGAGAAATGCTGTTTTAGAAAGTGATGAGTGAAAAACAAAGGGAGGAGGTGGCGCTATCTGATGTGCCTTTTCCCTCTTCATTGTGACACAGTGGAAAATGTACAGACCCTGGAGGCAAAGGACCTAGGCTCAAATTTGGCCTCTGACATAATGATCTTGCAAAAGTCACTTCACCTCTGTAGACCTCAGTTTCCTCATCTGTGAAATGAGGGGGTTGGACTGGATATTCTCTGAGGTTCCGTCTAACTTTAGATATATGTTCAGGAGAAGCATCTTGAGGAAAACAATCATGTCATATACTTTTCCTAGGGCAACATTTTTTTTCGTATGGGGGATGACAGGGTAATTGGGGTTAAGTGACTTGCCCAAAGTCACACAGCTAGTAAGTGTATCAAGTGTCTGAGGCCAGATTTAAACTGAGGTCCTTCCGACTCCAGGGCTGGAGCTCTACTCACTGCACCACCTAGCTGCCCTGGAATTTTTTTTTTTTACTATTAATTTTTTTTGTTTTATTTTATTTTATTATTTAGGGCAGTATTTTGATTAAAGGGACCATCCCTTGACTGACTTCTTAAAGAGGTCTATTCACTGAATGGGCATTGTCTGACTCAAAGTGAGAACTTGGAAACACCTTAGCTTAAAAAGGTCAAGGTCTCCTGCTGCATCCTGGGCCATCTCCAGTCACCTTGATCTATATCTGGCCATTGGACCCAGATGTCTCTTGAGGAGAAAGTGAGGCTGGTGACTTTGCACAGCCCTCCCTCACTATTATCCAATTCAATGCAAGTCACGTCATTCTCTCCATAATGTCATGGTCCTCTTCGAGAACGAAGGACCAATAATACATTGTCAACAATGAGGTATAAGGTAATGTTCAGGTGGATGTAGAATGAAGTAATGTAAGACTATTGATTTTCTTAGTGACCTATCCCAGAAAACCTGGATTCAAATCCCAATTCTATTACTTACTAACTGTATAGCCTTGGACAAATCACTTAAATTCACTGAGCTTCATGTGTAACCCTTGAACTTCCTACAGAAGCAGGGCCTTATAGTAGCAGGTTATCTCCAAGCCAGGTTATAACAGGCACATAATAGAAATTCATGATCCAGCTTTGGGCACAGATTTTACAGCCGCTCCCCTTTCCTATTGTGATGATTATAAACTTCATGAGACATAGTTTCTGGGTAACTTAATCATCTTATTAATAAGGGCAGCAGGTTATTAATAAAAGGGTGGTCATTTGGCTGTCTCTTTTAAATCAAAGACCCCTAACAACTGTGAGAACATAGGTCCTCTGGACCGGTCAAAGTAAATGCAATGAAGGGGAATACACCCATTAGCCCTTGGAATTTCTTTTACTGTCTGATTAGATCTTGCCCTGGGTCAGTTTTTGAGAAAGAAACCAACCACAGGATGAGGAAGTAGAGAGGGGGAAAAACTTTGGTCATAATACAATAACTAGCTATTAAATATAAGAGAAATATTCATTTCTCACACTATATAGATATTATAGTTATCTTATAAATTACAGTGCTATAGAAGCCAGCACTGGATCACAGAACCATAGAAGTCCAGGGTCCAACATAGAATGTTATACACAGTAGGTGCTTAATAAACAGTTGAAGGTACCTTAGAGATTATCTAATTCAATCCCCTCATTTTTCATATGGGAAAACAGGTCTAATAAATAGCAGAGTCAGAATTCAAAGTCATGCTGTCTGACTGCATTTCTAAGCACTATGTTCTTCCACTAAGCCATACTAGAAAACATACTTTATTTATTCCTTCAGCATTTTTTATTATGATTTTCTCTTGGCTGTCAAATCCCCTTGGTCAATTCAACTCAACAATGATTAAGGCATGGGTTTCCCTTCACATAGGCAGGCAGGTGGCACAGTGAATAGAGCCCTGGGCTTCAGATCAGGAAGACTCATCTTCATGACTTCAAATCTGGCCTCAGACACTTACTAGCTGTGTGACCCTGGGCAAGTCACTTAACCCTGTTTGCCTCAGTTTCTTCATCTGTAAGATGAACTAGAGAAGGAAATGCGAAAGCACTCCAATATCTCTGCCAAGAAAACTCCCCAAAAAGGGGTTATGAAGAGCTAGACACAACTGAAATGACTAACCAATAACAACAAATTCCTTTCATAATACCCATTCCATCATTTCGATACGGTTTTGGTCTTTCTGACTTGTCTCTTTGATTGGATGTTATCATTCACAAGTCCTGGTTTAAACAACAGCCTCTGTTCCTCTTCTGTTCAATTCCCCTAACCATGCACATTTAGATTTCTAGGACTAGATGTTCTTCCTGGTTGTTAACATGTGACAACAGGCCACTTATTGTTGGAATATGACATTAAAGGTTGAAAGATTTGAGGCAAGCCCAAGAATGGAGAATAAGCTGGAAGCATGAGCCAGTGGTCAAAATAGATCCAAGAATCAAGGACCAGATAAGCCACCTAGAATACATATGTGTTTGGGGATAGGAGGCAGTATATAGATGCTGAAGGTCAGAACAAGGTCATGGGTCCCAGTAGACTTATCGGGCTTGTCAGCTCAGGTAGTATCAAAGGTCAAGCCAGGTAAGACTACTAGGCATCTAGGCATCAAACACCATCAACCAGCAAGACTTAGATCCTGAGTCAAAGGATCACTTTACACATGTACCTTTGGCATGCTCTCTGTGGACACAGCAGTTAGTGCCAAGGTGGTCAGTACCAAAGTGAGATAGATGCTCATTGGAGTAGGCTAACCTAGCATGAAGGCACAGACAAATAGTATCCCCTAGCATTCAGCAGGCAGGTATGTGGTTGGGCCAGGTGATTCTGATGACATCAATCAGAAAACATGCTACCATTACCCCATTCTCTCTTCTGCTATGGAGGCTTATTGCTTCTCCCCTTAATGTCCCACACAAACAATTTTGATAGAGAGTGCCTTGGATCTCTCTGACCCGGTCAGTCTAATCTTAGCCTGGGATAAGATCTCCTTAGGATCTAATCAGCTCTGACCAGCTCTGAGCTCTTTGGGTCCTGCTTAACAGCCTAGAGATAGAACAATTAGTCGACCTCCATGGCAGCTTCTTTCTTCCAGGAATACGTAGATAAGACACAGTTCTCTGCATCCACACTAGAATGGGCAGGCTCTGAGAAAGGGACCTGTTAAATCATACAATAGGAAAATAGTGAGCAGTAGAATAACTACTTTTACAACATCCCTTCACCACATCCCCCTCTCTCCACTCACACAATAGCCACCCTAGCTCACGTCTGCTCTATTATAATTGCTTGCTGCTTTGGACTCCCTGCCTCAAGTCTCTCTCCATTTCAGCCTACCCTCCAAGCAGCTGCCAAAGTGATCTTAAAGCACAGGTCACGTCACTCCCTGGGACTCAATAAACTCTAGTGGTTCCCTATTACTTCCATTGCCGTCGCTGTTTTCCTTCATTCTTGAAAAGGACAATGACATCATGGAGGTGACACTATGACATTCAAATGAACTGGATTTAAGTGAGGGCGTGCTGTGCAAAGTCACCAGCCTCAGTTTCTCCTCTGTAGCCATCTGGGTCCAGTGACCAGATACACATCAGGATCACTGGAGATGGCCCCAGATGGGGTGGAAGACCTTGGCCTTTTAAAACTAAGGTCTTTGGCAGGTCTCAGTTTGACTGGGGCAATGCCCATTTAGCGATTAAGGCTAGGTAAAAATTAATTAATTAATTGTTTAATTAATTAATACATAAATATATAAATGAATGAATAAATAATGGGTGAATGAGTAAATAAATAGATAGATGAATAAATAAATAAATGAGTGAATGGATGAATGAATAAATAAATGAATGAATGAATGAATAAATGGATGAATGAATGAATGAATAAATGAATAAGAGGCAAAGAATGGCTTTTTAACCTAGTCTAGAAAAAAAACTGAGAAGAGAAGACCCTATTACTTTAATGATCAAATACAAAATCCTCATCTATCCCCTGTGCATTTTTAAGTTGAGGACAAGCTTTTATATAAGGTTATGTTTGCCTTCCTCTAAGCATCTCTAGGTATACAATTCTAAGAGAACACTCTGGCCACATCCTCATGTTAGATATGATCTGGAAATGAGGAAAAGGATTGAAACCTCTGACAAAGCCATAAAACAATTATTTTCCTTCTCAACAGTGGGGAAAGTAATGGATTTTGGAGTTGGGTTCAACTATGGATTCTGCTGCTCCCAACTCATGTAACCTTAGTCAAGTCACCTCTCCAGGCTGCTATAAAATGAAAGGGGTCTGGTCCAGATTATTTCTAAGCTCTCTTCCAACCTAAGATAGGCTGGTAAATGTTTAACAACCAGCTCTTACAAGAAAAAAGTAGGTAGAATCCACTTTTAAGTTTAATCTGCATTATCAACATTTTCTTCATCACTTTTGTAAGTAGAGAAAATCAATAATAAAATAAACCAAGCCACAATCTGTACCATTGGCCAATTTCCAAGGTGTAAATTCTTATACTGAAAATTTAATAATCAACTTTTGCAAGCATTGGAGAGGTCTCTAGCATACCACTGCTTCTAGTTCTAAATCGATGATTTGATCTTAAGAGCAAAATAGAGATAGAAAAGAGCCTCCACCAGCATTCTTTGCCCTTGAGTCACTCCCCAGTTTGGAATTAAGAGTTTTCTGCACAATTTTCCCCTTTGGCCTCCCTGGGGCCACTCCTGAATCTCCACATACTCCTGTGGGGAGAGGGAGTTCTGCTAAACTGATTAGTCTTTCTGTCTCCATAAAATTACATTATACTTGATGCCAGAGAATGGACAGGATAAAGAGCCTTTCCTGCAAATTCATAAATGCAATTAACTGTTTCAGCTCCTGCCTAGAATAGTGCAGACCCATTGGTGACCAGAGAATATGATAGAACGAGAGGAAGTTCAAAGATCATTAGAAATGGAAACAGGTTTAGAATATAGAATATTAGGGTATAGGATATAATATATTGATGACCAAAACCTGTCATATATAGTGTCTTCCCCCTTAGAAGTCAGCTCCTTGAGAGTAGGAACATTTTTTTTTGTTCTATTTTTTATTCTGAGCACATAGTAAGCACTCAATAAGCATGTTATTAATTCATTCTGTTAGAATTACAACAAACGACCTCGGGAAGCAACATAGCTTAATAAAAAGAGTGTTAAACTTAGATCCAGGAAACCTTTTTTGAATACTTACTAGCTCTGTGACCATGGTCATTCTCAGAGCGTCAGCTTCTTCATTGGTAAATGTGAATAACAAGACTTACATTACTTACTCACGAAGTTGTGGGGGAGGTTTTATTGTGAGCTCCTTGAGAGCAAGGACTGCTTTTTGTCTTTCTTTGCATCCCTAGGACTTAGCATAGTGTCTTGCACATAGTAGGTGCTCAATACATTCTAGCTCCCTGGCTGAAAATGCTACCTAAGTTGTTAAAATAGAATGTTAGCACCAGAAAGGACCCTAGAGCATAAAATAAGTGCCAAAACCATAGGCAAGCTTAAAGAACATTTAACATCACCCCCATATTTCTTGGATGAGGAAACTGAGACCCAAAGAGGGGAAGTAGCTTACCCAAGCTCATGAAAAGAATTACTAGCCATTTCCTATTTCCCAATGCAGGGCTCCTCTTCTCTCTCATTGATTTTATATATACATAAATAGACATAGATATAGATATAGATATAGATATAGATACAGATATATTTAGCTTTCAACATTCATTTTTCTAAGATTTTGAGTTCTAAATTTTCCTTCTTCCCTTCCCTCCCCCTCCCCAAGACAGCATGATATAGACTGATATAGACTATACATGTTCAATCATATTAAGCATATTTCCACATTAGTCATGTTGTGAAAGAAGAATCAGAAAAAAAGGGAAAAACCTCAAGAAAGAAAAGATACGAATAAGAGAGAAAATAGTATACTTCAGTCTGCATTCAGACTCCATAGCTCTTTCTCTGGATGTGGAAAGCATTTTCCATTATATGTCTTTTGGAGTTGTCTTAGATCATTGCATTGCTGAGAAGAGCTAAGTCTATCAGAGTTGGTCTACCTCATTGATTCTTTAAGAGGTTCTCATAGACCACAGTTCTAGGCTCAGCACAGGGCTGGACACCTAGCAGTTGCTCAATAAATTCTTGTGGAATTCCATAAGAAATGACATTCAAGGGAAGAGGGGAAAGGTCAGATGGATGGACTTGGATTTATGAGAAATCAGGATTAGTTCTATGATTTCATTGGTAAAAGGAGCTCTCAAAGAAAACTGCTCTTACAAATGCAGGTCAACACCTCCATAATTTAAAGAGATTAAGTGACTTGCCCAGGGTCAAAGAGTATATGTCAGAGGTAGGACTAAAACCCAGGTTTTCTTGGTTCTGATACTAGCTCTCTGGGGGGTACGGGGTACTCAGGGAGGCCGGGCATCTCTGGTATAAGGGCTTGCCAAGCCTTTTCTCAGGCTGCTCATCCACCTTTGGTGTGACCTATCACCAAACTCTCTCTCACCTAATCCTCCAAAAAGCTATAGCATGCACAAAGGTCACATTCCAGTAAAACCATTCCACAGATGGTTGAGGGTAACCATGTTGAAGGCAACCAACAAGTCTAAAACTATCAGTGAGTTAGGGGGATGGCTACACCAAGCAGGTCTACACCAGCAGAGTGGGCAGAGTTTGTTTCAGTGGCCATGAAGGTGGCTAAAGCAGGTGCTGGGGAGCACTCAGAGCTTGGTCAGGCATCAAAGAAACCAAGGTCATTCACTGCAGACCAGGCCTATTGCCACTTGTCTTACCTCTTGCCATTGCATTTAGATGACCCTGGAAGAGACAATGAGGCTGAAGACTTCATGCAACTCTAAGGTACTTAAATCCAATTCATGAGCAAGTCAAAACATCACCTGCGATGTCACTGGTCTTCTTCAAAAGTGAACAGTAACTACTAGCTCTCTGTCCGCTCCACCAGGCAGCCTGAAGGAGGTAGGGAGGGGAAGAAGAGAAGGCCATCTGGAGCCCTCAGTTCAAATCCTGCCTTTAGTGAGGGCTGTTGGGACAGGAGCAATTGGCCAGAGTAATTCTAAACTCTGATTACTCATGTTGTCTGGTAGAGATACAGGCCATCTTCCTATCTTCTTGGCCATAGGAAGCTTATGAGAGCTTTATTTTATTTATCTATCTATCTATTTATTTATTATTTGAGTTGGTATACTACCAGGAAGTGAACTGGATAGGCATTATGATATTTCCAAAAGAAAACTCATTTAAAGTCCCAGCTCCCAGCTCTTTAACTGTATGGCCATAGCCAAGTCTCTTTCTCTCCCCCTATCTGGCCAGTAGAAGAGTTGAAATTGGAAAGCCCACTAATGTTAGTTTCTTTTGGACTATATTAAAAGAATTTTAAAGCTAGAAGAGACCCCAAAGGTCATCTAGTCAATCCCCTGTTGATGTGGGTGTTCAGTTGTGTCCAACTCTTTGTGGCCCCATTTAGGGTTTTCTCGGCAAAGAGACTGGAGTTTTTTGTCATTTCCTTCTCCAACTCATTTTGTAGATGAGGAAACTGAGGCATAATAGGGTTAAGTTACTTGCCCAGGATCCTACAGTTAGAAAGTGTATGAAGCTGGATTTGAACTCAGGTCCTCTTAACTCCAAGCCCAGCATGCTATCCATTGCACCACCTAAGCTGCCAGGCAAACCCCTACTTCAAGCAAGAATCTCTCTATGGCATCCCTGAGAGGTGCTAGTTAAAAACATTCAGAAATAGGGAATTCATTACCTCCTGAAGCAGGACTTCAGGACATTTTTAAGTGTTAAGTTCTTCCCTATACTGAGACTACAGCAGCTGCCTCTCTGTACCTTCCACCCATTGTTCCCAGGCCAGTCTTGTTTCCCACCTCCTCCCATGCAAACCTGATTGAGGTATACAGTCACTGACGTACTGTCCCTTTAGCCTTGTTCACTGTTTAGCCTCCCTCAGCTGACTCTTCTGGAGTGTCCAGGGCTTTGGTATAGAAGGCAGTTCTCTTCCTGTGCCGGCTGGCTGGAAGCCCAGTACAACGATTCCCTCACACTCAGTGCCTGGTTTCTCACACACACAAAAATCCCTCCCCTCCCCCAGCTAAATTGCAAAATGATGAGACAATGAAAACTTGAGGCCAAATTTCCAACAGGCCTGCCAGCAACCCACCCCCAGCATCTGCACGCACATCTGCATACGATGCAGCAGCTGATCCCAGCTAACATGACTAGAGGAGGTATCTTGGTGTACTGGAAAGACCCATGGTCTGTTAGGAGCAAGGGTGTGCTGGTAAACATTTAACAACTGGTTTTCAGGGAGGAAAATGTAAATTTAATCTGCCTCATTAATGTTTTCTCTACCGTTTCCTTAAAGCTAAACAGTCAACAAAGCGACAAACCTTGATTTGTAGTATTTACCCTTTTCTGAGGCCTAAATGCTCATGGTGAAAATTTAACAACCAGGCAGCTGGTATTAACTGGGCCCGGGAAATTTCTGGTTAATGAGTTTGGTTCCACATGTTGTGTGACCGTGGGAGTTATATTAGATGATCTTTAATGTACTGTCAATGTTCTATATTAATGTTAACATTCCATGTTCTAAGGGTCCTTCTCTAATGTTCTAGGTTCTTCCTTAGAATGTTCAAGTGTTCTAACGTTATAAGGCCTAGGTCCTTACCACATTGAACATTTTATGTTCTCAGGTCTCTTTTAGTTTTATTCTCTGTGCTATAAAACTCTATTTCCTGAGTTTTCTAGCTCCGAATTCTATGTTGTTATGCTATGATAATGAAATGTAAAGTGATGAAGAGAATATTCTATGATAAAATGTAAAATATAGATAATGATACTGTTACCACCTACCTCAAGGCATTGTTGTTAGAATCAGATGGACTAGTTCAGGTCAAGTATTTTAAACAGTTATAGAAGCTGACATTCTCCTATGTGCTTTTCAACTTACAAAGAACTGTATGGACATTGTTTTATATACTGCTAACAGTAACTGAGTTAGGTAACATAGGGATTTTTTCTGCCATTTTACAGATAAGGACACTGAGGTTTGGATAGAGAAAAGAGATTTCCCTAAGTTAATCAGTAAACAAATGACTGAAGTTGGAGTCAAATCCTGGTCTCTATTATTCTTTGTATTATGCCAAAGACAATGTTATTAAAGAATGATTTATATTTAACTCAGAAAATAGAGAAGGAAATTGTGTTACTTCTTGTTAAATGGATCTAAACTGATGGTTTTTTCCTGTGGATCCCAGTGACCCCAAAGAAATAGAACAGTTTCTCCACTCCTGCCATACCCATTTTGGTCATGCACCCACATTCCCCTTGCTAATGTGTATCTATCTGGTCTTCACCAAATAAAAAGCAAAAGGGGAATGCATTTCTGCAAAGAGTACCAGTTACACTGTTAGTTAGTCTTCTTAGGCCAGGATAAATGTTATTATCTGTTTTCCTCCCAAATCCCTTGGGAGACCACGTAACATTCTCGCCCTTTAAGCCATCAGCAACAGCAAAATCAGCAGATGTTCCCATTGACTGAGTGCCCACTGAGGCAGAAGCTCAGGCCAAGTGCAAAGGAGGCAGCCTTGGCCCTCTGACTCTGACATTATTATAGAAACAAGACAAATATCTGACCTGGTGGCATTTGGCAAGTCATTTTCCCACTCAGGGTAGATGCTCTCTGAAGTCTCTTAAAAGTTCTAACGGTCCATTTTCTAATATTCCATGCAGTCCCTCCCAGCATTAACATTTTAAGGTATGCTCTACCAATATATTAAAACCTTGAGACAATACGGGGGAAGGGAAGGGGAGAGGAGAGAAGGATAGTCCCCTCTAAATGTTTGAAAGGCTTTAAGGGGAAAAGTGATTGTAAGAAATGGAAGGAGTTTTGTTTCCACAGAACTAAAGGTGCACTTCGCCCCCCCCCTCCCCCCCCCAGCCCAGCTTTAGCAGAAACCAGGCCTCAAGGTCGGTCAGGTGAGAGGTCAGAGGCTTGTATGCATGTGAATGTTTTTTGAGAAGGCAGTCAAGGGAATTAGAGAGGCCAAACCACTTGAACCAGTTCAAGCTTATCTAGGGTCTGGTCTTGGTCAAGAATTCAAGCCTACTGATTTGTACGATTTGCATATGTTAAAGAGGGAAAGTGGGGGAAATAAAAGAATGTAGTTTAATCCTAAACTAAGACAAGGAAAATCTAATTAACTTCACTTTTGCTTCTGTATCCTTATTATCCTACCTATATAAACTGTATAACCTAGGAAAACTATGTAAAAAACAAAGATTGTAAACTAACCATAAATCTAGCAGGAGTGGAGGGAATGGTTACCCCTGCTCCTGCACCTGTATCAGTGTGAGCGTTCCAGCAAGCACTATACCTGCTCTCTCGAGAAACATAATAAATACCTTCCTCTGCCCACTCTGGTTCCGAGTTCTTTGGGTGACAATGGGCAAATCGCATGAATCTTCCCAAGGTCATGCAACCAGGAAAGTAACAAGCAGCGGAAGCTTGTCTTGGGCTAACTTCCTGGCCCTGCCTTGGGGAGTTCTGTGATACCCACTGTGGTGTTAAGAGGACCACCACTTGCAATTCCCCCAGGGAACCCTGTGGTCTGCACAGCCTTCTTAAGGGGACATCACTTGGGTCTTCCAGCCCTGTCTTGGGAGCCTTGTGATCTTACTGCTGTCCTAAGGGGCCATCACTTGGGTCTTCCTTAGGGTCTGACCCCTAGGAGGCCCTGTGAACCCCAAAGATTAAGGGAGGGGGGCTACCACTTGGTCTTCCTCTGGAAGTCCTATGGTCTGTACAGCCTTCCCTACGGATTATCACAGGGTTCTTCCTCAGGACTTTGGCCCTGCCTAGGAAGTCCAGTGATCCCCAAAGCCACATTTTCTCACAATTTGGGGAAGTCCAGTGATCCCCAAAACCACGTTTCTCACAAGATTAATCTGCTTCAGCCTCTGAGAGTGGTAATGGGAGCTATCAGTAGTAGGTGCTGAGAGGCAGCATTAGGCTCCATTTAAGGAAAAAATTTCTTTAACAATTAAAGGTATTCAGAAGAAGAATGAGATGCCTTTGGAAGTTGGGGTTTACTCTAGTTGAAAGAGTTCTAGTGAAGGCAAGTTAGTCACTTGCTGGGGACATTGCTGAAAGAATAACCTGTATTAGAGGTCTAAGGCATCTTCTAAATCTGATTCTTTGATTGTAAAAGGGCCAGGGTCTCCCAATGCATCCTGGGCCATCTCCAGTGGAGGAGAAAGTGAGGCTAGTGACCTTGCACAGCACCCCCCCACCCCCAAATCAAAGTCAACTGCAATTCATGTCATCATTTCCCTGATGTCATGGTCCTCTTTAAGAATGAAGGATAAACACAAACTGTGAATAGCCTCTCCCTCTCCCTCTCTCCTTCTCTCTCCCTCTCCCTCTCTCTCTCTCCCTCTCCCTTTCCCTTTCCCTTTCCCTTTCCCTCTCCCTCCTTCATTTCAATGGCTGAAGGCTGCCTCCTTAACTTTGGGTTTACTGGCTAGATTTCTTTCTCAAAAACCAAGTCTTAAACCCATTTCACTTGAGAGCTTGTAGATTGAACAATAGGTCCCTGCCCTCCTAGCACAGAGTGAATGCAAATACTAAAGAGTAACTATTTCTCTTTTGGCCAGGAATGCTGAGAGTTTTACCTGCCCAGTTTGATTTTTTTTTTTTTAGTTTTGATTAAAGGGGCCATGGGAAGCCTATTCACTGAATGGGCATTACCTCACTCAAAGTGAGAACCTGAAAAGCCCTTAGCCTGAATGATGCACCCAGTGCATCCTGGGCCATCTCCAGGCCTGATGAATATCAGGCCACTGGATCCAGATGGCTCTGGAGGAGAAAGTGAGGCAGGTAACCTTGCACAGCCCTCCCTCACTCAAATCGAAGTCAACTGCAATTCATGTCATCATTTTCCTGATGTCATGGTCCTCTTCGAGAACGAAGGACAAACACAACAACTTAGTTTCCTTTGAACTCTAGAATGTTACACTCCGTGGTCAATATTTTATCTTCTAAGGTCCCTTCCAGCTCTAACATTCTATAGTCTGAGTTCTCACATTCTGTGTTCTAAGGTCCCTTCAAGCTCTAACATTTTACATTCTAAGACTCCTTCTCAATAACATTCTATGATTATGTAAAATACTGGGTGCAGGTTCTAAGGATATACCCTAATTTTCTTCTTTCTTTCTCTTTTTGCCCAGAGGTACATAGGAATTCCCAGATTCCTAGATCGTCAAGGCTGGAAAGGTATTTAGGACTAAGATATCCTCTCTCTCAAGTCTCTCACTTTAGGGATGGGAAACTTGAGACCCAGAGGGGCAAGTAAATTGTCCCCAGTCACACAGCTAGCAAATGCTTAAGGCAAGGATTAAAATCCGGATCTCATGACCCTGGGCTTGTGTTCTTTTACACTATAGCACAGGAGAAATGTGCTTTTTCTAATCTTAAGCACTGCATATAGAAATTACTGTCAGCTTCCCTCAAATTTTTAGGAGTTGAGAAGCCCAATGTCTCTAGATGCTATTGCCCCTAGCTGGATGGAAAGAACTGAGGCATCTTCAAAATAAATGGAATATAGACATGTGAAATGCTATTTACCATGGAAATGAAAGGCTTTCTCTTTCCCTTAATAATGCAAATAGCCCACCACAAATTCCCTCCAGCTCTTCTTTAGCTAAAACTCCACCTCTCTCTCTCTCTCTCTCTCTCTCTCTCTCTCTCTTTCTCTCTCTCTCTCTTTCAGGCTACCCCACTACACTCCCACACCCTCAGACACATGTTTTCCAAGGCCCAAGCTTATTCCAGATGCTAAAACATATCACAGCCAGCCACTCCTTTCATTTTGCTTAAGGAAAGTTGGGATTGTTAGTTTCCTCAGTGAAAGGGGCAAACCCAGAGGTCAGAGATTGCTGAGGTGTAAACGTACAATTCCCCAAAGGCGAGGTTGAATCTGTGTAATGACTAAAAATGTGTGTTTGTGTGTCTCCATGCATATATACATATGTGCCTATGGACATGGTTGCTTGGGTGTGTGTCTGAGTCTAATTAGCTAAAATGCTTCTTACACATCTTTTTTCCCTCGTACCAAACATAGCAATCTGTTCTTCATTATAGTAAGACACTCCCAATGCCTTAGGACATGTTCTACAAAGATTCTCAGAGCTGAGAGGGACCTCAGAAGTCATTCAGATCAACCCCTACCTGAAACTGAAATTCTCTCCCACACATCTCTAAAGAATAATCATCCACATCTGACCGTAGACCTCCAGTAATGGGGAGTTTACTACCCCTTAAGGGAACCCATTCTTCTTTGGGATGGCTCCGATTGCTCAGAAGGCTACCTCTGAATGAAGCTGAAACCACCCTGCCTACAATTTCTACCCATTCTGCCCATCTGGGACAAAGCAGAATAAGTCTAATCTTTCTTCTATATGACAGCCTTTCAGTTTGTAAGGCCATAATCATGCCCCCTTAAGCCCTCTCTTCAATAAGGGAAATACGTTCGTCTTTCTGTGAATGACATGGTTTCCAGATCCCTCATCATTTTGGCTGACCTCCTTTGGACACAGTCCAGCTTGTCAATGAGTCAATAGGAAGAGCCATGATTAGGGCCCAGATCAAATCAATGCACTTTAATTCAAAGTAGTTTTCAATTCAAACAAATATGCAAGTGCCTACTTCATTAGAGCATTTAAGTTCCTCCTATAGGTGAAGTCAATGTGTGAGGCAGGAAGAATACAAAGACAAAGCAAAGAATGCTCTCTGCTCTCAAGAAACACATTTACTGGGGGGATGTGGGGAGGAGGGGGGAGGGGTAAGAGATAAAACATATACCCAAATAAATATACCACTTGGTGCGGTTGATTCAGTACTGGACTTGGAGTCAGGGTTTGAATCTTGCCTCAGATACCAAGTGGCTGCATGCCCCTGGGCAACTCTTACCTTCCCTGAGCTTTAGTTTCTTTATCTCTAAAATGGGTATAATAATAGCATCTACCCTGTAGGGTCGTTGTGAGGATCAGATAACATATAAAGTGCTTCGAAATCCTTAAAGTGCTATATAAACATTAGCTATTATTAGTCAAAGTATATACACTGTATACACTAAATGCTAAGAACGAGGCAGGGGAGGGGTTGGTTTTCTGCCCAATGCTCTTTCCACTACCTCACAGCTGCCTCTCATCTCCTTTGCTCTGGACATCATAGTTCTATTACTGCATTAGCCTTTCTGGCAGCCACATCTGCAGAATTCTCTCAAGGCCTCCCTTTATTATTTAGATTAAAAGAACCAGGCTTCTTAAAGAAATGGATAGAAAAGGAGCAAGTGAACCTCTTCTGCATGCATGTTGTTCCTGAGGTTTAATATTTGACTGGGAAACAAAACCATAACAAAACAACAACTTCAACAGAAACACCCTGATTACCAAACCCTCGTGGAAAAATGAAGAAGCAGGCAAGGGGAAATTTTGTAGTTGGGATGATCTAGAGCCAATGACAAGTACTCTCTTATTTCTCTAGTTTCCAGCACTTGCAAATGTCATTTATTCCAATTACTCTCCTAAAACTGCATCACCTCATTTGATAGAGAAAGTGAAAGAAAGGAACATGTCTGTGGTCAGTTGACAAGAAGTGTAACAGCATCTTTATCTACCTGCTTCCTCCTCTGAACTGAGGATGACTCCAGCTCAAAATCGAGCTCCGTCACAAAATATGAGAATTCTTTCTCTGAAATATCTTTTGAGCTTGACTCTGCCCTCCACTTCCAAAGCTACTGCCCATGTCCTACCCATCAAATGTCTGCAAACTTCCCCCTAGTGGTTTTCTCTGCACTGCTCTCTCCTGGCTACAATTCCCATCTGACTTCCTCACCCTGGAGGACTGATGATAAAGCTAGCCACCTTCTGACAGAGTGGTGATGGACTAAATATGCAGAATGAAACATATTTTTGTATATGGACCAATGCGGAAATTTATGTGACTATGTACATCTGTTACAAGAGTTTTACTTTTCTTTTTCAAGGGTGAGGAGAGGGACAAAAAATAAATGCCTCTCGGTTTAAAAAATAAAATTTCATTAAAGTGCAATTAATTCTAAAAATAACAAATGCCTCAAAATCTCTTCTGCTCAAGAAACTGCAGTGGCTCCCAGCTGCCCAACTTTAATATTTCAAGGATCTGTTATTTCAACCATGTGGGTGCTTCTCTCTACTGATACAGATTGCAGCCCCTCTGTACTTTAGTAGATGGCTTCATAGGGTACTGTGGATGGAAACAATCTAACCGCTCCTGATCAATCCCCTCCACCCTTAGCTGAGCTTTTAAACCTCAGATGAGAGAAACAGATTCCTTTATGGTATCCATACTCAAAGCCTTTCCAGATTGGTAGACCTCACCACCATTTCTGCTTCAATGGTGGACTCTTCAAGGGTCCAGCGTCACCTCCATACCATGATGAGACATGGGGGAGAAAGGGTGAGAGGAACATCAGTTCGAGGTAATAACGATTTTTAAAGTTACTTTTTTTCTAGCACCTCAAAATCCAATAAGCACCTTTTTCACAAAATCCCAATAAAACAAAGGCATGGACAGTTTTATTTTTGTCTTGATATAATCAGTGCGTAGCATAGGACCTGGAGCATAGCAGGCATCTAATAAATGTTGGTTGAATTAGATCGAATACCAGTTCTTAAATAAATGCATCACATTTAGAGCTAGGAGCTACTGTAGGGACCATCCAACCCAAGCCCTTCTTTTTTTCCAAGTGAGGAAATCTAGATTCAGAGAAGGAAAATGACTTACCTAAGGTCACACAGCTGACTAGTAAAGCTGGGATTCAAACATAGTTCCTCCTTCTTTTTAAAATTTTATTTTTTTTAAATGAATAAGCATTTAGTTTCTTTCCCTTCTACCTCCCTCCACTCCATTAGAAAAAGAAAAGAAAAACAAAACCCTTGTAACAAATATTAATAGTTAATCAAAATAGTTTCCCACATCAGCTATGTCCAAAAACATGTCTCATTCATTGCATCTTTCTATCAGGAAGTGGGTAGCGTGTTGAAACATCATAGGCCCTCTGGACTCATGGTAGGTCATTTCATTGATCATACTTCTTAAGTCTTTCAAAATAATTTTGCTTTACGATGTTGCTTCTATTATATAAGCTGTTATGGTTCTGCTCACTTTCCTCTGTATCGGGTGACATAAATCTTTCTCAGTTTCTTGGAAACCATCCCTTCTCATGGTACAATAGTCTTCTGTTACATTCATATACCGTAATTTGTTCAGCCATTTTCCAGTTTATGGACACGCCCTTAGTTTCCAGCTCTTTGCCACAGAAAAAAGAGTTGCTATAAATATTTTTGTACATGTGCCCTAGAGTTCAAGTCTGGATCATTTGCATATGACTCTCCTCATTGGTGGAAAAGATGATGGCTCAGTGCTGTGTGAGGGACAGTGTTGGTGTGAGAACTTGGAAGAAAGACTTTCTTCCGGCTCTCAGAGAAGACATACATGGTTCTAGACTAGTGATCTTGAATGTGCATGCTTGAGGCCACATGTGGCCTTCTAGGTCCCTGGGTGAACCTTATGACTGAGTCCAAGTTTTACAGAAAAAGTCCTTTTATTAAAGAGATTTGTTCTGTGGAGTTTGTATTGAAAGGGCTGCACTTGAGGACCTAGAGGGCCACATGTGGCCTTGAGGCTACAGGTTCCCCACCCCTGTTCTAGACTCTCTTCTGGGGAAAAAAAAAACTGGGAGAGATAGGAAAAAGACCTTGGGAAGTGTCAGACATGTAGAGAAGCCAGGACCTCATCATGCCCATGATCTCCAGATTGCCTCTCTAGAGATTTCAGGGAATTTCCCTTTGGTTGTGATTAGGGATTCTTTCCCAGTGGGGGGTGGGAGGGAGAGAGAGAGAGAGAGAGAGACAGACAGACAGACAGACAGAGAGTGAGAGAGACAGAGAGAGGTGAGGAGAGGAAAGATGAGGAGAGGTGAGGAGAACAGAGGACAGGAGAGGAGAAGAGAAAAGAAAGGGGGAGGGAAACAGAGACCGAGAATCACTAGTCTGGGCTGCTGTATCATACTTTTGGCCTTTCCCAGTAAAGGAGAACACATACTTTCTCTCTCCCCCCTCTCTCTTTTCTCTCTCCCCCCTCTTTTTCTCACCCCTTCTCTCTCTCTTTCTGTCTCTCTCAGTCTCCCTCTCTCTGTCTCTCTGTCTGTCTGTCTCTTCTCTCCTCTTCTTCTCTGTCTCTGCCTCTGTCTCTGTGTCTCTGTCTCTCTTTCTGTCCCTGTCTCTCTCTGTCTCTCTGTCTCTGTGTGTGTGTGTGTGTGTGTGTGTGTGTGTCTGTCTCTCTCTCTCTCTCTCTCTCTCTCTCTCTCTCTCTCTCTCTCTCTTTCCTTCATGGTTCTGTTACCCGTGTGACCTAGGGCGGGTCACTTCCTCTCTCTGGGCCTTAAATGCCTCGTTTGTAAAATGAGCAGTTGAATTACATGGTCTCTAAAGTCTCTTCTAGCACTAAACCAATGAGATGACCTGAGGGTCTTAATAGATGACACCCCCCCCCAAAAAAAACCCAGAGCTCAAAGCTTTCCTGTCTACATCTGCCTCCATAAAAAAGCTTTTGCCATCCTTCCCTGTGTCCATCTTGATACTAAAGTCACTTAGCATCAAGGTAAATATTGATTTAATTTTGAGTTACTCATTAAACTCTCCTGGGAATATTTTATGGTTTTGAATCATGGAATACCATAGTCTTGGAAGAACAAAAATTTCAGGTGAGCCCAAGGGCAGTGGAAAGACAGACAGTAGTTACCACTGGCAAACTGCAGTATATTCCCAGGGATGATTTATGGATGACAAGAAAAGAGAAGGTCGTTGTCAAGTAATGGTACAAAGAGCTTTTCTCTCAGCAGTAGATGGGAAGCCACAGACAGGAAACCCACTATAAGCTACATGTTCCGTGGATTGGTTTTGCTTAAAAGTTTTTCTTTCTGACAAGGATAAGTGCAGCGAGAAGTAGGATTTAAGAGGAAATGACTAGTAGAAAAACAAAAGGTGATAGTAAAACTTTTTTTAAAAAAAGGTATCAATCATCAATGATAGAAATGACTGGAAGAAGAGATGGCCCGGGAGGCACATTTTGAGAGTGAGGGATTCTTGAATGGAAAAGGACAGCCTGCTTTTTCAGCATCTAAGAAATGTGAAAAGAACTAGTGGAAGTCTGTCAGTGGGCTGGGAGGATTTAGGAGCATATGGACATGACTCTTACAGTATCAACGGGCTTTGTTAGGTTATGAGCCATACTAGTAGAGAAAGTATCTCTATTAATGAGCTCACAATTTCATTCATTCATTCACCAAACAGTGAAATGCTGACATAGTCTTAATTTTTAAAAAATTGTCCTGTCTTCACAAAAGCACTTGTGGTCTCACCATCAGAACATATAAAAATATAAAAAGGGTCAGGAAGTTGCCTTGAAATAGAGGAAGATGCACTAAAGGAAGGCCTGATGATTATAGGATCATAGCTCTAGAACTAGGAGAGACATCAAATGTCATCCAGTTCAACTCTCTCATTTTAAAGATGAAGAAACTGAGTCACAGGAAAGTTGTGACTCCTCTAAGGTCAAACAGGTAGTAAGAGTCAGGAGGAAGTTTTGAACCTAAGTTTTCTAACTCTTGAACTCCTGCTCTCTCTACTCTATCCCGCTTCCTCCTTCCCTTCCAAGGAGTGGCTACAACTGGAGGGCAGAGTTTGGACTAAATTATTTCTCTAGGCTTAGGGGATTTGAGGGTCTACAGGAAACCATAAGGAGGGATTTTATGGGGAAGAACTCTACTTGGACTTAACAAAGGAATCTCTGCTGATAGAAATCCAGAAAAGAAGGTGCTTGATCAAAGGCTCCCTCCACCCCACCCCACCCCCCAATCTGCTTCCTCCTGATACTGTTTTTTTAATTCCTTCCAAGCTTGACTCAAACCAGCCAGATGTTCCCATATTTTTAAGGTGAGGTAGAGGCACAGGAGAAGGAGGCAGTAACAAGAGAGACACCTGTCATGTAGCAAGTGGTTTCAGAGTCGGAAAAGCTAGATTTAAATCATGACTTTGTTACTTACTACCTGTATAAAGTCATTTCCTGAGCTGTGTCTGTTTCCACATTTGAAGGATGGACAGGTCGGGCTAGAACAATTTCTAAGTTCCCTCCTGGCGCTAAGTCTTAAGATGTAGAGATTTAAGAAAAAATGAGCAGAATGTAGGCTGATCACCAGTGCTATCATCCCCCACTCCCTTCTGAGAATCAAGGCAGTCTTCCCCCCCGCCACGTCCCCCCCATGAAGCATTGAACGGAGGAGCAGTTCTTCAGATGGGGAATCAGGAGACCCAATTTCTAATTCCAGCCTTAACACTAATTTGCTGTGTGATCTCCTGGGCCCCTCTTTCTGCCTATAATCTGAAATCGATGATCCCTTTTAGACATAACATTCTATGAGTCAGTGAATCTACTCTCTATCCACAAGAGGAGGGCATCCCTCTTTTGTTACCACAAATGAACAGCAATCAGAATTTGGGGATCTCACAGACTGAAGAGAAAGTTCCATAGGGCAAAAGCCTTTAGAGAAGGATAAACCAATAGCCTAACATTCTAATGCTAACCCTGCCACCAACTTGGCCAAGGTCACTTAGCCTCTGTTCCTGAATCTGAGGGGCAGAAATGTCCATCAACAGCAAGGATGCTATGGAGAAAGTCACTATACACTGAGAAGAATGAGCAACTGAAAGACACCCACTACTTTTCCTCAGTGAGAAGGGAATTTTCACTTTGTCATTTTTGTAGAAAAGTGACTTTAGATATCACTAATTTTAAAAGCAGATCATCTCTAAGGGGAGTTAAGGAAGTCAAACCACCATTTTTTTTTTCCAGAGTAAATCAGGTCAGAAAAACCAGGGGCACTGGGGGGACAGGGCTCCTACTTTAGTCTCTCAGTTAGTCAAACGATAAGCATTGATTTAGTATCTCCTATCTGTCAGATATTGTGTTAGGTCTGGGGATACTAGGCAAAGATGAAATAGACTCAGCCCAGCTTGCTATCACTACCCAAAGCTTGAGGTGATGGTAATAGAGGTGGTGGTGGAGTGACCTCAAAACTTGTTCCTTATGTCTTCGTTGCCTACTGAATTATAGAACATAGAATGTCAGAGCTTTAGGACGTAGAACTGGAGCTAGTAGGGAATTTAACACGCTGAATGTTAGGCTATAAAAGATAAAATTTGGGTGTGTGAGGGACCCCTCTCCCCATCCCATTTTACAGATTTGGAAACTGAAATCCAGAAAAGGAAATGACTTACCCAAAGGTGGCATAAACAGTGATAACACCTGGACTAGAACCCCAGTCTTTAGACACACACTCAAATGCTCTTTTCGGGATATTACAGTCCCCAATCCTACCCCAGCCCTGATCTCAGTCCTGATCAAAACAGAAAATTCTATCCAAGATCCAGATGTTTCTAAAATGGATGTTTGGCATCATATAGATGTGTCCCCCTTGAGGGCATCTCTTTTGATAAAGCATGAGATTCCTTGCTCTTGCTGAGTCAGAAGAGAAACCTTGATTCATTACTCATTTTCACATCTCCTGTTCCTCATGCGGAAAGTGAGGGAGCCTTCTGGTCAAGCACAAGATGGTGATGCCACAATGAAAAGTAGACTGCTAGAGTTTTCCAGCTCTGAGTGACAGCCACATTAGTCTTGGAATGCCAGTTCTGAATGTTTTATAATTCAACCACTGTCCAAGATTTAATATTCTGTTTTAAAACTATATATGCCAATGTCTTTTCCAACCAATACTTTCCTAGACTTAACATTCTTAATTATGAGTTCCTTAACAAAACTAAAAATCCTTAAAAAATATATGGGTCTATGACAATATTCCAAAGCTTTTGATTGTTGAAAAGAGAAATTGTATAGATTAAAATAGAAAAAAGCAGAGAAAGAGGTTGAGAGAAAGAAAAAAAGGAGAGAAAAGAAAAGAGAGTAAAGGCATGAAAATTCACAAAAGACAAGAGAAATGGGCACAAAAGAAATGAGAGAGGAAAGAGAGAAGAGAAACAGAGAGGAGAGAGTATGAGAATGAGAGAAAATAAAGAGAAGAACCTGAAAAGAGGAAAGAAAGAGTATGAGAGATGGCCAAGGTGTCGATTTGTTTTGCTTTAGTATCCTTAACTGCTACAAGACAAGTTCTATAAGAGGAGGGGAAGGGAATGGAAGATAGTAATGAGAAAGGAAGAAAGAAAGAAAGAAAGAAAGAAAGAAAGAAAGAAAGAAAGAAAGAAAGAAAGAAAGAAAGAAAGAAAGAAAGAAAGAAAGAAAGAAAGAAAGAAAGAAAGGAAGAAAGAAAGAAAGAAAGAAAGAAAGAAAGAAAGAAGGAAGGAAGCATCAATTAGAGAAAAAAGTCCATGAGAGAGCGTAAGAGGATAGGAGAGAGGATAAAGGAAAAGAGAACTGGCTTTAATCAAAGTTAGTTTCGCCATCTGGACAAGTCTTGTCTGAAATATTTGGTAGGAAGAGCCAAGGTCTGGGAGGGACAGTAATTTGGAAATTAAATTCTATATAATCCATCTTTTTTTTTTTTTTGCTTTAGGCTAAAGGACTAAAATATCTGTTCTCCTAGTTTCTTTAACTGTAATATTTTATTTGCATTTGGCCTTATAGCCAGGAAGCTCTTTGTATAATGTTTCACTGGATACACATACATGTTTCAGAGATTATAGGGAAAGAATTATAAGTCCTGTTTTACAGAGGAAAAAACTGAGGTCCAGATAGGCAAATTGAGTTGCTTAAGGTCACTTAGGAATAGAACCCAGTTCTTCTGATTTGTCTAAGTCAAGTAGAAATAATTTTCTTTCTTTTTAAGAAAAATTTTAAAAAAACATGGACCAGTTGATGTGAAATTAATCTAGCTCCTCTCTACTCCTGCAGAGTGATTTTCCATTTCTAGAAAGCAACCTTTCTCTTTTCCTACTCCTTTTCCTACAGAAAGAAAATGCAACCCAAAGATAGTAAGCACATTTTCTCCAAATGTTGGAAAAGAGAAATCAAAAGGTATTCAATTTCTGATTTGTGCATGCATACATAAACCTGTATATTCAAACACCCAATAGACAACACACACAGATACACACAGATGCTAATGTATGCATGTACTTGCTAACATATGTTTGCACATGCCCAAATATTACACGCATACAAGTACACACAGACACTAACATACACAGACACTATGCCAGTCCCAGCCAGTAAAGTTCTACATTAGCTATTAGTCCACTTGAACCCTTAATCAAGGACTGATTTTAAGCTGAGGAAGGAGTCCATATTAGCCATTTAGTTGATTAAGGCTTTTTATTAGCAAAGAATGTGTGTATTTTACTCAGTTTCCTCTGGCTCCCAGATTCCCAAATGCACTAGATATTCATCATCATACAACACTTGCTTCTGACTGGAACCAGAAATCTTCAACAAAATAGTGGAACATTCAGAGAGTCGGTCATTCAGTCTGTCAACAAGCACTTATTAAGCACTTAGTATGCACCAGGTCCTATGCTAAGCATTGAAGATGTGAAGAAAATAAAAAACACTGTCCCCGAAATCAAGGATATATTCTAATGGAAGAGACAACATGAAAATAAGTAGGTACATATTAATTATATACAGAGTAGGGGAAAATAATATTAGAGGAGCAGATACTTTCCTAATGAAAAATTCAAGATGGCACTAGTGCTATATGTCAGGGGGTGACTGGGAAGATGATGATGCCCTTAATGATAGTAGGGAAGTTGGGGAGAGGGGAGCATTAGGGGGAAAGATCATAAGTTCTATTTTGGGCATGTGAGTTTGAGATTCTTATGGAACATCTAATTTAAGACGTCCAAAAGTCAGTTGGTGATTCAAGACTGGAGCTCGGGAGACAGTTTGGCGCTAGATAGAAAGACAGTGCATTTATTAAGCATTTGCAATGCACCATGCAAATTATCTGCAAAGAGATGACATTTGAACCCATGGGAATTAGTGAGCTCTCCTAGTGAGAGAGTATAGCAGAAAAGAGAAGGGAACCAAGGGCAGAGCCTTGGAGGATATCAACAGATAGTGGTTGTGACAAGGAAGATTTAAAGGAGACTGAAAAGGAGCAATCAATGAGGTAGGAGGAGAACCAGGAGAAAGCAGTGTCATGAAACCTAGAAAGCAGAGAGATCTAGAAGGAGGTTATCAACAGTGTCAAATGATGAAGAGATTAAAGATGAGAATTGAGAAAAATACATTAGATCTGGCAACTAGGAGATCATTGGTAACTGTGGTAAAGGGCAGTTTCAATTGAATGATCAGATGAGAAGCCCCACATTGCAGAACATTAAGAAGAGTGTAAGTGAAGTAAATCACCAAAGAAGATTTTTTTCAAGGAGTTTAGTCCAAAAGGGTGAGAGAGATATAGGATAGTAGTTAGTGGAGATGGTCAGATCAACTGATAACCTGGAAAAGAACTAAGAGATGGAGGGATTGGAGGTCATGGTGAGAATGAAGAACAAGGGTAAACGATATACAGCATAGGGAAAGATAGAATGATAATATTCTGTGATAAGATAAAGGAATTTTGGAATTTATGGACATGGAAGTGGAACACTTGTGAGTTACAGTAAGATCAGGAGTATGGCCATCTCTGTATCTGAAGTGGATTGGAGGGGTAGGTCATGGGAATTGAGTAGATTGAGGAAATTGGAATTTAGGCTATTTGAATAAGCATCAGTATGCATTTTGAAGTTTCCTAGGATGAGGGCAGGAATTGAGGTGGAGAAAGAGACCACAAGTCAGGCACAGAACTCGTTGAGGAAGGAAGGTGAATGTTCTGGGGATTAATAGATAAAAGCAATCAAGGTCACCATTAGATGATATATGTAAATATAACACAAATCTCAAAGGAAAAGACATTGCTGAGTGACAGTCATAGAGAAAGAGTCTGAAAGTGGAAATAGGGAACAAGGAGTATTCTGATTCCCCCATTGTGATCAACAAGGTGAAGTGTAGGAAAATATAGCTAGCAGTAGAGAGGGTGGTAAGTGAAACAGTATTATCAAGAGGGAGCCAGATCTTAATCTGTGCTAGAAGATGGAAAGAATGAAAGATGAAAGGAAGTTTGCTTATAGAGCAGAGGGCACAGTAGAAACTATGGAGAGATCCATAGCAGGACATTAGTATGGTGTGTGATTGCAGTGGATAGGTTTAAGGGAATGGGCAGTTATAAACAGGTACTGGGCTTTATGCATTGGTAGCTGGGGGTGGAGAATCAGTGAAGTGGGGAGAGAATAAGGGAGTAGGAGTACGCTAACCATTGAGGAATGAGTCCTAGAAGAGTCCATGTTTGGAGAGAGGTCTGTTGAGGGGAGAAGAGTGAATAAACTGTTCAATTGCCTTCCTCAAGGTCTAACCTCATGATAGGTAGTGGTGTACTGGGAAGCCGTAGGAGGCCTGTGTCATAGGAGGCAGGAGCAGGAGCCTTCACTCAGGGTCTAGACTCCTGGCCAGAAATTAGGGGTGGCTGTGCAAGGTGGGTCCCTTAGAAGAATACTCGGGGGGCTAAGATAGATGTGGGTGGTAAAGACTTATCCTGGGAGGGGTAGTGTGATTGATGGTCAGGATTCTCAGAGCTCAGTCTAAAGTCTACTGACATTGGGGAATATTCTCTAGATTCAGTTCCGAAATCTTTTTTTTTTTAATTTAAAAATGTTCTATTAAAATTTTCTTTTTCTATTATATACTTAAACATCATCAAACATGAACCTTTTAATAGATGAGGAGGAACAAAAAAGAAGATTGCATGTGAAACTGTAAATTTCTGCCAGGTACATTTTTAAAATGTAAATTAAACTTAACAAAATCATAACAAAATTGCCCTGTCCTGGAACTTTTTTATTTTCTTCTATTTTTTAAATGCTCTATTTATTCTCTTTCTTATCCTCTTCTATCTCTACCACTCTACCACTATCCACTAAGGTTATCTTCCATCTACTGTAAATGTATAGTGTGTACTTACTACCTTCCCTGTACGAATGTAAGTTTCTTGAAAGAGGGGATTGTTTTTGCCTTTCTTTGTATCCCTAGTGCTTACACAGGGCCTGCACATGGCAAGCACTTAAGTTTGCTGATGGACTGATTGACTGATGTTTAATGATTAAGTTTCTGAAGTCATCATTGGTCACTGTACTGAACAGAGTTTTAAAATTTTTCGAAATTGCTTTCTTTTGCATTATTGCATATAAACATGTAAATTATTATTCTGTTTCTGTTCACTCTGCATCACGTATAATTCATATGAGTCTTCCCAGCTTTTTTTGAATCTGTCATATTCATTATGACATAACAATATTCCATTAAATTCATATACCACAGGTTGTTCAGCCATTCCCCAACTGATATGTAACTACTTTGCTTCATTTCTTTGTCCTAACCCAAAGTGCCATTATATTATAATATTTTAAATATAATAATATTTTTGTACAATGCATCTTTTCCTTCTGTCTTTAACCTCTTTGGGCCATATGCCTCAAAGTGGTACTCCTGGCTTAGAGGAAAGGGTATACACTGTGACTTTCTGAATATAGTTGTAAATTGTTTTCCAGATTGGCTATGCCACTTCAAGGTTCTATGAAGAGTGAATTAGAGGACCAGTCCTCTAAGAGGCCCTTCTAACAATCACTATTTACCTCTTTTGTCATCTTTGCCATTTGGTGGATATGAGGCAAAATCACAGAGGACAGGTTTTTTTTTAATTTTCATTTCTCTTATTACTAGTGATTTGAAGCATATTTTAATTTAGTTGTTGATAATCTGCATTTCTTCATTCAATAAGTGTCTTCCTGTTCCAATCATTTGATTATTTATCTATTGAGAACCAGATGTCATTCTTAGGCATTTGTATCAATTTCTTAAATATCTATGTCACTTCTATATCAGATTTTTATTTGAGAAATTTGCCACAGAGATTTTTCCTCTGGTTAACTGTTTCCCTTCTGATGCTAATTGTATCGATTTTGCTTGTGCAAAAGGTTTTCGATTTTGTGTAATGAAATTTATCCGTTTTATTTTCCATGGAGAACCAGTCCTCTTTCAAACACAAGGTAATATAATGGGCTTGGTGAAGGTGTGGTGTTTTATAGAGTTTCCAGTAGCAGAGGTCAACAAAAGTTACAGTCTTGAACCAATCAGTCTTTCTAATTATGGTCTAAAGAATTTTGGTACCACGAGAAAAAAAGAAAACAAAAAAAAATAAACAATAACAGGAAAGGGCAAGTCTTGGTTACCTTTGGGAACCTGAGCAATGTTTTTATTGCCCACAGAATTCTTTCTGAAACAAAAGACCATCCTTTTAAATGACATTCTTCCAGCGATGCTGCATGATAATAATGAGTCATAGAATACCACAATCTCTCAAGACTTAAGGTGGAGGGTCATGCCAAGAGCATGTGTGGCACGAGCAGGCTGCACTACATTACCAATGAAGAATAGTGCAGGAGAAGCAGCACAAAGATAGAGTGAAGAATGAATAGAAAGGAGATGGGTTGGCCACACAATGACAGTGAAAGGTCATCATTGGCCAGCCTGTGAACTTCATTCATATCGATCAACTGTTAAGAAATCTACAAGAAGGCCCCCAACATGTTGAAGCCTTAGGTTTTTTTTGAAGGATACAAACGATCATTTCACAGGATAAGAATCATAGAATTTAAGAATTCATAGAGACTGAAATAGCCACTTAGTCTAACCCAAACATGAAAGGAATCCCCATCCTAAATTACCCAACAAGTAGTCATCAAGCCTCTGCTAGAAGACCACTGCTTAGGCAGCCCAATCCATTTTTGGACAGCTTTAACTGTTCAGGAGTTTTTCATGATTCAAAAGTGTAAACTGATCTTTTTGCAAATTCCACCCATTGCTCTTAATTCTTTTTTGGGGGTCCAAGTGCAGCAAGTCTAATCCGTTTTCCATCTGACCATCCTTCAAATACTTGAACACAGCTATCACGTCCTCCCTAAATCTTCTCCAGGATAAACACCTCTAGATCCTTTAATGGATCCCCATACAATATGGACTCAAAGTGTTTTGCCATCCTGGTTGCCTTCCCCTTGACACTCACCAGTTTATTGATATCCTCCTTAAACCCTGGTACCCAGAATTGAACACTACTGTTCATCAGGTGAAGTTTGAAGAGGGAAGAACACAGTGGAATTATATTGGTCCTAGTCCTAGAAGCTATATTTCTCTTAATGCAGCCCAAGATCACATTAGCTTTTTTGGCTGCCACATCACAACTGTCTTCTATTAAGTCTGTGGTCCACTAAAAAGCTCAGATCTTTTTTTAGAACAACTACTGTCTAAACTATGCCTCCTCAAAGTATGAGACCTTATATTCATCTTCATTAAATTTCATCATATTCATTTGAGCCCAATGCTCTCTATCCTGTCAGGGTTCTGATCCCTTTGCCTCCTGACTCTGTCATCCACCATGTTAGCTATCTCTTTTAGCTTTGAATCATGTACAGAATTGATGACCTTTTCATCTGTGCCTTTATCCAAGTCATTGATAAAAATGCTAAATAACACAGGGACATACACAGATTCTTGGGGTTCCCCCACCAACACTCTGGCATTCAACAATTGAAAAAAAGTTATGCTTTTTTAATTTAGTATTTATTTTTCCCAATTACATGCAAAAATATTTTTCAACATTAATTTTAAAAAGTGAATTCCAAATTCTCTCCCTCCCTCTGCACCACCCTCCTCATTGAGAAGGTAAGCAATTTGATATAAGTTATACATGTATAGTCATGCAAAACATATTTCTGTATTAGTTGTGCTGTAAAAGAAAATATAGACTAGTACAAAAACCCAAGAAAAATAAAGAAAGTAAAAAAGTATGCTTTGATCTATATTCCAACTCTATCACTGCTTTCTCTGGGGATGAATAGCAATTTTCATCATAAGTCCTTCAGAGTTGTCATTGTATTGCTGAGAACAGTTCAGTCATTCACAGTTGATCATCTTACAATATTACTGTTACTGTACACAATGTTCTCTTGGTTCTGTTCACTTCACTTTGCATCAATTCATGTAAGTCTTTCTAGGTTTTTCTGAGAGCATCCAGCTCATCATTTCTTATACCATAATAGTATTCCACCATTCCATATATTACAACTTGTTCAGCTATTCCGCAATTGATGGGCATCCCCTCAATTTCCAAGTCTTTGCTACCATAAAAGAAACAGCTCTTCTTTTAATGTGACTACTGCCCCACCAGTTATTAATTCATCTAATTGTATTATCCTCCATTTTTCCTCTCATCATCTTCTCCAAGAATAGTTTCAGATACTTCGTCAAAAGCTGTTCTAAAATTTAAGCAAACTACATTGAAAGTATTCTCCGGGGGCGGAGCCAAGATGGCAGCTGGGAAGCAGTGACTGGCGTGAGCTCCCCACCAAGTTCCTCCAAAAACCTATAAAACAATG
>CM053625.1:89726521-89836615 GCA_028646595.1 Phalanger gymnotis | reverse complement strand
GGAGGAGGTAATCAAAAGCAAACACTTTCAAAAAGGGACAGGATCAAGGGAGAAAATTCAATAAAGAGGGATAGGTTAGGAAGGAGCAAAATATAGTTAGTCTTTCACAACATGAGTATCGTAGAAGGGTTTTACATAAAGATACACATGTGGCCTATGTTGAATTGCTTGCCTTCTTAGGGAGGGTGGGTGGGGAGGGAAGAAGGGAGAGAATTTGGAGCTCAGAGTTTTAAAAACAGATGTTCAAAAATAACAAAAAAAAAAAGTCTTTGCATGCAACTAGGAAATAAGATACACAGGTAATAGAGTGTAGAAATTTATCTTGCCCTACAAGAGAGGAAGGGAAAACGGGATGGGAGGGGAGTGGGGTGACAGAAGGGAGGGTTGACTGGGGAACAGGGTCAACCAGTATATATGCCATCTTGAAGTGGGTGGGAGGGTAGAAATGGGGAGAAAATTTGTAATTCAAACTCTTGTGAAAATCAGTGCTGAAAACTAAATATATTAAATAAATTAAATTAAAAAAGAAAAAAAATGCTTTATTGATACTTTCTCCCCATGTCTGTCACTACCCATTAACATTCTTTCCATCCCCCAATGATTAACCCTCCCTTGTTATAAATATGTATAGTTGAGTAAAATAAGCCAACATATTGACCATGCCTGAGAATGCTTTTCTGATTCTGTTCCTCTAGTCCATCGAGAGAGAGAGGCAGAGAGAGAGAGAGAGAGAGAGAGAGAGAGAGAGAGAGAGAGTGTGTGTGTGTGTGTGTGTGTGTGTGTGTGTATGTGTATGTTTGGTGGGAGGGAGATTGATCATCAGTCTTGAAATCTTCATTAGTGCTTGTTTTGGCCAGAATTCTGAGGGCTTTCAAAGTTGTTTCTGTCACATTATTATTGTGTTCATTGTGGCATTGTTCTCCTTATTCTGCTTATTTCACGCTTCATCAGTTCACACAAATCTTTCCATATTCCTTTGAATCTGTTGCATTCATAATTTCTTATGGCAAAATATACCACTAAATCCATAATACGGCTTGTTGAGTTATTTTCCAATTGATTGGTAACTCCTTTAGTTTCTAGGTCTTCTGTAACTGAAAGTGCTGATTCAAACATTCATATTCTCATTGGTTAATTATATGTTCTAATATTTAATGTTCTGTGATTCTTTTTAACTCGACTATTTCATAATTATATGACCTCCTTATGAGACAGTTTGGTAACGCACCATGGCAGAGCATTTCTTTCCACCAGGGTGACAGCCATAGAAAGTCCCATTGAACTATTATTTTGACACTTTTTAAAGTTGGAAAGAGAAGACTTTTAAAACTTGGTGGAATGCAAGAAGAGTCATTTTATTAATATTACTTGCTTAGGTACAATAAAACTTTATTTCAGGCTACTGAATTCTTGGACTTAAAACCAAAATATTGCAAATGCATTTTTTTTAATTAGCAAATTCTCTGTGTTCTTGCCTTTTAAATTTGCTATATGTAAATACCAGAAGCAGAATTTAATATCATTAAAAACAAAGGACTTCCAAGTGTTTGACAAAATAAAAAAATAGAGAGATTTTCCTCCCTTAAAAATGATGGTTTTTTCAGTCTTTTCCTGGGTTCAGCAAAGGGCAGGTAACTGGATGGGCTCTTGGGGAACCAGGTCAGTCTAGATTCTTCGCTGCTTGTGAATTTCCCTTTCCCTGTACATTGCTAAGGAAAAAAGGGAATAAATTTTCCTATATGATTCAAGAATAAGAAAGTAATTTTTTTTCAGGTTAAGCTGGTACAATGAACACTGACCTTGGATCAGAAGACCTAGGTAGATTTAAATTCTTCCTGTTACTTTCCTCTTGTGTCACCTTGGAGCTCACTTCTCTGAGGCAGTTAGAGGAGATGATCCTTAAAGTCTTCTCCAGCACTGAATTCTAGGATCCCCAAATCATCAAACACTTTTCATCATGTGACTTCCCTCCTCCAGAGTTTTAAACTTCCCCTTTCCTATCCCGTTTAAATTGAAACTCTCTGACATTTATGTGGAAGAGGTGGAAGGGAGAGGAACATCCATTACTTGTTTTCCCCAAAAGTATATCCCATTTCTTTTGACTTCTCAGCTGTTTTTTCTTTGGGGGGGACACCTTCAAAAGAATCACTTTGTATTTATTCCTACTTATATTCTGTATTTACTTGTCTGTGAACATAGTGTATCACTAAGGTAGCATATAAGCTCCTTGAGGGAAGGTACTCTCACTTTTGCACTTGTATCCCTAGAGTTTAGGACAATGTTTGGCATATAGTACATATGTAATAAATTCTTTTTGACTGATGGGTCTATCTCTTCCTGGTCTCTGCCTTCATTCATGTTGTTCTCCCTGGTGTTTAGAGAATATCTGAGCTGTATCTCCAAATATAAAATGTTAGAGCAAAGAGCCTGAAGAGACCTTAGGAGATAGATACCAGGATTAAGGCAGCTAAGTGTCCCAGCAGATAGAGTACTGGACCTGCGATCAGAAAGACCTGAGGTCATATTTGGCCTCAGACACTTACTGTGTATCTTGGGGCAAGTCGCTTAACCTCTATTTGCCTCAGTTTCCTCAACTGTAAAATAAGGATAATAATAGCACTTACCTCAATGGGTTGTTGTGAGGCTCAAATAAGATAATATTCATAAAGAGCCTGGCACATAGGAAATATTAGCTATTATTATAGCTAGGAATTTAGACTACATAATAGAATACTAGAACTGGAAGGAACTTTTGAACACCAAATATTAGAATATCGAATTCTAGAATTGGAAAAGACATTTCAGTTCACAGGATCATAGATTTTGACCTAAAGAAACTTTAAATAACACCTAGTCAACTCTCTTATTTTGTTGAGGAAGAAATAGAGACAGGACAGGTGAAGTGCCATAGTCACACATTTAGGAAGAAGCAAAAAAGTATTTGAACCTAGGTGGGCTGACTAACCTTATGTTGATCTCAAATCCAAACAGATCATTTTAGGAACTAATCTCTCTGAGCCTCAGTTTCCTCATTTGTAAAGTAAGTAAAGAGACTTAACTAGATAATCAAGTCATCTTGCATCTTCTTTATACTGGCATTCTGTTTAATATTTTAACACTTTGGGTTTTAAGGTGCTTTCCGTCAGACATTCCGTGGCTTAAAATCCCTTCCAGGTTTAAAATTAAGGCCCAACTCAGCCTAACCTAAGGCATGCAGTGGAAACCAGAGATCAGTCCATTACAAAGAAGACAATGTAACTAGCATTTGGTTGATTTCCTCCTTCCGGGGGAAACAAGTGGTGAAATAGATAGCTTTGCCTGTGGTATATGTGCCGCGAACTCCATTTATATCGGAATCAGGCACTTGGCAGGACCAGAGCCAAGCTCCACCACTATCTCACGTACCCCTCCCTATCAAGGGTGGTACTAAGCCCTCCTCCAACCCCTGGATTGCCCTGTTGTCTCTCCACATCTGCTGTGGCAGAGAGTTTAAGCAGGGCAGGGTTGCCCTGATGAGTATTTTTTTTTTGCTAGCTTCAGGGTTTTTTCCGCTTGAGAGAATTTTTTTAAGGGGGGGGGGTGTAGTTCGCAGCTGTCTGCCTAGGGTGGGGGCTGGCAAAAGCAGAGAGAAACATTGACGGGGCGGAGAGAGGAGAGTTCTGGGTTCTGGGGGTAGCAGTCCCAAGCGCCCTGCCCGGCATGTGCAGAGGAAGAAGAGAAAAACACATTCACTCGAACACACACACATACACACACACACACCCAGCCAGCCCTATTTGTAAGGGAGGAGGAGATAGCCGGAGTAATGCATAGGCAGGAGAGGAAGCCGTGGCCAGCGCCGAGCGGAGGAGGAGGAGGAGAAGGCGAAGGAGAAGAAGGGGGAGGCGGCAGCAGCCGCTGCCCCTCCAAAGATCTAGTCCACCGACTCTGCTCCCGCACCAGCCTCATGGCTGAAGTTCTGTTCCGGCAGGTGGGTCCTAGCGACCGGCTCGTCCTCCCCTCCTTTCCCTTCCTTTTCCCAAGGCGGCTTCTTTACCAGTTACCCCGCATCTCTCCCCCGCCCCCACCCCAAATCCCGGGTCGCTTCCAGATCTGGGAGGGAGTCCGGAAGGGCACAGGACCCTGCTTTCAGTAATGAGGAGGGTGTCGCGGTCTACAGGACCTAGGGGCGAGGGGAGGGGGGCCCAGAGTGCAGCCTCGCCCTATCGGGGCAGCGTCCGGAGGCGGGGGGCGGCGAACAAACCTCCAAGGGAGTCGTAAGGACAGTTACGCTTTCCTTTGGCACCGGTAGACCATAGTATGTCTAGGAGACGGGGAAAGAACGCTGGATGCAGAGAAGAGTAAAAATGAGACGAAGCAAAGTGTTGGACATGTATTCTTTCCTTTCTCTCTCTCTCTCTCTCTCTCTCTCTCTCTCTCTCTCTCTCTCTCTCTCTCTCTCTCTCACTCTCGCTCGCTGTGTGTTTGTGTGTGTAGACATGGATATTCCCTGAGGTCACGCTGCTAATAAGTTAGGACTGGAACCCAAATCTCCGGGCTCCCTGGCCAATGCTCTTACTTCTGCCGCGCGTCTGGGAAGTTCCAAAAGTTTCACTTTAGTAATTCATAGATCTTGCTCAGCCTCAGCCGAACTTGCCAGAGATCTAAGGGTACAACCTCAGCCTAGCCGTCAAACCCGGTCATCCTCACCCCCTCCCCACAAACTACTATTTCCAGCCTCCCATCCCATCCATATGAGAGAAAAATAGAAAAATAAACCGAATACAAAACCCTTGAAGGATGTCTGAGACAAAAGGGGGCAACCCCTCCTCCCACCCAAACAAAACCAGACAAAACAAAACAAAACAAAAAACCTCCTCTTCAAATGAATGGGATGGAATTGAGAAGGGGAGGAGGAGAAAGCCCAGAGGTTGGATTCAGGTTTCCTAAAGGCTTTGCCAGGAAGAGTGCAGCCATCAATTCTTTCCTTCATCTGTTGCCCCCCCAAACCCCAGCAGTCGCCAAAACCCCAAATTCTAAACATTGCCCATCTTCACCTGAATCCTTCAGATGGTCCTACAGCACTATCTGAATGTTAGCCAAGTATATCCTGAGAGGTCTGAAAAGGGAGCTTCAAATTGGGCTAGGATTTGTAATTGTCAACCCTCCCCATGTCCTCACTCTCTTCCTTACCCCAAAATGGAACTTTATTTGGCAGCTTCCTCTGAGCTCACAACATTGCTCATAGATAGTAGATATGAAATAAATACTTGCTGTCTGTCTAATGAATATTGAATGCTGTGCTGTCAGATGAAGTGATTTGTTGGTGGTAATGCTTAATTAAAAAAAAAATTGTTACAAGGGAAGGCTCATTAGGGTGCTGCAGGAGCATTTCCTGAAATGACCACGATATGAAAACAAAAGGCATCAATACATCTTTAAACGAATATACTGAATCAAAGTGCAACTAGAGTAAGGTTCCCTCTTTGCCCAGGATGAATCTTGAACCTCGGTTTCTCTATTTGTAAAGTGAAGGTGTTGGACTAGATAAACTCCAAGCTCCATTCCAGAACTAAAATCCTATAAATATATGGGGTGTCATTTTTAATCTTTGTATCTCCAGCACCCAGCACAAATTAAAGACTTGTACATAGTAGGAGCTTAAAAAATGTCTGCTGGATTTAATGAAACTAATGAAATTTAATGAATTTAATGAAATAAGATATTAGGGAATAGGCTTGGATTTTCCAATTTCTCTCTCTCCCCCATTATCATAGGTGGAATGAGTTATGTCAAAAATTGCTGTGGAATGTAAGAAATTAGTAGGAAGGGTAAAAGGAAACATTTTTTTAGGTGCCTACCATATGCCTGGCCCTGTGCTAAGCACTTCACAAATATCTCTTGATCCTCACAAGAACTTTGGGAGATAGGTGCTATTATTATCCCCATGTTACAATTGTGGAAACTGAGGCAGACAGGGGTTAAGTATCTTGCTTAGAGTCGCAGCTGGTAAGTCCTTGAAAAATGTGTACCCTAGACAAAGTCTCAAAGATGCAAGCTCTTACTTTTGAAAATTATACACCAGGTATATTACTGTCACTCGCCTATCCCCCTTCTCATAATTCCTCCCTCTACAAAATAAGTTTGCTATGGGCCACAGAGAATAGGATTTTTCTGACATGAAAAATATGTGCCTTTATAGAATTAGAATGTTAAGAGTAGAGAGAGACCTTGAGCTAGAAAGGACATGAGAACATAGATTTATTAGAACAGAACACTGAAAATGCAAGGAGGACCTTAGAGATTACCTAGTCCACTAAAAGAAATGTGGATGGGATTGCCACATGAAAGAAAAGGCTGCATGAGTCATCAGAAGTAGGTGACTGTTGTGGAAATCAGGACTGTTGGTTGGGCTCCTCTTCTGGCACTTCCATTAATTGGCTGTGTGACCTTGGCAAGTCACTTTACCTTCTTAAGGACTCAGTTTCTTCATGGAAAATGAGGGGGTAGACTTGATCACTAAGATCCATTATGTTTTGGGATATTGTTTATAGAATCTCACAGAGTCAGAAGCTTAGGTTAATCCCATTTCCTGATGACTTTGTGCTCCAAGGGCATTATTAAAAGATAAACAGGCACATTCTTCCTGGACTTAGAACTAGCAAAAACTATTCACCTACTGAAGCATTAAGTGTCTAGATTAGATTAAAGGCCTAGACTCCCTGATTGTAAAGATTGTTAAGCCCTGAAGTAGTTAGTGACTGGAGAGACTCTTTGATCTCAAGAAGGAAATCTAGAACACAATTTAAAATCTCAAGTTGGGTGAAGAGAAAGGTAGGAGATAAACAGATTATATAAAGAAATTGCATTACAAAAATTTATTCATTTGTTACATTTTACCTAGAATTCTCTGTATACATAGAGGACATTTGGTTCTAAAAGGGAAATTTTGAGAGGCAACAGTGAACTAATATGATGGTTTTTTGTTGGAGAAATCTTGAATATAGGAGCAATTGGCATCACTTTTAGAGACAGCATGGCATAGTGGGGTGAGATCTGAACTGGTCTTGAGGAGACCCGGATTCTAGCTTTGTGATTTTGATTATTATTTCCCCTCTCTGGACCTCAGAGTTTCTGTTGTCCAGTGGAAATAATAATCTCTGCCTCTACCTCACCAGATTGTGGTGAGGAAGATAATGAGGTGTTGGGTCAGAAGGTACTCAAGAGAGAGCCCTAGCCTTGCAGTAAGGAAGTCTGAGTTCTTGCCATGGCTCTGACCTTTGTAGTGGGAGGAGCTTGGACAAGATACTTCTCTTTGAAACTTAGCTTCCTCTGTAAAATAAAAAGGTTTGACTAAGCGTTCCTTAAGATTCCTCCCAGATCTGAAATTCTTGTTTATATGTTCTAACATTCAGTGTTCTACAGATCCTTCCATCGCTAATATTCTATTTTGTAAAGGTCTCTGCTGGCTTTAACTTTTTGTGTTTTAAGGCTCTTTCTAGTTCTCACATTCTAAGTTGGAAGGTCCAGCTCCACAATTCTATGTCCTAAGACTCCTTCTAATTCTAACATTCTCTGTTCTAAGACCTCTTCCAGATCTGTTATTCTATGTGCTAAGGTTCTTCCAAGAAGTATGTTCCATGATCTATGTAAGGGAATATTATTATCATGTATTCAGTACCACAGAAATGAGTATTTCTCCAACTTAGTGCTAAATAATACTGCCCCTCAAAAAAAGTTTAAAAAAAAGAATTAATATCGGTGTAGCTGAATTAAGAAAAGAGCTTGGATTTAAGTGCAGTTGAAAAATGCAAAACAAACTAGTCAACCAAACCTTAGAAGAATATCCCTAGGGTTAGGGGAGGATTTGGTACATAAAACTGTAGTTAACCTCTGGTTTCCCAGACTTATTTTGCCCTTGATCAAAAAATATGTCTGAAGGCCTGAGAAGGCCATGACTGAATTGAAGGCAAAAAATACTAAACTGTCACATATATGGAAGGAGAATGGGGCCTAGTACATGGCTAAGGCCAACCTTAGGAGTAAGCGACAGATTTGCCCCCTGTCCCAAAAATAACAAACCTAAGTCCTATTGTTAAAGCTTCCTTCCTTTGGATCTTGAAAGCTATCTCATCTTCCAGAGTTTCTTATTAAAATGGCTAGGCCCTCCAGAGGAAAGAAAAGCCCCAAAGCCTTTATTAGCTAATATTATATATGCAGTGTGATATAGTAGAAAGAATTCTTAACTTTTAAGTCAAGAGACTTGGCTGCCCCATTTATTAATTTTGGAAATTCTCAGTTTCCATATCTGTAAGATGGGGATTATAATTCTTGGATTCCTTACCTCGCAAGGATATTGTAAGAAAAATACTTTGTAAGCCTTGAGACAACATAGAAATGTGAATTATTAGCAGTCATCACAGACTGCTAGAGCCATGTGGGACAGATTGAGAGCTGGAAAAGAGCTGAGAGGTCATCTAGTATAATCCCCTCATTTTATAGAAGAGGAACCAAGGCCCAGAGAGGTTAGGTGAATTGTCCAGGGTTACATAGCTGGAAGAATCTGAAATGGGATTTCAGCTCATATCTTCCTGACTCCTGACCCAACATTCTACCCATGCTGCCTCTCAATATGAATTGTCAGGCCAGAGAGCATAGAATGTTCTAGTAGCAGGGACCCAAGAACATAGAATGCTAGAACAGAAAACAAAAAATGTTAGAACTACATGGGAACTTAGAGATGATTTACTTTAACCTTGTTTTACAAAAAAAGGAGATTGAAACCTAAAGATAACATGATTAGTGGGAAAATGCTAGATTTGGAATCAAAGGAACTTTTCAAATCCCTTCTCTTTTGCTTATTACTACCTGTAAAATGGTTTGGGATGATAGAGCAGGATAGATGGTCTTGGAAGTCACTTCCAGATATAAATCTATTGAAGTTACATTTATTATTTAGAGACACCCTCAGAGAGAGTTGCATGATTAGGGCTGTTTGACCCAGAACTAAAGAGTTGAATTCATCCAACCATCGTGGAGAGCAATTTGGAACTATGCCCAAAGGGCTATAAAAATGTGCATATCTTTTGACCCAGCAATACCACTTCTAGGGCTGTATCCCAAAGAGATCATAAAAAGGGGAAGGGACCCACATATACAAAAATATTTGTAGCAGCTCTTTTAGTGGTGGCAAAGAATTGGAAATTAATGGGATGTCCATCAATTGGGGAATGGCTGAACAAATTGTGCTATATGAATGTAATGGAATACTATTGTTCCATAAGAAATGAAGAACAGGTGGACTTCAGAAAGACTTGGAGAGACTTACGTGATGTTGAGTGAAGTGAGCAGAACCAAGAGAACATTGTACACAGTAACAGCAATGTTGTGCAATGATCAACTATGATAGACTTAGCTCTTCTCAGCAATACAATGATCTAAGACAATTCCAAAAAACTCATGATGGAAAATGCTATCCACATCCAGAAAAAGGACAATGGAGTCTGAATGCAGATTGAAACATACTATTTTCACCTTTTTTGTTGTTGTTTTTCTTGTCTGGTGATTTTTCTCTTTTTTCACAACATGATTAATATGGAAATATATGTTTAAAAAAAGGTTGAATTCATGGGCCTGTTTTTTGTAGTCTTACACCTTACCTTCTTGATTTTAATCTATGGACTCTTGCTTATGGAGATAGTCTTGCCTGTCCTTATCAATTGTTTGCTAACAACCAAAGTATCCTGCCTGAATTCCTTTCTCTGCTAATAATGATAAAGATCTTACAAGATACTGGCTTAATGCCTTAACCAATTACAGTTTACAAAACTGAGTCCAGCCCCATGGGCTCATCTGAGCCTCACAATTTTGTCTGCCTTTGGAGATTGGTCCTTATTCAGGAGTGGGGGGGGGGAGCGCTGTGTGAAAGTGGAAAGAACATTGGCTCAAAAGTCAATAAGAGCCAAATATACATTAGGTGATAAATGACAAGGAATATAAAAATGCGGTTTTCAAAGGGAGAAATCCAAGTTTTCAAAAACCATAAGAAAAAAATACTCCAGACTTCTGGCTGAAAGTCCAAAGACCTAGACTTGCATCCTTTGTGTGACATTGGGAAAGTCTTTTAAATTCTCTGGCCCTCAGTTTCCTCCTGTGTAAATTGAAGGGGCTAAACTACATAAACTAAATTAGATCCCTCCTAATGAAATCAACAAGCATCTATTAAGTGCCTACTATGCTCCAGGCACTATACTAAGCACCTAGGATACAAGAAAAGACAGAATATAATCCCTGCCTTCGAGAAGCTTGAAATCTAATGGAAGAAAGGAAATAAACATTTATTAAATCCCTGGTATGTGCCTGGCATTATGCTAAAGATTTACAAATACTATCTATTTGATCATCACAACTTGTGAAGTAGGTGCTGTCACTATCTCCATTTTACAGATGAGAAAACTGAGGCAGACAGCAGTAAAGTGACTTTCCTAGGGTCATACTAGTAAGAGTCTGGGACTGAATTGAACTCAGATCTTCTCGACTCTATCCACTGAGCAGGTCCTGGCTGTTTGCTTCTGACATGGTGCAGACAACATGAAAACAACTATGTATGAACAACATATATGCAGTAAATTGAAGTGAATGACAGAAGATAAAACACATGATTAAAAAAAAATTCTAGATCCAAGGGCCTAAGGAATGATTGAGAAAACTAGATTAAGTGGATAAAGAAGGGCGGGATCAGTATGGGAGAGAAGAGGACTGAAAGGGGAAGTGGGAGGATGGTGGAGATAAACTTCAGCTTCTTCCCAGTTTTGCTGATGGCCTTGGTTTTAAGCCCAGCCAGGCTTTCTTAAGTGCTTGTACAGTAAATTGTACCTAGTTTTAGAACATTGCTCTGCACATAATGTAAAAACAAAACAGACCACTTCTGAGTTGGGACACCTTGAGGTAGGCTGGAAAGAAAGAAATGTCAGGTTTTATGATTATTTCAAGATGAAAATGAACACCGTTTTCTTTATTCTCATTGGGATACAGCCCTAGAAGTGGTATTGCTGGGTCAAAAGGTATGCATAGTTTTATAGCCCTTTGGGCATAGTTCCAAATTGCTCTCCAGGATGTTTGGGTCAACTATGATATAGGACTGTGCCCAAAGGACTATAAAACAGTGTCTAGCAATACCACTACTAGGTCTGTACCTCAGAGAAATCAAAGAAGAAGGAAAAGAACCTATGTGTACAAAAATATTTATAGTAGTTCTTTTTGTGGTGGTAAAGAATTAGAAATTGAAGAAATACCCATCAATTGGGGAATGGCTGAACAAGCTGAGGTATATGAATGTAATGGAACACTATTGTGCTGGAAGAAATGATGAGCAGGCGGACTTCAGAAAAACTGAAGAGACTTACATGAAGTAAATGGAACCAGGAGAACGTTGTGCAGGGTAACAGTAATATTGTTCGGAGTGACCGAACTTATTCTCAGCAATATGAAGATCCAAGACACTTCCAGAGAAAGAAATGATGGAGTCTGAATGTATATTGAAGCATATTTTTTTTTTACTTATTATTCTTGGGGGTTTTTTTAGTCTGTATTTTCTTTCATAACATAGCTAATATGGAAATGTTTTGCAGGATTGTCCATGTGTAATCTATATCAAATTGCTTGCCTTCTCAAGGAGGAGGGAGCAGAAGGAGAAAGATTTAGATCTCAAAAATTTAAAAATGAATGTTTAAAAATTTTGTTTACATATAATTGAGAAACAAACACTACTCAGCAGTTACATTGAAATTTTAGAAAGGGCAGTGACATGTCACCAATTCAGTGCATGAGACCCCTATTTGTGCCTCATTTTTCTTGTTTATAAAATGAAGCAGTGAAAGCAGATGATTTCTAAGGTCCCTTCAGTTCTAACATTCTTAGAAGCTCAAAGCTAGAAAGGCACCAAGAAGCCATCTAGTCTAACTTGAAACAAAGATTCCCCTCTTCAACATATCTGAGAAGCAGCCATCAAGCCTTTACTTAAAGACTTCAGAGAAAACAAACCAACTAGGGTGGTACAACGGTTAGAGTGCTGAACTTGGAATCAGGAGGACTCATGTTTGAATCCTGTCTCAAACATTAGCTATATAATCTTGGATAAGTCACTTAATCTCTGTGTACCTTAGTTTCCTCACATGTAAAATCTGGATAACAGTAGCACCTATCCCATAGGATTGTTAGGAAGATCAAATGAGATGTGTGTGTGTGTGTGTATAAATATTCTTTTATATATACATATATATTATATATATATCTATTCTGTCAAACTTAAAGAACTACATAAATTCTATTTTGTTTTTTATAACCCACTGCCTTTTGTTTTAACCTATTAAGATTTTTGTTGGCTTTGATACTTAAGAGTATTCTTTGAGATTTCCTCCCTTTGTTCTCTCACTCTACTTAGAACAAATCTAATCCTTCTTGTATGTGGCAAGCCTTCGAATACTTGAAAACAGTTATCAAATCCCCTTTCTTTTCTCCAGGCTAAATATTCTCGGTTCCTTCAAGGAATCCTATATCATGAGTTCAAGGCTCTTCATCCTCCTGGTTGCTTTCTTCTGGATACTTTCTGGTTTGTCAGTATCCTTTCTAAAACGTGGAATTTAGAACTGAACCTCATACCTTAGCTATGGTCTGGGCAGGACAGAGCACAGTTTAAGTGTATGGGAACACGGAGTTCGCTGTACAAAGTTTTAATCTGCTCCCTGGTCCTTCACACTGCGCCTCTCTTTTTCAGAATGCATTAGGTTTTTGGTTGCCATATCTCACTGTGACTTCCTCTTCAGCTTGCAGTCCCTGAAAATCCTCATATTTGTTTTCATCTCCTGCATTTTGTACCTGTGGAGTTCTATGCATTCATTCATTCATTCACTCATTGTTCTTTGTTTGTTTTTGAACAAAGAAGTAAGACTTTACATTTGCTCCTGTTAAATTTCATTTTGTTAGATTCAGATCAGTGCTCTGGGCTACCAGAATGTTTTTGAATCCTGACTGTCGAGCAGCACACTGGCAATCCATACCTACCCCTCTCATCTTTGCATCATCTGCACATTTGACAAGCATGCTGTCTATGCCTTTATCCAAGTCATAGATCTAAATGTTCAGCAGCATAGAGCCAAGTGCAGGTCCCTGGGGCATTCCACTAGCTCTTAGCATTTTGCATTCTAAAGTCCCTGTTCTAATGCTCTTTGTTCCAACGTCCCTTTCACCTCCTAAAGCTTGATTTTTCAAGTCCCTTTCACTTCCCATATTTTATGTGCTAACTAGGAAGTCTACGCTGCAGGTGCTTAGGGCAGAGAAAGTCTGTTTGCTTGTGTGAAACTTTAATTGAGGACGCTAAGAAGCAACTGGCTGAAGTGACTATGCCCCTGTTGAAGGCCATGTCACCCAACTGATGTTGAGGCTTGGCAAAAACAGCCGCACTTCTCTCAATCTCTTTCTCATCCCCCAAAATGCAAATCATTTCTCACACCTGCTTGCCCATCTGTTCAAAGGAGAAACCTTTACTGAGTTAGGAGGGACCATCTCGGTGCCCTTCAGTGTTTTGTGATTTCTGGGATTCGACACCAGCAAATATTTTCTTCCTTTTTTAAAAAAAAAAAATTGATATCTTTCATTTTAATTTAATTTCTCAATATGTCCTTCTGCTTCCCTTAACCAGAGTACTACACTGATTTAAACAAAAAGAGGAAAAGAAGAAAGTTTTGCTGAAGTGCTTACCCCCAATCTAAATAACATATCGTTGTTCCACATCATATGGAACTCTATGAAGAAGGCAAGGTAGATTTAGCAAAGATTTTGGAAAGATAGAGGTAGCTTGTCTGGCCTGAGGAGGGAGATGGGGGAAAGGGGAAAATAGGAGGAATTTTTTAGAAAAAGATTTTAATCTGGGTGGAATTAAAAAACAAACCAGCGACATTCAGAAGAGGAGCAAGTGTGTAGTTAAAATGCCATTCTTCATCTTATACGTGAGATGTCTTCCTCAAAACTATCAAGGAAGCAAAATTCTGTCTAGCAAACTCCCTTCCCCCATACACTCATGCTAAATAATTGGACAGATATTCCTATCCCTAGGATTAAAAGACCGCCATCAGAAATTCAGAATTTCCAAGTAAGTTTAATATAGACTTAAAAATACATTCCCCGATTTATGTGTATATACACACATGTTGACATGTGCACATACATATGCACATACATGTGAAAACACACATTCCCTGATGTATATGTGTGTGTACGTATATATATGTTTAATAGGGGTAAGGAACCTATGGCCTCACAGAAGTTTGGATTTAGTCAAAGGACTGTACTTGAGGACCTAGCAGGCCACGTGTGGCCTCGGGGCCACAGGTTCCCCACCCCTTGCTAGTATATCTATATCTTTTTGGACTGGATCTGTGATTTCATCAGCATGGATAGCTTCAGTTAAGAAATTTCCTTTACCAGTTCAGATAACATAGTCTTAGAGAGTTACCTGATTCATTTGAGAGGTTAAGTGATTTTCTAGGGTTACAGATCTAACATGTGATAGGTGAGACTTTAACTCATGTCTTTGTGACTCTAAAAGAGAAAGAGAAAGAAATGGCAAACCACTCCCGTATCTTTGCCAGAAAACCCCAAATGGAGTCGCAGTCAGACGTGACAAAAAATGGCTGGACAACAACAAATAATTTGGGGGTAGCTGGGTGGTGCAGTGGATAGAGAGGTGAGCCTAGAGTCAGGAAGATGTGAGTTCAAATATGGCCTCAGATACTTACTAGCTCTGTTACCCTGGGCAAATCACTTAACCCTGTCTGTCTTATTTTCCTCATCTGTAAAATGAACTAGAGAAGGAAATGGCAAACCACTCCAGTATCTTTGCCACACACACACACACACACACACACACACACACGCACACACACACACACATACACACACACGCACACACAAAACCAACCGCAAATGGGGTCATGAAGAGTCAGACACTACTGAAACAACTGAACAACAATATATAGATACATGCATACATATACATGTATATTCATTAATTCATTCAACAAGTATTTATAAAGTGCCTATTTTGTGTAAAACACTACGATTATCACTAGAGAAGATTTTTTGTGGGGAGAGATGAAGAACTCGACCCACCAAAGCAGACTGGTAACTATCTGTGATATGTAGGTTTAGAGAGTCGCTTTGGGCATTGAGGGGTTAAGTGGCTTGCCTTGGTCACGTAATCGGTATGTGTCAGAACCAGGATGTACCCAGATCTTTTTTGCTGCCAAAGCTGGCCCTCTATTCACTAAACCATATTGATACTATGTGTAAATAAAGTAAGTACCTTCCTTCATGGCCCTTCTAGTTTATTAGGGTGATAAGACATATAGATATTATAACATACAATGTTAAATGATAAGTCCTTTCAAGAGATGCCAAATGCTACCTGAGGTTGGGCTTGAGTTAGAGGTGGAGAGAAAGGGAAGGCTTCTTGAAGGCAGTGGCATTTGAGCTGGGCTTCAAAGGACCAGCAGGAATTCAAGGGGTAAAGAAGGGAAAGGAGGGCCTCCCAGGTATAGGCAATAGAATAATCAGAGCCAAGTACAGAAGCAGAAAAACACAGGTCATGTTTGGAGGATGGAATGTCCTTCTGTTTTCTCAAATATAGATTTTGGAAGCTCTTAAAAGCTAGACAAAGGAATTTGAATTTGGAAAGGAGTAGGGAAACACTGAAGAGTTTTGAAAAGGATTGTCATGATCAGACAAATATCTAAGAAAATTTTTGAAAAGTTTTGGATAGAATACGGAATACAAGCCCTGGAGTTAGGAGGACCTGAGTTCAAATGTGACCTCAGACACTTAACACTTACTGCCTATGTGACCCTGGGCAAGTCACTTAACCCCGATTGCCTCACTCTCCTCCCCCCCAAAAAAGTTTGAATGATGTTTTTTTTCACACCACAGATATTCCCCTTTACATTCATGTGCTGCATTGATGAGCACCCACTTCATTTCCAATTCTTTGTTACCACGGAGTGCTGCTATGGGAATTTGCCTGTACCGGGGACTTTTCTTTATACCTTTGACCTTCTTGTGGTTTATACTTATCAGCGGGATCTATGGGTCCAAGAGCCTGTACCTTTTAAAAAATTGGCTGATTAATATGTTCTTTTTAGGAAATTTTATTTTGAACTTAATCAACAAACTTAAAGATATAAATAAAAGGGAAGAGGATTATATAGGAAATTGTGAAACTTCTTTTGTGTACAGTGGGTTAAAAAAAAAAAAAAGATGTATAAGACATCCCAAAAGTCTTAGTGTAGCTATAGCTTAAAAACTACACTAAGATTTTTTAGGACACTGTATGTGAGTGTGTGTGTGTGTCCGTGCGCGCGCACGCGCGCGTGCACTTATATAAAGTTTAATAAGGTAGTAATAAAACATCTGGATGTTTCCATATTTTTTTTAAATGCATAGCTCTAAATTGCTTTCTGGAATGGCTGAACCAATTCACAGCTACACGAACCAAGTATTTACTATGCCTGTTTTGGCATAGCCTCTCTAATATTGACTCTCCCTCTTTTGTTATCTTTGACAATTTGTTGGGTGTGAGGTGAAACAGCTGGATTGCTTGGACTTGTATTCCTCTTATTATTAACTATATTATTTCTCTTACTGTTAATAGTATTATTACTTGCATTTCTCTTATTAATCTGCGACGTGATTAATAGTTTGCGATTGTTCTTTTGAAAACTGTTTACTCATATTTTTTGATCACTGGTTTATTGGGGGAATTGTTCTTGGTCTTATGTATTTGTGTTAATTCCATGTATGTCTTGGTTATCAAATCCTTATAATTTGATACAAAAGCCTTTTTCTCCCTTATTAACAGTTTCCTTTATGTCACCTGCATTGATTTCGTTTGTATAAAAGTTTTTCAATTGCACAGAATTAAAATGATCTAATTTAATTTTGCTAATCTCCATCCCTTGCTTGGTTTAAGAATTCTCTCTCTAGCCATAGTTGGAGAAAGTCCAGTTATACACTTTCCTTCCATTGTTTTTAATGATCAAACATTTCCCTAGATACACACATACATGTATGTGTGTGTTTGTGTGTGTAGGTTTGTGTGTGTCTGTAGGCCCCCTTCCGCACAGAACTCTTTTTTTGAACAAGGAAAAACAATTAAGCAAAACTAGCCAACATAAACTTAGGACCCCGACTTTGTTAGCATGTACAACATTGATTCAGCATCCGTAGAGTAAACCTAAAGTAAGGAGATGTGTTTCATTATCTGTCCTCTGGGACCAGCATTGGTCACTGCATTTATTTCAGTGTTGCCTTTCATGATTGCTTTCATTTATTCTTGTTATTTACATGGTTCTCCAGTTTCTTCTTCTAGGAAAGCTTTTTCTTTCAGCGTGTGAAAGATAAACTGGTTCAGTGAGAAGGATAGAGGATGGCTTTAATAACACTAAATGTGAGTAGAAATGTGTGCCCATACTGGGTTGCTGGTGATAAAAAATAGAGACAGAATTTGCCAACTAATTGGGTGTGCGCAAAAAGAGAAATGAAGAGTTAGAGATGGCCTCAGCTTTTCAAACAAAGGACATTTTAGTGGCAGCCCATACTGTACTTGGAAGACTAAAGTTAGAATACTGCCACAGCTAGGTAACAGCTGTGTGACCCTGGGCAAGTCACTTAACCTTTCTTAGTCTCAGTTTCCTTGTCTGTAGAATAAGGGTAATAATAAAATCCATGTACCTTTCATGGTTATTATAAGGATAAAAAAATACATGAACTAGAAAGTGCTTTGCAAACTTTAAAGAACTATATAGCTACTGTTACCTTTGTGGCCTTCAGCAACTCATTATCTACTCTGGTATTCGGTTCCTCCTCCATAAAGTGAAGGGGTTGGGCTAGATGAAGTTCCAGATCTAAATTCATGCATCTATAACATTCCATTTATCTACCTGGAGTAGAGAGTAAACATCCTGAGGGTAGGGTCTGCCTTACTTTTGTATTTGTATCTCTGCTGCCTAGCAAAATGCCTAGCATATGTTGTTCAGTTGTTTCAGTCCTATCTGGCTCTTTGTTACCCCATTTGGGTTTTCTTGGCAAAGATATTGGAGTGGTTTGCCATTTACTTCTCCAGCTCATTTTACAGATAAAGAAACTGAGTTAAGTGACTTGGCCTGGGTCACACAGCTAATAAGCGTACGAGGCCAGATTTGAACTCAGGAAAATGAGTTTTCCTAACTTTAGGCCTGGTGCTTTATCCAATGCCACCTAGTTGCCCTACCTGGCATATAGGAGGTGCTTAATAAATGCTTGCTGATTGATTGACTTGTGCATAATAGGGAAATATGTGTTCCTGGTGATTATTCGAGCTAAGAAGTACCAGAGCATTTCTAGCCTCCCTGAGTTTGTCGCTTGGTACCTGGAAACTTGTTGTCTCAGAGAAACAGTGCTCTGTTGTCCACAGTGGTGAGGTTCAGCTCACAGAAAGCCTATAGACCCCGAGATGTCTTTGAATTGAATTAAAAACAATTACTGAAACCCTACAATATGTACCATTTGAAGTGCAGGTAGATCTTGTAGAATCATGCCAAGCAAAATGTTGTTTTGTATTTACAGCTTTAATTTATCCCATAATCATATCCTGAGATGACATAGTGAAATGCCAAGGTACTGTTTGACAGGTTGCCGAAACAAGCTCGGCCTAGCCCACTCTCCTGGTTTCTCTAGTTCAACCCTGAAATTTGGCTGCCCACAAATGTATCTCTCACTTATAAGATTGTTCTTTGGGAAGAAACTGTAACATTGTGTTTTTACGGAACAAATTAGCACCCGATGAAGAGCAGGGTATGCTTGTATGGTAATAGCAAAGCTAACCACCATATGCAACAAAGTTTTATGAGAAACTGTATCACATCTTGGAAGCCAGGCACCATGGCTACAGGGGGATCAGACGGTGAGAGAGTTGGCAGCATTTAGTTTGAATGCTGGTGTTGTTACTTGCTACCTCTCAAGTGAGAGGGTTCAACCCAAGTTGCGCTAATTCCTTTCTAGTCTTAAGTGTTATGATCTCTGCTTCTGTTGGACAGCTAGGTGGTACACAGTGGCTAGAGTGCTGGGTCTAAAGTCAGGAAGACTCATCTTCCTGAGTTCAAATATGGCCCCAGACGCTTACTAAGTTATGTGATCTTGGGTAAGTCATTTAACCTTGCTTGCCTCAGTTTCCTCATCTGTTAAATGAACTGGAAAAGGCAAAGCACTTTAGTACCCTTGCCAAAAAAACCCCAAATGGGGTCATGAAGAATTGGATATGACTGAACAACAATTTCTACTTTTCCTCTTTTCTTATCCTTCCTCCAATGCATCTAGAATAATTTATTCCAACAGCAGAAAGTGAGTGAGAGCTGGGATCACAGGAATTGGAAGGGACCTCGGAGTCCACTTAGTCCAACACCCTTATTCTATACATGGGGAAACTGAGGCCCAAAGAAGTAAAATGACTTGCCCAATGTTTCCCAAGTAGTAAAGGTAGGATTTGAACCCACCTTCTCTTTCCACTGAGCCATGCTTACTCCAGGTGTCAGAACTAGAACCCAGAGTTTCTAGTTCTAAGTCCAGTGCCCTTTAGCTAACCTCAGCTCCTTGGGGGCAGGGGAGACATCTGGGGTAGCCAAGATTGCTCAAGAGAAGAACTTATTGTCTTAAAGAAGCTCTGCCTTTAATGGAGGCAAATAGTCTACCACATTTGATGCCCTGTGGCATGGGGCCAGTGAGAAGGAAGGCCTTCTTTCAGCCACTGTACGGTGTAAAGTAGGCTGTAGAGCAGAGCTGCCTGAACTGGGGCTGAAAATACCTCCTGCTTTGCTGAAACCACAGCTTGGGTCCAGAGCCCACTCTGAGCAAAACAAGAAAGCCCAGGAAGGGTAGAATAAGGATAACAAAGGGGCTTGCCAAGATGGGCGGGTTTAGAGCTCTTTACTCTCAGAAAGGGCAAATCCATGTTTTTCTTCTCTCTCTTGCTGTGACTGGAGGGAGACATGCATCAGACATCTGCAAGAGGATTATGTACATATACACATACATATACACATAAACACATATACCTATGTGTATGTACACTGAATTCTTTAGAACCAAAGGGACTTTAAATCTCATAAACTTACAAAAAGTAGCAACACTTTTTATAGCAGTTTAAGGTTTACATTGAGATGTCCCCATGACAAACCTGGGAAGTGGGGCAAGTGTTTTTTATCCCCATTTTTCAGATAGGCAAACTGAAGCTCAGAGAGGTGATGCAATTTGTCTAACATGACAGCCAGGTTTCAAACCTAGATCTCCTGGCTTCCGGTCCAGCACTTATTTCCCTAACCTCATGCTCTCTGCTAGGAGAGAATGTGATAGATAGACAGTGTTTTCAGGTTCACAGGCCTTTCCTCACAATGCTCCTAATAAAGGAGAAAGTATAAATAGCATTATTCCCATTTTATAGAATATGGAAGGCTCCATAAGACATACAGAATGTCATTACTCAAAGGGACCTTACAGACCACAGAGTGTTAGAACATGAAAGTTAAGAACTAGAAGGGATTTTAGAGACCTTTGAAAGGGCTTTGTAAACCTTAAAAAAACCCAATATAAATAAGTAATTATTTGTCAGCCCTCTTATACAAAGAAGTCAGGGCTTAGAAGATTTACATAGTGCTTTAGTGTTACAAAGCATACATGTTGTCTCATCTGAGCTTCAAAATGCTGTTACACGATAGTTAATAATAATAATAACTAACATATATATAGTGTTTACTATGTACCAGGTATGGCACTAAACACTTTACAATTGCCTTATTCGATCCTCACACCAACACCATGAGGTAAGTACTATTATTGTCCCTATTTTACAGATGAGGAAACTGAGGATCAGAAAGCTGAAGTAAGTTATTGACATGATTAGTAAGTTGAAGGGCTTAGTCTTGCACCCAGGTCTCCTGATTCCTATGCCAGTAATCTTTCCTTCAACGCTACCCTTGCTTCTCTCTCTGAAAAATACTTTAGAGAAAGGCCACTCTACAAGAAAACAAGCCAGTGGGAGGTGGGGTTGGGGGTGGGGCCGAAATGTTGACAATTACCACACAGTTATGACTAATACTGGCTTGTCTCTGATACCAAAGATTCAGAACAACAACAAATCACATTTATATCATATTTGATAAAGTTGTAAAATACTTTAATTCTCCCTTTTGATCTCCACAATACCCTTTGAAGTCAGTAGTACAAATATTATTATCCCCATTTTTATGGATGAAGAAACTGAGAAAGTATGTGACTTGCTCAAGGTCACATAGCTAGAAAGTGGAAAAGCCCAGTTTTGATTGTGGATCTCCTGACTCCGAGTTCAGTGCTGTTTCCACTGCCCCAGCATATGCTGTTCACTTTCCTTAGGATAATTATCTCAGGCTGGCATCCTAATGAGTTGACTTTCCTTTAAGAAATGGTGGTGATGATGGTGGAAAGTTGGGGAAAATTTAGGGAGGGTGTCCCAATGGTATGGCAAGTGATCCATTTTCCATTTGCTGAGAAGAACCTACATACAGCTAATAGTACCTGAGTTCTATCTCTGTTCATTTATTTACCATGTCCATTCCATACGTATGGCTGTTAGACTTCCTTAGAAAGTTTTGTATTAAGCTTGCTACTAACTTGATATGTGACCTTTAGCAGATCAGTTTATTTCTCCTCAGAGATAAGGCTTTTTTACATCATGTATCCTTTTATCCGTCTGGTGAAACATATAGACTCCTCAGAATAATGTTATTTAATGCATAGAATAAAATGAATAGGATTACAAAGGATACTAATTAAATTTAGATACACTTATCACAATACTGAGAGAGAAAAAAAGCTTATTCTCTCCAAGTTTAGCCCCTGTCTGAGCCTCAGTTTTATTCACTTGTAAAATGGTAAAAAAAAAAAAAAATAGTACTTGCTTTGTCACTTTCTCGCCTCCCCCTTTTTAAAAAAAAAAATTTATGGATGCCTTTGGTTTTTATATAAGTCATTTCTGAATGGTCTCCTACTCCACCCCCCAAAAGTACCCACCCCTTGTAAAAAAGAAAACCATTAAGCAAACAAACCAAAATTGATGCAGGCAACTGCCTATACCTGCAGGTCTTCGTTTCTATTGGAAGGCGGGAGGAGATGTGTTTGTTTCTTCATCTGTTCTCAGAGTTTAGCTTCCTTCTGGTTTTTTTTTTTTTATTTGATGCTTTTTGATGAATTCACATTGTTCTAGTTCTGCTCACTTCATTTTCACAAGTCTTCCCCTAGTTCTCTAAATTCTTCATACTTATTGTGTTTCAGAATTCAGTGATATTCTGTTCATTTGGCTAGTCACCAATTGTTTGTCATCTATATAGTTCTAGGTTTTTGCTGACACACACACACAAATAAGAAGCTGCTGTGAATATTTTAGTACTCAGAAGGCTTTTTTTCTGGTGTTTTTTTTTTTTTAAATCTCCTTGAGGTCTATGTCTAAAAGTGGGAACAGTTCAGTGACAAGAGGAAGGGGTCATTCCTCTATAAGTGGTCAAAGAATATGAGCCAGTAATACTCAAAAGAAGAATCACAAACTAACAACAACCACATGAAATTGAACAACATATTTTCTGAAAGGATCCAGAGGTGGGGAACCTGGGGCCTCAAGGCCACTTGTGGCCTTCTAGGTCCTCAAGTGTGGCCCTTTGACTGAATCCAAGTTTGCCTCAATGCCACAGGTGAAGTTTGGAGGCAAAGGGCCACACTTGAGGACCTAGAGGGCCAAATGTGGCCTTCAAGCCAGAGGGTCCCCACCCCTGAATTAGACCAATCCGCAGCTCCACCAACAATGCCATCAGCATACCTATTTTCCCACCGCACTTCCAACATTAACTGTGTCCATCTCCTGCCATCTTTGGCAATTTGCTAGGTGTGAAAGTGCAACCTCAGAGTTGGTTTAACTTGCAGCAACCCATCCGTAGTCTAAGTGGCAGAGCCTTGACTGCTGCCCAAATCTCCTAATTTCAAGTCCAGGACTCTTTCCACTACATAGCAGTGCTTCCTCTCTGGGGCTCAGTCACTAACTCACTGTGTGATCTTGCTCAGGCCATTCAGTATCTCTCATTCAGTATCACAACATTCAATATTACATTCTATTCAATGTTACAGAATCACAGAATTTTAGATTTGGAAGAAACCTCATTAGCCATGTAGTCTAGCAGCTGATGCCTGAAAAAAGATTTCACTCCCATGTACTCAACAGATGTTTATCTGGCCTTCTCTTGAAGATCTCCGATAAGGGGAGACCCACTAGTGACCAGAGCAGTCTAGTACACTTTTGGATAGTAGAACTTCCTTAGGAAGTTTTCTCTGACATCAAGCCTAAATGTGCCTCGACTTCCACTGCCCTTGAAGACCAAAGAAATCAAATCTAGTGCCTTTTTCTGCATGATAGCCTTTTGTGTAATTGAAGAGAGGTATCATGCCCTTCCCACCCCCAATCAATCAATCAATATTTATTAAACACCTACTATGTGCCAGGGGCAGCTAAGCAGCACAGTGGTTAGAGTGCTGGGCTTGGAATCAGAAAGACATATCCTACTGACTTCAAATCCAACCTTAGACACTTAGCTGTGCAACACAGGGCAAGTCACTTAAGCCAGTTTGCCTCAGTTTCCTCATCTGTAAAATGAGCTAGAGAAGGAAATGGCAGACCCTTCCAGGACCTTTGCCAGGAGAACTCCAAATGGGGTCATGAAGAGTCAGACATGACTGAAACAACCCAACAAGAACATGTGCCAGGCACTGTCCTAAGCACTGGAGAGACAAACAGAGGGAAAAGACAGCTTTCTCTTCTCTAGGCTAAACATCTCCAGTTTTCAAGTAGCCTTTATGTGGCATAGACTCAAGGTTATTTGCCAGCCTGGTTGCCTTAATTTGGACATTCTCTTGTTCATCAATGTCTTCTCTAAAATGGGACAGCCATTACTGTTACTTGTGCTTTGTTGCAATTTTGCGCATGATTGTTAATAGTTTGCAGTTCTTCTTTTGAATAAGACTTGTTTATATCCTTTAGCCATTTATTGAGGAAAGACCATTCCATCTTCAAATGGGGAAATTAAAATCCAGAGATATTGAATGGCCTACACAAGATCACATGGTAAATTGGTGACTGATCCCCAGATAGGAAGCATTTAAATATAGTGGAAACAGTCCTGGGAGACCTGGAGATGAGTCATGCCTCTGCCACTTATTAGCTGTATGACCATGTCACTGAATTCCTCTGAATTTTCATTTCATACTCTATTTGAGTTTACATGGTCTCTAAGGTTCTTTTTACCTCTGGAATTCTTGCTTCTAATATTTCAAAGGAACAGGTTGGTGTAGTGTAAATAAAGTATGATCATTTTCTATTCATAAGCGAACAGATAGGCAGCTTTGACTGTCGCCCCTTCCCATCTTGTCCTTATATTCATAGGATCTTAGAATTAGCCAGGGCCTTAAAGGTCATCTAACCCAATGATCCTATTTTACAGATGAAGAAACTGAGAGGCCCATGGAGGGAAAGTGACATGCCAAAGGTTGAAGAGGTAGTAAGTGGCAGAACCAGGCTTCTAACCCAAGTTTCCAGTGGTTTTTTAAACTTTTTAAATGTTTTGTTGTGGTTCTTTTCTTTTTAGTACCACTTTCACTTCTTAATGATTCCTTTCTGCCCCCCAAAATAGAACTCTCCCTTTTAACAAATAAGTATGGTCAAGCAAAACAAATCAAGACATCAAACATGTCTTAAAATATGTCTCATTCCTCAACTAGTCCACCGTTCTGTCCCGAGATGGGAGGCAAGAGATATGCTTTACATCAGTGTTTTAAAATCACCAATGCTTTTCCTACTAAGTCCCTCCTAGTTCTTATATTCTGAAACCCTAGTCTTCCCAACTCTTCCATAATACAGTGCCTTTCCTATAAGGGGCTGCTTGCTTTGAAACTTCAGGATGTATGCGTGCATGGGGGCATGTGGGTATACACATAATATGCACGTATACATATATACAGCGTGTGTGTATATATGAATATATACATATGCAATACATTCATATACATGCTGTATGTATCTATATTATTTATATATATATGTGTGTGCGTGTGTATATATATATATATATGTATATATACACATGCAAGCATGTGTCCTGCAAATTCAAAGCAGGCAACCCTTTATAGGAGGGAAACTATGTTACAGAAGAGTCAGGAAGACAAATAAATAAAAAAATGAATGAATAATGGAGAAACAAATAGATGAATTAATAAGTACATAAATATATGTGTATACATATACATATATGTGCATATGTGTATGTATATATTTATGTATTCCTCCCCTCCCCTAAGGCTATTCAAAGATTATTATTGGGTTTCTTTCACAGAAATTATTCATTCCATGATTCAGATCATCTTATCTATGTGCTATTGAGGGCGATACAAGAAGATTTTTAATACACTCTTGAAAGCACTGTTTCTTAATGGATAGAGAGCTAGCCCAAATGCCAGGAATACATGGGTTCAAATCCAACTTCTGACACGTTCTGGCTGTGTGACCCTGGGCAAGTCAGAACCTCAGTCTGCTTCAGTTTTCTCATCTGTAAACTGGAGAAAATCATAGCATTTACTTCACAAGGGTTTGTTGTGAGGGTAAAGTGAGGGTGCTATAGAAATGTTATTATTATTATTAGTCACAGTTCTAGGTGACTCTATAGTACTGACTATAAGTTGCAAAGATGTGGATCTGTGTTGGTAGCAGGAGTTTCATCACCTGGAAGTTTCCTATGCCAATGAAATCAAAGGTCCAGTCCCTATTTATATTGAGTTTGTGGACCAGCTAGGGGAGGATAACATATACACATGTATACACACATATATATTTCTCTCGTGATGTAGAATTGTATATACACACCCAATGGATGCAAGTGGTTTTGTAGGGAAGGAACAAACAGCCGGCTGAATTGGGGAAAGCATCATGTAAAGGGAGGTGTTCCATCCCAGTCTTGACAGTAGAAGTAGTTTCTAAGATGAAGGCGAGGAGGAAGTGCTCATGAGAGTCATAGATGAAGAGCTGGAAAGGAGCGCAGAGGCCGTGCAGTCCAACTACTTCATTTTACAAATAAGTAATTTGAGACTCAGTGAGGTTAAGTGACTTCTGCACAGTCACATAGCTATTAGGCTGGCATTTGAACTTGTGGTTTGTATTCCAGCACTCTTTCTACAGTGTCACCCTGATACTTAAGGGAAGGGGGTTTGATTTTTATCTTGGTATTCTCAGTACTTACCACAAAGGATCGTGGATTTAGCTGGAAGGAACCCTAAGCAGTCATAGAGTCCAATCCTTCATTTCACTGACCCACAGAGTTTAAGTGACTTGCTTAGAGCCATACAGGTTGTAGGTGTCTAAGGCAGGGTTTAAACCTAGGTCTGACTCCTGACTCCAAATTTAGTACTTTATCGGCTACCCTAGTAAATGCTTGTTAAATCAATTGAATCCCTACGCAAACTGATAGGGGAACAATGCCCTTTCTCTCCTCAGCTTACTCCAAAATGTTGCATTGTTCTGAAGCAAGTGTATAGGTACAAGGAACAATAAATGTGTGCTGCTTCAAGAATTTTTTTGTGTGTTACAAACAGCCTGAAAAATACTCAGAGTAAAAACTTTCTCTTCCAACATTTACAGTTTCCTGTTTTTGTGCCAAGCTAGAAATAGATTTTTTGGGTGAAAGGGTGAGGGGTGGGGGTGAGAGGCCTCCTGGATTTAACCAGTACCTCATACTGATTCCCTTTATTTCCCATTCCCAAAAGTAACTTTAGAAAAAGCCTGAAGAGCTTGGCTCTGGCCCCTCCTCCTTTCTGGCGTCCCAGCTGCCTGGCTTCTGTCCCATCCCCTGGGGGCCTGGCCCACTTTTAGGCTGTCTGCGTAATTCCCAGGTGTTTTGCTTAAGGTGTGGCTCCCCTTTTGGGGGGTATCTTCATTTAAATAGGACATTCCTGTTAGAACCTTAGAAAATATGCATATATGCGTGTGTGTGTATAACAGATATATATGACATATAGTCATATACATACAGGATTATGTATACTGTATATTATCTATACGTATATATATAATACACACATACATACAGACACATATACATATATACTAGTCCAACTCTTTCATCTTATAACTAGAAAGGGTCCTTACCATCTAGCCCAGGTCCCTTATTTTACAGATGAGGAAAATAAAGATCAGAATAGTTAAAAGACTTGCCTAAGGCCACACAAGCCTGTGACAGAGGCTGTCTGGCATGCTTTCTGCTGTACAAATAATAAAAGAAGTCACAGAGTTACCAGAAAGTTTAAAAGATTATAACCTTGTTATGCTGGATCTTGGTTAAAAAAAAATCTTAATTTTTTTTCATGGACAGCCCCATGCTTGATTGTTTTTAGGAATCAGCCCCACTCATCTTCTCAGATCTTCCCTTTATTCTCCTGTTGATGCTCCCAGATTCCCTCATCATCACCATTGCCTTATATGAAGAAACCACATCTTGAAAAGTAAAAACCTTGCTTTCTTGTGGGTAAGCCTCAGAATAGCAAAACAGGAGGTAGTAGCCAATCAAATCATAACATTTTAGAGCAGTAGGAATCACAGACTCACAGGTTTTAGAACTTGAAGAGAGCTAAGAAACCATCCAATCCAGCCTGAAAATACTAAGGTACAAGTGGGTTGAGTCCTGGTGTAGGAGTAAGCTTGGATTCAAGGCCAATCTTTGTTACTCACTGTTTGACCTTGGGCAAATTGTGTTACCTTCCTAGGCCCACAAAGTCTTCAACTGTAATGTGAGGGGGTTGGACCAGATGACTTTGAGGGTCTCTGCCATCTCTAAATCTCTTGTTCTTGTGTCAAATGGTCTAGAAAATGAAAGGATGGAGTTTCATTAGTTGACACCTAAGGTTCCTTTTACTTCTATTATTATTCTGACTTTATATCACAGAACCAGAAGGAATGTCACAATGATAGGACAGAATGACAGAATTGGAAGGGACCTTAGAATAGAGGAGTGTTTCTTAAACTTTTTGATCTCTGGAAACCTTTACTCTTAAAAAATTATTGAGACTCTTCCCCTTCTCCCTAAAAGCTTTCGTTTATGTGAGCTATATCTATCAATATTTACTGTATTTGAAATGAAAATATCTCAATATTGTTATGAAAATAGTTTTGACTTCATAGACCACATTTTGAGAAGCACTGAAATAGAGTTATTGGAACTGAAAGGGACCTTAGTGATCATTAATACAACCCTCTCATCTAACAGGTGAGCAAGCTACACCCTGCAGATCGAACCTGATGCAGAGTCATAAGCAAGCAGCATAAGACGCTGTAACTCACATCTCCAGGCTCCCAGGCCAGCTGTTTCCCGTAACACCTTTGCTTGAAGTGAGATTAATTTACATCTCAGGGAAGTTCTAAACCGGGTTCTTGGGAGAACAGCTGGGTTGGGTCTTGGGACACATGCAGGAATTTTTTACTAATGGAACCCCAGGAACAATTAGAAGGTACATAGAAGTGTAAATAATGGGATAGTGTGGGATTTCCAATTGGGTTTTGAGGGCCCTGAAACTGAGCCATATCCCCAAATGACTCCATGAGGTTTTAACTCTGGTCGGGATAGACCAACTAGCGTGTTCCCGAGGGAGCAGTATCTGCAATCCATCTCTGTTTCATACCCTGTTCCAACTTGCTTTGTTGCCTTATTCTTGTGATTCAGGACATTAACTATAATCTCTGAAGCCCTGTTTGGTTTGTTTCATAGTTACCATAGACACTACCTGAGAAATGAGACATGACAGCACTCTGGGTGCTTTCTGTGGAATGCTTTCACTATAGATTTTGTAGAAACCCTGAGCCAGCAGGGACTTTAGAACATAGACAGAACATATAACATAGGGTCATAGATTTTGAGGTGGAACAGTCATCTAGACCAATCTCCTCATTTTACAGGTAAGGAAACTGAGGTTGCGTGACTTAAGCAAAGTCACACAGGTAGCATGTGACCAGGCTGAGTGTTGAACTAAGGTCCTCTAACATGAAAACCAGCTTTCTTTTCACTGGACCTGAAACCTCCATTGAATGTTATAGCTGGAAGGAACTTAGGGCTGGGAAAAACTTGAGAACGTGGAATGTTAAAGCTCAAAGGGTTCTTAGGACATAATAATAATCATTTCCATCTGAGTAGTGCTTTAAAGTTTGCTAAATATTTCACATCTCTCATCTTGCTTGATCCTAACAGCTTCCATATTGTTATACCCATTTTACAGATGAATAAAATTGAAGCTTCTTCTAACAGCTACTTCCACTTGGTTATATGGCTAGTGAGTAGAAAATGGGGGCTCAAACACAAATATTCTGACTCTGAGCCACATGCATTTAATTCGCGCTGCCCAGCCCCTCTTGCATAGAATATGAGAGCTTGATGAGAACCTCAGACATAGAATATTAGGAGAAAGGACAGAGAGTGTCCAAGCATATATCTTAAAGTTTATCTAGTCCAATCTTACTCATTACATAAATGGAAAAACTGAGGCCTAGAGTAATGAGCCCCAGGGTCACAGAGAGTTAGCAGGGAAACCAGCTGGGATAAGAAGAGCCCAAGTCTCCTGACTTCTAAGCAAGAGGCCGCATTTGAAAATTTTCCTCATTTCAGAAAGTTCCTCTTCTTTGCACTTTAGCTGAGATCAGACTTTGTTTCTCCTTTAGGCCAGTGGTGCAGCTGTACTGGCTGACAATCTGCTGGCACTTAACTTTTTTTGTGCTGAATGAGTAGCTAAGTTTAGTGCCGCTACTTTATTTCCAAGTTATAACCCTGCCAGGAATCTTTGGGCTCTGGGTTGCCTTTATTTTATTCTTTTTTTATAGTTGGCTTCTGTTTTTGTATCACCTTTATTTCTGAACATATCTCATCCCTCTCTCCTATTCATCCAGCCATTCCTTATAACAAACACTAAAACAAGAAGGGCAGGGAGGGGGCATTTCAGCAAAATGGATATGCAGTGTTCCTCACCCAGGGTCCCTCACCTCTGCAAAGAAGGGAGGGAGGTGAATTTTCTTATCTCATCTTCCAAGAGCCAAGCTCAGTCATTATAGTTATACAGTGTTTGGGTTTTCTGGTTGTTATTCTTGCCATTCAAGTGGTTTGTGATCATTACAATTGGTGTAGTCAATATCATATACAGTAATTCTTGGTTCTGCTTAGGTCACTTTGCATTGGTTCATATCTAGGCTACCTCTGAGTTAGTAAAATCGAAAGAAAAAGGAAAAGCCAGACCTTTCTGTTATAATTATAGCTTCAAAGTATTATAGCTTTAGAACTGGAAAGAGCTTAGATTTGATCTATTTTCAATCTTCTCCCTTTAATAGAAGAAAAAAATGAAACGCTTACTGCTAGACTGACTAACTGGCCCAGAGAGGGGAAGTACCTTCTAGTAGCACTTAAGATCCCAGAGGGCTGTGGGGCTCCTTTCATTTTCATATCTGTATTCTCAGGTTCTGGCACTTAGTGCTTAATAAGTGCACATTAAATTGAATTGTCCAAGATTTCACAGATATAAAATGGGTATCATAATGTCTGTTATTGCCTACCTTACAGGTTTGTTCTAAGGAAAATATTTTGTCAACGTTAAAGCACTTTAGAAATGTTTGTGATTATCATTCTGACAATTGTCATCAAAAGTTATGAATAAAACCAGGCAATCTGACTTCAGGGTTCAGGGTTCTGGGAAGAGTACCTGACAGTAAATGCTATAGAAAATCTATAGGAGGGATAGTGGACTATAGACTGGGGTCGGATAGGGAATTCTTCAAGAAGGAGCGGGTGGAAAGAATTTGTGTGGACACAGAGGAGGAAGGACATAATGAATGAGAAAGAGAATGGCATGTTCAGAAAATTATGAGAACACAAAGTATAGCTGGAACAGAATGGAGATTCCTAGATCAGCTGGAAAGTGAGTTGGAACCAGATTGCAGAATTGTGTTCTACAGGGAGGTAGGAAGCTATTGGAGGCTATACAGTAAGGCTTTTTAGATGTGTTGGCTTTGAGCCCACTGAATTATATCAAGTATCAAGTGTTTTTTTTCTTCCAGTGAAATAGGTCATATTTTTATCCTATAAAGTAAGTAATTCCAGTATTATCATGCCCATTTTATAGATGAGGAAATAGAGACACGGAAAGATCAAATAAATAGCTTGCCTCTCTGGTCACAGCCAGTAAGTGTCAGAGCCACTATTCACAGTTTTTTTTTTTGTTTTGTTTTGTTTTTTGAGTTCAACACCATTGAGTGATCTTTTCCCAACACTAAATTTAGTATCATTTGTTCTTGTTTTGATTTTAAGTAATTGGTATCCCTAAACAGGATGTATCTTAAACCTTTCTAAGAACCCTGATATACAGGCTTATTCAATAAACAGGAATTTACAGTTTAGTAGAGGGGACAGGACACACAAAATATACATGAAACCGCCTGAACAAACACTTGGACATGGAATGGGTCCACAGCTGTATGTCAGTGCTGAAGGAATCCAGAGAAAGGGGAAAGAGGAGGTAGAGGGATCATGGACAGCTATTTCCCTGTCCTTGCTTTAGCATTAAATCCCTGCATTACTTTGAGGAAATGATTTCCCCTCTGGGCCTCAGTTTCCACGTTTATAAAATGAACATTCCTTCCCAGTTCTAAATTTGTGGTCTGTGTTCAACATTTGAGTTCTTTCATTCTGTGATTCTCTGGTGCTAGAAATTTTCTGTCATCATATGTGAAAGACTTCCCTGTGAAGTTTGATCAGCTGTGGTGAGGTCAATGCCAAACAGATTCTGAGCTTAGTATTTCCTCCATCACAAAGGTGGAGAGGCATGCTGGATAAAGTCTGAGAAGGACAATGGTCTGTGGTGAGAGTCAGAACCTTCAGATTCTCCCCTTAACAGAGATTTGGGCAACTCCAGCCATTTCCCAGTGCTGGGGCTTAGCGACTGTTTTTGGCTCCTGCTTGGGGTCTTCTTCTTAGTAGGCATGGAGGATGTGCTTTGCAGGAAGGTTGAGGAAGACTGTCCAGAGGCCACAGCCAGAAGCCCAAAACACAATAGTAAGTAAAATTTTTTTAAGTTCCTACTATGTGCCAGGCACTTTGTAAGCAGTGAAGGATAGAAAAAGAAGCAAAAGATCGTCCTGCCCTTAAGGAACTCACAATCTAGTGGGGGAGGAGCAGCGGATAGAGCATGGGCCCTGGCTAGTCAGTCAGGAGGACCTGAGTTCGAAGCAAGCCTCAATTACTAGCTGTGTGACCCTAGGCAAGTTACTTAACTGGATAAATTAATTGAATAACTAGGAAATAATTAAAAGGAGGAAGGCACTGGAATCAAGAGGGGCTGGGAAAGGCTTCCTATGGAAGAAGACTGGATTTTAGTTGGTTCTAAAAAGTCCCTTGCCTTCATAAAGGCTAGAGATCACCCTTTGACAGAATCATAGGATTTAGAACTAGAAGAGGCCTCAGAGTTAGTCAGTTCAGTCCCTTCCTTTTATAGGTTAGGAACCTGGAGTTCCAGAAATGAGAACTGAAGCCATACAGGTAGTAAAGAGATCTCTCCACTCAGTGTTCTAGCTATCACTGCTCCTTTCATAAGCGTACTTTTTTTTTGTTAAATTTTTATTTTGGTTTTGAACTTAAACATTAAAAAAGGAGCATTTTCATACATAAAATGGAACATAGGATTCTGTGAAACTCCATTTCACACTGCTTACTTTTTAACGTAATAAATTCTACACAATTCTTTCAAAACTGTCCTATTTGTCTGTGCTTCCTTCTTTTTTCCTCTATGCTTTTTAATCGTTAAAATAGCCTTCTTTTTTTGGTATCACCATTAATAACCTCCTCTCCCTCCCTTCCCCAATTAATTGAAAGGATGAAAATTAAATGCATATGTGTGTGTATATGTATATATATGTATATATGTAAAGAGACAAACACACATATGTGTATGTGTGTGTATATTTTTATACAACTACTATATAATCACATGCATCCCCAGTCATGGGCCACTTTCCTCCTGAGAAACCCAAAATGAAGCTTTATGTCCATTGGCCTAGAAAGGACCCAAAATGGAGCTGCCTAAGAGAAGACGGCAAGTATTAAGAGATAAGAGGCTCAGGAAGTTCTCAGCACTAGGAACATCTGGCCTGGGGCTCCAGAGTGGCTAGAAAATCATATGAGAACACTGCTTTTTCTCATAGGAATTTTCCCCCTGGCTTTTTCTCTTTTATTCCAGAATAGGAACCAGGTGGAAAGAGGAAGAAGGGGAAGAATAGCTATACCTGTGCGGAGAATAGGGGGTTGGGGGAGTGTGAGCTCAGTTATCTTACTGGCCCAAAATTTCTTTTAGCTAGGACAAGTAACCAGACCTTTGGGAGCTTCGTTATTTTTAATCATTAAAATGAAGATAATGCTTTCCTTAATTATTTCATAAGATGTTTGTGAGGATCAAGTGATATGTATAATTTTTTTATAATTATAATGTAGAAAATAGGAAAAAATAGCTGTCATCATTAGGGATGGAGATTGGACTTGTTATTTCTTTGTTGTAGGGAGCTCACAGTGACAAACTTCTGCCATTATAAATCAACTCTTTCCCTGTAACTTGTAATCTTTGACTAGGGGTTTTTTAACCTTTTTTTGTGTGTGTGTGGCATGGACTCTCTTTTGAAGTCTGACGAAATCTATGGACGCTTTCTCAGAATGTTTTTATTTTTTTAAATAAATTTATTTTTTATTTTTAATTTTCAACACTCAGTTCCACAAGTTTAGGGGTTCCAAATTTTCTCTCCTTCCCTCCCCTCCCCTCTCCCCCACCCCAAGACGGCATGTAATCCAATGTAGGTTTCACATATACCTTCACCAGAATAATGTTTTTAAATGCATACAATAAAATATATAGAATTGCAAAGAAAATCAGTTATATTGAAATAAAGATGTAGGATTTTTCCCATATAAATTCACCCATGTGCATGAGCGCATGTGTGTGCGCACACACACACACATACACATACACACACACACACACACACACACACACACACACACACACACACACACCCCTCTGAAATCTATCCATGGACCATGAACCCCAGGTTAAATATTTCTATCTTAGAGAGTTGCCTAGAACATTGGGAGGTTAACTATTTTTCCCAGGGTTATTCAACTGGTGTGTGTGGGACATAAATCCAGGTTTTCATGAATCTAAGACCAGTCTTCTATGCCAACTGGTCCCTCAAGCTGCCACAGTTATCATCATAATTATTATATGATAGCATATAAGCTCTTTGCAGGAAGGGATCTTTTCACTTTTGCCTTCATATCATCAATGAATAGCATGTAGTAGGTATTTAATAAATGCTTGTTGATTGATGTGCCAGACTGGTTATAATTAAATAGTTATGTGATAAACATTGCCTCCATGCCACTAAAAGGTAAAAGTAAAATCTAAGACAAAATTGACATGTTATTTTATTTTTTCCAACTTGCATGTAAAAACAACTTTTAACATTTGTTTTTTAAAATTTTGAATTCTAAATTCTCTCCCTCCCTCTTTCCTCTCCCCCCTTCTTGAGGTGGTAAGCAATTTGATATAGGTTATACATGTGCAATCATGCAAAACATTTCCATATTAGTCATGTTGTAAAAGAAAACAGACCAAAAAAAAAAAAAAACCATGGAAAAAATAAAATGAAAAATAGTGTGCTTTAATCTGCATTCAGATTCCATTAGTTCTTTCCCTGGAGGTGGATAGCATTTTTCATCATGAGTCCTTTGGAATTGTCTTAGATCATTATATTGCTGAGAATAGCTAATTCATTCACAGTTTATCATCATATAATATTGCTGTTACTGTATACACTGTTCTCCTAGTTCTGCTTATTTCACTTTGCATCAGCTCATATAAGTCTTCCCAGGTTTTTCTGAGAGCGCCTAGCCCATCATTTCTTATAGCACAATATTATTCCATTACAATCACATATAACAACTTTTCAACCATTCACCAATTGATGAACATCCCCCCCAATTTCCAATTCTTTGCCACTACAAAAAGGACTGCTATAAATATTTTTGTACAAATAGGTCTTTTCCCCTTTTTTATCTCTTTGGGATACAGACATAATAACAGTATTGCTGGGTCAAAAGGTGCGCACAAAACTGGCATATTTCGATGAAACTCATTGAAAAATGTGAGTTATTGCAGAGATGAATTAAAGCCATCTCAGTTTGGATAAAAAGTGAGTGTTCAGAGAGGATTACTGCCATGGTTCCTTTGGGTACTTCCAAATGTAGGGCAAGATCCTTTCAGCTTATAGTTTCTTCCGGTCCTATGCCAGTCTTTTCCATGGTAATAATACCCATATTTGTGTGAGGGTTGAAGAGATCAATACAATTTGAGAATAGATTGCACCTGCTTTTATAGTGAAAAAGTTCTACTTCTGACAGGAATTCTTTACAAGAAGGCTCCATGGTTCTTGAAGCTTTATGAATGCTAATTGACCAGGTTGTGTGTGCCTGAGGTGGCAACCAGTATTTTCTCAACTCAGATTTTCTGAGTGCTAATTTTCCAGAATAAACAAATCTAGCTCAGGACAATATTTTCCATACTTGTGATTGGTTACTGGTGCTCTGTGACTCAGAGGTGGATACTTAAGATGTGGAGAAACCTAGGATTCCTATAATTAACCCAAGGATGATGTACAGGTTCATGGCTCTGGGAGTTGACAGTTTTAGCTGGTTTTAGCTGGGCAGTCTGCTCTTCTCGGATATTAATAAACGGTCATTCCTGAGAATGTTTTTGACCTGAGCTACTGTTATCTTTGGTGGTAGTGATGGGAAAGGGCAGCAAACTTTCCAATAAAACTTAGAAGAAAAGGAAAAAAAATCCTTGCTAAACTTTGGACAAACAAAATTTCAAGGTTCCAAATAAGTGGCTGTGCCTCAAAGGCAATGATGCATTCAACATGGAAACAAAAAGGATCATAATAAAGCATACTTAATACAAAAATTTCTTCTTAGGAAAGGAGTCTTTCAAAATGGGGGCAGGGGAAGGTATAATTACAGTTACAGTAGAAAATAAGTAATAATAAAAATAACCTTAATAATCAAAAAGGTTTGATCCATCACTTAGCTGGTAGAAATTCGTAAGTTGTCCCTCAAAGAGAGTTCATCAGAAGTAAGGCACTGGCTGGTGGAAAAGAAGGCTACCCCAGACAGGTCCTCTTTACCTCTTGTCTGAACTAGGAAATTGCTTCCTAATTCATCTCTCTGCTTTATGTTTCCCCTTTCTCCAATTCATCCTCCATGTGCATGCCAAAAAAAACCCTTACTAAGGTACAGGTCTGGTCATGTCACTGCCCTGCTCAGAAATATCTAGTGGCTCCCTATTGCCTCTAGGCTCTGCAACAAATTCCTCTACCTGGCACACCTCGATCTGACTCCAATCTATGTTTCCAGACTGATTTCATCTTGTGCCCTTTCTCATATTCTACATTCCAGCCAAAGTCACCTACATATGAGAAATCAGTATTCTATTTATTGTCACTGTTAAAATGAATTAATTTGCTTATTTGTTTATTCAGCAAGGATTTGTTAAGCACTTAACTCTGAGTAAGATAGAATGTGTGATAGAATCTGGGGGCAAAGTAAAAATGAAAAATAGACTCTAACCCCATGGAACTTGAATTCTATTGGAATGATTTTAATGGAATATCAGAGCTAGAAAGGACATTAGAACATAAAGTGTTAGAATTGATGAGATCATCAGTATCAGCCACGTTATAAGGGACTCAAGGCAAAATGGTACAGTAGGAGCCTTCTCCGCCAAACTAAGATGCATTCAAAATAGTGCCCTCTCATCTTTAGATTGGACAATCTGAAGCCTGATTTTTTTTTCTCTGAATCAGGTGATGAAGGGCATTGTTAACAAAAAACTTTAAATGTTGAGGTCTTGTTTCCTTGACTGGAATGACAGGATTTCCTCTCCTAACATAATGGAGATCACACCAGACTAAACCTCCAAGGAACCAAAACCTGGTAGTTTCTGGCATCGTACAATTCATGTAATGGCTTTTTTTCAGTGAGAATTTAGGGGAGTTTTGGGACTCCAGATATGGGATTAATCAAATAATTGAAAAAAGAGGTAGGAGCCCCATTAGGACATAGACTGTTATGGAACATAGACAGTATGGAGCATAGAATGTCAAAGCAGAAAAGGACACAAGAGATTATCCAACCTGTCCAACCCTGTCATCACAGAGAAGGAAATAAAGACAGAAAATATTGTAGTAACATGTCCAACAGCATACAAGTAGTTAGTGGCAGAACCAAGTCTAGAACCCCAGTCTCATTTCTCCCAGTCCAGTGTTTCTTACCCTACAATAGAATCCATCACCAATAAGAAAGGAAAAAATTAAAAAACAAAACAAAAAACCAACACAGTAGTACTTAGAGTAATTCTCCCATTGATTTTTGGCATTATTCTTTCTAAACGGTCAGAGGAAGAACTGAATGGAATTAAATATAAAGCCTGAAATAATCACAATCATTCCATTACAGTATTCTGCCTGCTGCCATCTATTTCACCTGTTTTAAGTTTTCTTCTTTTCACATTGGGAGGTAGGAGAGTCCATGAACATAGCCTATGCCCATAAAAATAGATAAAGTGTGTTTTTGTTTGTGTTTGTATCCTTAGCACAGTGCCTGGTGCAAAATAATTGCTTAATAAAGTCTTCTTTTTCTCTCTTCTTTCCTTCCCCCCTCCCTCCTTTCTTCCTTTACCTCTTCCTCCCTCCCTCCCTTCCTTCTTTCTTTTTTTCATTCCTTCTTTCCTCCCTCCCTCTCTTCTTTCCTTCCTCCCTCCCTTCTTTCTTTCTTTCCTTCAGTTATCTTTCACCTCCCTTTCTTCCTCCCTTCCCATACCTGCCTCCAGTAGTAATCCAAATTAGTCTAAACTATTGTATATCTATCTTTCTCTGTGATCCATACCTGATTCTAGTGGTAATAGTAATTTCTAGCATTTATATAAGCCTTAAAAGCTGCACAACTGATCTCATTTGATCTTTATAGAAATGTGTGAGGTTAGAATTATTGTTCTTTTATGGAAGAGGAAATTTAGACTGAGAGGTTCAACACTTTGCCCAGGGTTATAAAGTAGGATTTGAACTCATCTCTTCCTGATGCCAACTTAAGTGCTCTAAAGCATTCTACTATAAGCTGCCTGTCACAATTCAGAGACATCAGATTAGTCTTTACATCTGTCTTCCCTCTGGTCAAAACCTTCAATAACTCCATTGTCTATAGGATTTGTCAGTTCAGCATTCCAGGACTACCTAGTTTTCTTGACTCTCAACCCAGTATTCTGTCTTCTTCCTAACACTGCCTTGTGAAACCCATAATCACTTTGAAGACTTTAATAATAATCACTCATATTTCTGCAGAATTTACTCTCCTCACAATACCCTTATAAGGTTGGTAGTTACCACATTATTCCTGTATTACAGAGGAGGAAGCCACAGCTTGGTGACTTATCCAGGCTGACCCAGCTAGTACTGGAGATGAGTCCAAGACTCCTTCTTATACATGAGACTGTCTCTCTTTTGAAAAAGAAGTCAGAAGGGAGGGCAGACTTGGGAAAGGGGCAATCAGAATATATGCCATTTGGAGTGGGGAGAAGGGTAGAAATGGGGAGAAAACTTGTAACTCAAAATCTTGTGGAAATCAATGTTGAAAACTAAAAATATTAAATAATAAAAATATATTAAGAGAAAAAAAGTAAAAGAAATGTCACTTAGGGACCACAATAAAATACTGCCAAAAAAGCAAAAGGTCAGAAAGAGAGCTAGAGTTCAGTTTTCTAATTTGCCTCGGGTGGGAGACAAAGATCATAGGGTCATAGGCTTTAGTGTTTGAAAGGACCTCACAACCTAGAATGTTCTGATAGAGTTAGAAAAGACTTAAACACTGGGAATACAGGATACTAGAGAGAGAAGAAGACTTAGACACCATCCATCCAGTCTAGCATCTCACCAAATGTATAATAGGTTTCATAGGATTTAGAGATAGAGGAGACCTTGGCGATCACAGTCCAACAGTTTTATTTTAGAGAAGAGGAAACTGAGTCCCAGAAGTGGGGGGAGTGATTTAAGGTTAGACAAAATACCATTTGGTTTCATTCCAAGCTCAGCTCAGTTTGTTTGTTTTTGAGGCCATGGGGTGGAGTGACTTGCCCAGGGTCACATAGCTAGTAAGTGTCTGAAGCTGGATTTAAATTCAGGTCTTCCTGATCCGGAGCACAGTGCTCTATTCACTGTGCCACCTAGCTCCATTTCCTAAGAGTAACATCAATTCTTAAAAACACAACAAAAGAGATCAACAAAATGTATATAGCACGGAATCCATCACTCAATTTATATAGAACTAACTAAAGATGAGAAAATCTGCTTAATCTGGTTTCATCCAGTCAATTCAGACATTGATTGAGTCTAGTTCATTAGAAGCCCAAATGCACAAGCATTGGATCTGTTTGTTTTTTTTTTTACTGGAATGGGGGAACTTCCAGGTGAGGGAACTTCCTCTCCCAAAGCTCATTGGATTCTTCTCTGTAACTTTGCATTTTAAAGAGTTTCCTAGAGTGCTGAAAAGTTAAGTGACATTGTTGAGAGAGGGGGAGAGGCAGAGGTCACGCTTTCTGGTTTTGAGGCTGGCTCTATCCACCATGACATTCATAAAATGAAACCATGCCAATTATTTCTCATCCCAAGAAATGTGCTTGGCATATAGTAAATGTTTAATAAATGCTTAAAAATGGATTGACTGGATGACCCTTAAGGCTCTTCCCTGCATAAGCAGGTTGTAGCCAAGCCTCAGAAAATTCTCTCCTTTGGAAGAAGAGTAGAAAATGAAAGAAATCCTGGCCCCAACTAACAATGGGATTCTACAGCAGGGGAAGTGGGCACTTCTTTAGGGACTTTGGTGTTGACGTTGCAGGCAGATACTAGTTCAAGGTAACAGTTAAATTCATTGCATATCAGCTGAAGCAAAGCTCTAAACTAAAAACAAAGCAGGAAGAGCAAGGGACCAAACCCATTAAGGGAAAGAAATACACTCATGTTACTTTATGTCTAAGTCATGGTTTTGATTTTGATTTTCTTTTTTTTTAAATTTTTAATCCTCTCAGTAGCTCTCAGGTAGGTAGCACAAATAACAATAGTCATAGCTCTAGAATATTAGTCTAGAATTAGTCTAGAATATTAGAACATTTGAAGTTCTTAAGGTCTGCTGTGTTCTGACATTCTAGGCATTTGAGCAGCTAGGTTGTGCAGTGGACATTGTGCTAGACCTGGAGTCAGGAAGACCCAAGTTCAAATTTGGCCTCTGATATTTACTAGCTGTGAGACCCTGGGCAAGTTACTTAACCTCCGTTTGTCTCGGTTTCCTCAACTCTAAAATGGGGGTAAATCAGTGTTCTACCTCACAGGTTCGTTGTGAGGATCAAGTGAGATATTTTAAAGTGCTTAGCATAGTGCCTGGCCCATAGTAGTTATTTATTCCCTTCCCATTCTATATTCTAAGATGTTTTCTAGCCACAGCTCTCTAGGTTCAGATGGCTTGAAAAGCAACAGCCACAACAACAAAAGTACATTAAGACACTTTAACTTTAAAATATTGGGAATCTTTTGAATTCTAGGACCTTTTAAGGCCCCCTTCAGATCTAGGATGTTTTCTTTGATCACTGTACTATCAAATCTGCAAATCTCCCAGTACCCCTGGAGAGCTGATTGTAAGCTGCATACATACAGAAATGAAGGAAACCCACAAGCAGTTCCAGTAAATGCTTTCAATATGCATGGGCCCTAGCTATTCAGCTATTTCCTTTACATTTTGTTGACTTGAAAAATAAGAATGAATCTGGTCAGGAATCAAGCTGGAAATAGTGCTAAAGGGTCAGTACTTCCCTTTGGCACACAGATACTCCCCTTAGCAGAACCCACTGGGAAGCTACCACACATCCACCGCAGCACACATTTGAGGCAATCCAATGGAAGGAACAGGAAAGAGGATCATGGGATTTAGTGTTCCTAAGGATATTAAGAGGTCATTTAGATCAACCCTTAATTTTAACAATGAGCAAATTGAGATCACCAGAGAAGGGAAGTGATTTACCCAGTGGCAGCTAGCAAAATGGGATTCATATCTGTTTCCCATACAAAATAGAGTTTTTCCTCCATCACACATTACCCCTGAGTGTCTCATGCTTCGCCACTATCAGGTAATGTTTAAGCAAGATAGGAGAAATAAAGAGAAGCCAGGCACCCAGCAAGGGTGAGGGAAGGAATTGTGATTACATAAGAATGCCTTTTCCTGACAAATGTGGGAAGAGAGGTTAAATTTTATCCTGCTAGATGTATCTCCCATCTTGCTCAGAATTATCCCATTATAATGTGAGGGCCTGAAGTTTGGAAGAGAAGAGAGGATGGAAATGAACATTCTCCCAAAGCTTGACTCACACCAGCTCTGATAATAGATAAAATTTCACGTAGTGCTTTATAAACAAGAACAAGATGTGACAGACCTATTGGCTCCTGCCTCTTTGCCACCTCCTGCCCAGAATGCTTTTTCTACTCCAGGACTTTGCAAGCCCTCCATAAAGTCCCATTTGTATTAGCCTCCCTAGCCAACCTCTGTTATTCCAGTAAAGTTCATAGGAACCCCTACCCTTACCTCAAACCCCAATCCCCATTGTATAGATGAGGAAATTGAGGTCTAGAAAATGGAGAAGGCCAAATTTTATAGGGAAAAAGAGTACTGGACTTCCTGAGTCTGTGTTTGAAGCCTGCCCCCGTTTCTTATCACCTGTGTGATCCTGGACAGATCATTTTAGTTCTGTGGGTCCTAATTTTTTCATCTGTAAAATAAAGGCATGGAACAAGATGCTCTCTGAAGTCTCTTCTAGCTCTGAGTACCACAATTCTGTGAGTTACCCAGGGTCCCAAGTGGCAGAACCAGGACCCAAACTCAGTTTTTTGTTTGTTTTTCTGATTTCTAGTTCCAGGTTTTTCCTGCCATACAAGGCTGCCTGATTCGGGGAAGGGTGGGACACTTTCACTTTATTTTGGACCATAAGACTTAGATTTGGAAGAGAATTTAGGGATCATCCACTCCAGCCTCCTCATTGTGTGAAGGAAACTGAGGCACGAGGTTCCAGGCAGGGCTAATAATGGGATAACAGAGGTAAGATTTGGACCCAGGAAATCAAATGTATTCCTTCTGCCAGCTAAGTTGCCTATTCAAATGCCTGGAAGAAGTTCAGAGACTACTCTTATCTTAACACTCAAAAGCATCTTTAAAAAAATCCATTGAAAATGTTCATTTCTCCTTTTGAAGGAGAACTGAAACCTTCAGAAAGGCAAAAAGTAAGAACCACAACCCCTGGTGAGGTAGTTACCTCCTTTCTCCTCTGCCTGCATTGCTGCAGAGTTCTGTGCAGTAATGGCCGTGGAAATGCTGAAATCAGTAGTTTGGAGACACAGATTCAGATGTCAGTTCGTGTGACCCTGGGCAAGTCATTTAGTCTCTCTGAACTTCGGTTTCTTTATCAGTAAAATGGAGATGATAACACACTACTTGTTTTACTGGCTTTCTTGTTGAGGAAGGTGTTTTTATAAACCTTAATCTGTCACAGGACAGGCTGTTATGGTTATGACTTCATTTTAGCCTGCCTGGTCATTTCTGAGGCTTTGTAGGCGGATTCCCCCCCACCTCTGTTAGAGGCCCTGGGGCAGACAAAGCACGTGAGTCCCCGTCGGGGTGTAGGAGGAGGGGCTTTCCGCTGGAGCCTCTGCTTTGGCTTCCTTTTTGTTTCTGTACCTGAATTAGCACCCTCATTTCCTCTTCAAGCAAGAAAGCCCCAGGCCCAGACTCACATATCTCCTGTGGGGAGGACTCGGGAAGGTTATTCTGCCGTGCTGGCTGGACCACACAGATGTGGCCCATCCTTGGCTTCCCTTGCTTGCACATGGAAAAGAAAACAAGTCTGCTTTGGAGCTGTACCTCTGACAGAGTTTCTCCAAGAGTCTGGACAAATTTTGGACTTGATGGGTATTCTGGACGAGGATAGTAAGACAGCTTCGTTGTCCCCTCTCTGCCGCTTGGACTTACTCCAGTCTGGAGGAAGGCTTGAGGAAAGACTAGGGGTAGGTGAGTGTTGGCCTGGCACGGAGGCCCTTGGCTCTCTGGTTCTCAGGTTCTCACTGTTCTACTTGTTTCAAGATTGGATGAGTTATGCCTCCTCTCTTTCCCTCCCTGCCCCCATTTTCCTTCAGATTCATCTTTTTTTAACCCTTTGACCCGACTGGAAGTTAGGAGGAGAGATGGACTTTGTTGTGCTTGAGCCCTATTGGGTTTTGGCTGGGGAAGAGGGAAGAACAATTTCACCCAAAGAAAGCCATAAACTGTTGGAGCTGAGAGGGGCCGTAGAACATAGAATGTTGGAGCTGGGAAGACCCTTAGAACATAGAATGCGGAAGTGGGGAGGGGCCCTAGAAGTTTGAATGCTGGAGTGGGGAGGGGCCCTCTAGAACATAGAATACTGGAGTTGGGAGGTCCTTTAGAACTTAGAATACTGGAGAGGGAAGGGGCCTTACAACACAGAATGTTAGAACTGGGAGGGCACTTAGAACATAGAGCAGAAAGGGACCTCATATCAGGAAGGGCCATGGAAATCAGCCAATCAAACTCTCATATAGAGGGAAACTGTGACCCAAAGAGGAAAGGGATTTTCCACAGTTTTAACCTGTCGTACCCTCCTCCCTCTATGATTTTAGTTACTGGACCTGCTTAGTGATTTGAATGTAGAGAAACTTCAGAAAACAAAACAGGATGAAGGTTCAATGAGAACTGCAATGAAATCTTATCTCCCCAACCAGGTCGTGAGCTCCCTGAAGAGGGGGAGCCTGCCATCTACTTTTTGGGGGACTGGGGGAGGGAGTGGGCAGATCTGGCATAGGACAACAGGATACAGAGTAGTCCTCAGTAAATTAGCAGTTGGTTGATTGAAAGAGGAAGCTTAAACTGCACAAAAAGAAGCTGTGTATGTCAGTGGCTCTTTTGTTTGAGGCAGCCAGATAGGACCGTCACTAGAAAATCACCACGGTCCCAGAAGCATAACCAGGAAAGAAAGCTGTCAAAATTAAAGAGGTCATTCCTTGGTACACTTGGCCTGATCATTAGGTAATAGCTAGAGGCCATTGTCTGGAGCTGGGTTATACAGCTGAAGAGAGCTGTGGAAAATTTAGAGGAGCATCAGAGATGACTAAAGGTAATTAAAGTCCTGAAAAAATTACATAGACTAAAGAAAACAAGTCTGAAGTCTTTTTCCAGTGAAAGCTCTTACCCAAAGGATGACAATCAGCAGCCGGCATTGCTTGGCCTTTACTGACAAGCTAAGCCAGGCAATAGCAAGTATGGAGAGGCAATAGGGCTTAATGACAAGATCACTGGAGCTGGAGTTGAGAGCTGGTTTCTAATGGTGGGGAGTGGGGAAAAGAATATTTACCTTCCTTTTCTCCTGATACTAGAAGGAAGGGAGCATTTGAAAGTGTTATAGGGAAATGGCAACCATGGTTATTTGAGAAGGTACAGGCGTGGAGAACCTGCTGCCTTGAGGCCATATGTGGCCTTCTAGGTCCTTGCATGCAGCCTTTTGACTGAGTCTAGTTTTACTGAACAAATCCTTTTATTGAAGGAATTTCTTCTGTGAAGTTTGGATTCAGTCCAAGGGCCAAATTTGCAGACCTAGAAGGCCACACCCCTGGAGCTCTATGCAAATGGTTGCCTTAGGTGGGATGGTGAGACCCTAGGAGGCAAGATCCATTTTTTGTTAGGTAGCACCTAGGCCTGCTGGGTAGGATCATCTGAGTAGGTGGGAGGAACCTATGTGGGTGAAGTTTCCTAGACCTAGTAGTATATAAGATTGGGATCTTTACCTTTATTTGTCTTGGACAAATGTGTGGTGAAGCCTAGAGATACCTTCTCAGAATGATTTTAAATGAATAATATAGATTAGATTCCAGAGGAACCAATTATATTAAAATATAGTTATCAAAATAGTTTAAAAATCAAGTTAATGAATCCCTCTCTAAATACTTTTGCTATAAGGGGCTTGGTTACAGACCAGGGAAGCAAGTACAGTTGTCTTCTCCTTTTTCATCTGGAAAACAAATCAGCGACTAGACCCCAATGAAGAGGAAGCGATAGAAGAAATCTGAGCAAAGAAATAGGAAGTGGCAGGAAACCCCTGCATAAACAAATTCCCTTCACCTAAATCCTGGTGTCTCCAGAGCCTCCTAGATGTGCTTTCCCTGTAAAAACCTTGAAGACTGGAATCACGCTTCTCTTTTTAAAGGTAATAATGGATGTGGAAATGTCTTCCTAAGGCACTGAGGGCAGTTTGCACAGGTATAGACAGACAGGGTGGTGTGGTGGAAGAATCATTGGATTTGGCATCAGATGATCTGGGTTGGAATCCAGACTCTTCTACTTATTACCCGAAAAGCTTGAGGGAAAGTCACTTGAAGTCTTTAGGCCCAAACGAGCTTCTAAGGTTCCTTCCAGCTTTAAATCCTATAATTAGGGAGCCAAACAGGAGAGCAGAAAAGCCAGGAAGAGTAAGGGATTCAGACTCTTGCTGATCTTACTGTGGGTGGGACAGGCTCAGCAGGAAAGAAGGTAACATGCAGGGTTAACTTCCTGGTGTGGTGGGCAGCTTTTAACAGAGGTTTAGCAGGTTTGGGGAGAGGGAGGGGAAGAGCTTCAACTCCACAGATTGGCTTCCAGCAAAGACCTCTGGAGAGTGAGGGAAGATACATGACATTTTGTTGGGGAGACTTTGGAAATCCTAGTCCCATGGGAAAGCTTTAAAAGTCCTTTGGGATAATCTGACTTGGCAGGAACAGAGGTGGTAGCTTAGCACCTCTGGGATTCTATGATTAAGCCTAGAAAACAAATAAGAAAATATTTACTGTTAAGTAGAGACATAAAGAAACATTTTACATTTTAATACGTATGCGTAATATGATTTATATTCTGTTGCCCCATCTCGATGGATGCAGAAGCTGCTCTAGGTTCTTAAAGGTTATTTCAACAGGTGTCAAGTCTAGCAGGTTCTAACCAGCTGGCAAGGCCAAGCAATCAAATGAGAAGCTTTTATTAAGGTCATGCTAGGCCAAGTGAATACAGGGACAAAATTTAAACTGACTCTGTACTCTGGGTGCTTGGGTTCTATCTTTGGAGACAACACTTACACATTACATATCAGTGTGTATAGAACAGAAATTAAGTCAGTGGAAGGGGGTGGCACTAACCCTAAGTGTGGAGATCTTCATTGATAGCGGGCTATCAAGTGATAGATTTCTTTGGCTACAGTGGCTCATGAAGGTTTTCTACTAAGGTGAGGTAGGGCTGTGACTTACCTTGATGGAGCCAGCACCCACATCCATTGTAGGATCCTAGATTTAGACCTGTAGGGGAACTTAGAGCATTTTACAGATTAGCAACTGAAGCCCAGAAAGGTCAATTAGGTCATTTGTTCAGGGTCATGGTAGGAGTGAGTGGCAGAGTTGGGTTTCAAACCCAGTTCTTGGATTCCAATTCTAACCCCATATCCACTGTATCATGCTGTGCCTCCCCTTAAAGTATAGTCAATAAACATGTTTTAAGCATCTTCTATGTGCTAGCGGTATATACAAATATGAAAAAGAAATTTAGTGCCTACCCTCATGGAGCCTGCACTCTAAAGGGGGAAGACAAAGGAAAGATGAAAAAGGGTGGAAGAGGTAACCGGTGAGTTTAGGGGCATGATGAGGAAGTCAAAGTAGTCCAAAACAAGTCGTGCCAGAGAAACTTAAAAAAAAAAAAACCAGTCCTAAATGAGTACATGAGTGGAATGGTTAAAAATTTAAGAGGTATCTGAGGATATATACAGTTATCCCTTCCACATCAAGGGGGTTAGGGGTATAGCACCCCTGTGATCTGGAAAATCCATGTAAAATTTTTTGGCCCTCCCTTTGCACCAGAGAAGTCTGACTTTTTTTCTTTTTCTTTTATGGGGTGTTTACAGCATTCAAAGATAAAATATGTTTATATTATATACTGTATATATTTTATGCATTTCTGAGTTTCTAAACTTTTTCTATGTCATCTGCTGGTCTTCGCATACTGTCGGCAGTTTCTACAAAACTCCCCTAAAATTCCCATTTCATTTCTTACGTCGATCTCTGATATATTGAAATCAAGATGGGGAAAGTCGAGATATGGAAGGGATAACTGTAGTACAATAAGACAGAGAGAGATAGAGAATATTTTTTATATCCTTTCTCTCCTTCTATATGTGTGTATATACATGTTTGACATTTCGATATTATTTGAAATTTGATACAAGTATATTATATATGTATGTGTATGTGTATATATATACAAACCAATTATGAAATGCTCAATCTAAATGATTCAGTCATCCTTCTTATCTCAGACAGAGCTTTCCCAATAAGTTGCATCATATTTGAGCAGAGAGCACTGAACTGGGGCTGGTTTTGAGGCTCATTTTCTCACTTTTGCTCCTCAGCTAACTTGGTTCAAATTTATATACAGCTTTAAGCCATACACGCACATGGTAGGGGGAGAGAAAGAGAGATCGAGTATCCTTACAACATATTTTAAAAATATATGGAATGTTAGAACTGCAAGGAACCTTGGAATACAGGATGCCAGAACTAGAAGGGATCTCAGAACATAGGATGCTAGCGCTGGAAGTGACCTTAAAACATAGTGTTAGAAAGAGTTCATCTGGTTTAACCCCTTTGTTAAATTGGCAAAACCAAGACCCAGAAGATGAAGTAAATTAAGGTTATACAGGGAGCTAGTGACAGCTGAGACTTCTGGTGGCCCAGGCCAGTCACTAAGCTCCTCTTCGGCCACATTTCCTTGGGAATTGAATCAGAATTCCTCCTGAGCTCATGGGAGGTTTTTTATTTTGACCCCTGAAGTATAAAAGCATTCTTGGGAGTGGGAACGTGAGTTGTACTGTTCTGCCAGATGGTAGGAGCACCTATTGCTTTGTGAAGGGATGGAAAAAAATAAAAGACACGGACTTCCCTGCTTCTTCTGACTGGATGCATTAAGCCCAGTGTGGCTGAGCACCTAGAAAAGAGATCAGTCAGTGACAGGCCCTGCGTGGGGCATTTCTGGGAATTGCACAAATGTTTGATCCAAATGATTCGCTCACCCTCCTTATCTCAGACAGAACTCTCCTGATAAGCTGAAACATAGGTGAGTAGAGGAGCACTGAACTGGGCCTGGATTTGAGACTCATTTCTACTTGGCAACTAACCCAGCGGCCTTAGGCCAGTAACTTAATGATGACTGTAATGGTTCAAATTTATATAAAGTTTTAAGACTTGCTTAAAAAGGGTTTTATATATACTGTCTCTTGATCCTCCCAAGAAGTGATGCTCCCTTCTGAGTTATACCTTCATTGAGTTAGGGAGTATGTTATTACTTTCATTTCACACTTATTAGTGCTAATTATTCCCTAATTGTTTACTTTTATTTATACTAATTACTTATTAGTACTAATAATTTATGTTGTATACTGCTCGATGTACATTTAATTTATCCCTCACAATGACTCTACAGCTATTATAATCCCCATTTTACAGAGGAGAAAACTAAGTCTCAGACAAGTTAAATGATTTGTTCAGGGTCACACTGTTAACAACTATCAGAATTGGGATTTGTGCCCAAACCTGATGCTCCTGCTATCCAGCTTTTTGGCATTGTACCATATTGCCCTCCCTCTGTCTCACTTTCCTTATTTGTAAACTGAGATATGTGGTTAGGGATGGAATGGAGTAGACGATCTTGAAAGTTCTTTGTTAACTCTTAACATTCTAACCTCTGTTCTAAAGCACCTTCTAGCTTCTAGTCTATGGTCTATATTCTAAAGTCCCTTCCAGTTCCTATCTTCTTTTATCTGGCCTCTCTGTATCTTACTGAAAAGGTAGTCAGAAGAATTAGTAGAGAGAAGCAAATACTTGTCCTGCAGTGCCAAAGAATGAGTCCACAAGAAATCATTTATTTCCCAAGCATTTCCCATTTCTTTTCATCTGGATACCTGGGTCGACGTAAGCCAGATGGAGAATGCTGGAGCCAGGTACCAGATCTCTATCCCTTGTTGTTGCTTAAATTTCCTTCATCAGGCAGGCAGCTGTGCCTTGGGCACTGTATTTTCTATGGAAAGCGGAGCTCAAGCTGGATGAGGTTTCAAAAGGTTCTAAATACTTTTGTGGGTTTTGTTTGTAAATAAATACCTCTGCTTCTTGGACAAGGTGAAAAAATGGCTGAGAAATGTGCCCTTCTCACAGTCCTTGACTCAACAGCAGCTAGGACTTAAATAATTCGTCAGCAAGAATTCTGACAGAAAAAATATCTGTGAGTAAACTCCTTCAAGATTTAAAGCTGGAAGAGATCATAAAGACCGTGTAGCCTAAACTGTTCATTTTACAGACGAGGAAACTGAGGTCAGACAGGATGAAGTTGCTTGTTCAGGCAATGTGTCTTATTTATTCTAATGTGTGTCCCAATGCTAGTAAATTAGATGTCATGTAGTAAGCACCTCATTGCCCCAACACTAGTAAATTAGATGTCATATAGTAGGCACCTTATATGCAGTAGGCACCTTATTGCTCCAACACTAGTAAATTAGATGTCACATAGTAGGTACCTTATTTGTAGTAGGGACCTTATTGCTCCATCATTAGTAAATTAGATGTCACATAGTAGGCACCTTATGTGTAGTAGGCACCTTATTGCTCCAACACTAGTAAATTAGATGTCACGTAGTAGGTACCTTATTTGTAGTAGGTGCCTTACTGCCCCAACACTAGTAAATTAGATGTCACATAGTAGGCATCTAATTTGTCAAATGAATTGAATGAAATGGTTTTATCCCCTGAGAGGTCATGTAATCCCCTTCAGAAAAGTAAAGCTTTTGTCACTGGAGATGATTTAGGTACCATCCTGTATGAAGAGAGGCAGATGTACTAAATAGTCTTCTAAAGTCCCTTCAAGCTTAGGTTTATGAAGGTGGGCAATCATAGGATCCTATGATATTAAATCATGTGATTTGAAGCTTGACAGGCCTTTAGAGATCATCTGACAGTTACTTGTGTGTGCAATCCCTTCATTTTACAGATGAGGAAACTGAGGTTTAAGATATGAAGATTTGGTCTCTGCTTTAAAAAAAAAATCCTTTGTGTATGAAGGTTTTAGAGAAAACCATTTAAGTAGACTGACCAAGGAGAAAGTCCCTTGGTTTCTCCCTTGTTGCTTCCCTAGTTTTTTTTTAAATTTTTTCAAATTTTCCGTTAAGCAGCAGCTGCAGCAGCAGCAGCTAGCAAAAGTATTTGTACACTTCAGCTAAGAGGCTGTTTTTGAGTTTTCAGAGCTCTGCATGTGAGGGTGTGGGAGGAGGCAGACAGACTTATTTGGTGGTGCCTGGTGGGTGGGAGGCTCTTGTCCCCGGTGCAGGGCACTGCCACAGACACGGCCTTTGGGCCTGGGGTGGAGTTTTGGTCACCAGAGCCAGCATGGTCACAGTCCAAGAGTGAGATATTATGGGCTTTTGCATTTGGCTTTGAATCAGTGATCCCAGTAAACAACCTATTTCCTGATGTTCTAAGGCAAAACATTCTCTGAAGCCTAGAGATCAGTCTTCTGTCTAACCCCATGCCACTGGGGATGATGTTTAGTCTCTAACAGGAGGCCCGAAGCCTGGCAACTTCCTTTAAATCCAGTTCTGCCTGATTCAGCAGAGCTGGCCCCCATAGAACTTTTCTTTTCTCCCCATTTATACTTGGGGAATGGAGGAAATGTAAGGCATATGAAATACTGACAGGGAACTAGGCAAGTCACTGAATAACAGTACTAGCTAGTACTTACATCATTCCTTAAGGTTTGCGCTTTGCCTACCTTATTTCATTTAATCCTCACAATAACCCCTGTGAATTATGATTCCCATTATATAGACAAAGAAACTGAAGTTGAGAGAGGTTAAGTGGCTTCCCCAGGCCACAAGACTAGATAGCATGTGTATCTCTCTGGGCCTCAGTCTCCTCATTTGTATAATGAGAGGGTGAGACTTCTAAACTCCCTTCCAATTCTAAATCTCTGATCCTATGAGCTGATGACATGATTTACTTCTGCATTTATAGACACATTCCTGTGACATTTTTTGTAAATTAAGAGGAATTTCCTGTATGAACCTACCTGGGACAAAAAAAAAAAAAAAAGCTTTGGTCCTTCCTATCCCAAGATCTGTTCATCGTGAGAAGAGACAAAGTTCTTTCTTTCTTTCTATTTTGGACCAAAAGTATAAAAGTTGGATATTGACTTTTGAACTTTCCAAGTATGTTTCTACTCCACACTAGTCCATCCATAGTATTCCTCATTTCTGTGCATCCCACTGCCCTACTCCCCTCCCCAGGAGGGGAGATTAACTTCATTCTGCTTCCAGCGTAGGGTTCAATGGTATCAGCAGGTAGACTCTAGCAAACACAGCGTAAGAAAGGCAATGTTGTGTAGTGGAAAGAAATGGATTTCAGGAGCCCAGAGACCCAGGTTCAAAGTTCAGATCTGCTACTTTCTCCCTTCGTGACCTCCAGCAAGACCTTTTGGGTCTCCATTTTCTCTTCTAACCTGTGGGGGTTGACCTAGATGGTCTCTAATATTCTTTCTATCTCTAAATCTGATTGTTTTCTGTTGCTCAGTCTTAGTTCTGCCACTGAACTATGTGACTGTAGGCAAGCCATCTCACCTTTGAGCCTCAGTTTTTTCTGTAAAATAAGAGAGTTGGACTAGGGTATCTCTGTAAAGCTCATACTGGCTCTAAAAGTCTGTGATTTACTGGAAGAAGGGAGAGTTAGCAATGTCGTTACCCAGCACAGAGCATCAGAATCTCCCAATCTACAGCATCTCAGTGCAAACCACTGAAATAATTACCCTTGTAACCACACTTGTATTGTATGCTGGAAATCATAACCATGATCTCTCAGTTCTATGCAGTAAGGACAACCGGTGTGTTTGTGTGTGTATATGTGTATGTATATGTATGTGTGTGTGTGTGTGTTTAAAAATCATTGTTAAGAAATATATGATAGGAAGTTAATACATGATGATGTAAAATAATCAGGTTATTAAATATCATTGCCTATGATTGTATATTAAATATGTGATGAATTGGTTATTAATTATAATAAATTAAGGTGCTGCTTTGGTCTTATGCCTTTAAATCTGTCTTTAAATCTGAATTCTCTATGATGAAAACAGACTGTCCTTTCCCCATAGCAATCCTGTGAAGTAGGGGCAGAAATGAGTCTCTCTATTTGACAAATCAGGAAGCTGAGGAGACCAAGTGGTTAAATTGCAGGCTACCATGTGATGGAACCAGGACTGAAATCCAAAACTTTGGCCTCATTTTACAATATGCATTGTACTTATCCTGTGGCTTCTGCTAGTTTCTTCAGCCTATTTTCATACTTCAAGAGCTGTATGGTTTCCTTGTCATGGGTCTTCCTTTCACTGATATATGTGGTAACCCCACCATGTTCTCTTGACACAATTATTATTCGTGTTTTTCTTAATAACAGAAACAACAACAAAAACAACCTCATAGAGAACCTTTTCAAGGTGCTGGAGATCCACCTAGGATTTTTGGAACCTTTGAGGTGTATCAGTGCTCGGACTATTACCCCTTTTGCTAGATGACTGACTTATCTTCTGCTTCTGCCATTTCCTGCCCAAGTGACGTTGGACAAGGCATACCACTTCTTTGACCTTAATTTCCTCATCTGTAAAATGAAGGGATTGGGCTAAATAGCCTCTGAGGTCACTTCCAGCTCTAAAACCATGATCCTATGATCCTTTTCCAGGCTTTCATGTCCTTAATAATTTATCTGCCTAAATTCTTCATTGATGCCTCAGAATCACTGAATTTGAGAGTTGGAAGAGAACGCAGGAGCCATCTTGTCCAACTGTGAATGAAAAATATACATAACTGACTCATGTCATAGAAGGGATGCTGTTATACCAGTAGAGTATAAATTTGGTTTGTCAGGTCTCACCAACTTGGTAAGATTTGGAAACAAAGGCATATCTCATACTAGCCCAAGGACCAGTAGAGCTAAGTATGAAGAGGCATGTCTCTGGAAGCTTGGCCATAGTTCAACCTTGAAATACCTAAACAGGTATAATATGGTTGGGATGACTGAGGAGACGTTTTTGTTTATCCATATTATCCATAGGAAATGAGACCTAAGCTTAGATCTTAGGCCTTATTTGAATGACCCTTGTCCAGGAGCTATTGTGGATAGTGCCCCTCGGGGTTGTGGGTAGAGTACTGACCCTGGAATCTGAAAGACCCAAGTTCAAATATGGCCTCAGCCACTTGTTACCTGTGTAACTCTGGGCAAGACACTTAAGCTCTGCTGCCTCCCTTTCTCCATCTATAAAATGGGGTTAATAATAACACACACCTCCCAGGGTTGTTGTGATGATATTTGTGAAGTTTCTTAATGCACTACATATGACATGTAATACATAATTTATCATTAATGCTCATGTGAAGAATATGCTATAGTCTAAAAAATTTGTGATTTGCCTGATTCTTTTTATAGTTGAAATCTTATTTTTTTATTTCTTTAAGTAAAATATCAAGATGAAACTAATAATTTGTCTGGCCAATAACTTAAAACGTGAACGGTATGAGGTTAGGAAAGTCTTCTTAAAGAAGACTGCACAGTACCATGAACTTCTTTCAAGCAGTTTGAATCATACTTCAGTGGATTCATGATTTCATTGATGACAATACATATTCAATTGGCATAGCTCGTCTGTCCATGCTTTTCCATCTTGCATGGTCCTTGTTCGTGTTGTTCTATATCTTCAGCATTGGATTGGTCCAATCTTGGAAGTCCTCCCTTTGCCCCTTTCTCTTGCTTATTCATATTCTCTTGCTCTCTCTCCTTCTTTCTCTCCCTTTCTTCCCTTCTTCCTCCCTCCCTCCCTCCCTTCCTTCCTCCCTTCCCTTCCTGGGTAGCAGTTTTATCCATCTACTATCCCTTGTTCATAATTACATGGCTAGTCTAACTCCTTTTCAGATTATTTATTCCCACAGTGATTTCTCTCACATTACTTGTACACAATAGGTCATGGTGTGAAATGGGTTGCCTGCTTTTGCTCTCCATGCATGTATTCAGCGTCTCTTGCTACTTTGATTTTTTTTGAAGATTGTGGTATTCCAAGATTTTCAACTGCATAGCTTTGTAGGATGAATATGTGTTTAAAAAATATGGGTTTTTGCATTTGTGAAAGGCTTGGGATGTTTAAAAGCACTATATATTAGCCCAAATGCAAGCCATTTTTTCCTTGTGATTCAGTTGTCCCTCTGCTGGGTCTATCCCAGATAGATGTACTGATATAGTAAATGAGTCTACTTGCCATCCAAATGCATACCAAAATCTGGACAATAAGTATTTTCAATCCGTTTAATTCTTCCTCTTCTTAAACCTCTCTCTTTTAAGTAAGTACGTGTCTTACTAAGGAGTCTCTGAAATGTTCTGGGTTTTGATGCATGAGCCTCTACAGGACCTTATCACTTATGACAGGAGTTCTCAAACTTTTTTGTGCATCATGGACCCCTCTTTTCAGAATAATTTTAAATGCACAAAGTAAAATACATAAGATTATTTCAAAGAAAACCAAAGATTATTGAAAATAAAGATGTAATTTCCACATTGCTCCCCCCCATCCAAGTTGATGGACACTGTGAAATGTATCCAAAGATTCCTTCTGGGTTCATGGACCCTAGGTTAAGAAACTTTGCTCTACAGAGAATAATTGCTCTTCCATTTAGGTTCTGGGTAAGCCATTCCCCATGGTTACCTCACTTATGGTAAGAATCGCATTTCCATGATTTATGCTTTGCTTGACAGTCATGAGAGGGTCATCGAATGGAATTTTATCTCTAGGGTTGCATTTATCCAGGAATGTTGTATGGTGTTCATTTATGTATGAGAATCTCCTCATCAAGGAGAAACTTTAAGGTAGTGTTTTTACTCTACACACTCAAGTTCATTTTAATGGCAGTGGGGTCTTGCTTTCTCTTCATCATTCAGTCAAATGAGTCTGCTATGGAAAAACTGTCTTCTGAAAACCTGTGAGGTAAGATGGATTGAGTAAAGGACACGAAATAAGAAAAATCTTAAGTTCAGATCTTGTCTCTTTTAGTTACCACTCCGGAGAAGTCCCTTAATCCCTCTGAGCCTCAGTTTCCTCATCTGAAAAATTGTGATCATAATAGCACCTACTTCACAATGTTCAAAGTGCTTTGCAACTAAGAGGCATTATGTGGATATCAGCTATTGTTATTATCACATGGATTTTTTTTTAAAGAAAACACTGAGTAGATTGTTCTGTCGAAGATGTTATAAAGATGAGAATATTAATGAGTAATTATTGATATCCTCATGGTTGCTTTTGTGTGCATATTGTATTTTTTTTCAAGCAAAATAATTTACTTTATTGACTGTGTCCACCCTGCTGTAGGGCCTTTAAGACTTTTAAATTTAACATTTTATTTTCCCCTATTACATGTAAAAACAATTTTTTAACATTCATTTTTAAAACTTTGAGTTCCAAATTCTCTCCCTTCCTCCCTCCCCTCATTGAGAAGGCAAACGATTCGATATAGGTTTTACATGTGTAGTCACGCAAAACATATTTCCATATTAGTCATGTTGTGAAAGAAAACATAGACTAAAAAAGAACCTCAAGAAAAATAAAAAAAGTATGCTTCAATCTGTATTCAGACACCATTTGTTCTTTCCCTGGGGATGGATAACATTTTTCATCATAAGTCCTTCAGAGTTGTCTTGGATTGTGGTGTATTACTGAGAATAGCTAAGTCATTCACAGCTCTTCATCTTACAATATTGCTCTTACTTTGCACACAATGCATTTCACTTTGTATCAGCTCAGGTTTTTCTGAGAACATCTTTCTCATCATTTCTTATAGCACAATTGCTATACACAATCACATGGTACAATTTGTTCAGTCATTCCACAGTTGTTGGGCACCCCTTCAATTTCCAGTTCTTTGCCACTAGAAAAGAGCTTTTTGTTTTTCATCTCTTTTTAGATATAGACCTAATAGTAATATTACTAGGTCAAAGAGTTTATGATTTTATAGTCCTTTGGGCATAGTCCCAAATTGCTCTCAAGAGTGGTTGAATCAGTTCACAGCTCCACCAATAGTGCATCAATGTCTCATTTTACTCATATCCCCTCCAACATTGTTTTTTTTTTCTTTTCTGTCCTATTAGCCAATCTAGTAGGCATGAGGTAGTACCTCAGAATTGTTTTAATTTGCATTTCTCCAATCAATAGTTACTTAGAGCATTTTTTCACATGGCTATAGATAGCTTTGGTTACTTCATCTGAACACTGTTTATATCTTTTGATCATTTATCAATTGAGGAATGGCTCTTATTTTTATAAATTCAACTCTGTTCTCTATATGTTTGAGAAATGAGGCCTTTATCAGAGAAACTTGCTTCAAAGTTTTTTTCAGTTACTACTGCTAACTGTATTTCCCTCCATCCTATTTCCCCCTCTGTTTATTCTGTGTTCTCTCTCCTTTCATCCTGTCTCTTCTCAAAAGTGTTTTTGCTTCTGACTCCCCCTCCCCCAGTCTGTCCTCCCTTCTATCACCCCACCACCACCACCACACACCTTTTTCTTATCCCTCCTACTTTCCTGTAGGGTTAGATGGACTTATAACCAATGGAGTGTGTATGTTATTTCATCTTTGAGCCAGTTCTAATGAGAGTAAGGTTCACTCACTTCCCCCACCACCACCTCCCACATCCTCCCCTCCAATGTAAAAGATTTTTCTTGCTTCTTTTGTGTGACATAATTTGCCCCATTCTACTTTTCCTTTTCCATTTCTCCTAGGTGGCGATTGGTGGATTCTTTCAATTTCCATTTTACCCTCTGGTTCTTGAATATCAAGGCAGTTATCCTTCATAATTTCTTGAAAGATGCTGTCCAGGCTTTTTTTTGATCATTGCTTTCAGGTAGTTCAATAATTCTTAAATTATCTCTCTTGAATTCATTTTTCCAGGTCAATTGTTTTTCCAACGAGAAATTTCAAATTTTCTTTTTTTTCTTCTCTTCATTTTATTTTGTTATATATTGATGTCTCATGGAATCATTAGCTTCCACTTGCCTTGTTTTTATTTTTAAAGAATTATTTTTTTCAGTGAGCTTTTGTACCTCCTTTTCCATTTGGCCAATTCTATTCTTTAAGAAGTTATTTTCTTCAGTGAATTTTTGTATATCTTTTCCCATTTTCTGTGGTTTTTTTAAACCAAGCAATTAAACTCTTTTTTCATAATTCTCTTGCATTACCCTTGTTTCTTTTCCCAATTTTTCCTCTACTTCTCTAATTTGCTTTTTAAAATCCTTTTTAAGTTCTTTTTGGGGCTGAGACCAAATTACATTTTTCTTTGAGGTTTCACATGTAGCTATTTTGACACTGTGTCCTCATCTAAGTTTGAGCCTTGATCCTCTCCAGCACCATAGTAACTTTTTATAGTGAAGCTTCCTTTTTGTTTTTTGCTCATGTTTTTCTAGACTATTTTGTGATAATATTTTTATGTGAGAGTTGGGCTCTGCTCCTGCACTGTCCCAAGCTTCTTGTGCTGGAGCTTAGGGCCTTGCTGCTTGCTTTTACCAGAAGGAACACTTTCCTGTTGGCCTCCTATGGGTATGCGGTTTTGCCTTGGGACCTTGCTACTAGGTTGTTATGGAGGCAGAGCCTTTCTGTTGCCTAGCCCTGGGAAAGGGATCTCACTGTTACTTGGCCCCAGGGGTGTGGTCTCTCGGCTTACCAGCAATGGGGGTGAGGCCTAACTGGTAGCCTGTGTTGGAGGTGGGGCTCCTGTGGTGGGGCCTAGCTGTACTGCATAGACCACTTGCTTGTCTCCAGGGCTGTTGGCTTGCAGAATGCCAGGGCCTTGCTGATGGATTGCGCTGAGGCTTGGAGCCTAGTTGCAGACCCCCGGCTGCTACAGCTTCCCTCCCACCCCAGTGAGACAAACCTTTCCTGCTGAGTTCCTAAGCTACTTCCCTGCTTGGAGGGGAATTTGGGAGGGAATCTGGGAGTTCCTACCTCACTCTGCCATCTTGGCACAGGAATTGTCTCCTTCCCTTCTTGGAGGCATTGACAATTCATTTAACTTAGAGTTATGGTTTAGGTGGTGGCATTGTAATGGTCTCTGTCTTTTTATCTTCGCACTGCTGTTGGCATGTAAACTATTGTTAGAATGTAAGCTCCTTTGGAGCAGGAACTTTTTTCTCTTTTTGCTGCATCCCCAGGGCTTAGCTCATGAGCGCTGTTAGACAAGATGACAAAGAGTCTCATGAAATAATGTTTCTTGTTGCTTTTGGTTGAGACCACAGGGAAACTAACTCTGCCCACTCCTCTAGGGCCTGGAAAAGAAGAACTTAGTTTGTGTGGTTATGTTGAACAAGACTAGCGAGTGGTAGAGCTGAGACTAGAACCCCCATTACCTGCCTCCCAGCTCTTTCTAATACACGATTATCCTGAGTAGATTTCCAGTTCCTAGAATTAGAGAATAGGCCGAGGAGATTGAAAGCAAGAGTTTTGAATTCTTTGGTGTAGTTGCTCTAATCCGTTGCTGGTGTCCTTAGCTATTCACCCCAGGAAAAAGAATAGAGTTGGCATTGTTTCTGCTTTTGTTGTAATGTTTTTGTAGTTGCTGTGTGAATGAGCTATGGTTTCTGTGAGTATCTTGGTTTTTCCTCCATTTCACTTAGTTGTGAATTCTAGCAGGTCGCTACCCTTTTCAACTCCATAGGTATTTATAAAGCATTTATCCCATATGGAAGGACCTGTTAGGCCCTAGGAGAACTCAGGTAGAAAGGTGAGTGCTGTGGTGGATAGAGTGTTAGACTGGGAGTCGGGAAGACTTGGGTCAAAGTCTAATTCTGACACTTAGTGAATGACTATGGGCAAATCACTTAATCTGAGTCTCCTTTTTCTCATCTGTGAAATAAGGATAATAATATCTTACAAATTTGTCGTGAGGCTCATGTGAAGTACTTTGCATACCTTTCATGCTATATTAATGCCCTTTGTTATTATTAATCTTATGGTTTATAGTAGACAAAAGATATACCCAATTTATAACATAAAATAGAGGCAGGTAGGTGGCATAATTGGTCAAGAGCTAGACCTGGAGACAGGAATACCTGAGTTCAAATCCAGCCTTGGATACTAGCTATGTGATCCTGGATAAGTCACTTAACTTCTATCTGTCTTGTTCTTCTCATCTATAAAATGAAGATAATATCACCTACTTCCCCAGGGATTTTTGTGAGGATAAAATTACTTCGCAAAGTTTAAAATGCTACAGAAATGCTATTTCGTAACAACAATTAGAAGCTCATAAAAAGATGCAAATAAAATGCTATGAGAGATTTTCATAGGAACAAGTGCTATCTTTGTAGAGTTGGCAAAAGCTTTGTAGAAAAGTTAGTTTCAGAGTCTTGGAGGATCAATAGGATTGTAACAAGTATTGGAGGGAAGTGTTTCAGGAAAAGAGAAAGGAGAGGGGGATCCTTTGGGGAACTGTGAAACAGCTGGGTTTAGTTGAGAGAGCATTGGATTCAGAGCTAAATGACCTGGGTTCATACCTCAGCTCTGTTTCTTATCACCTTTGTGATATGAAATGATTCTCTTACCCTCTATGGGTTTATCAGTAGTAAAATTGGACTACAAGACTCCTAAAGTTTCTTCCTTGGTCTAAATCTTATGATCCTTTGGCTTGAGCAGAATTACACATTTCCAAGTGTTTTTCTGCCAACTAGACAAGATGATCAACAGGCTATCAGCTGTCAGAACTGAGGCAATCTTGAAAATTGTGAAAGGTCCCCGCTCCAAGTTGGCTGCCAAGTACCTAATTGTCTTCCAGGAAAAAATGGGAATGTGTTTCTTAAGATATGTTCTCTGCCAAGAAGTCTCTGAAGAGCCAGTGATACATGTTGTCTCTGAGTCTTGGAATACAGAAGTGGAGAACTCACAGATTCAACCAACACCATTCTGAAATGCTTTGCTATCGGAAACAAGATTGAATCTTTCAGGAAATGTTCTCAATTTTAAGCCTCAAACAAAAACAGCCTTTAGGTTCAGCAAAAACCGGTATAGCCAGCATTTTGTCATGACAGTCAGAAAAAAAAGTTTATTTTAAATGTTGTCTTTCAAATATCAGCTTTTTAAAACAATTTTTAAACAAATGTTCAGTTTGGCTGAGAAGTATCATGTCAATCTGATCCTGTCTCTCCTTGATGAAAATTTCAAGTGTCTCCAGCATGTGGGGCCTTGGCTCAGTTTTCTTTTTCCTACTGCTCATTTCTAAGAATAAATGTTCTCATGCAACTTGTTAGAGATACAATTTCAATTCAGCCACTTCGAATTCACTACTGTGTGTAAAATCTTGTGCCAATCTAGTGGCCAAATGGCAAATAACTGATAAAGGGAGAGAGAGGCATTTTGGTATAATTAATAGAGGGCTGGTGGCAAAGGCAAGGAGACCTTTGTTCATACCCAGCCCTGGGCAACTCTCGAAGACTGTAAGCTGCAAAGAAGGGGCCAATATGCTTTAGTATAGAGAGTTCTTCTCTAGCTATTCCCTACACTGAAGAAATCACAGTTCTGATAAAAAATAAGCAACAATAAGGTTAAGTGCAAAGAAGAGGTGGGGACAAAGTTCTGGGAGAAAGTGGAGAGAGAAGAGATGGCTTTCACCAAGCATTGTTGGCTTCATGGAGGAGGTGGCGTAAAGATTAGATCTTGATAGAAGAGAGAGCCTCCAATAGATGAAGTTAGGAAGAAAGTTCATTCCAGGCAAGCAGAGGGGTGTGAGCAAAGGCCCAGAGACAGGAGAAAGAAAGCTAGATGAAAACCAGATTTTCAGTAAAAGACAATGAGGTTCCCAAGATCTTGGTGCAAACTGCTTAGTACAGTGCCTGGCATATAACAGGAGTTTAATAAATGACCATGAATTTTTATGGATTGCTTGGAAATGCTACATTTTTCAGACTCCAGCAGTACTGGATTATAAGATCATATTTTCAGAGATAAAAGGCACCTTTGATTTACAATTGATCAGCTCCTTCATTTTATAGATTAAGAAGTTGAGGCTGAGAGAGGTTAAGAGATTTTCCCAAGGTTACACAGCTAGAAGTATCTGAGGTGGGATTTGAATCTATCTTCCTGACTTCCTTCCCTCCCCCTCCACTGTTCTTCATTTTTACTTGTCTTGTATTGTCTTGTATTTATCATAGTTTCCTTTGCACTCTCCCATTCCAGAACAGATCATTCTGCGTTTTGTGAGTTTATGTGTGTGTGTGTGAGAGAGAGAGAGAGAGAGAGAGAGAGACAGAGAGAGGCGGGGGGAGCTGTTTTGTTTTTCTCCTTAGCAGTAGGACTTGATATTTTAAACTTTGAAAGCACTAAAAGATGAATAGAATGTGGTTTTTGTAAGTTTACCTCATTTGACAGTTCTTTTGTACAGTTCCCAAAGTAGCCTGAAAGAGGTCATGAGCAAATCTCAAGTCGGCTTTCTCATCTAATGAAGTGCCAAGACCTTGCCCTGCAGGAGTCACATTTGAATAGATAGTAAAAGTTATTACAAAATTGGTTCCTGACAAAGGTAACAAGAAGTCTAGGCTTTCTCTAAGATACTGAGGGAGACACTAGATATCACTAATTAAATGTATAGGGGTTAAGTCTAGCACCCTGTCTACCATATTTGGAGGCGACAGTCAACAAGCATTTTAGACAATTATGTGTCAGGCACAGTGCTTAGCATTAGTAATACAAAAAAAGGGCAAAAGACAGTCCCCTGTCCCTGAGGAGCTCACTGTCTGATGAGGGGGAGAGACAACAAGCAAACAACTATGTGCATGAAGGAGAATCAGGAAAAGCTTCTTGTAGAAGATGGGATTTTAGTTGGAACTCGAAGGAATGGGGGACAGCCAGTGAAAATGCCCAGATGGAGTGTCTTTTTCAAGCAGCAGCACAGAGACCAATATAACTAGATAGCAGAATACACGGGAGTGAGTAAGGTGTAAAAACTGCAAAGTAGGAGGGGACCAAGTTAGGAAAGGCTTTGAATGCCAAACCAGATTTTCTATTTGATTTGGGAAGTGATAGAAAGCCACTGGAGCTTATTGAAGGGCACAGCCCATAGGGAGCGTCATGATACTGTCTCTCATTGACGTAATGCTTTCCAGTTTATAAAATGTTTTGAAGCCATTGTCTCATTCCTTCCCCACTACGGTCATATGGTGCATTGATATTGTCATGTCCATTTTATAGAAGAGAAGCAAAGGATGTTGCCTCAAATTCCTATAGCTAGGAAGTGACCAAAAGTTGTAATTTGAACCCAGAATTTCCAAAGTCTGGAGCTCTTTCAACTATTGTATACCTTAGTACAGAAGGGGAAAAAAAGAGCAAATCACTCAAAAGAATAAAATCACTTCTTCGAAACTTTGGATCTGATGGGAAAACAACTCCTCTTCCTGTACCCCCAACTCCCCAGTATGGGCAGGGCAGGACCCTCCTACACTGTATAAAGACTGTATCTCACATCCTTTTGGCATACACACTTATGTTTGTACACTCCATTAATATCAGCTGTGTATGGCTTGGATTACAGTAAGCATTTGTGTGCCATCAGTCCAAGGAGCACTTAAGAATGAAAAATGTGAGAATGCTCATTTCCAAGTCATTTTATCCTCCCAAAGTTCCCATAATGTTGATGTATTATCAGTAGAACTTAGTGCTTTAATTTCCTTTTCAGTAGAAGTGATAAATCACACTAGGTCATCCATTCTTTTTTTTCCCTTCAATCTTGTGGGACAGAGCTATCTTTTTCTTTGTTGGGGGTAAGAGGAGACTAAGTCTCCCTATCTCACCCAGTAGCCCCGCTCATGGACCAGTCCCAATACTGACTGGCACAGAAGTTTATCTGTTCCACTTTTTTGACTTAGGCTGGTTCACCCCATCATAAGTCACCTGGTGGCCCTTCACACTCACGGCCCCTGCCATGTTTGTGCTGGATGTAGTGCATTAGTCCTACTGTAGCTGAGAACTCCTGAACTCAAGCGATCCACCAGCCTGAGCCTCCCCCAGAAGCAGGGATTACCGGCCTTGGGCCACCATGCCTGGCAGGGCTGCCTTTCAATAGACATCTTCATTCACTTATCCTTCTTGTAATTCTGTTTCCTACAGGGCTCAGTCTCATACCTTTGGCCTCATTATTACCATACATTAGGCACTGAGAAGGTGGCCTAGACCTCGCAGACATTGAATTAGTGGTCTCTAAAATCCTTCCCAACTCTTCAATATTTTGTTACATACAATCTGTGATTTATGTTAACATCATAAATATTATACTAACATAATAAAATTTGTCCAATGGTGTCCAACTCTTTGTGACCCCATTTGGGGTTTTCTTGACAGCGATACTAGAGTGGTTTGCCATTTCCTTCTCTAGCTCATTTTACAGATGAATCAACTAAGGCAAATAGGGTTAAAAGACTTGCCTGGGATCACACAACTAGTAAGTGAGGCCAGATTTGAACTTTGGATGCTGGGTCTCACTGACTCCAGGTCTAACACTCTATCCTCTAGGCACCTACCTGCCCCATATAGGAAAATTATAAGAGTTTAATAAATGAGCTCAATCTGTCAGTATATTAACAGGAGTTCTCAATGGTCTTGTACTTATGCTTATCATTTGTCTAGCACCTCCAGCTCCCAAGCATTACCTGTCCCCTAGTCATCTCCAATTCTGAATCCTCCAAACCAGGCTCATCTCTTGCTTCCCTATTTCTGTGCTATCATATTATTTCCTAATCAGAGGGGCTGGCTGGAGACCTTTTACATATATACATTTTTTAACTTGACAGTTATTCCTTTCTCCCTTCCACACAGACAGTGTGGTGGAAAGAACACAGGATTTCAGATTGTATAACCTTGGTTTAAATCCTGGCCCTTTACTTCCTACCTGCCTGACCTTGGGCAGTCATTTAACCTTAGTTGGATTAGGTGATTTTTGAGATGCCTCCCAGCTCTAAATCTATGCTCCTGTAATCCCACTCTTTCCAAATTCACAACTAGTGGGAGTTTGAGACCTGCGAACTGGCCTCAATGGACTTCTAGGTTAATTTCCTGTGACTTTCTTACATGTTAGACTATTAATTTTCTAACCTGGTCATCTTGCTCCTCTCCAACATATCTTATGCTTTCCTCTCCCTGTGTCATTTTTAATTGATTTCTCTGTATACAATGGCTTTCCTTAGTCTACACCACCTTCCCAGTATGACAGTCAAAAAATCCTAAGATAATAACAACAGATGTAATTTTACTGTCTTCTATTCTACCCTGGTCATAACATTTTAAGAAAGAAATTAAAAAACACCTAGGTGGTATAGTGGTTAGAACTTTGGGTTGGGAGTCATAAAGACCTCGGTTAGCCTTAGACACTTAATAGCTGTGTGACCCTGGGCAAGTCAGTTAACCTCAATTTCTTTCCCTGTAAATGGGGATAATAACAGCAGTACCTCACATCGTTTTTACAAAGATCAAATGAGATATTTGTAAAAAGTGTTTAGGACACTACCTGGCACATGGTAGGTATTCTATAAATGTTTATTTTTTTCTCTTCTCTCCTGCATCCCTAAACTGCCATACAATGAGGGTATTGGAGACCATAACCTAGGACCTCTTAAGGAAACTGATGATATTCAGCCTGGAAAGTAGACTTAAGGGTATATTACAGCTGTCTTCAAGTATTTAAAGGGCTATGATGTGAAAGAGAAATCCAACTAGTACTTGGCTCTAGAGGGTAGAAGAACAAACAATGGGGAAAAAAAGTTAAAAGCAAAAGCCTTGATCTTCATGTTTAAAAGGAGGTTTGTAATGATTAAAATTGTGCCCAAGTAAATAGGTTGCCTGAGATAATGGAACTTCTATCCTTGGAGGTCTTCAAGCAGAGGCTGAATTAAAACTTGTGGAAATTATGGGTGGTTGGCATAGGTTGGACTAGATAACTTTAGAAGTTTCTTCTAACTCTAAAATTGTGTGATTCAAGATCAGCTCAAATGCTATCTCCATAACGAAGCCTTATTTTACTCCCTCTACCTGGGTATGAGTTCTCCTTTGGAGAGAACTGGATTCAGTTAGTAAAAAATATAGACATAATGGACTCATGATAAGGAATGAAATGCACTCTATAAGGGCAGGCAAAATATTTACCTGAGGTCTTATTCATAGGGTTAAGAGTTTTTCAAACAGGAAAGAGAGAGGAAGGGAGAAAATTGTTCGAGTATCTTCTAAGCTAGATACATATGCCATAGAAGATAGCAGGTATAATACAGAAAGAAGAATATGGTAGAGAGGGTCAATAATTAACAAGAAGAGAGCCTGCAATTTAGCCCATGACCTCAGATGCCTATCCTCAAATGCACAACATATGAGCAATAAGCAGGATGAACTAGAGTTCCTAATATAAGGAGACAGATCTCATTAAGGCTTGGTGAGATGGAGTTCATGGCTGGAAAAGGACTCTAAAGGATAAACCTTATTCAGAAAAGAACTGAGATCCAACAATATGTTGTTTACAAGAAACACATTGGAAATAGAGAAATGCACACAGAGTAAAAATAAGGAGCTAGAGCAGAATATGTTATGCTTCAGCTGAAGTAAAAAAAAAAAAAAGGCATGGGTAGCAACCATAATCTCAGACAAAGCAAATGCAAAAATAGATCTAATTAAAAGAGATAAGCAAGGAAATTACATTTTGCTAAAAGATACCATAGCATAGAAAATGAAGTAATATCAATACTAAACATACATCAAATGGTATAGAATCAAAAGATTAAAGAAAATGTTAAATGAGTTATAGGAAGAAACAGTAAAATTATACTAGTGGAGGACTTCAACTCTCTCCTCAGAATGATGTAAATCAAAAGAAAGAAAGAAGTTAAGGAGATGAATAAAATTTTAGAAAAGTTAGATATGATGGACCTCTGGAGAAATGGGAATAGAAGGGAGCATACCTTTTACTTAGCTCTATATGGCACTTCCACAAAAATTTACCATGTATTAGGGCATGAAATTAAATTCAATAAAGGACCAAGGCAACACAGATTAAAAATTAATTGGAAACTGAATAATTTAATGCCAAAGAATGAATGGGTCAAAAACAAATCATAGAAACAAAAATTTCCTTAAAGAGAATGACAACAGTGAGATAACGTAACAAAATTTATGGGATGCAGTGAAATCAGTACTTGGGGAAGAAAATTTTTATCTCTAAACACATCAGTAAAACAGAGAACAGATCAATGAATTGAGCATGCAACTAAAAGAACTAGAAAAAGAGTAAATTAAAAATCCCGAATTAAACAGCAAATTGGAAATCTCAAAAATTAAAGGATATTAAAGTTTTGAACTAATAAATAAAAGGAGCAGTTTTTATTAAAAAAATAGTAAAATAGATAAACCTAATTTGGTTTTAAAAAAGAAAGAACAGCAAATAACCTTTATCAAAAATGAAAAGGGTGAATTCACCACCAATGAAGAGGAAATTAAAGCAATTATTAGGAGCTATTTTGCCCAATTATATGCCAATAAATCAAACAACCTAAGTGAAATGGATGAATGTCTACAAAAATATAAATTGCTCAGATTAATAGAAAAGGAAATAGAATATTTCAGTAATCCAATCTTAGAAAAAGAAATTGAATAAGCCATCAATGAGTTCCCTAAGAAAAAAATCCCTAGAACTAAGTGGATTCACAAGTGAATTCAACCAAACATTTAAAGAACAATCATTTTCAATATTACATAAACTATTTGGGAAAATAAGCAAAGAAGGATTCCTACCAAATTCCTTTTACATCATAATTACGGTGTTGATACAGAACCAAGAAAAGCAGAAACAGGGAAAGAAAACTATAAACCAATTTCCCTAATGAATGTTGATGTGAAATTTTTAAATAAAATATTAGATCAATATATCACAAAGATTATATACTATGGCCTGGTGGGATTTATACCAGGAATGCAGGGCTGGTTCCATATTAGGAAAACTATCAGCATAACTGACTATATCAATAACAAAACCAACAGAAATCATATAATTATCTCAATAAATGCAGAAAAAGCTTTTGACAAAGTACAGCATTCATTCCTATTTTTTAAAAAAAAACACATTTGAAAGCATAGGGACGAATGGAATTTTCCTTAAAATGATAGTATCTATCTAAAACCATCATGAAGCATTATTTGTAATAGGAATAAGTTAGAAGCCTTCCTAGTAAGATGAGGGGTGAATTAAGGATATTTGGTATCATCACTTTTATTCAATATTATACTAGAAATGCTAGCTATATCAATAGGAGAAGAAAAAGAAATTGAAGAAATTAGAATAGGAATTGAGGAAACAAAACTATCACTCTTTGCAGATGATTTGATGGTATCCTAATGAGAATCCTAGAGAATCGACTAAAACACTTGTTTAAATAATGAACTTCAGCAAAGTTGCAAGATATAAAATAAACCCACATAAATCATCAATATTTCTATATGTTACCAACAAAGTCCAGCAGGAAGAGATAGAGATATTTAAAATAACTATAGATAGTATAAAATACTTGAGAGTTTTCCTGCTGAGACAAACTCAGAAACTATTTGAACACAATTACAAAACACTTTTCACACAAATAAAGTCAGATCTAAACAATTGTAGAAATAATAATTCCTCATGGTTAGGATGAGCCAATATAATAAAAATGGCATTTCTATCTAAATTAATTTACTTATTTGGTGCCATACCAATGAAACTACTAAAGAATTATTCTATAGAGATAAAAAAACAAAAATTCATCTAGAAGAACAAAAGGTCAAAAATATCAAGGGAATCAATGAAAAATGTGAAGGAAGGTGGTCTAGCAGTACCAGTTTCAAACTTTATTACAAAGTAGTAATCATGGCAAAGAAGCACAGTGGTGGATCATTGGAGCAGATTAGGAACACAATACACAGTAGGTAATGACCATAGTAATCTAGTCTTTGATAAATGCAAAGATCCAAGTTTTGAAGAGAAGAATTCACTATTTGACAAAAATTTCTAGGAAAACTGTAGAGCAGTTTGGCGGAAATTAGGTATAGAACAATATCTCACACCATATACCAAGATAACATCAAAATAGATACATGATTTAAAAATAGTGATATAAGCAGATTAGGGGAGCAGTGAATACTTTACCTGTCAGATCTATAAATAAGGGAAGACTTTAGATCAAACAAAAGAGAGAAAACATTACAGCATACAAAATGGATAATTTTAATAAGTGAAAGGGTTTTTGCACAAACAAAACCAATGCAGCCAAGATGAGAAGGAAAGCAGGAAACAAGGAAAAAATTTGCAGCAAGTTTCTCTGATAAAGGCCTCAAATGTATGAGAATTTATTCAAATTTCTCAAATTATCTCAAATATATAGAGAAATTATTCAAATTTATAAGAATATGTGTTATTCCCCAGTTCATAAATGGTCAAAGGATATGAACAGATAATTTTCAGAAGAGGTCAAATCAATCTATAGTCATATTGAGAAATGCTCTGGATCATCATTGATTAGAGAAATGCAAATTAAAACAACTCTAAGGTATCACCTCACACCTCTCAGATTGACTAATATGGCATAAAAAGAAATAATAAATGTTGGAGGGGATGTGGGAAAACTGGGACACTAATGCACTCTTTGCGAAGTTGTAAAGTGATCCAGCTATTCTGGAAAGCAATTTGGGACTCTGCCCAAAGGGCTATAAAGCTGCTCATGCCAGAAATACCTCTACTGCATCTGTATCCCAAAGAAATCAAAGAAAAATCAAAATGTCCTATATGTACAAAAGTATTTATAGCAGCTTTTTTTGTGATGACAATGAATTAGAAGTTAAAGGGATGCCTTTCGGTTGGGAAATTACTCAACAAGTTGTGACATATGATTGATGGAATACTCTTGTGCTATAAGAAATGAAGGGCAGGATGATTTCAGAAAAACCTGGGAAGACTTATATGAACTCATGCAAAGTGAAGTGAGCAGATCCAGTGGATCATTGTACACAGTAACAGCAATATTGTGTGATGACCAACTATCTGTGACTTAGCTATTTTCAGCAATACAATGATCCAAGCCAATTCTGAGGGACCTATGCTAAAAAATGCTATCTACCTCCAGAGAAAGAACTGATGGAGTCAATGCAAATTGAAGCATATTTTAAAATTTTTTTCTTTCTTTTTCCTTTTTTTCTCTTCCTTTTTTTTTTGTTTTGTGTTCTCTTTTGCAATACAGCTAATATGGACATAGGTTTTGCATGACTGCACATGCATAATCTATATCAAGGTGCTTGTCTTCTTGGGGGAAAAAGGAGAGAATTTCGGGACTCAAATTTTAATGTTAAAATTATTTTTAAATGTAATCAAGAAAAAATAAAATAAAAATGGCTTAATGTTATACAGCAGCAGTGTCAAACTCAAATAGAAACCTGGGCCACTAAATTATCAATATGTATCCCTGTAGCATTATATTGACTTAGGTAACCACAGAAACATCATCTGTTTCATTTTATTTTTTATTTATTTTTGTTAAATATTTCCCAATCACATTTTTTCTGGTTTGAAGTGTGGGCTGGGCCATGTGTTTGACACCTCTTTGTACAGTATATTCTGAAGTAGATTCACGTAACAGGGATCTTATTAAACCCAGAGAGGAAAAGCATGGTAGAGAATATTTAAGGTAGGATCAATGGAAAGAGACAGAGAAGTTGATGTTCACTGTGCTTTGGCCCACTTTTGAGAGAAGAAATGAAACAACTAGTATTGAAAATAACAATAAAAATAGCCTTTAGGTAATGCTTTAAGGTTTGCAAATTACTCTGTATGTTATCTCATTTGATCCTCACAACTCTGTGAGGTTAGTGACTATATCTCCATTTTACAGATGAGGAAACAGAGTAAATTCTGTTTGCAGCAAGATTTGAACATGTGTCTTCTTGACTCCAAATCTAGTGCTCTGTCCACTCCACCACCTAAGTTGGATGGCAAGCTTAGTATTGAAGCACGACTTAGGAGTGATACAGGACTGCAAATGTCTAGAAATCTGCTGGCACGTTCTCTTGGTCAAAAGCAAAACAGCTGAAATGTTCTTACCTTGCCTTAAGAATTTTATTCTTCTGATGGTTGCCAAAACTATGGAAAGTTGCTGTGGTGGACCTTACTTTGTTTTCCCAAAAAGGAGCTAACTGCTGAAATAAAAATGAAGGAAATCATGGAGAGAAGTCAACATTCCATCCATAATTCATGGTAGAGGAGAGAAAAGCTGGGGATAGTCTAACTGATGCCATAGATTATAGGAGAGTAGATTTAAAGGAATTTTCAGGGGAAAAATAGATAGGACCCCATGATCTCAAGTTTTACAGGAAAAGTTGGAAAGATGTCAAAAACAGAATTCTAAATACATAAGTAGAAACGATTCTGATGAAAATGAAAAAGGGAAGCTGCTGAAACAGACAGATGTGGACACACAGAGATGGAGCCATCTCAGATTTTACAACTTGTAGAAGATGGGAGCAAGGGCAAGTGATGATTATGGACACATACAGAAAAAGAGTCTAGCCTTGTAAAAATAGCATTAGGTACCTAAAGCTCAGAATGAACTGAGACTGGGAAAGAATGTGAATAACAACAAACAAACAAAAAGGCTTATTTATAGCTTGGCTGGGGCAACAGTTACTCAAGAAACATTTATTAAGTGCCTTCTATGTGCCAGGCATGGTGCTAAGTGCTAGGGATATGAAGAAAGGCAAAAGACTATTCTCTCAAGGAGCTCACAGTTTAATTGAGGAACTCACAGTATGAATGTAAAGTCAAAGATGGAATAGAACCACTGCTCAGGGAGAGCTGATGGGAAAATAATGATTGTATTTCCATTGGAGTTTTTCCTGTAGCCAAAGATTCTGATCTTTGGACTGATAAAAATAGTTTACAGAGAATCTCAGCCCAAAGTGAGAGAGCAGATGGTGAGAATGCATGGCTGTCCTCAGCACATTCAAGTTACCAAGCCCAGAGAAACTCTTTGGCAGCACACAGTGTTTAGCTCCAGGCATCAAATTTTAGGAAGGATGTTGAAAATTTGGGAATCATCTAAAGAAAGGGACTAGGATGGAGGCCAGGCGAGAGGTTCATCAGTTGAAGAAACTAAAAGAATTTAGCCTGATGAAGAGAAGACTTGAGAGGAGCATGCATGATAGCTCTCTTTGATACTCAGAGGGCCTTCCTGGAAGAGGGATTTATATTGTTCTGCTTGGCTCCTGGAGGCAGAATAAGGGACAATGAAGGGAAGATGAGGAGAAGCGGTGTTGGGAGTGGGGGTGTGGAATATTAAGGCGAATTTAAGATTGATGGAACATGCTTCCTAAGTCACAGGGAATAGGGATCTATTAAAAAAGGGCATCAAGAAAGGGCACATGATGCCTCCATGGTACCTCTCATACGAATCTGGGAAGTCTACGTCATAAAAATATTGCAGAAGAGCTGCTTATGCAGGTCTAGTTTGGACTAGATGAACCCTGAGAGCCCTTTCTACTCTGAAATTCTGTGAACTTTCTTTAAGACCATTGTAATTTACTCCTTGATGACTCTTCTCTCTACTGAATGGTGTATAACTAAGAATAATGGCAAGCATTTACACTGGCGAAGCACTTAACCAATATTACTTCATTTTATCCTTACAACCACTCTGAGAGGTACATGCTGAGGCAGGCGGTGGTTAAGGGTGGTTAAGTCCAGGGTCACACAGCTAATGTGTCCAGGACTGGATTTGAACTCAGGCATTCCTGACTCCAGGTCCAGTGTCTGTATTCAATTCAACAAATCTTCACTCAATGTCTACTATCAGAAAGGCTGTATGCTAGACACTTACGGGATACAAAGAAGGCACAACCTTTGGTTTTTTTTCCCCATGATGTGCACCTTTGAACTCTCTGAATTATCAGGCAACCTTTGAATTGTAGATTAATGCATTAATGTTTCATTTATGCAGGGAGATAGACATACCAGGTTTTAGTCTGAGCCATTAAGTGATCTGTAATTTCTTCTTTTTTCCTTCCCTCCCAGGAGAGAATAATGATTTCCAAAGGAAAAATCATTCTATTTCTGCTGATTTTATTAACTGCGCTGGTGGTGCTCTGGGGATATAATAACAGGTAACTCTGAATCATCCGTGGATGCAACTGGTGCCTTTGCCCTTTTGTGGTTTCTCTGCTGAAAAAGAAAATGAGAACGGGCAGCAACATGTGATCAATAAGTAATTCTATTTTTCCCCTTCTCCAGCCCCACCTTTGTCTCTGCACTTGGATCAAGCTTGGTGCCTTTTCTATTTCAGACACAGTGTGGTGTAGTGGCTGAAGTACAACATTACATATTAGAAGATAAGGTCCCGTCCAGATCTTACCACTTACTAGTTTGGTGACCTCGGACAAGTCACTTATCCTCCTTGAGCATCCCTTCTGTCATCTGCCAAATAATGGCAACCTCAGATGATCTTTAGATTATAAGATTTTATACTGGAAAGGGAGCTTAGATTTACTCTAATCTATCTTTATTTTACAGATAAAGAAATTGAAACCCAGATAGGTTAGGTCATTTGCCCAAGGTCTCATTTAGTCCAATCCAACAAGCATTTATTCATTGCCTACCGTATGGAAGGTATTGTCTGTGCTGGAATAAAAAAAAACCAAAAGAACAAAAAAATAGTCTCTGCCCTCCCCTCAAAAAACTTAAATTCTATTACTACTACTACTAGTACTTCTACTACTACCACACTACTATTACTACTCCACTACTATGGCTTCTAAGGCTGCTGCTGATGCTACTACCACTACTACTTCAGTAACTCACATTTCCATAGCTCTTTAAAATTGATTGAGTGTTCTTCAAACAACCCTATGGAGCATAAGGATTATTATCCCCATTTTAAAGATGGGGATACTGAGGAAGCAGAGCCCATATTCAAACCTGGGTCCTCTGACTCCAAATCTCACAAGGGTATAAAGAAGAAAGCATTTGATAAAACATACCGCTTTAGCTAACGTAGTTCTTACTTAATTGATTGCTATCAACTTACTATCTTGTGTTTGTACCTGAGCAATTCTGGTTGGGTCTAGGAACAATGGGACCTAATTGAAACACCACCCTTTCTTATATGTAAGGTCAGTAAGTGAAAAGAAACAAGAAAATTAATCCACCGTGACATTTACAAGCCTAAGATGTTTGCAAAGAGGAGTAGCCAGACCTGCTGACTTTCATTGCAAACTAACCTGGACTCCTAATCTCTTATCAGCCATTAATCTGTCTCTGGTTGACATCTGAGATTCTTGCTGGGAAGTATTTGTTATTACTGCTACCTGGAAAATAATCATTCTGTGTTTGACAATAAAGTTACCTCTTCCTTCTGGAGGTTTTAGCAGAAGAGATTCCAGTCAAGTAGAAAGAACTACTTGTATGTGCCACTAAAAATTATTTATATGTAGACAAGATTATATTACAACATACAGAGGTTGGCAGATGTGACTGTATAACTACTCTTAGTTACCTTTGCAGGATTGCAAAGAAATAAGGGAAATGTCATGAGATAGGAGAGAACAAATGTTGTCTTGTTCTTCAAAAACAGGAAAGAAGAAAGTAGATTTTACAAGTTATAGTTGAGTGAGTTTGATATCAAACTTGGGAAAAATTCTAGGACAAATTATACAGATGGTTTGTGAGTGCTTACAATGCAAAACTGATGGTCACAGCTAGCCAGCATAAACTCACTTAGAATAGCTCATGCTAGAATAACCTCATTTCCTTTTTTTCTTAAAGGATTAATTAATTAGTATATCAAGGGGGTGCTGGTAGATAAAATGCATATGGATTTCAGGCAGGCATTTGACAATATCTCTCAACATCCTTATGGACAGTATGCAGAGGTGTGGGCTAGATCGTGGAATAGTTGGACACATTCGAAACTGGGTGAGTAATTGTACTCAGAGAATGGTAATGTATTGAAGTAAGCCTGGAGGGACACCTCTAAGAGCATGCCAGAGCCCTGGGGCCTGAGACATGTAAAACCTTTTAATCTATGACTTTGATGAAATGAGATTGTGGATGTAACTATAAAATGCTATATAAATGTAAAGCATTTTTATTAGTAATGATATGCTGTTATTATGTTAATATCATAGATATCGAATTTGATTAACAATGAGAGGAAGCTTAGGAATGATAACTAACTTCCCCCCTCTTATCTGAGGTCTTCACCTCTAATATCACTGAAAAAACTGAACTGGTTCATGGAGAGTTCTTCCTCTTTCCTCCTCCTATCATTCAAACATCACTATTTTCTCCTCTTTTGCCCTTCCCTGTAGGGCAAAAATTCCTCAATATACAACCCCAAGCCCTACCCTTCCTGTTTTCTCCAACAAACTGTTGCCTCAAACATTCTCTCTGTCACTTTCTCCCCCCGTACCCCAAGTTTTGTCCTAGGCCCCCCTCTCTTCTTTTATACCATCTGCCTTGGTGGTGTCATCAGCTCCTATACATATGATTCCCAAATCTACACATACAGCCTTAGTCTCTATCTTGAGCTCTGCTCTCTCATCACCCGCTGCCTTTTAGATATTTCAAACTATGTACCATAGGCATTTAAAAATCAACATAGCAAGTCCAAAATAACTTATTTCAATCTTTCCCTCCAAATCCTCCCCCTTTCCCAATATTCCTTTTATTGGCAAGGCTGCCACTGTCCTCTTAGTCATCCAAGTCTCCAAAATCAGTGTCAGCCTTGAGTCCTCAGTTGCATTCAGCCCACATTTCCACTCTATTGTCAATTCTTGTCTTCTCCATCTTCACATCTTTCATATATGCCTCCTTCTTTCCACTCAAACAGATGCCGCCCTGGTGCAGTCTCTCATCACCTCATACCTGGACTTTCATAGTAGCCTGCTAGTTGGTCTCCCTGCCTTGGTTCTTCCCACTTAAATCCTTCTTATACTTAACCACCAAAGTGATTTTCCTAAAGTGCTGCTCTGTCCACATCAGCCTACCTCTCTTTACTTAATAAACTCCATTAGTTTCTAATTACTTCCAGAATCAAATGTAAGGTTTAATATGAGACTAGCTAGAAAGCTATTATAATATTTTTAGGCAAAAAGTGACGGAGGCTTGACCAAGTTGTAGGAATGAGCGTATAGGTTTGCATCTTCAATAGCTTGCTGCTGTTTTTTCCCCAAGAACTTCTGACATGGCTTCCTTGTCTTGTTCTATCACTGTCTTATATCCCCGTCTCAGTCAAAAGCTGAAAGTAATTCAATCTGTGACTAGATGATTAGATATGATAGACTGAAAGGCCTCTACTTGAGTTCATATCATTAGCTGAACAAGTTGTCAGGAAGGCTTGACTGGACAGCAGTTTATGTGAAGAGGATCTAAGAATTTTAGTGGGCCTTGAGTTTAATGTGAATCTGTTAGCAATATGGCAGGCCAAAAGGCAAATGTAATTTTCCCCTCCATTAAGAACTGGAATCACCAGGAAAAGGGGTGCAAGAGCCTCAGTTTGTTTTCCCTGATTTATGTCTATAGCAGGGCTTCTTAAACTTTTTCCGCTCAGGACCCCTTTTACAATTCCATGGCATTGATTGGCATTGTGTGGTCTGAGGGCATGTGTGGTGCAAACTGCCCATGCTTTGTTTTCAGAACCAAGGCTGCAGTGAAATTTGGTGATGCAACATAGGCAAACGCTGCCAGAAACACCTCGGATTCATTACACATTTGATTTTGAATTAATTTTTGATTGTTGTGCCTTCAGAAACCTTTTACTGTTGCCAAATTTTTCATGACCCCATATGGGGTAGCAACCCACAGTTTAAGAAGGGCTGATCTATAGTATGGTGTCTAGTTCTAAGCACTACATTTTATGAAAGACATTGACAACCTACACTACCTCCAGAGGAGAGCATGATGGATTGACATGCCATGCAAGCATTGGGAAGGAATTGGAAACATGTAACTTAGAAGACAGAAGACTTATAAAGGATATTTTCATGTATATCAAGAGCTATCCTCAGGAAGAAGGATTAGACTCATTCTTCTTGTTCTCAGAGAGCAGAACCAGGAGTGGAACAATGATACAAGTTGGAGAGGGAAAGATTTAGTCTCGATATAAGGAAAACCTTTCTCAGTGGAGATAGTTGAGTTGAGGTAGAATGATGACTTGTTGGGGGTATTATGGAGAGGATTCCTTTTCCTAGTATCAGTTGAACAAGGTTATCTCTGATATACCTTCCAAGTCTGAGATTTTGGGATTCTGTACCATACTACTGGGCATTTACATTTACTATTTTTTCCTCTTCCCAGAAACATAGAACTGATAAAATGGGGAAAGAGATGTCGCCATGCACATTGTTTTCTTTATTTTTAGTATCACTGCTTATCTAATAAGATATAACCAATGATTTGTGTAGGGTTTTAAGATAACAAACATTGGTCACTTTGAACACAATGATAATAGAGAGTCCCTGGAATTTATTGAGCAGTGAAATGATATGGGTAGGTCTATGCTTTAAACAAATCATTTTTGCAACTGACTTGTGGGTGGATTGATAAGAAGAGAGACCCAAGGTTGGCAGGTAAATTAGAAGGCTAAAACCGCAGGTGCATAGGTGAGAAGTGATGAGGGCTTGAACTAGGATGGTGGCAGTCTGAGTGAAAAGAAAGGGATAGATGCCAGGATTTAGCAACTGACAGGCCATGGAGGGTGGGGAGCATAAGAAGTCAAGCATGATTCCAAAGATGCCAACCTGGAGGGAGGTTTATAAGAAGGGGTAGGTTTTTTGGGGGTGGGGAACAGGCACAGATAATGTAAAGAGATCTAAAAATCTGTGAAAATCCATACATGTCTGCCTATCATGTGGATTTTTACATAACGATTGTCTTTAATTTGCATAAAGAACCTTCTGGAGGCATTAGTTGTTCTGGGAGATATAGAGCTGAGTGTGCTGGCAGTGCAGAGGCAAGGAGAAAATTGATACCTGCACAGCCGCTATTGAAGATATTGAATTGTAGCTAGACTATAAATCACCACCACCACCTCCACCCCCTATCAAGGTAGCCAGTCCAGCTCAGAGGGGAATATTGGGAACTTTGACTGTACAGGGTAAGAGCTGAGTGAGTGAGTGTTAGGGAAACTATGATAGGTATGGTTGTATGGCAGATAAGCTCCACAATTGGTTACTGCGGGGAAGGGGAGAATGTGACCGGTCTTCTCACTCTCTGGTTGAACACAAAGTCATTGAGGTCATGTCACATTCCCTTTTTTGGAGATTTCTAGTTTAAAGTCACACCCTGTTTAGTGGCCCACCTGAGACTAAAACCTGTGTCCTGAGTGGCAGTCATGTACTTTTTTCCTCATACTCAGAGATCTTTACTAAGAGAACCCATTCTCACCATATTTTCTCTTCAAAATTTTCAAAACAAGCTACTGCATAATGAAGCAGATTGGGGCATAGGAGATTGGATACTCTTTAGAACCCTTTCTTCTTGAAATTTCCCTTAATTATGTTCTCTACTAAAGTATGACTGGTGCCCAAAGTCAACTAGAGGCTGGTTTGAACAGAAGCCATTTGGCTTCAATTGGAACTGTACAGTTGGGGAGTCATGCTATTGGGCATGTGTCTCCTTGGCTTTATCTCAGAAGATGGTGGGATCTTTGGGGGACAACTAAGTAATAGCACCCAGGCAGTCCAGGCCAAGATCTTAATTGTAATCATTACGAAAGACTGTTTTCCAAGATTAATACATTGTTTTCTTTTCGTTTACAGCACAGAAGGATCTCTCTTGTTTATATACCCTTATCGGTAAGTTCCTTTGTTTTATAAGTATCCTGTGTGGAAGCCAACTTTGGTAGGACAGTGGCGTGATAGTGATGAATCCATCATGTTGACACCATCACGTTGGGTGAACTGGAGAAAGAGAGAAAAAATGAGTATTGTGGAAGAATATTAGATAGGGAGGTAGAAAAACAAGGTTAGAGTCTTGCCCCTGGTTCTCATTTCCTGTCACACAGAGCAAATTAATTAAACTCTTTGAGTTTTCGTTTTTCAATTGTAAAATGAACGGGTTTGCCACAGAGGGTAACATGAGTAGAGACAGCCAGAGAGCATCTGGATATGTAACCCTGCCAGGTAGATGGGTGAAGGCTTGTTAGGAACCAGGACGTCCTGTGAACGATGAGGGGAGTGGCAGGGATTCAGAAAGCAGTATGCCCCTAGAAGAATGGCTTAGTATCTGCTATGAAAGGGCCGCAGCTTAGTCACTCTCCAGATCTGGCATTCATCCATGCATGAGAATTGCAAAAGGAGTGTGAGGTACATCTTTCGGCATCTGCCTCATAAAGACTGTATCAATATTTCCTGCTCCTGCTGCCTTTTCTTTAAATAACCTCACAGAATGGTTGTGAGGCTCAAGAGAAATAATCTCTTTAAGATCACCACAAACCGCCAAGAGCTAAATAACAATTGGCTGTCGTTTCTCACTCTCTGATACATGCTGCGGTGTCTGATTCTCAGCGAAGTGATGTTTCTGTCCATTGTTGCTCACCATCTTGTCAATCTTCCATCTCTCACTCCTATTGCCCAGTCTTGAAAATTCCATTGGGACACAGACAAAGTACAGCCTGTCTTGGAATCAGAAGGTCTGCACTTAATACCTCAGCCCTCTAATGGGTGATGTTTCTGGAGTGGTTATATTAACCTTCTGAGCTTCAACTTCCTATGAAATTAGTTCTGAAAAATTTTGAGTGCTTTCCTCTCTAGAGTTGAAGACATTACTTGTTTAAGTGTAAAATACTCTGTAGATGCAAACCAATTCTTCACCATCATTATGGAAATAACTCCCCAATTTTTTATTATAACTACTAATAAAATATGTATCTATTGAGAAATTCTAGGCATCTATTATATTAATTTTACTCTTAAGTATGAGAGGAGAGACAAAGACAATCCAGACATGGTTCTTGCCCTTGGGCAACTTTTATCTGGTAAATATAACCTGTAGTGTAGATAATCCAAATCTAGGATTTCAAGGAACCTAGAGACAAAGCCTCACCCTCAGTTGATATAACTGTGAAGTCTATTGATAGCTTATGAACCACTAGTAGACATATTTAAGACCATTTCATAGTTACCCCAAGATCCCAATCTTTGGCTGGCTCTGGGAATTTAAGTTGTATAGATAACTCCTTCCAGCAAATCAATCCTACCCAGATCTAACCTGACCTTAGATGTCTTGTGGCTAAAAGCCTAAAAGAAACCAGGTGTTATATGAGGTACAAGCTGGTATTATTTTGAAGTAGGGGCAGCTATGTGGTACAGTGCATATGGTGCCGGGCCTAGAGTTAGGAAGATCTGAGTACAAATCCAGCCTCACATACTAGCTGTATGACCCTGGGCAAGTCACTTCACCCTGTTTGCCTCAATTTCCTCATCTGTAAAATGAGCTGGAGAAGGAAATGGCAAACCACTCCAGTATCTTTGCCAAGAAAACTCTAAATGGGGTCACAAAGAGTCTGACACAACTGAAATGACTGAACAACAACAGATTGAAATAAATTAAAGGACTAGAGAACTTTGAAAAATTAGTCATACTATGGTAGGCAAATTTCAACCACCTTTAGATGCACCAGTGAAAGGTAAATCAAGTAAAGATAAATGTGAGTTGTTAACAATTCCTTTGAAATCATGGATGTTTATCATTCACTCTAGTTGTCTTTGGCTATGTGAGTGGTCTTCATAGTGGGTGCACACACTCCAGTAGGTGGTCAAGATGATCTATGAGTATGTTAGAAAAAAATAAAGATCTTCCTTTCCCCAGAGTGGCTGGTTTCTGTCCAGGTCTGCTCTAACAGGGTTGGGGTGGCAGCAAGGAGACAGATCATAGGTTTCTTTTTCTCCTTCTTCATCTTCCAAGGCCTAGGTGGCAGTGGCAGTGGCAGAACAGACAGAAACAGTCTTGTGTGAGGGGTGGTAGGTGTGAGTGGTGGAGGCAGGAGGAGTATGATCAAGGATGCTGGTGAGGGTGGGGTACAGCCCCAAAGTCAAGGAGGGCTATCAGGTAACAATACATTGTGCTCTTAGGGTAACCAAGGAAGCAGAAATTCCTGGGTTCTGGGCCCAGCATACAGGTAGAAGCTGACACAATAATCCAGAAACCTATGAAAACAGTGAAGTTGTCTCTAATTGGCATTGATATTAAGATTGGGAAAGAAGCAGAAAATGAAGGTGGAAAATCACAGAGCAGGGGACAGATACCAGTATCTTGCTTAACTCTGCAGGTGACTCTTCCTTAAGATTTCATTTTGCTGAGGACAAAGATTGTAGTCAAATGAAGCTTCAGCTCCTAAACAGACCTCAGCCCTCTATGGGACTATGAGTCCCTGGCCCCAGCCCTTCAACAATGATCTGTAACATGCCAGCTAAATATGGCTTCTGCGGTAGTCCAGGCTACATAGCTCCTGAAAGCTCCTGGAGATGAAACCGAAGAAAATGAAAGAAACAGGGAGCTGGGTACGCAGATGAGCTGCTCCTTGGGGACTAGTTTCCAGTGTGAGTCCTGATTCCCATTTATCCAGAACCCAGAGGAAAAGATGGACTCAGGCCATGTTCTTCAGAGGCTCTTCAGAAAATTGTTCCCCTATGGCAGCCAGCTGTAGGCCATTTGGATGAAAGACTAGCTCTGTGGCTAAATTTAGATGCTGCTATAAAAGAGGAAGATAAACATCTCTCTAAAGGCTCAGACAACTTAGGACTCGGAATCCAAGAAAGACAGAAGATGTATCCCAAGAAGAAAATATTCCTTAAAAAAATTGCTATGTGACTGAAGAAAAGGACTTAGAATTGGGATAGTCACCAAGTATATCCAAGGTATATTTGAAGAAAATTTGGAGGCTGACTGGACATCATGATTTCCTAAAGGAAACACAAAGGCCTGAAGAATTGTAGCTGCCTTGCTGCTTGTGAGTGGGTTAAATGCGGAAGACACAAAATAAGGCAATACTTTAGGAAAAGCTATTTATAAATATCACAGGCACACCCAAATTAGTGTCCCAGCAGAGTAACTGAAGCATGTCAACTTCTACTTCAGACAAAGTTCACCCAATTAAAGAGGTGTGTTCTAATCAAGTATTCCTTTCAGCCTAGAATTCTAATAACCTGGCTTCCTTCACCAAATGAAAGGTTGATCCACACATTCTGTACTCTCCGCTTGTCATTAGTAAGATCCAGGTGATACTTGGGCCCCATTGTCCAATTACTGCAAATCGGGCCCCATCGTTAAAGAATTATGATAAGAGCAAGGTATGAATGTACTTATACTTACTTGAAAAAAATTATATATGCTAGGAAAAGTGAAAAAGTTTTAAAATCCAGCTTTACTTATATTTAACAACCTGATACTCTTACTTTTGGTCAGATGGTTACATATCCCATATGGCATCTTGAGTGAACAGTGAGGACTCCATAAATTGGAAGGATTTTAACTGTAGTATACCCATTCTCATTGTCAGCACATCAGTTATGCTGCTGCATCAAAAAAAATATTAAGCCAAGGTTTTAAAAAACAATGAAGCCTATTTAATCACATTATTCTCACCAAAAATCTTTTTAACAATAACAGTTTCAAGGAGAGCAGATGGTTCCCCTGACATTAGTAAATGAACTAGCATCTAAAATATTGTTTATGACATCTTTATCCCATTTAAAAAAATGATACTTTTGTATATATTTTGCAAAATAATGTTAGCACAGTAGTGCATATACGTAATTTATGTAGAAATACACATATATTGAGGAGTTGTGATCAAAATACTGAGAGGAGTTCCAAAAATGTGGTGCATACTGATATCATCATTCTCTTTCTCCTAGGTGAGGGACATAGTCTAAACCAGCCTATAACAATGTGGAATAGCGACAGGGGGTGGGGTGGGGGTGGGGGAGAGAAGGTTGTAGGTAGATAGCAGCTTCAATCATCTTGAAGCAGAAGGAGCTTTAGAGTTGTCATCAAAGGAAGCTGTGTCGATCTTGGCCGTCCTGCTTATGATCTCTATGACCTTCGAAAAGTTCCTTCCCTCTCCTAGAGCCACCATTTCTTCGCATGTAAAAAGAGGAGCTTGAATTGGACAGTCTCTGAGGACCACTTCTAGTTCTAAGGTCCTATGAGCCCACTTAAAATGGAAAACCCAGAAACCTTTGATCTCTCTTCCCCCCATCGAGCATGTGTTGTCCCAGCCTGTACTATTAGGAATAGTAAAACCAAAATTTCATTGTTGTCATATTGCTGCTACTGCTGCTTTTTTTTTCCTCCAGGAAAAAAAATGCCAAACTTTAAAAAAAAAACCGTTTATAGTCATTTCTGGCTGCAATCGCCTCCGTCCCTATGTTAAAAACTTGCTTGGAACAAAGGGAAATGGTTAAAGCAAAACTGAGACAGTGACGCCACGTCCAATAGGGTAGACAACCTTCTGCTTTCCTGCTCTGCATCTGATGCAAGGAGACAGGTTCCTGCTGTTGGTTCTTATTGGGCACATGAGTAAAGAGCCTTCTCCAGAACTGGGAGGTCTAAGATTTCAACAGAATGAACGCCATCATTATAACCTCCTTGTGGCTGTTCGGTTATTTCATATGTGTCGACTCTTTGTGACCCCATTTGGGGTTTTCTTGGCAAAGATACTGGAGTGGTTTGCCGTTTCCTTCTCCAGCTCATTTTACAGATGAGGAAATTGAGGCAAACAGGGTGAAGTGACTTGCACAGGGTCGTATAGCTAGTAAGTTTCTAAGCCCAGATTTGAACTTAGGCATTCCTTACTCCAAACCTAGACATCTATCCACTACTTTCTTCTTTCTTTCCAAAACATTTTCTCAATTCAATATGCCAGCAGGATGAGCTCCCATTCAGTCTCTGCCTCAGACACATGCTGAGAGGAAAACACTTTATAAACCTGGAAAGACTAGAAAAATGGCCTATCATTATCATTTTTTCGGTATAACAAAGTCTCTGGGAGGCAGGCAGGGCAAGCATTTATTTCTGTTTTATAGATAAGGAAATTGAGACAAAAGATCTGGTCTAATTCTTTGCTCTTATGATTTGGGGCAGAACTGGGCCTAAAAACCAGGTTTCCTGTCTCCCTAATGCAAAGCTACTATCTTTGAAGTCACCCATACCCAGTTCAAGTCGTGTGAGAGGGATGGGTCTGGCATGATGGCACCAGCCTTCGTATTGGGGAGAGTTTATATCCTCTTTCCTCACAGCTGCTCTCTCAGAGGGCCAGGCCTCTGGGTCAGTAAGAGCTACAGTGCTAGCAGGTTCTCAGTGTGGTTTCCTCACTGTAGCTGAGAGGCTAGTCAGTTACTCTACATCCTCATTTAACAAGCTGATGTGCAAACCATGTTCCGTCCCCACCCTTGCTCCCTGCTTCATGGAGGACCTCATTCTCTTGGTATATAGACCAAACAGGACTGTACACTAAGCAGAGGCAGAGCCACCATAACTGACAAGTATGAGGAACCTTTTTTTTTTTAACCTTGTTAACTCTGCTGAGTTCAATTCTGGCTAACTTGATGGCATTGTGGGAAAGAGAACCTGGGTTGAAATCCTAGTTGTGCTTCATTGTGACCTTGGGCAAGTCAGTACTTTTGAGTTTCTTTTACTGAAGCCTCATTTTTTGCACCTCAGCCATTTTCTGATAACATCCCCACCACTGAACTCTTTTTGTAAGAAATTAAAAGAGTTAACCAAAGTTAGCTGGTTGGCCTTACTTCATCCTGACAATGTATGCTATATTCTGCACCTGTGATACTCCACCCTTTACCAAGAGAATGAAAACCTGTTTCATCATCTATTCTCTGAGACTGAAGTTGAGCCTTTGGGCAAATCATTTTACCTCCACCAGCCTCAGTTTACTTATCTTTAAATGAAGGGGTTGGACTAGAAATAACTGACATAGATTTTGTGCTTGATGTACTCCTTCTTATTTGATACGTATAAAAATCCTGAAGTAGGCAGTCTTTAAGTGTTCCTATTCACATTTAGTTCATGAGAAAATTGACGGCTCAGAAAGGTTGAAATTTACTTGTGGTAACATAGCTAGTTAATTCCAAGGCAGGATGTGATATAAAAGGCTCCTTGCACTTGTAAATCCAAAGAGTTTGTGTATTAAAATCTGACTTTCTCAAACGGATACCATTTTACCGAATGGGGTAAAAATCTGAACCTTCCTTTCTTGTGACTTAGACGCTTGGGATCTTGACATTTAGAGCCGGCAAGGTATGTAGAGATCCTTCCGAGTCTAACCTCATTTTACAGTTGAGGAAGCTGAGGCCCAGAGAAATGAAGTGGCTTGCCTAAGATCACACAGCTAGTAAGCAACACAGCTAGGATTCAGCTCCAGTGTTCAAATCTAGTCCTTATTTTACTGCCCCTTCATGGCATGAGCTTATTTGAAGAATCTCTGTCCTGGCCAGTTTTCGTTTTTCCATTTATTGGAAACTCTTTTTTGGTCAGCATTGCCACAAGGCCTTTCCCCACCCTCACTACAACTTGTTAGTCCTTTCCCCTCCTGATGTACTTTGTCTATAGTTTATTTACTGTAGTTACTTACTTGTAATCTGCTGATTTTCCCTCAGTAGGATGAAAGATCTTTGTGGGCAAGGAAGGTTTCGTTTTTAATCTGTGCCGCCAGTAACTAGCACTTAGCATCCTACCTGGTCCGTAATAGATGCTTAGTTAATCCTTGTTGATGCTGAATGACTTTCCAAGTTAATAATCTCTTCTCTTCCTACAGATCCAAAGAGAACATTAATAGCAATGCCAATGTTCAGAAGAGATGGTGGCTGTCCAACTGGTTTAACAACAGGTGAGGATACCTGTGATAGGTGAGGTGTTTTGTTCCATGAGCTTATGATTCCCAGATCCCACACGCTTAAGTGGTCACCAGTTGAGTTTTTGAATAGTCCCCTTTTCCTTGCCTGCCAAAGCATGCCTGAGAATCTTGTCTTGGTAACATGAAATTATGACTCTTCAGCTTTTGTCAGTCCACTTCTATTTCGGAATGTATCATCCACTCCTTACAGGAACAGCCTACATTGTGGCTTCAACTCACTCCACTGTGTGGAAGTTACAACGAAACAGATTTCCTCTCATTCAGACAAAGGACTTGCTATTACTCAGAATTGGCCAATAATGAGCTACTCCTGAGGGTAGTGAGCTCCCTGTCACTGGATTCAGGGAGAAGATAGATAGCTATCTATGATGCAAGTTCTGTATGAGATTCCTTCATTGAATCGAAGTCTGGATTGAGCAGTGTCTGAGGTCAGTTTCCGACTTGAGGACTATTCCAACTGGTCTTATCAAGGACTATGCAGTTCAGAGAACTGGCTGGAGTGTTCAGATAGGAGAACATGATAGCAGCAGTCAATAAACGTTTTAACCACACTGATTGCCTCATTTAACGGGTGCTTTGAAGCAGAGGCAGCCTGATAATAGTGTGGCTTTCAAAGTCAGGATCACCTGGGTTCTAGTGATTGCCTCAAGTTGGGTGACTGGTGAAACACCGTATGCTCTCAGGCAACTCTAAGATGTTAAGTTGCAAAATGGTTACTGACTTGCCTTGTCATAGGGACTTCCCTCACCTACAGCGAGGAAATCAATAAAAACTTTTGGCCAAAAGAAGAGAGGAAGGAAAGAAGGGATGGAGGGACACAGTAGGTTTATCCCAGGCCTTTTATTCAAAGATAAGTCTCCAGAATGGAGTTCAGGGGCAGAACACCTACATACGCTGTCTTTCTTCACCTCTATCTAACAGGTCTTTGATTTAACATGCATTTAATCATTTTTATATCCAGTGTCTCCAGACTCATTGTCTTTTTCTCTCTGTTTGCACCCAGGAGCCAGAATTATCATATTGAAGAACCCCAGCTCTCAGATTGGTTTAATCCCAAGTAAGAGACAAACTTCTGCTCTCTAGAAACCTAATACTTGACATGGCTTAAAGATGTGAGGTCAAAGGTGCTCTGTGGCCAGCTGTCAGTAGCCTAGGGAAGATTCCAGATGGAGAAGAAGGGAACAACTCTTTGTTTCTAAGCATAAACACTGGGTTAGAAACCCAAACCCTGGAAATTTTAAGCCCAGTGCTTGAAAGACAGGTGACAATTCCTAAGTTGAGTAGGCAGTCATGGAATGTCAGAACTTGAGTGTTTAACTACTCCAGCTCACTTGTGTTGTAGGTACCCAAAGCAGGGAATGAGCTTATTCCAGGTCTTATAGCAGCCCTTCATAGAAGCCTTCAAGTGGAGTCTGAATGACCACTTGTCAAAAGACACTGTAGAAATGATTCTTGCTCATGTTCAATTAGGAGTCTATCTTCTGAGTTCTTGCCTGACTCTCAGATTTAGTGTCTCTGTGTATCAATAACAGTATTAAAATCCAGGACTAGACCTCCAGGTCTGAATTCTATTCTAGGGCTCTTTCTGTGGTCTCTGCCTCAATGACTTCCAGATTCCCTTCTAAGACTCTATGATTCTATAACTTGGTGAAGATTAGGCACAGGGTGTCATGGAGTGGTAGAAAGAATGGTGGATTCGGATTCAGAAAACCTGGGTTCAATTCCTACTGATTCCTTCCTCTTCTTTAAAATGAATGGGTGTGAACTAGACATCCTCTACAATCCATTCCAACTCTAAATCAGTGCAGAAGTTGGCACACTCAGCCCTACCTCTTATATTCCTGTTAAATTGAAGAATTCATGGGGATCATTGTCTCAGTGAAATGTAGGTATTGATGTCTTTCTTTACCCACCGGATAGCTTGGGGGGCACCAAAAGCAAAGCAAAGCTGATGTTTGCCAGTGGCAGGCCTGGCCTGAGTTGTGGGTAAGGGAGAAGGTAAAAAGGGAGTGGGCAGAGAGGAAAGAGGGAGTAATATACAGATGGTACAATGCCACCAGTAACTTCTTTGGTCGCCTAAACCTCTGCCCTATGAGCTATTCCCTCAGCAATGGCAAGATCCCAATCTATAAGATTTCTTTATAGTTGGGCCTAAGTTTGGAACCCCAAATCAAATTTAGTGATGTTAACTGACAGGAGACTTAGAAGTCTAATATCCTTATTTTCTAAATAAGGAACAAATTCAGAGAGCTGGAGGGACATAACCCAGTTATCAACAAGTAATCTGGGTTTTGAACCCAGATCTTCCAACTCCAAGTCCAACACTCTTTCTACTCCATGGGTCCACATAAGCACAGTAACTGGCATTGCTAACATTCGCTACTGTTTTAATAAAAGAAAGTTTGATCCATTTACTTCTCCCCTTCAAACAGAAAACGCCCTGATGTTCTGACACTGACAGATTGGCTTGCTCCAGTCATATGGGAGGGGACTTACCATAGAAAGATCCTGGAAGACTATTATACCAAGCAAAAGATCACAGTGGGCTTAACGGTATTTGCTGTTGGAAGGTAGGTACCCCTGTGACCCTTCTTCATGTCCACCTTTTCATATGAAAAATTATGATGGCCTCTCAAAAGAGAAGCGATGGATTCAGGGTGCAAAATGAGATATATATTTTTTGTGCATGGCAAACATGGGATTCGTACTTCTTCCAGGTTTTCATTTTTGTTTTATTTTTCATTTGGCATAGCCTTTATTTTCATTTCATTTCATTTCCAATCATAGTAACTTGTCCATTGAGGAAAATGAATAACAAAACAGAAAGATCATTAGATAGGGTTTTGAGATTTGAGTCAGCTCTACCACTAATTCTACGTAACCCGGGTGGCTTGCATTCCCATCTTTGAGGGGACTGGACTATATGCTTTTAAAAGTCCCTCTCAGGTCTAATGTCCTCTTATTCCAAAGACCCTCCTTGTAGGCTACTTGGGAAAATATCATCCAAAGAAAACTGCAACTCATGGCCCATCAACACATTCCTATCCTCTGTTTCTCCTCCCAGAAATCTCCCCAAGAGGCCTTCCTCTAGCTCCCTTGATTTCCCATGGGTACCAAAGTAGCACTCAGACCTTCTCTGTCATCTCTCATCTTTACAACATTCGACCCTCCTCCTTTTTTCGTCCTACATATCATCGATTGCTCTGCTTTGTGAGAATCTGCCATTGTTAATATGCTGCAGCCTATTCTCATTCACCATGTAGCTCTCCATTGCTCTTTTTTCGTTGCTTGGAGATTGTGATACTTCCACGATTTTCAGTCAGATCTGTAGCACTACTGGAAGAACACCGGTGTTAAAAAGATGGATTTTAGCAGCAGGGAAGGAACTTGAGATGGTTAAAAACATCACGCAATTTCTCACAGGCTGTTTTGTCTTCCCTTCTCTTGTTCAATCCTGGACCCAACTTAGTGCATCTGCTGTGTCTGTCTAAGCTGTAACTACTGATGGACCAGCTCCATAGGCTAGCAATCAAATTGTCAAATGATGGACAACAGGTATTCGTTATCCACTTAACTTTCCCCGTATGGAACAAACAGGACAAACTCTAAAGTGATTATTGTTCTAATTTAGGAGTCTCTGCGTCGTCCTGGGGCTTGATGTAATCAATTCATTGTTATCTACAAATAGAAGTATCTGGAGAACCTCGCCATCCCAAGGAAGTCTACTTTTCATTTTGATGATACGCTAGACATCATCCATGACAGTGACTAGCAGCTTATATTTCTCTATTTTATGTCTTGCATGATAACAGATATCACAGGATCATCAATGTCATTTCAAGGTCATCCTCATGATGGTGGCTAACAGCTTTGAGCATATATCTCCCTGCTTTATCCCTTGTATGGTACTTAAAAATCACAAGAGCATCAAATTTATTTCTGCTATTGCATATATCAAGGATATTATACAATTTGAACATAGAGACAGGAGATATTTTGTTAGAGGAGAACACTTGAGGCTACATTTTAGCTTACAGAGTGAGGATGGCCTGGTAGAAACCAGGAAAAACACCAGGTTTGGAGTCAGAGGACCTGAATTCCAGTTCTGCTGTTTCCTAGCAGTGTGTCCTTGGGCGTTTCACTGAAGATCTTGGCTTTCATTTTCTTTACTGTAAATTAATTAAATTGGACTAGATAACATCTAAGATGCCTTCTGCCTCTGTCCTTTATTGCCACCTATTATCAAATGCTTTCTTATAGTTAACAGACATAATTATAATTTCCAATGGTGCCGATTCAAATATATGTGACCACTTTATGGGATTCATTATTTGCAATAATCAAGACCCAGCTATCTAGTAGAATTTGTGAAAACCTGCCTTTTTCCTTTTCATATTCAAATGGAGGATAGCCTCAATATATATGTAAATTAATCCCCCAAAGATCTTGTAGAAATAAGAAAGTAGGCCTGTTGGCTGATAGTTATTGATATTCTCACCGCTGCCTTTTTTGTAGTAATAGCATCTGTGATTTCAAAAATAACTTGCTGTTGTCTCATCTTTCTAAAATCCTGAGAAATGACCATTTAAGTGACCTCAAAAGCATGTTGCCACCAGCAATGGACTTCTTATATTTATAGTCAGTCTGGTCTTGATTTTCTTCCAAGTTTTCTTTTCGTTGGTGCCGTTTTTACTTTCTCATTCTGAACGTTAGGGACTATGAAGTTAATAAGAGTCCAAATTATGTGGTTCAGACTCAGTCACTGGGACTGTATACTCACATTCTTGCATGGTAGAACCTGCCAGAGCCTGTGTTCTTTTGGCATAGCCTTTGGAAACTCAGCATCATCTCTGCACCACAATGAAGCAGTGGAATAGAACTTTCTGCATACATCTGAGGACAGAATCCATAGTTCTTGGGGAGAATCGATGAGTTCACATTTATTAAGCATTTGCTGAGTGCCAGACACTATGCTAAGCACTAGAGATCCAAAGAAAAAAGTAAAAATGGTCCCTCAAGGAGCTTACAGTCTAATGGGGCATGTACAGCATGTACATAAATAGGTGCATGCAAGATATATACAGAGGAAATGAAAAATAACAACCTTAGAGTTAGGGGCACCGGCAACTGGGATGGTGGGGGAAAGGCTGTGACCAGGAAAGGCCTCCCACAGAAGGTAGTATTAGAAATGAATCTTGGATGAAATCAGAATTTCTAAGAGGTGGAAGTGAAAAGGGGAGAACTTTCCAGGCATAGCCACTACAAAGGCCCAGAGATTAAAGATGAATGAAGCACAGTGTAAAAGGAACAGTAAATAGGCCTGAATGGATAGACCACAGAGTGTGAAAAATATAGTAATGGTAAAAGACTAGGAAGGGTTCAGGTTGTGAAGAGCTTTAAATGCCAAAAAAAAATTTTTTTTTTAAAAAAATGTATTCCCCCTCCCAATTATATGTAAATTTAAATATTCATTGGGTATTTTTTTTAAGTTTTGAATTCCAAATCCTGTCCTTCTATCAGCAATCTGATATAGGTTATACATGTGTAATCATGTAAAACGTTTCCATATTAGTCATTTTGTGCAAGAAAACTCAAGAAAGAGAAAGAGAAAGAAAAATGGCATCATTTCTTTCTCTAGAGGCAGGTAGCATTTTTCATCATGACTCTTGGAATTGTCTTGGATCGTATTACTAAGAATAGCTAAGTCATTCACAGTTGTTCATTGTACAATATTCTTGTTACTGTGTACAATGTTCCTTTGGTTCTGCTCACTTCACTTTGTATCAGTTCATGTAAGTTTTTCCAGGTTTTTCTGAAATTATTCTACTTGCCATTTCTTAGAGCACAATAATATTATATTACATTCATATACTACAACTTGTTCAGCCATTCCCCGACTGATGAATATCCCCTCAATTTCCAATTCTTAGTCATCACAAAAAGAGCTGCTACAAATATTTTTGTAAAAATGGGTTATTTTTTTTTTAATCTCTTTGGGATACAAACCTAGTAACAATATTGTTGGATCAAAGAGTATGGATAGTTTTCTAGCCTTTGGGGCATCAAAGAAATAATCTTTTAAAATTCAGTTTTATTATATTTTTAGATCCAAATTCTCTCCCTTCCATCTCCCTCACTATTTCTTGTCTTGGGAAAGCAAAAAAGACAAAATTTATTACAAACATGTAGAATCAAGCAAAACAATTGACCACATTAACTATATTTTTAAAAAAATAAAAAAAAAACAACCCATAAGCCTCAATATGTACTCTGAATTCATCCCCTCTCTATCAGGAGATGGGTAGCATGTTTCATGAATCCTCTGGAACTGTGGTCGATCATTGTGTTAAGTCTTTCAAAATTATTTGTGTTCACTTTCAAAGTTATTTTAGAAATTCTTCTCCTAGTTCTATTTACTCACTTGACTTTGCATCAGCTCATACCAGTCTTTCCAAGTTTTTCTGAAACTATCTCTTTCATCATTTCTTACAGCACAATAGATTTAGGTCTAGGAAAAGATACTGAGAAGGAAAAATCAGACATGACAATGAAGAGAGATTATCCAGAAGGAGATAGTCTATCATGTCAGTGCTGCCAGGAGCTCAAGAAGGATGAGAATTAAGAAAGGCCATTAGATTTAGCAATAAAGAGATCACTGATAACTGGAGAATGAGTACTATCCCATCATATTTGCATACCATAATTTGTTCAGCCATTCCCCAATTGATGGGCACTCCCTCAGTTTCCAGTTCTTTGGAATTTAAATCTCGAAACTTAAGTCTTAACTCAAACTTAAATTAAATCCAAAAATTTAAATCCAATTCACTTGCATGTCATGGCATCACCTCCCTTACGTCGTGGTCCTCTTTGAGAATGAAAGGCAAAGAACACAAAAATAGCTGCTGTAAATGGTTTGTATTTATGAGTCCTTTTCCTTTTTGTTTTATTTCTTCAGACAAATAGAGTTTACATTTGATCCAGGAGGTAATAGGGGGCCATTGGAGTTTATCGAGTAGGAGAATGCTATGATCAGGTTTGTGCTTTAGGAAAACACTTTGACAGCACTGTGAAGGATGGATGGGAATGAGACCTGAAGTAGCAAGACCAGTTAAGAGGCTATTATTGTAATTGTCCACATGACAGGTGATGAAGACCTGAATGAGGGTAGCGGATGCATAAATGTAGAGGAGGATATACGAGAGATGTTGTAAAGAAAGAAATGACAGGATTTAACAACTGATTGAGTATGTGGTATGTGAGGATTTGAGGATGACACTGAGTTAGCCAGCCTAGATGACTGGGAAGATGATAGTTCCCTTAACCATTATAATTGTAAGAAAGTTTGGAAGAGGTTTGAAAACAAAGATAATGGACTCTGTTTTGGACCTAGGGGATATCCAGTTTGAAATGTCTAATAGACAGCTGGTGATACAGGACTGGAGTGGATCTGGGAATCATCTTATAGAGATATTAATTAAATCTGTGGGAACTGATGAGATCATGCAAGAACTTCAAAAGGAAAGAGAGAAGACAACTTAGGACCTAATTTTGGTAGGCACTTTAATTTAGTGGGCATGAACTAGATTTTCTAGGAAAGAGACTGGGAAGGAAGGAAGAATGAGACAGAGGACAATCAAGAGAAATTGTGCAGAAAGAGATTGTCAACTAGGTATTGACTACATGTTGCCAAGGTTGAGAAGGATGAAAATTGAGAAAAGACCATTAGATTCAGCAATTAAGAGATCACTGGTGACTTTGGACAATGAAGCTTCAGTTCACTGATGAGGTTCAAAGCCATGTTGCAGAGAAGTTAGGGGAGGGTTAGTGGTGAAGGAGGAGCACCAAATGTCTATGCTTTTTAAACTGAGAAAGGAAAGAGAGGTGTACGAAGTTATTGATAGGGTCTAGTAAGGGTTTTTATTTGTTTGTTTTTAGGAGATGGAGTTTTGATGTGTATAGACATCCCGGAAGGAGCTAGTAGATAAGCAGAGAATTAAGATTAGAGAGCGTAGGGATGGTGGAGGAGGGAAGAGACTGCCTCTCTCGTGGATAAGACTAGAGGGCATGGAATCTTAGGTAGGGCAACTTAGGTAGGCAAACACAGATAGAGGGGCAACTTCTTTAGCCCAGACCAGAATGAGAGAGAACGATGATGTCTGCAGGATATGAGATAAATAGGAGAGAAGGAGGGAGGGAATTCTTAGTGAATGGTCTTAGGTTTTGTTGTTTTGGTTTAGTTTTTTGTAAAGCTTATGGCTAGGGCCTCAGCTGAAAGAGTTGGGGAAGGGCACGTCAAGGGAGGCTTTCAGAGAGAAGAGAATCAGTTATGGACAAGTCAATAAAAATAACTCCTTGCTTCAAGGAGGGCCCAGTTGAAAATAGGTAAAAATTTGTTGTAGACTCAATCATCAGTTTTTGTAATTTCTTCAAGCTTTGTTCAGCTACACAGAAGCAGGATACTGAGCAGATGGTAGAAATAATCCAAAGTGGAGCTATAATTTTGGCTCCATTTTAGGCTACAGATTACTCATTTAGTTAAACTTTAGCCTCATTTTGCATCAACACATGAGTAGGAGCTAAGGCACATGAGGGAAGTAATCCAGGAAAGAGTCGTAATTTTGACCCTATCGTAGACCACAGATAAGTCACTTAGCCTTGTGAGACTTAAATGTCATTTGCATAACTAGGGTAAACCACACTGTTCTAATAATAGAGATGAAAAATTTCTGGAAATTATGAAGCCAAAACTTTTTAAAAAAAATACCACATTTTTCCCCTAACATGGGGAATTTTGTCTAATGTGTCTTATTTTCTGAATTATCTCTATCAGAAGTTTTCGCATCAGTCTTATTTTTAAGCTTCTTTGTGAATTTCTGAGGCACCAGGTTTGTTCATGTTGAGACAAACTTCTCCATTCTTTTATGTGTGTATTTCAGAATGTTTTAGTAGAAAGAACCTTGGATTTAGTCACAGTATCTGAGTTCAGGTTTCAACTCTGATTTTTACCAGCAGTGTGACCATGATCAGTCAAGTCATTTAATTGCTCTAAGCCTTAGTTTCTTCATCTGTGAAATGAAAGGGGTTGGATAAAATCTGAGGTCCCTTTCAGCTCTAAATCTTGTGTTCTTTGAATTAGATGACCCCTTAGAAGTGGTCTCTTCTGACATCTACCACCTGGTAGATTTTTTTTTTAATCAATATGGTTCACATATCATGGAATATGTAGGAATTTGAATGAACTAGGCAAGAAGGAAGAAAAATTGAAAGCCATGTTATAAAAAGGCCTCAGGGGTATCATCCCAGGGTAAGGAGCTGCCCCAGGCCCCAGGTGGGTATTCAGAATGAAGAGCAAGTTCAGAAATAAGTAGTGTTGGTGTGGCTTATATCCCAGGAGCAAAGCAGGGTTTCAGTGCCCATTTCTAGCACAGTCTGAAGCTTTCACAAGAACAACCCAGGCAGTAATCCCAGACCAAAGGTGATCCTGCAGTTCTGTCAGTCTGAACCAGAGGGCATCCTAATTGTCTGGTAGGGGCTGAACCCAGCAGCAGTCTACTATTACTCAGACTCAAATGATTGGGTCTGGGACCTAGGTCAGGAACTTGCAGAGCTCAGATCATGAGGCAGTAATCAGACTTTACCCTGGGTACCACTGAATGCTTGCAGGTCTCTAGCCGTAGCATGGGAACCTGGAGTAATACAAAACAAAGATCAGTCCAGACCTTCCCTCCAGAAATGGGCAACACTTAGCCTTAACATCAAGTCCAAAGTCAAGAAGTAGACTAGAAGAAGGAGATTGAATGAGAAATGAAAAAGCCATTATGATGACAGCGATTCTCAAGAGACAAACTCAGAACAAGAAAATGACTCCACAACCTCTATAGGCAAATTCTCAAAGTAAAACAGCTGGGGCGGCTAGCATTCCTGGAAGAGATGAAGCAAGAGATTGGGTTTTTTTAGGAGTTAAAATGCTTTTATCAATGTAAGAGCACTAAAGAAAAAAATTGGAAAAGAAATATGAGCTATGGAAGAAAGAATTGGAAAAGGAATCAACATCTTGGCACAAGGGGTACAAAACTTGTCCAAGCAACAAAGTCTTTGGAAATTAGTGTGAAAGAAATAGAAGCCAATGACTCCATGAGATAACAAAAAATATTAAAATGAATTTTGAAAAATGGGGAAAAAGTAGAAGAAAATATAAAGTGCTTCACAGCAAAAATTACTGATCTGAGAAACAGATTGAGAAGAAAGAATTTAAGAATCATGTTGTAACCACAAAAAAGAGCTTAAACATCATATTTCAAGAAATCTTAAAAGAAAACTCCCAGATCTCTTAGACCCAGAGGACAAATTAGAAATAGAAAGAATCCATTGGTCACCTCCTGAAAGAAACCTCAAAAATAAAACCTCCCAGGAACATCATTCCCAAAATCCAGAGCTTCCAGGCCAAAGAAGAAATAGTGTGAGCAGCTGTAAAGAAGGAATTCAGGTACTGAGGAGCCACAGTCAGGATCACACATGATTTAATAGCCATCTCAATAGGAGTGGAGAGATTAGAGTATGTTTCCAGAAGGCAAAGGATATAAGCGTACATCCAAGAATAACATCCAGCAAAACTGAGTATAACGCTACTAAGGGGTTGAGGGCAGGGGTGGTAGGGGAGAAAATGGACCTTTAATGAAGTAAAGGACTTTAAAGCATTCCCAATTAAAAGACCAGAGCCACATAGAAGCTTGGAAGTGCAAACCCAGGAGTTAAGAGAAAGATAAAAAGGTAAGCATAAATAAACAATCATAAGGGACTAAGCAAGGACAAACTGCTTGCATTCATATATAGGAAGATGATACATGTTTCACCATTGAATCCTGTCATTATGTGGGGTCTATTTAGACAAGGTCTAAGAGTAGTTCTATCTTGATGATCTTAAGAAAGGATGGAAAGAGAGGAGACTAAGAGAGCACTGAGGAGCAATTAGACATCTATACAAAGAAAGAGGAGAGGGTGGGGGGAGCAGCTTACACTCGAACCTCACTTTCATCTCAACTGGTCAAAAGCAAGAAGGATACACACAAACACATGCACAGTTGGGTACAAAAATATATTTCATTCAGCAGGGAAGTAAGAGGGAAAGTTGAAAAGGGGAATCAGAGAGAGGATGGATTAAAGGAAAGATTAGTCCTAAACAAAACAAACTCTTAAGGATGTGCAAAAATATTTATAGCTCTTTTTAAGGTTTCGAAGAATAGGAATCTGAGGAGGTGCCCACATATCAAGGAATGGCTGGACAAATTCTGGTATATAAATATGATGGGATACTGTTATTTTGTAAGATCAGCACAATAAAGGCAATGGTTTCAGAAAATTTTGGGAAGACTTGTGTAGGGTGATGTAAACAGAATCAGGAGAACATTTTAAACAGTGACAACAATGTGATAAAGACAAACAACTTTGGAAGAATTAGGGATTCTTAGTATAATGACCAACCAGGATTCCAGAGAACTAGTGATAAAACATGCTGCCTACCTCTTGACAGAGAGCTGAAGGACAGGGAGTGCAGAATGACATACATACATATATGCATACATGTGTGTCTGTGTGTGTATACACACACAGACACACATGTTTTGAGATATGGCCAATGAAGACATTTGTTTGGATGTTTACACGTGTTCATAACAGAATCTTGTTTTCTTTGTTATCAGCTGGGGGTGGGGATGGCGGGTTGGAAAAGAAAGGAAAATGCAATTTTTATTATTGAAAAAATAGGATAGTTTTTCAAAAAGTGCCTCCAAACATTATGTCCTAATTATACTATATCTTTTAAAATCCAATGGCGGTGGGATCGTAAGTTGCCCTTGACTTTTGGTCATATGAGCTGAATGACAATGTGTTTCTTCCTATTTATTTGTAAAGCCTTTCATTTTGCTTTGTCTGGTACTTATAGATTAGAAACACATTTAGATTCTTAAAAACAGTGGATTTTACTGGGTCCTTTAGCACCTAAGTCATGCCTGACAAGTATAGCATCTAAATCAGAGCTAAGAAATCTTCAGAAAGTAAATACAGTTGAACTCGGAAGAAATGATTAAAGACCGGCAGCTATGGTCTAGTGGGGTTGAAGTTGAGGTTTAGTTTTGAATTTTGGCTGTGGGACCACGAACCAAAGCCATGACCCTTCTAAGCCTTAGTTTCTTCCTCTGCAAAAAAAAAGGCATAATAATAATATTTGTCCTTGCTACTTCAGACAACCGTGGTGAAGACACTCCTTAGTAAGACTCTCCATAAATGTGAGCTGTTGTTATTCCTTTAAGATCATCAGCAGTATTTCTGGAAGTGCTTGATTTTTATTAAGCCCCCAGAGGACGTTATCTCTCTGACTTTGGAGTTTGTTCCTTGAATTCTTTTCTCCTCCTTGCTCCTTTCTTGAGGACAACAGGAATGAACATTTTTCACATTTTATAACTTAGGATCTTAGAATTTGAAGGTGGAAGGGATCTTGGAGAAGATCTAGTTTAAGTTCTTTCTTTATGAGGAAACTGAGGCCCAGAGATGGGAAGTTATTTGCCTAAGATCACACAGGTAATAAGTAAGCAGAGCTGATATTTGGACTCAGATTCTTTGACTCAAAATTCGCTGTTCTTGTGTCACACCTCAGTTCCTCTTCTTTTGGCTCTACTGTACATCTTTTGGAGGGGACTTAGCTCTATTCATTTGGGGGAGTGTAAAAGTTCTGAAACTAAGAAAAAAGCCCCAACTTTTGTTGGCGTCCCCTCCCATCTCTCAAATATCCTGTCTTAATTATTTTCTATCCCCAGGACTTCATACCTCTACACACACACCTACAAATGCATGTGAGCTCACACACACACACACACACACACACCAGAAAGGCAAGCCATGCTGTGTTTTTTTTTTTAATATAGTCATACCTCACATAATGCACTCTCTAACAAAAGTCATTATTGCAGAATCCCAGTATTACTTAATGAAATCCTTCTGTAATATCATTTTGTTAGTTGACTTGCTAAAGATTCAAGTTGGGCGGTTCATGATGAGCGTCAGTCAGCTTACTATCACATTGTTAATAATAGCAATAATTCATTTCTTTATCTGTAAAATGATCTGGAGAAGGAAATGGTGAGCCACGCTAGTATTTTTGCTAAGAAAACCCCAAATGGGGTCGCTGAGAGTTGGATATGCCTGAAACGACTCAACGACAAAAGTGGGCCTACAAGTTTTACAGATCATTTTCTTCACCATCTTGTGAAGAAGAAAGTGTGTGTGTCATCACCTTCATTTTGTTGGTGAGGAAACTGAAGCTCCCTGAGTTCAGAATGACTTTATGAGGGGCATACGGACTATTAGTGGATGTTCTGGGAATCAAAGCCCACTCTGAGGCCTGTGTTCTTTCCACTACATATTGTGGCCATTGCTCCTATGAACACATTGTTTGCTGTCACATTTTCCTCAACTTTTGGGGGGGGAAGGAAACCTATTAACAACATTGGGAGGGTTCCCTGGAAACACTTCACAACCCTAACTATTGTACTGAGGTTCTTAATTTGCAAAGGCCAGATGCCACACTGATTTGGACACCGAGCCACGTCATTGTCTCTTGGAATTTTAGGTCCCCTAGGATTTAAACAATGGAGAAGACTACTGAAATTAGATTTGGAGTCAGAGGTCCTAGATTTAGATCCCAGCTTCATTCATTCAACCAACCAGCATTAGTTAGTGTTTGCTATGTGCCAGAGACTTCCAGATGCTGGACGTACGAAGATAAAAATGAAGTATTCTCCATCTTTGAGGAGCTTACATTTAGTTGAGGGAAGCAGAATGACACGATCATAGAAAAGTAGATGCAAAGTTTATATACAAAGTAATTTGTGAGGGTACAGTCAGGGGTGCAGAGATTACGTGATGGAGCCCAGATAGTTGGTCAAGTTAAGCCAAGCCTTGAAGGAAAAGAGGGTTTTACGAACAAGACATGAGGATTTTTATGGGTTGATTTGCCAGCTCAAACACATTCTCTTTGGCATGAATGAGGATAAGTCTGTGCTACTGCAATTTGAAGAAACAGTATATAACAAGACATGGTACCAAGATAAGAGTGAAAGGTTCAATGTGTCTTTCTTCAGTAAATCTACTGCTTCTGTGGTATTCATATTATCAAGGTGGGGCACAGTTTTTGGATCGCTTTCAAATAGTCATAGGTCTTTAGAGATGGAGGGGAAATTAGGTACAGAGATTTTCTTGTAATTACTGAACATAACTCTTGGCTTTCTCTGAGTCTACTCATCCATGTTTTAGGTTGAAGCTCACATTGTCTGATTACTGGAAAGAATCCTAAGGTTTCCACATGGTCTCTTTTATAATAGAAGTGCATCTAGTCCTGGCTCTTTATATGGGTAAATTGAGGCCCAGAGAAATGAAATAACTTGCCCATGGTCTTGTAGCAAGTAAATACGAAAACTCAGAGTAGACCCTAGCTAGCATCAATAATAGAATTTAGAATTATAAAATAGTTATAAAATAGACCTTTTATCATTAGGTCATAGGATTTAAGGCTGAGTGGAACCTCAGAGAACCTATAGTCCAATCTTCTTCTGTTATAGATTAAGAAATTGAAATCCAGAGAAGTCAAGTGAGTCTCCTGAGGTCACACAGGCAATAAGTATCAGGCTCGTGCTAGATCTCTAAGAAATAGTCTTCTTGGCATTGAAATTGTATAAATTTATATTTCTCCTTTTGAAGGGGATGTGACTTTTACCAATCAAAATGGTTACTGGCTAATTGACAAGCTCCCTTTGGTAGCCTACATATATCAGCTTGGTATAGTGGAATGAGCTCTGGTTTGGGATTCAAGAGGCCATGGTTTTAATCAAGATTCAAGTTGAACAAACTTAGTTAAATGGGCTCTATAGGTACATTAAATCAGATTAAACTACATTTAATCAGCATATGCCATCTTGGGTCTTAGCTGTCAATGCAGCTGTCTGATACCTGAAAACATTTTCTCTTAGAAATTTTTGAATATTCAAAAAAAAAAAATCTTTCAATAGGCCTCATTCCCAAGGCATTTGTGGAAAGATGTTTCTCTTAAATTTGATTTTCATGTAGTGACACACCCAGTTCCAACATTATGGAGATAATCTTATACTTGTATTTTTGTCATTGTTCTTTGTAGCCACATTTGAAAGCCAATAATGTGTATACGTTTATCTTAGTTCTTAAAGAAAACATTCTAATGTTGTTGTATTTTCTGAGTGGTTAACTCCATTAAAATTTGAGACTTACATTTTTCTCACATCACATCTTTTTTCCTAATTTGTCTTATCCTCTCTTTGAATATATGTTATCTTTAAATCATCCGTAAAGAATGAGAAACTTTATGGACCAAATTTTATACATCAATATATAATTATTAGTGGCCAAAATTTCAGAATAGAAAAAATAAACCAAGTTCTTTCATACTTGCATCCTATTATGGAAACTCTGAGATGTTTAGTATTACATCAGGATTCATCACATATGTAAACTTTTACAGTTTGCCTGCCCTTGTTATAAAACTTTGCTGTGAAAGGAAGGAGGGATATAGTTATAGCAGTAGCAAGACCCCTTCAAAACACAGACTAACTTCACATAAGCATCCTTAACTTTGTTTGATTCCAGGTGAGAGTCATTCCTAGTCTTTATTTTGGAACAGCCCATCATAAAGCAATGTTCCACATTATTCACTGCATATCATAGCCAATTTCAGAATTAACCAGGTAGAAAATTTTTCTTTTTAAGAAAGAAATAGCTCAATGGAGAAACTGAGTCAGGAAGATCCTACCATTACATTTGTAAGGCTAAACTCTTAGCATTCTTAGGCATACCTGTAGCAATTCTCAGACCTCAGACTTCATAAGCAGCACTTGGCATTTCCCTTAAGTGGTGAATTATTGGCTTAATGAAAATTATTGGCTTAATGAAAAAAAGGCAAGTTATACATAATAAATATTTGTGCATTTGCCTACAATCCTCTTTTTCTATACAACTTAGTTTATGGAAATGTTCTCTTTTCTTGGTGCTCATTAAATTCAGACAAAAAATGAAATGGAAAGGCCAAACTACATGTTTCTTTAGCTTCTTTTAGCTTTGTTGTTCTATATTCTAAAGATGTTTCCAGTGATATTTTTTCTATGACCTGTGGTTTAAAATAGGGAACAGATTCATAGAGAATTGCAGAATCTTGAGTTGGAAGGGACATTTCAGGACCACTAGAATCTCTTCTCTAACATTGCCAGCAAATGGTCACCCAGGCTTGATGTGCACATCTCCATGGAAAAGGAAACACCAACTTCTAAATCAATCTTCAGATTAGAATAGGCCTGCACAGCCTGTAGCCCATGATGTCCACTCATTGCTTTCAGTTCTGCCCTCTGCGAAGCAAATCTTGATTCCTCTTCCTTGGGACAGCCTTCAAATATAGCTGTCGTGTCTCTTCCTCTTGCTCTCAAGTCTTTTCCTCTCTAAGTTAAAAATCCCTGTTCCTTCATTTGACTCCAATGAACCAAACTTGGAACACTTTTCCATCCTGACCACCATCCACTAAGAAATCTTAAGATTTTCAGTGTCTTCCCTAAAATGTGGTGCCCAGAACGGAGCACGGCATTCCAGATGTGGTCTAATTTGGGCAGAGCAAAACAGGATAATGGCTTGCTTGGTTCTGGGCATTGTGCATGTCTTAATATGGTCCAAGATGGCATTAACATTCATCTATTACCATATCACATGTTGACTCATTTCACTAAGACCTCCCAAGATCTTATTTTTCAGTTACAAAATTTTATTTTTGCTGATAGTTATTTTTATTTTTCAGAAAGTCAAGTGAACATATAAAACAAAGGAAACATTTTTTACCTTAAGCCTCTAGACTTAAGAACAACAAACTAATAGGATATCCTCTTCTAGACATGACTAAAAAAATTCTCCCACCTTTGGTCATTTTCTTTCTTTTTAATTAAATACTTAATATGATTATAGTCAATGTATATTCAGTTCTGATGCTGCTTTCTTCTGCATCACCTTGTAAAAATCTTGATATATTTCCCTATGTAGTTCCTATTTTTCATTTTCATAGCAGCATAATATTCTATTGCATTAATATAATATAATGAATTTAGCTCAGAAACTACATAGAGTTGTGGGTAGAGAGGCCAGCCTCAGAGTCAGGAAGACCTGCATACAAGTCCTGCCTTTGAAACATTCTATGTAACACGCACAAGTTCTCTTAACTTCTCAATGCCTCTAGACAACATTCTAAATCTATAAATTGTTGAGCAGTGTTGTTCATTAACACTGGTCGGCGGTTTCTTCACCAGGACTTCCTTACACCAATAAATCATAGGTTTAGTTCCCACCCTCAGCCCCACCCCCAAAAAATTATCTACCCATTCTCCAATTGTTGAATATGTGTGTAGTTTCTGATTTTTTGATAATATAAATAAAACAGCTATGGATATTTTCATATAGATAGATCCTTTTTTTCTTATGAATTTTTGAGAGATTAAGTCCTAATAATGAATTTCCTAATTTAAAGGTACTATCCTTTTTTGGACTCATCAAATATTACAATGTTGCTTTCTGAAATATTTACTTCAGTCTACAGAGCAACCGGTAATGAATGAGTACCTGTTTCCCCACAGCCCTGCCAACATTGAATTTTTTTTTTGTTGTTGCTGTTATTGTAGTTCTGATGGTCAGAAGTGGTATCATAAGGTTGTCTTCTGATGATTCAGGAGTTTGAGCATCTTTTCATGTGATTAAGAGCTTATTTTTCTATTTAGCTGATTTGTGTCCTTTTGCTTTATTGGGCAGTATTTCTGTCAGTTTCTATTGGCAGTGGTATACAGAAATGCAAATGATTTCGTGGGTTTATGTTATATCTTTAGACTTCACTAAAGTCATGTTAATTTTTTTTGTTGACTATCTTAGGTTTTCTTGTCTTCTACAAATAGAGATAGTTTAAATTTTATACCTTTGGTTTCTTTTTCATGCATTGTTATTTTTGTTAAGGATAATAATACCTGCATTATCAACCATATAGGTCTGTTTCAAAGCTCAAATGAGATCATGTAGGTAATAAGTTTTACAAATTTTAAAGTGTTTTATGTCCATTATCAATATTAATAAGTAAGAATGGTGAGGATGGATCCTCTTTTTTAACATATCTTTAATTGGCCTGCTTTTGATATTTGTTACATACCGTATATAATATTAGCTTGCGGCTTCAAATACAGGGTCTCTCAAGTCACAGTATGGCTTTGAGCTTTAACAGCTTTTTAAAGCTTTTAATGGCTTAAAACTTCACTAAGACTTTTGAGACACCCTATATCTATATTTGGTGTTATTATGTGGAAAAGTCCTTCTAATTCTGTATTTTCAAATGTTTACAACATAAATGACTGCTGTATTTTATTAAGGGCTTTATCTGTATATAAAGACATGATCAGATAGTCTTTAATTTTCCTCTTGTTGACTATATTTACACATTATTTCTCTGAACATTTTTTTGGTTATGATGGATTATTTTTTAATAAATGGTTGTATTTTATTGGCGAATTTTGTTTGCCTTAATGATACTGGTCTATAGTTTTCTTTCTTGACTTTGTGTGTGTTTGGTTTAGATATTCACATTGTATTTGCCTTATAGAAGATGGTAGAGAGCCTACTATCTTTTTCTATGCTTTGAAACTATATACTCCTATGTAGTGGGTAGAATTCATCTACGAATACCTTTGGGCCCTAGCTTTTTTTGTGGGTCATCTCCTTTAATGGTTTGCCTGATTTCTCCATCTGAGATTGCTTAATTTAGGTTGTTCAATTCTTACTAATTTTTGCATTTTGTGCCTTTCTTTGTCCTGCTTCTCTTACTTACTAGTTGTAGATCTCTGTGTATGTTTCCAGCAACTTATGACTTGAGTCACCTATTAAGTGCTAGGTGCTGTGCTGGGCACTGGGATAGAAAGAACAGCAAACAATCCCTGTTTCCAGGAGCTCACAATCTAATGAGGGTAACAGCGTGCAAACAATGATGTGCCAGCAAGATACATACAAAATAATTGGAAGTAAACTCAGAGGGGAAGGCTCCAGCATTAAGAAGGCTTGTTATAGGATTGACTTCTTGCCTTAAAATCATAGAATCTAGAGGTAGATCTGGAAGAGACCTTTGAGGCCATCTAGTCTAACTCCTTCATTTTTTTTTGAGGGGGGAAGGCAGGACAATTGGGGTTAAGTGACTTGCCCAAGGTCACACAGCTATTAGGTGTGTCAAGTGTCTGAGGCCAGATTTGAACTCAGGTCCTCCTGACTCCAGGGCAGGTGCTCTACTCACTGTGCCACCTAACTGCCCCTAACTCCTTCATTTTTCATAGGAGAAAACTGAGGCCTGAGAGATTATGACTTGTCAAGAGTCACGTAAGTCAAACACAGCTAGAATTTGAATTTAAGTCCTCACATTCCAAATCCAATATTATTTTTACTGGACCATGCTTCCTCTACTTGCCTACAAAACATATGAACAGGGATTCTGGGATTGGGGATCAGTCTGTAATAGTGGGGAGAGTGTTACCACTGTGAGCTCCATCTTCTGAGAAATCAGAAATCATAGCTCTTTCCTTTAGATTCTCAATTTAATTGACAAAGCTGCATATAGTAATCTAATCATTTTTTTGATTTTTTTTAACCTCATATATTTTTTATTTCTAATTTTGCTGATTTGGATTTTCTCTCTTTATTAGACTCAACAATTACCAGTTTTTTAAAATATTTCCAAATGCATAGCTCTTAGATTTATTTGTTATTTCTATATTAAACTATATTAAGCTCTATTCTAAACTTGGTTATTGCTTTTCTGTGTTCTTTCGGTTTGTTCATTTTCTAAGCTGTGTTTTTTTAATAATGTGCTGATACATTTTGTTTTTAGGCAGACATACATTTCTTAACACACTGCTGAAAAACAGTAGAGATGTATGTTCGCTGAAAAAAAATCATTGGGTTATTGATTATTAACAAAGAGGTGGTTATTACCTTTAACTCTGGCAGTATGATACTGACATTAACTTCTAGTATTGGGTCAAGATTTTGTGGTTCATCCCTTTTATTTTCTAAGGTTTTTAGTTGTGAAAAGACTCAATTTGTTCATTTTCTTTCTCTCTTACTGACAAAGACAGTTGGGGCTATTATTTTGTCCCTATAAACTGCTTTACCCTCATCTCATAGATTGTTATATGAATTATTTGTATTGTAATTCTCTTTGATTTAATCTATCATTTTGTATAATAATTTCTTTCACCCAGTCATTGTATAGTAGTACGCAATTTAAAAAAATCTGTGGGGCCTACAACTTTTATTCATTGCATCATTCTTTATTACTAGGCAGAGTTTAGGGGGCTTTTGCATTTTGGTCTATAAATGAAGTGTACGGACTGTTTTTTTCTGTATTTGCCTGTGTCTTCTTTGTGGTGCAGCACATGATAATTTTTTTTTGTAAGTTGTATGAAGAATAGAAAATAAAGTATATTCTTAACTATCCCATTAATTTCCCTCCATACATCTATGAAGTCTAATTTGCTTAATATTCCGTTCAATTCTTTGATTTCCCCCCACCCTTTTATCTTTTTGTTGAATTTACCATGGATTATTAGTTGGTACTGAAGTCTTTATCTTTTAAAAAAATTACATTTCTTGCAAAGCTATAAGTTCTTCCTTTATTAATTTTGCTATGGAATTACTAAGTGTAGATGTATTTAATATTCGATAGACTTTAATTTTGCATTGGTTCTTGCATAATATAAATGTCCTTTATTTCTTCTAATGCTTTCTGGCTTTAGTTTGCCCGTCTTTATCGTGATCTGGTAATAGGGTGGTAAATTTTAAACCACTTCTTAATTCTGAAATCTGTTTAGAGCTTTCTGAATGAAATGTGTTTTCTACCATAACCTTGTTTTTAGTAAGTGAATTTAGCACATTTGCATTTTATAATTGTTAAGTTTATTGTCAGTCGTTCTGTCAGAAGAGAACAAACACCTTCTTATTCTTATTTATTTCTGGTATTAATTTAGACTTAATAGAACCACTACTAAGACCCTGGGTATTCTAGCCTCTATAATCCATATAACTCTGAAATTCTTCTTTTACTTCTGTTTTCCTAACCTTCCTCTTGCTTCACCCCTAGGGTTTACATTCTCTAACCCACCAAAATCTATAGTCATTCTACCCTTCCCTGCTTTTCTGAGCCACCAACCCTGCTCTGGCCTCACTTTCCTCCTTTCAAAGTCTCAATCAGTTAGTTAAGCAATTAAACCTTTACACTGCCCCTGCCTCATTAATCTCTTTCCCCTTTGTCCTGTTGTTCATTATCTCAACCTGTCTTGTGTTTCATATGCTATCTGCCTTCTGCAGTCCTGCTGGGGCAGTACTGCTGAATGTCCACCCACAATAATGCTGACTAGTTCCACTACAGATTTATGTTATCCAGTCTTTTAGGGTCATCATTGCTATATGCCAATCATTTTACTCTTTCCCCATAAAAATATCCCATTTCTTACCCCCATATATCTACACCGTCTCTGTCTTGACTGCTTCCTCTCAGCAAGAGACCTCTCCTTCTTAGGTGGAAAAGTTGAGCCCTTCTCCTCACCATTTCCAGACATTAAATCACCTCAGCATCATTTCCCATCATCCCTTAACCCTGATGCATAGATGTACTCCAGGGTTCCATCCTGGTCTCCCTCCTCTCTGTGTACTCTCCCTGGGTGATCTCATTAGCTCCCAGGGATTCAGTTATCACTACATTACTGCCTCCTCCCTATCTCCTGTGCTGGATGCCTGTAACCACAGATGTCTCACAGAGTTGTGTCCTGGGTCCTCTTCTCTCTATATACTACTTCGTTTGGTCATCTCATCAATTCCCATGGATTTAATTACCATCTATATGCTGATCGTTCCCAAATCTACCTTTCCTGCCCCAGTCTCTCTGCTGACCTCCAATCTCACGTTTCCAACTGCTTTTCAGACATCTTGAATTAGATTTTCAGTGGACATCTTAAACTCAACATGTCCACAACTGAACTCATTGTCATTCCTCCTAGATCCTCCCCCTCCTACCTTCCCTATTTACTATAGAAGGTAACATGATCCTCCTAGTCCTTCAGGCTCACAGCATAGGAATAATCCTGGACTCCTCATTGTATCTCACACCCCACTTCTAAGCTGTTGCCAAGAATTGTCAATTTCATCTTTGCAAGCTTTCTAGAACACACCCTCAGTTAATATTAAGAATATGCCTTCCCCTCCCCTACCAGTGAGCCTTTTTTTAATAACAAAGATTTTTAAAAGCAATATTTCAGCAAAACAAACCATGTCTGATAGCGCATTCAACCTTCCACACATGTATAGTTTCCTTATCTTTTCAAAAAAATGTGTGTGGGAGGAGGAGAGGCAGGTGCATTTTTCCATCTCTTCTTTAAGACCAAGTATGGTCATTATTACGCAACATTTAGTTACACTGTACTGATCTCTCCATTTACTTGATAGTAGCCATTCTGTATCTTGGCTTCCATGTTTGCTTATTTCCCTCTGCACCAAATCACAAGATACTATCACTATTTTGCTGAATTTCTCATATTTATTGTTTGTTTGCCTTAATTTGGACTTCTTTCTCAAAGATAGAGGATTATAACTTTGGAATTATCCCACTCCCCACCTCCACCCTCCTTTTTCTTTTTTTTTCAGTTTTTCTGAAATACCCTTTTGAAACCTTTAGTGATTTAGCTAACACCATATTTACGGTTCCCATGCTATTGAAATACTTATCTTTTTCTTTTTCTCAGGAAATTGTTATTTCAAGTATGGAGTGGCTATGTCTCTTTGTAAATTTCTCAACATCTTAAAATATCCAAATTCTCTTGAGTTTTGCTAGAGAAAATAATTCTGCATTCATGCTCATGTTTCTTTGTCAGCTTCTGTGTCCTTGATTTTTTTCTCCTTGAAAAATCAACTGGAGTATGGGGGGGGGGGCAGCGAGTAATGAAAAGCTAGAAACAAAGTGAATGCCCATTGATTGGGAAATCACAAATAAATGGTGGTATGCGGGTATAATAGAATATTAGTGTACCATTATTATCTTAGTAGGTTTTTAGTATGTGTGTATTTTTTTTTAAAGCTGCCCTGTTTGGGGGCTAGGATATGAGGGAGCCAATTCCTTTGGTCCTTTCATTCTAATATGTTGGATCCATCTCCCAAACCCACATATCATTTTCAGATAAGCAACTGTCTGGTTACTCTTCTCTCTAGTATTTGTGGTGATTTTTTTTAAATTTGAGAATAAGATTTTACATTTACACCTATTAAATTTCATCACTGTCATCCAGTGTTGTAGCCCATTGAGTTCTTCTTGGAAGCCCAACTTTGGCCCCTGCTATGTTAACTCTCTAAATTTGATAAGTATGCCATCTAGGCCTTTGCCTAAGTTATAAGGGCTGTGCCAGGTGGAAAGAGATAAGTCATTCATATACCTTAAGCACTGACCTCTCCTGCAGAGCAGAATAAGAATGATAGATAGTTGAGGTGGGAGACTCAGGCAGGGGATCTGAACAGAAAGGGAATCGGATAATTGAATACACTAACAATCTGGTATCCTGTTGCCCCCTGGTGGTCAGCAGTTAGTGAATGAATAGGTAAATGAAAGCATTTATTAAATGCTTCCTAAGGGCCAAGCCCAGGTCTAACACACTGGGATTATAAGTACAAAAGCAAAGACTGTCCCTTCCTTCCCCACTTCTACTCACCCACCCCAGGAGGAAGAATAATGAAGAAAACCATACTCTCAGGGAATGGTGGTTAGAGAAGGGGGACTTGGTCCAGAAAGTTAAGAAATGGTGAGTGAGGCCTTAAGGAAAAAGATTGACACACCCCATTTGGAAACAATGGCAGAGCTGATTTAGTCATTGTTCATGGTTCCAGAAATAACTGTAACTCTATCCTTAAAATAAGAGTCTCACAGATAAATTTATTTCTAGATCATATCTCCCAATTCTATAGCCCTTTATAATTTTTTTAAAGTTACTTATTATAGCCTTGCAAGGTAGGCCATACATATGTTCTTTCTATTTTAAAGATGAAGAAACTGAAGCTTATAGAGAAATGAAAGATCACTGGGTAATAGATTTAAATCTGGAGCTCGATGATCTTAGAAAAATAGGGATAGACTTGCATGAAATCATTAAGAGTGAAACGAGCAGAATGAAGACAGTATTGTATACCATAACAGTAATATTGTTTTAAGAACAACTTTGAGGGACTAAGTAATTTTGACTATTAGAAATAACGAATATAGGTAAAGCCTCTTCCCCTTTGAGAGAGATGTAATTATTCAGAAGTTTTTTTCTTATTGAGTTTCAACTTGATAGTTGAAACCTGCCTCTTTTTTTTATTTAATATACTTAGTTTTCAGCATTGATTTTCACAAGAGTTTGAATTACAACTTTTCTCCCTATTTCTACCCTCCCCCCCACTCCAAGATAGCATATATTCTGGTTGCCCTGTTCCCCAGTCAGCCCTCCCTTCTGTCACCCCACTCCCCTCCCATCCCCTTTACCCTTCCTTTCTTGTAGGGCAAGATAAATTTCTATGCCCCATTGCCTGTGTATCTTATTTTCTAGTTGCA
>CM053625.1:89703246-89726021 GCA_028646595.1 Phalanger gymnotis | reverse complement strand
CTTTGGAAATTCTTAGGATGGGCAAACATCTTATCACCAGATTGACTCATCTTCTCCCTATGGTCAGCAAAAGCTTACAAATGAGCATTTTTGTGGTTGGACTTTAACCCACAGGAATAGTTTAACTCATAGATTTTACTAATAGGACCTACAAAACCAAGTCTGAATTAGATTCACAAATATTGATTCTGATTAGATACAATTCTCAATCAATAATTATTAAATCATGGAATTTAATGAGGGGGCCGACCAATACATAGTGGATTATTGAGACATAATAAATTAGAAATAATAGAAAAATAAAGCGGCATATCAATTTTCAATTTCATATTTCCCCCTTTGATTCTTTGAGATATCTCCAATGAATCACCGTCTATAAGCCAAATTAATATGGTTAGGAATGATCAGCATCTGTTGGAATTAAATTAGCAATGGGGCAATAGAGAGCAATAATTACAAGGTTCAGCATTTTATGCAATGCCAGCCATAAGAGGTTTGATTATTACTGGGTCTGCTTGATGTGAGAAATGGCTCTCATGCCTTATCCGTCTACAGGTTATAACAGCTAGACAAGAATAGGCTCCCTTGGCTCCTTGACAAAGAGTGCTTTGGTGAGCAGCCTGTTCTACAGACCAAAGCCTTGTTGCCTAAGGCCAGTGCATTGACAAAATCCACTGGGCGCAGGCCTATTCTATAAACTAGATTTACAGAGACAGCGGTGCAGAGGTGAGGAACCTGAGGCCTCAAGGCCACATGTGGCCCTCTAGGTCCTCAAGTGTAGCCCTTCAACAGAATCCAATTCAACCACACTTGAGGGCCTAGAGGGCCATATGTGATGTACAGGAAAAGAAGAATTTACATGTGTTCCAGGTAATACAATACTCAAGTGCCTTTGTACCCTCATAGCCCACTTCCAATATGCATTTGATCTCCAGTTGAGTTTCATATGTCTCAGGTATTCATGTGGTTCCTGGGAACAACTTCTCATGCTTCCATTCTAGAGTAGGTCTCAATTGATGGCAGCTCTGAAGGTGGATTTTGGTAGAAGGGCTACTTGTCTGGTTCAAAGGCACTTGCAGAGGTTCCTAAGTCTTCTTACTATAACCTTTTACAAAATAGATCTTAATACAATTTGGCAGTTAGTTGAGGTAGTGAACTATTGAATATCAAATTCAGAACCCTCACTTGAAACTTCAGAGAATTTAAGTCCTTTGTGTCTCTGATTGTTTTATTCAAACCTTGTACCTCATGAACACTGCTATCAATCCTAAAAAAGAAATGCATGAGGGCCTGACTTGTAAAATGAGCTTTTTGTGTGTTAAATCATTTGTATTTGAGAGCCAATGGTGTGCACACACACATCTTGTTATTACTGAAAATTGTATGCTCCATTTAATTTTAAAAAATTTCACATTCTTCTTTTATCTATCTTTAAATCTAATTTTAATTCATTCTTCCCTTAGGGAAATGTTATAATCCTATTAACATAACAAAATGATGCTTTAGTGTCAATCTCCTATAAGCTAAAACTCTATCACTTGTAAGATGTATGATTCATGTAGTGGGTTAAGAAAACCTCAGGAGATCCAGGCAAAATGTCTTCTTTGTTGTTGACAAGGTTAAGCATTGAATGGTCTGTATTATTTGTAATTCAAATGACAATTTAAAATGATTCTTCACTATAGTAGTAGTACTATACTAGCATATATTATTCAGTCAAAAGTCACCAATAAGTAGGTTATCACTATTAACCATTTTTAAAAAATAAATACCTCTTTTAATAATTAACACAGCTAGTTAAAAATGGACAGCCTGGTACATAATGTGACAGAATATACACAATCTCATGTATTGTAAAACTTCTTACAATTTGGGTGATATTAATACAATTAAACACATTTCCACATTGCTTTACATAAAAAGTCCATTCATTTTAGAACCTCAAAGTAACTCAATCATAACAGGGAACAATTATATAAAGCTCACCACAGGATGGACACCGTTGTAAGCACTTTACAACTATAAGAAGAGGAAAGCAGTGTCTGTCTGAATCTCTCATTTAAGATCCCAACAAAGCCTTCTACACGCTAACTTACTTTATTTGTAAATAAGGCCTACAACAAGGACCTAGACAACCATTTCCACGAATTTGGAATAGTAAAAATTGTAGGTGCCAAAGCTAACGGCCAAGTAAAAGTACATGTTTCTCAACCTTTGGGAGGAGCTATTTGTTGGAAATACTAGCAAAGGTTTAGTATGTGTGGGAGTTTAAATGTTCTCTGAGACCTTTTGGGCAATTAGAATTGCTTATAATCAGATAGTTTTTTAAGCGATAGTTAAAACCCCAATAAAACTCACTCATCAGCACAACTGCAAAGTTTAAGGTTCCTCCCTTTGCCTAAGAGATAGTTCCTCATTGTAGTTTCACAACATGCAATAAGCAGGGTAACTTTGGAGAAAAAGTCATCTATCTCCTTTTCAAAGTTAACCTCTTTTATGCTAGAGAAGCATTCATCCACTTATTTTACAAGGAAGTTTACTTAGCACTGACCAGGGTATCTACTAGAAGCCAATTATGGCACAGGAACATTAGAAATATTGGTGCCTTAAAGTATCTCTGCAACTTCTCTTACATCAGTAACGTACTATTAGTATCTAGAGTTTTCTTCATATTTTAGCTATTTTCCTACCTCATTTTATAACCTAATAGCATTATATAAAGGCAAGTTCCTTTTTGGTGGTGGTACTTAAATGTATAATATACATAATGTAGAAAATTATTTTTTACACGAGTCATATCTAAAGTCCAAAAATATTAGTCTTTATAAAGAAATCTGTAAGCACTTTTAATCTGTGAAAGATCTTAGTTCCCAAATGCCTCTTCCTTTTACAAAGCTTGTAATATTATCTGGTATGTTATTAAATTATTGTATCTACTTAAAGATTCAGCAGTTAGGAATTTTAGCTTTGCCTGTCATAAAAAGAAGAGTTAATTTTCCAATGATTTTAAATTAACAGAAATTCCTATACAATGATTTCTCAAATACAAGAAAAATTATGACAGTGACATGAACAAGATTCTGGATTTTTAGAAGAGAACACAAAAAGGTTTTGTAAGTATTTGCAATAATTCTCCTAATAGGAGAATGCATCATGTGAGAGCACATTAATTGAATGTTTGGAACAAATTTCAACTAAATCAAGTAGAGCTGTATAATCACTAATGTTAACAGTTTAAAATCTCAATTTTCACAAGGGCCATTAACTACTAGGATTTCATGTTTCAGGGCTCACTGTTTTTAATTAGCTTAAGCTTTAATTTTAAAAAACGAATTCAAATTGAAAAGTGACGATGAGATTTCAATTGTTGGAATGCAGTTGTGAACATTACATTGGTTCTAGTTAAAACAATTAAATATAAATTAAACAACAGTAAGTTGCACAGTGGAATGGAGCATTGGGCCTACCTGGGGGTAGCAATACCTGAGTTCAAATCCAGCTTTAGATACTTCCTAGCTGTGTGACCCTGGGCAAGTTGCTCAACTCTGTTTGCTTCAGTTTCCTCATCTGTAAAATGATCTGGAGAAGAAAACGGCAAACTACTCCAGTATTTGTGCCAAGAAAACCCCAAATGGGGTCATAAAGAATTGGCCATGACTGGAATAACTAAACCACACCTTTTGATAGTATACTTATGCCAAAAAGATTGATGTAGCTTTCTTTAATGACTTCAACCAATTTCACTAATTCTTTTGTGGTAAAGCAGATTATTGTCCTTTCTGATCCATAATTAAATTTTCCAAATTGTCAACAATAATTTGAATTAGAAAGATCCTTTTGATTTGTAATATAGTAATTTCTTGATTTTAAAGTTTCTGCTTTTTTTTAAAAAAGCACGATTTAGACTTCATATAGACTTAACAGGAATTGCACTACTGAAAAAAACTGATGGAGACTATAATTTTCTGAAGGACTCAGGGTTTAACTTTTTCCATATTTCATTTAAAATCACTCAAAACAGAAGTCCATTTCTTTTGTTTTCTTTAACCTAACTTATAATGTATCATGTAGTAGACATTCCAAAGCACTGTGGTTTGTTTTATGATTTTATAAACTTCCAAGTGATAAATTTTGTTTTATATTATAAGCTTCTTTATTTCATCCTATAAAATGTTTATTTGTCCTAAATTAATTTGCAAGTTCTGCTTTGCCCTCTCAAAACTTCAGTATTTTAGGCTAGCATTTATAAGCTATATACTCATTTTAATTTAATCTTTTGTAATTTGAACGCACACAAACACATACACACACACACACATTAGGTGAGCACAGACTCATTTAAGTCCTATAATGTTATGTTCTTATTAAATTCTATTCTTAGTAACTCTTACCCTAACTGCCTTCACAGAACATTAAATTTTACTTACTTTTCAGTTGCTTCTTGATTTTAAAGTAAGTTTTTCTCTCTCTGAGGTCAAATCAGAAACTGGAAACGCTTTGGTATTCACATTCCCTTTGCAGTTTGAATATTTCTGTAAAACTTTCCAGAAGTATGTAATCTGGGAGTCCCAATGTAGGGACCAATAACAGGGCTTGCTTGGTGTTTAAAAGCAGTAAGCAATAGAAAGGTAAATAGACTCCAATTTTACTTACTTTTATTCTTTTGGAAAGAGGAAACTGAACGCGGGCTAAAATTTTCCTGTTCTGCCTTTTAATCAAAAAAAAAAAATCCCATTTCCATCCTGTGATAAATTTGTCATTCTCTTTAAGTACAATTTTAAGTGTTCTTTTTAAAGGATTTACACTAAAATTAAAACTAATTCCACCAAAAAACTACAAACTGAAACTGCTTTGGAATTCTTCTGCTGATTCTAAAGTGAAACTGTTTAGTCTCGCTGTCCTGCAGTTGGAAAAGTAGAATTCACTATAAAAGTGAGATTTGAACAGTTAGAAATCTAATGACAATCTTTAATATTCCAACATATTACTTTGCTGTTATACAGCAAACATTTCAAGTTCTGAGTTGTGGAATTATTTAACTCACAGGACTTTTACTCTAATTTGTCTTGTACTGTTTTCCTAATCTTCTTCATACTTCTCTGAATCTCTATTTAACTGTATTTCTCTTAAACAGATTTCATGGTTATTAAAATAGTTCTTAAAATTCAAACTGCAACTTTAAAACCAGTTTGCAGTTTAAACCTCAAATCATCCTAAAGTTTCGCCTTTATTAAAAGTAATCTAATAGATTTGCCAGTTTTTTTCATCAAACTTTACAAATTTCTATTCCTACTTAAACAATCTCTACACACTAGTACCTCCGAAACTCATCAAAAGACTCATGAAAAACATTCAAATCACAATTTAGAAATTTTCAGTAGAAAAATTACATTTTGGTTACAAATTTATGCTCTACTTGTTTTTTCCTTATAGGCTAGAGAAAAAAAAATCTTTTTAAATCTGTCTTCCATCTCTACCATCTCCTACTTGGGCAGGGTTGGAAATATATAAAGAAAAGAGAGGCTTGTTTTTTCTGAAGACTTTTGAAAGTTCCACTTTCTGTATTCCTTTTTCCTTGGCTGATCAGACCAAAGGAAAATGCTAGGTTGAGTTATCAGGACATGGAACAAAACAAACACCTGGAAAACACTTGCCAGTATAGATTAGTGCAAAGCACAGATCAGACACTTACACCTCCACACTCTTATATTCTAAATTTCTGTTTAGGTCTTCCCACTGTCTTATTTTTATTATTCTGTAAGTCTTTTTTGTGAAATCTCTAGCAAAATGTTCCCCTTTTTGGGCAACAAAAGCATTCCTGTTCTTGAAGTTTCCTTGGCAAGACTCAGTAGTGGTAGTGGCCAAGATTGCCTGAGGTTTCTGCCTAGCTGTCTTCATTTCTTTATCTCTTCCTTCATATTTGGGGATTTCTAATATAACAAGACAGACTTTTAAGGGTATTATGTTTCTGGACTGGGTGACATCAGGTATAAATCTATCTTGGAGAGAAAAACCACTATCACCTAGTGCCTCTTGTCCAAAAGAGGTTAGTTCTCTTACCATGGTGGAAGACAAATAGGATGGATGAGCAAAAGAGGAGGGAATAGTCAGAACAGAATAGTCAGAAGTGGGCCCTTTAAGGAGCAGTAGGCATATCCCATCAGACAGGGCTGCCCCACACCAAATGTAAACATAGTTCATTCATTTTGGGTGAGATTATTCAATGGCTATTCTTAATTTCTCTAATGTACAATAATCAAAAATGCCAAATTTAGGCCAAAATTGTTTACCAGTTGAATATCTAGCAGTCTTACACCAAAGGTCACTTTATTTAATGGCCAAGTGTCATTCCCAGATGAACTGGCAGCTTGCTTTGACTCTAGGATTTAAGCACCTTACCTAGGGGGTTTCCCTTGGAAACACTACTGTCTGCCTCCAGTGTCACTGGCAAAGGGATGTTGAATGGAAGTCAGCAGTAGCAGTCACAAGTGACTCTGAGAGAGCATTTATTAGGAAGTTGCCACAAGTGACCCTATGGTGGTGCCCCCATAGATGATGGCATCCCTCACCCATCCCAGTTAAGACATGGAATATGGTGATTCCTCCTTTCAGACAGTTATAGGTTGTTATAGCCAGTTGTATAGAAACATGGTCTTCAGGATTGCCTGACTAGGATTTTAATAGTACAAAGGAGGTCTCAGAGACTGATTCTCAATTTTGATCCAATTTTAAAATGCTAATTAAACATAATGAATTTAAGTAGCCAATTGTTTTATCACTGGAAATTTACTTTGGCCCACTGCCACTTAAAAGAAAAGAGAATTTACAGCTTGGCTATAACTTGGCTGTTTTGCGTTGGCCAGCTGCCGATGTAAGAAAGAATTTCCTGGTATTATGCATTTTTTTCTTTTGTCTTTACCCCAGTTCTTTAAGAATTTTACTTTCTTTTTGAGATTTTCACTAAAAATCTAGTTCTTATAATTGATTTTAAGACTTTTTATCAATTTAAATTCTACTCGTATAATGACTAAGTGCTCTAGAGACTTTCCTATTTGGTTCTGTTGATAAGGATCTCCATTCAGGAGCCTGCCTTGCCTCCAAGAAAATTTAGATCAAGGCCAAGGTGGGGAGTCCAACCTCCAGGGCAGTGTTTTGAGAAGAGTTCGTCTGAGACTGGGGGACTGGGGGCCCCTACTTGGCTCCTAGATGGTTTACCAATTACAGTGATAAAAATCTGTGTTAAAGATGAGGCACAAAGTTATACACATGATCAATTTATTAGTATGGCTAACAAATACCAACAAATTGGATCCAAGACTCTGTTGTAGTCAAGGATGCATCTGATAGATCAATTCTTTTATAGGATTTACACAGTGATTATACAGACATATTTCAGTCCTGATTGGTTGGGGCTATTCACGTCAATTCCTCACCCAGTGGACCAAAATCTCATGACTAACATCTTTTGGAAAGTCTCATGGTGGGCAAACATCCTATCACAAGATTGACTCATCTCCCACCCATGGTCAGCAAAAGCTCACAGGTTAAATTTTTATGGTTAGATTTTATACCGGAGGAATAGGCAAGTTATACTCTTATAGAGTTTACTAATAGGGCCTATATAATCAAGTCTGAATTTGATTCACAAATATTAATTCTGATTAGATATACTGGTTAGATACAATTCTCGATCACTAATTAAACCACAGAATTTCAATTATATAACTTCACAACAGGCAACTGAAGTTACAGGCTTAAGGGAGTTCAAACTCACATAATGAGGGGGCTAATTAGTGGATTGATTGATCATTAATAACTAATAAATTGAAAATAATAGAAAATAAGACGGGGCATCAATTTTCAGTTTCACATAGGCAATACACAGTTTCTTCAATTGATTCTCTTATGGGCTTAGTTTTTGATGCACTCCTAATTATCACGGTCATCTTTCTGGTTGCATTCCAGTTTGCCAGTGACAAATTGTGACGTGAAGGCAAAATATTATGGTAGCTAGATAAACCATCTATCCATGCTATCAATTATGAGAGAAAATGGCAAGGAGAGTATGGATGACAGCAAGGTGGTACAGTGCTACATTTGAAGTCAGAAAGATCTAAGTTCAAATCTTGTTTCAGAAACTTATTAGCTTTGTGACTATGGACGGGTCTTTGATCTGTTAGATGCATCCTTGACTACTAAGGAGTCTTGGATCCAATTTATTGGTATTTGCCAGCTATATTAATTACTTGATCGTGCTTATAACTTTGTGCCTCAGTTTCTCTTCAACACAGATTTTTATCACTACAATTGGTGAGCCAACTAGGAACTGAGTGAGGGTCCTCAGTACCTCAGACTGTCTCTCAGAACTCTTCTCAAATCTTTGTCTGCCTCAGTTTCCTAAAGTACAAAATAGGCTTAATAATAGCACCTACTTCACCAGTTGTTGAAAGGACTAAATAAGATAGCATATGTATATGTGTATATGACCCTATATAAATGCTAATTATTACCTTTATATAGCTCAGCGTGACATCACTAAAATTTATCATCATCATGTAGGGGGATAACTTGACTTATTTCTGGTTTGTTTCACAGGTATCTTGATCGATATTTAGAAGAGTTCATGACATCTGCTGAGAAGTATTTCATGGTTGGCCAGAGAGTCATATTTTACATCATGGTGGATGACTACTCTAAGATGCCTTGGATACAGCTGGGTCCCCTTCGTACATTCAAAGTATTTGAAATCAACAGAGAGAAGAGATGGCAGGATATTAGCATGATGCGCATGAAGATCATTGGGGAACACATTATAAATCACATCCAGTATGAAGTTGACTTCCTCTTCTGCATGGATGTGGATCAGATCTTCAAGGATGATTTTGGGGTGGAGACTCTGGGTGAGTCAGTAGCTCAACTCCAGGCATGGTGGTATAAAGCTGATCCCAGTGAGTTCACTTATGAGAGAAGGCCTGAGTCTGCAGCATACATCCCTTTTGGCCAGGGAGATTTCTATTACCATGCAGCCATTTTTGGTGGCACACCCCTTCGGGTTTTGAACCTCACCCAGGAATGCTTCAAGGGAATTCTTCAGGACAAGGAAAATGACATTGAAGCTCAGTGGCATGATGAAAGCCATCTCAACAAGTATTTCCTTCTCAATAAACCCACAAAAATCTTATCACCAGAATACTGCTGGGATTACCATATAGGCACCTCCTCAGACATTAGACTTGTCAAGATTGCTTGGCAGTCAAAAGAGTATAATGTGGTTAGAAATAACTCCTGATATTGTTGATGGGATGGTATTAAGTTTTTGGATTAGAGCGCCTATCATTCTGGCTAATTCCTCAAAGCAGTTGCACTTAAAAAAAAGTAAAGCCAAAAAAAAATTACAAAAAGTCCTCACTTCACTCGAAAGCAAATTCACAAAACCCCTTTTTTCTTTATAATTGTCAATCTTCTGCATGGGCAATACTGGATAAAGAACATATCTATGGAAATTAGATGTAAATACACACTGATTTTTTTTAATCTACTGTGGGTAATGGGAAATATTTTGACCTTAACAAAATATGACTAAATAGATTATGTCATAAATATGCAAAGCCAGAAACACTCTTACTCTGTAAGTGAAATTCAACCATCCAAACGTTGGTGAGGAAGACTTAAGTCATGGATTGGTTCCTTATGGCTTTGTAATATATCGCTCTCTTTATCTAGCCTGAAGAAGGATGGTGACACCTGCCCTGTGCCAATACTTTATAAAGACTATGGGCTATGACACAACCCAAGTTTACAATTCTTAGTTGACTCTCAGTGGCATGTTGCCTGAACCGATTTGAGGACTGTGGTCATTCCTGATCAGAAAGTGATGTGTTCATGTGCAACGTTTGTAGAATTATTAGAAGACACAACTTTCCAAGCATGAGGAGTTTTCATAATGATGCCCAGGGGCTTTATCTCAATGGCTCTTCCAGGACTAGGTATTAAACATCTATTTAGCAAGAGGCAGATTAGCTCCTAAGTGAGAGCTGAGAGGGCCAGAAAATATAAAATAAGAGTATAGCAGCTGGTCTGTGGCACTGCTACATCAGATCCCATTGGTGCACTGAACATGGTAGAGACGTGAGATTGGTGTTCAATGACCTGTGTTACAGGAGTGAGGAAGGTATCCTGGCTCCTTACTGCCAGTGGCACAACAAACTCACAGGGGCTACCTAATGACTCTCCCACTGGTCATTGTTCCCCTCTGCCTATCTTGTTTTGTACTTACCCCAGCTATAGTTTCCACCTTGTGCTTTTCACACCCTGGGTGAGGAGAAGGGGTTGGGAGAATGTAGAGACAGAGAAAGGATCAGTGGAAATTAGAAGGAGAGAGCGAGAAGTTTTAAGTTCCTTACCCTGGGCTTCTCTGAATAAGAGAAAGCTGATGTAAATGCTCTATTATTCAACTATCATAACCAGTGCCACTTGGACCACTTCAAGGGATTGCACAATGCCTGAGTGAGCGTCAAGAGGGGAAGAAACAAAAAACACCAAGTGAAGGACTGTAGGCCCTAAAAATGGAATTCTATATGAATTATTATGAAAGAAAATACAGATGGCAATGTTAGCTTTCCAATGGCCATCATTCTTGCAAAAGATAATAGTATCCTCTGAGAGAGACTAAATGTCCTTAGACCTCATTGGTAATTGACCCACTAGCTCCCTGAGAAAGCAGGAGAAGGAATGTATGTTGATATTTATTTTCCTAGCTTTCTCTTGTGTTCCAGCTCAAGTTATTTCTGTATCCAAGTAAGTTCCTCAAGGATCTATTTGTCATTGCATATCTCATGGTAACTACTGTGTAGGGCTACTTTGATACAGTGTAACAGTAGTTGAAAGGAACATTCTCCTGCTTCCTCTCCCTATCTTATGCTTTCTTTGTAAAATAAATAAATAAAATAAAATTTTCAATACCTGCAGGGGAAAATAGATGACATGTCAGTAAAGCTCTTGTGATCTCCATAAATATTAGTCAATCCATTTTAGACTAAATTTGGATGAAAGTGGGCTAAGATATCCACCCTGCACTCAACATGATGTATCCTGAGTGTTTTGGTATCAGGTTTAAGAGACAACTTTAAGAGGAGTTGCTGATTAGTTTTCTTTTGCTTTTTTTTTTTTCTTAAGGAAGGTCATTGGAATTCCAATTGGAACAGATTCAGTATATCTTTAATGATTGCTCTTAAGAGCTTTTAATATCATTTAAGATGTAAAACAAAATAAATTATTTTCTCAGAATGTACTGGTGTATTCATTGATTATGCATGCCACAATTGGCTACTTCCATTTTTCACACAACTGATGTCCTGGATTTCATTGTGTCCAGTAACTTATCTTCCTGCAAAATTTCATCAATTATGAAAAATCAAATCTCCTTCATGTATCTCCTTCCCTTGGGACCCTTCCCTCCATCTGATTGGAGTAGGTAAAGAATAGACATCTGAGATTTCCTCCCGTTTCTGACATTTAAGGAAGGGCCCCGGGGCAGCCCTCTCATCATTTCTTACCTGCCTGCTTGTCTTCTTCAAGTTTCAATGCCTAATACCTTCCCCTTTCCCCCTCCTTTTGGTTTCTTTTTATTTGTTATCTTTCCTTATTACATTGTGAGCTCCTTGAGGGCAGAGACTATCTTTTTTTGCCTTTCTTTGTATCTCTGACACTTAGCACAGTACCTGGCACATAGTAGATGGTTTTAATAAATGCTCATTGACTGTATGCATGCATCTCTTTCCTAAGGAATTGAGAATTAACAGTATTGGTGATACTCTGTGGAGGTGAAATTGGCCATATTGAATTTGTGGTTCAGTTCACTTTGGGGCTCTGCAGCTTTGTATAATCATTGATAGGTAGAATATAAAAATTAGCAAGATGAAAAATTAGAGCTAGAAGAATACCACTAAAGTGAGTGAATAGACAAATAATGAATGAATGAAAGACACATTTATTTAAGCACTTACTATGTACAAAGTACTGTTGGGAGTTGAGGTAGAAATAGGAAAGGCAGGGAGAAATAGTCTTTTCTGAATGAAAACTATCTAATTCTCACATGCTAAATGGAGAGACAACAAATAGATTTGAGGTGCAGACCAAATGTAAAGTTCTGTGATTCTTAGGGAACAACAACAAAGGATCATCTTTAATATCATTTCTGTTGCTAATTATATCCATATGTAAAGATGACATTGGGTAACAACAGGTATTCCCTCTTCTAGAATGAGTAGAGTAAATGCCTTATAAGATGGTGCTTTAAAAAATAAGAAAACAACTTTTGTCTTTTTCGTCTATTTTATTTGAAAACTAAAATTTCCATATCTACCACTTCCTTCTACTGCACATGGTACTTGACTCATAACTTCATTATTTTATTTATTTAAGAAATATATTGGTATCTTTTGTTTTCACTCAGCACCTTCATTTCCCAATACCTTTTGCTGTCTCCCTCCCAGCCAGTTGTCTTTTATAATAAAGAATAAGAAGAGAAAGAGAGGGAAGCAATAAAACTCATCACATCGAATAAGTCTATAAATAAATTCAATATTCCACACCTACATTCCACCATCTTTGCAAACAGGCTAGGAAAGGGAATTCTTATTTCTCTTCTTTAGGGCCAAACTTGGTCATTATGCAACAATTAGTATGGTTTTTTTTTTTATTTTTTGTCTTTTCCATTTAAACCACCCTTTGTGTATGTTATTTCCTTGGTTCTGTTTTATTTTACTTCATTATTTCATATAGGTCTTCCCATGACTATTCATATTTATAATTTCCTAAGATACAATAATATTCAATCTAATTCATATACCACTATTGTAGTCATTCCCAAAGTGATGGGCATCTACTTTGCTTCAAGTGTTTTGCTGCCAGAAAAAGGAGCAGCCTCATGTTATAACTGAGGGCCCTTGAGTACCTGGAACCAGTCCTCCCTTAAGAATATGGGAGCCAATTTTGGGAGCCATCATGGTGGAATAAAGGACTCAATTCTCTCAAATTCTCCTCCAAACAACTTTAAAATAACACCTCGAATCAAATTCTGGAATGGCAGAATCAAGAAAAAGTTCGAGTGAAACCATTTTCCAGACACAGACAATGTAGGAGATAGGCAGAAAATGTCTACCACACTGAAGCGGAGTAAAGGAGACTGCCCTGTTTCCACCCCCACCCCCACTTGCCCTCAAGGCTAGCAGCAGGCCTTAAAGGCAGCTGCATTATCAGCAGCAGCAATTTCCGATGCTCTCAGCCCATAGATGGTAAAAGGGTTGGATAACTAGTCAGAGACTAGAAATTACAAGGGACCCTCTGCTGGTGCTGGATTCAGGACCCTTTGTATTGCTCATATGCAGTTTTGGGTCACAGTCCCAGAGGAAGAGGAGCACTCGTGCTTGTGGTAGAAGGGGAGCAGGGACCCTGGTCACAGTTCCTGGGCAGAGAAGAGTGCTTGTGGTTGCTCACAGGGAAGTAGGGACCCTGGTCTCAGTTTCAAGGCAGAAACACCAGAACTTGTAACTGCGGACACCAGGTCACAGTTCCAAGAACAATAGGAGCACTTGTGGCAACAGAAGAACAAGGACCCTTCCTAGGTAAAGGCCAGAACAAAGACCAAGAGAACAATGACTACATTTCTCCTTAGATCATACCACTTTGGAGGAGCCAAAAACTTATAGTCCCTCAGAACAAGCTCTGAAAACAGCAACACAAAAGTGTGCCTTCCACACTAGAAGCATAGCCCAACTTTAACATAAAGTTATAACTATGAAATTGACTAGAAAAGATAGCAAAAAATAAAGTAACTGACCATAGAAAGTTACTATGGTGACAGAGATCAAGACACAAAGTCAGAAGACAACAATGTCAAAACACTACAAGCAAAGCCTCAATGGGGAAAAAAAATGTGAATTGGACACAAGCGCAGCAAGAATTCTGGAAGATCTTAAAGAGGATTTTAAAAATGAAGTAAGAGAGATAGAATAAAAATTGGGAAAAGAAATGATAGTGATGCAAAGAAATTATGAAAAGCATCAACATCCTGGCAAAGAAGGCACAGAAATCCACTGAAGATAATTCTTAACAAGTAGAATTGATGAGTGGAAAAAGAGGTACAAAAATTCACTGAAGAAAATAATTCCTTAAAAATTAGAATTGGAGAAGTGAAAGCAAATGATTCCATGAGACATCAAGAAAGATTCAAACAAAATCAAAGCAATAAAAATGAAGAAAATGTGAAATTTCTCCTTGAAAAAATAACTGACCTGGAAAATAGATCCAGGAGAGATAATTTAAGAATTATTGGACTACCTTAAAGCCATGATCAAAAAAGGAACCTAGACATAATCTTTCACAAAATTATCAAAGAAAACTGCCTGTAGTCCTAGAACCAGAGGGTAAAATAGAAATTTTTAAAATCTTCCCATCACCTCCTTAAAGAGATCCCAAAATGAAAACTCCCAGGAATATTATAGCCAAATTCCAGAGCTCCCAGGTGAAGGAGAAAATATTACAAGCAGCCAGAAAAGAACAACTCAAATATTTGGCCCCATAGTCAGAATCAAGCAAGATTTAGCAACTTCCACATTAAAGGTTTGGAATGCTTGGAATGTGAAATTTTGGAGGGCAAAGGAGGTAGGATTGCAGCCAAGAGTCACCTATCCAGCAAAAATGAGTATAATGTTGGGGAGGGGGGTGGATATTTAATGAAATAGAGGACTTTTAAATATTCCTGATGAAAAGATCAGAGCCGAATAGAAAATTTGATTTTCAAATATGAGATTGAAGAGAAGCATAAAAAGGCAAACATGAAAGAGAAAGCATAAAAGACTAAGTAAGTTTAAACTGTTTATATTCCTAGATGGAAAGATGAGACTTGTAACTTCTAAGAGCTTGATCAGTATTAAGGCAGTTATAAGAAGTATTAAATAGAAGTTATGGGTATGAGTTGACTCTAATGGGATGATTTCAAACAAGTAAAATTAAGGAGTGAGAAAGAGGGATACACTGGGAGGAGAAAGAGAGAGGTAGAATGGGGTAAATTATCTCATATAAAGAACAAAAAGAGCTCATAGCAGAAGGGAAGATGAGGGAGGTGGCAGGCAACATTCAAACTTTACTGTCATCAGAATTGGCTCCAAGAGGAAATAACATACAAACTCAGTTGGATATAAAAATATATCTTACCCAACATAGAAGTAGGAAGGGAAGGGGATAAGAGAAGGGGCAGAGGGCTGATAGAAGGGAGAGTAGATTAAGGAAAGCGGTGATCAGAAGTAAAAGAGACTTTTGAGGAGGAACGGGGCAAAAAGGCTAAACAGGAAAAAAAAATAGGATGGATAGAAACACACAGTAGTCTTAACTGAATATGAATGGGATCAACTCACCAATAAAATGGGACTGGAAACCAGAATGGATTAAAAATCAGGATACAACAGTATGTTGTTTGTAAAACACACACTTCAAGCAAAGAGACACACAGTGTAAAAATAAGGGGCTGGAGCAGAATCTATTATGTTTCAGTAGAGATTTTTTTAAAAAGCAGATCATCAATCATGATCTCAGACAAAGCAAAGGCAAAAATAAATCTAACTAAGAGATAAACAAGGAAACTACATTTTGCTAAAAGGTATCATAGTCAATGAAGCAATGTAAGTACTAAACATATATGCACCAAATGCCATAAAATCCAAATTGAAGGAATAGTTAAATGAGTTACAGCTAGTTGCAGTGGATAGAGCACCAGGCTTGGAGTTTGAAAGACCTGAGCTCAAATCTAGTTTCAGATACTTACTTGCTGTGTGACCCTAGGCAGGTCACTTACTCCTGTTTGCCTCAATTTCCTCATCTGTAAAATCAGAAGGAAATGGCAAACGACTCCAGTATCTTTGTTAAGAAAATCCCAAATAGGCACATGACCAAAATGACTCAACAGCAACAAATGAGTTACAGGAAGAAATAATACAGTAAAATCATACTACTGGGGAACCTCAATTTTCCTCTTTCAGAACTAGACAAATCAAATCATAAAATAAACAAGAAAGAAGTTAAGGTGATAAAGAGAATTTTAGGAAAGTTAGGTAGGTTAGACCTCTAGATGAAATTGAGTAGGACTGGAAAGAAGCATACCTTTTTCTCAGCTGTACTTAGCGTTTTCACAAAAACTGACTATGTATTAGGGCATAAAAGTCTCATGACCAAGTGTAGAAAAGCAGGCATTAAATGCATCCTTTGCAGATCATAAGGAGATAAAAAGGGTCATGGGAACATAGATTAAAAATTAATTGGAAATTAAATTATCTAATGCTAAAGAATGAGTGGGACAAAGAACAAATCGTAGAAACAATCAATAATTTCGTTAAAGAGAATGGCAATGGTGAGATAATGTAACAACATTTATATACTGCCAAAGCAATACTTAGAAGAAATTTTATATCTCTAAACAGTTACATGAATAAAATAGAGAAAGGTCAGATCAATGAATTGGGTACGTGTCTTTTAAAAAACTAGAAAAAGAACAAATTAGAAATCCTCAATTAAACATCAAATTGGAAATCCTGAAAATCAAAGGAGAAATTAATAGAATTGAAAGTAAGAAAATCAGTGAACTAATAAAAAAAACTAGTAGCTGGTTTTATGGAAAAAAAATAAAATAAAACAGATAAACCATTGGCTAATTTGATTTTAAAAAAAGCAAGAAAACCAAATTACCAGTATCCAAAATGAAAAAGGTACATTCACCACCAATGAAGAGAAAATTAAAACAACTAGGGGCTATTTTACCCAATTATATTCCAATAAATCTAACAATCTAAGTAAATGGATGAATATTTACAAAAATATAAACAGCTCAGATTAATAGAAAGGGAAACAGAATACCTAAGTAACCCTAACTGGGAAAAAGAAATTTAACAAGCCATCAGTGAGCTCCCTAAAGAAAAAAAATCCTCAGGCAGGACTAGATGGTTCACAAGCAAATTCTACCAAACATTTCAAGAACAGTTCATTCCAATACTTTATAAGCATTTGGAAAAATAAGCAAAGAAGGAGTCCTACCAAATTCCTTTTATATCATAAATATGGTGCCAATATCTAAACCAGGAAGAGCAAAAATAGAGAAAGAAAACTATAGATCAATTTCGCTAATGACTATTGATATGACTTTTAAAGTGAAATACTAGCAAGGAGATTAGAGCAATATGTCACAAAGATGTTGCTACGTCAATATGTCACTATGACTAAGTGGGATTTATACTAGGAATGCAGTGCTGGTTCCATATTAGGAAACTTATCAGCATAACTGACCATATCAATAACAACGATAAGAGAAATCAAATGATTATCTCAATAGAAGCAGAAAAAATGTTTTGACAAAATATAACATTCATTCTTATTAAAAACATTTAAATGCATAGGGATAAATGGAGCCTTCCTTAAAATAATAAGTTGTATCTATCTAAAGTCATCAATAATCTGTAATGGGGATAAGCTAGAAGCCTTCCCAATAAGATCATGGGTGAAGCTAGGATTTCCATTATCACCACTTTTATTCAATATTGTAGTAGAAATGCTAGCCATATCAATAAGAGAAATATATCAAAAAGAAATTGAAATTAGAAAAGACAACAAGGAAATAAAACTATCACTTTACAGATGATATGATAATATGATATATAAATGTATAATAAATATATACCTAGAAAATCCTAGAGAATCAACTAAAAATTTATTGAAATAATTAGCAAATTTAGCAAAATTGCAGGATATAAAATAACCTCATATAAATCACCAGCATTTCTATATATCACCAACAAAGTCCAGTGGGAAGAGGTAGCAAAATTCTATTTAAAATAACTGTAAACAACATAAAAAACTTGAGAATCTACCTACCAAAACAAACCCAGGAACTATATGAATGCAATTATCAAATGCTTTTCACACAGATAAAATCAGATCTAAACAACTGGAGAAAAATTAATTGCTCATGAGTAGGCCAAACCAATATAATAAAAATGGCAATTCTATCTAAATTATTTTACTTATTCAATGCCATATTAAACTACTGAAAAATTATTTTATAGATCTAGAAAAAAATAGTAACAAAATTCATCTGGAAGAATAAAAGGTCAAGAATATCAAGGGACTTTATGAAAAAAAATGTGAAGGAAGGTGGCCTAGCAGTACCAGATTTCAAACCGTATTACAAAATGGTAATTATGAAAATTATATGGTATTGGCTAAGAAATAGAGTGGTGGATCAGTGGAACAGAGTAGGTACACAATACACAGTAGCAAATGACCATAGCAATCTGGTATATGGTAAACCTAAAGATTCAAGCTTTGGGAACAAGAATTCACTATTTGACAAAAATTTCTAGGAAAACTGGAAACTAGTTTGGCAGAAACTAAGTACAGACCAATGTCTGACACTGTATACCAAGATAAGGTCAAAGTGGATAGATGATTTAGAAATAAAGAGTGATAGCATAAGTAAAGGAAGGGAGCATGAAAAAACTTACCTGTCAGATCTGTGTATAAAGGAAGAATTTATGACCACACAAGGAATAGAGAGCATTACAGGATGTAAAAGTGGTAAGTGTGATTACATTAAATTAAAAAAGGTTTGCAGAAACAAAATTAATGCTGTGAAGATTAGAAGGAAAGCAAGAAACAGGGAAACAAAATTTACAGCATGTTTCTCTGATAAAGACCTCCTTTCTCAAATACATAGAAAACTGATATAAATTTATAAGAATATGAGTCACTTCTCAATTGATACTCAAAGAATATGAACACAATGTTGAGGAGAAATCAAATCTATCTATAGTCATATGAAAAAATGTTTTAATCACTATTAATTAGAGAAATGCAAATTAAAACAACTCTGAGGAACCACCTTATACCTATCAGATTGGCTAATAGAACAGAAAAGAAAAATGATAAATGTTGGAGGGGATGTGGAAAAGCTGGGATGCTAATGTACCCTTTGTGGAGTTGTAAACTAATCCAATAATTCTGGAGAACAATTTGGAACCAATATGTCCAAAGGGCTATAAAGCTGTCCCTACACTTTGACTCAGCAATACCATTATTAGGTCTATATCCCAAAGAGATCAAAGAAAAAGGAAAAGGGCCTATATGTGCAAAAATATTTATATCAGTCCTTTTTGTAGTGACCAATAATTTAAAATTGAGAGGAAGCCCATCAATTGGGGAATTTAAACAAGTTATGGGATATCATTGTGATACAATACTATTGTGATAAAATGATAAGCAGAATGTTTTCAGAAAAACCTGGGAAGACTTTTATATGAACAGATGCAAAGTGAAGTGAGCAGAACCAGGAGAACATTGCATGTAGTAACAGCAATATTGTATGATAATCAACTTCGAATGACAGCTATTGTCAATAATACAATGATCCAAGCCAGTTCTGAAGGACTTATGATGAAAAATGCTATGACCTCCAGAAAAAGAATTAATGGAGTCCAAATGCAGATCAAAGCATACTTTTTAAAACTTTCTTATCTTTTTAGGGTTTTTGTCTGTTTTTTTTTTGTAACATGGCTAATATGGAAATATGCTTTGCATAACTGCATATGTATAATCTGTCAAATTGCTTGCCTTTTCTAGAAGGGGAGAGGAAGGGGAGTGAGAGAGATAATTTGGAACTCAAAATTTTAAAAAATTAATGTTAAATTTTTTTTGTGTAATTGACAAAAAAAGAACATAGGGGCCATGCAGTACTCTTTCTTTTAAAATTTATTTCATTTTCAATTTATGGAATGAAATAAGCATTTCTATAAAACAGTACTAGTATAATAAAAAGATGATTATACACAAAGCTGCAAATTTATTATGTACAACTTGCTATTCCTTTTAAATATATAATAAATTTTTCATGCAAATTTCTTTTTTTTTTTACTTTTTTTTCTTCCCTCCCAATCCCTGCCCTACCCTAGAGATGGCTACCATTAGACACAAATAGGCATATATATATGCATATGTACATATATATAATTATTCTCTATATACTCGTATTTATCAGTTCTTTCTGTGAATGCAGATAGCACCTTTCTTCGTATGTCCTTTATTCTTAATTTGTGCATTTATTATTCAATATGACGTGAACTTGAGCATCATTAAGGCAGAGTCCCTCTGAGGATAGTGCTATGAACTCATTCCCACTCTCCAAGAAGAATAAGCTAAGTATGATGAAGGACATGACTCCTACTCATTCCATCTGCCCTTCCTCAACTTTCTCTCTGCTATGATGAAGACCATACATGATAACTGAAGTTACATACACCCTTCTTGGGATCAAACACTGCCTGGACTCATGGAGCACAGAAGACTTGCATATTGCAGATAACATTCAATATTGTATAATGTACATTATAACTATCTGTGCTATCCCTCTATTAGAACCCATACTTCACCAGGACAAAGATCATGTCTTATATAAACTGTGTATCCATGCTCCAGAGTAGCCAGGTGGTACAGTGGATAGAGTGCTTGGCCTGGAGTCAGAAATATTTGGGTTCAAATCCAGCCTCAGACACTTACTAGCTGTGTGAATCTCCGCAAATCAATTAACTCTGTTTGCCTCAGTTTCCTCATCTATAAAATGAGCTGAAGAAGGCTTTGCCAAGAAAATTCCAAAAGGGATCACAAAGATTCAGATGTGACTGAAAATTACTAAACAACAGCAACAACATCCGCACTCCAAGTGCTGAGCTAAATATTCAGCAAACCTAACACTCAATTGTTAAATGAAATCTCCTGCATGGATAATGAGCGTGCCTTGAATTGGTAACTAGAAGATACAAGGGAGAGTGATCATTCAGTAAGTTGGAGGGCCCATGTTCCAATGTAGTGAGGAAAGGTTTTTGACCGACAATTGTTAGATACCATTCATTTTTTCATTTAAATATTCTAACTTATCAGATCCTAAAACATTAGAATTTCAATGTATATTAGAACATCGATGCTATCTGAGTTGGGCTTCAAAAGATGAGTTTATATAGTGTGTTTAGGAGCAATGGACACACTGTCCCCTATCCAAGGGGAAAGAATTAAAATGAGGCTATATTTTTTGAGCAAATTTGAGCAAATTTTTGAGCATAGAAAATTGACCATGGGATCTATAAGCCAAGAGCCAAGCAGGAGCAGAGGAAGCATCAAGTGTTGAGGATTTCTGTTACAGTTGATTTCTATAGACCACAGAGAAAATCATTCTTATGCCTCCAAATTTCAAATGTGCAGTATGAAGGAGAGGCAATGGGATTTATGCTTCTTCTGGGGACATGTTGTCTCTATTACAAGTCCTAACTTACAAGTAGAAACCATTTAACTAGGAACATTTTTCGAAAAGGGAGTGACTTCTTTATGAATTCAAATCCAGCCTCAGACATCTACTAGCTGTATGACCCTGGGCAAGTCACTTAATCCTGTTTGCCTCAGTTTTCAAGTCAAATCTGATGAGAGCAAGATTCACTCATTCCCCCTCACCTGCCTTCTCTTCTCTTCCTACAGAACTGCTTTTTCTTGCCACTTTTATGCGAGATAATTTACCCCATTCTATCTCTTCCTTTCTCCCTGTCTCAATATATTCCTCTCTCATCCCTTAATTTGATTTTGTTTTTTTTAGATATCGTCTCTTCATATTCAACTCACCCTGTGCCCTCTTTCTATATATATATATTACCTACAGCTACGCTAATACTGAGGTCTCATGAATTACACACATCATCTTTCCATGTAGGAATGTAAACAAAACACTTTAACTTTAGTAAGTCCCTTGTGATTTCTCTTTCTTGTTGACCTTTTCATGCTTCTCTTGATTCTTGTGTTTGAAAGTCAAATTTTCTATTCAGCTCTGGTCTTTTCACTGAGAAAGCTTGAAAATCCTCTATTTTATTGAAAATCCATACTTTGCCTTGGAGCATGATACTCAGTTTTGCTGGGTAGGTGATTCTTGGTTTTAATCCTAGCTCCACTGACCTCCAGAATATCATATTCCAAGCCCTTCGATCCCTTAATGTAGAAGCTGCTAGATCTTGTGTTATTCTGATTGTGTTTCCACAATACTCAAATTATTTCTTTCTGGCTGCTTGCAGTATTTTCTCCTTGATCTGGGAGCTCTGGAATTTGGCAACAATATTCCTAGGAGTTTATTTTTTCAAATCTTTTTGAGGAGGTGATCTGTGGATTCTTTCAATTTTATTTTACCCTCTGGCTCTAGAATATCAGGGCAGTTCTCCTTGAAAATTTCTTGATGATATCTAGGCTCTTTTTTTGATCATGGCTTTCAGGTAGTCCAATAATTTTAAAATTCTCTCTCCTGGATCTATTTTCCAGATCAGTGGTTTTTCCAATGAGATATGCCACGTTGTCTTTGACTTTTTCATTCCTTTGGTTCTGTTTTATAATATCTTGATTTCTCATAAAGTCACTAGCTTCCACTTGTTCTAGTCCAATTTTTAAGGTAGTATTTTCTTCAGTGGACTTTTATACCTCCTTTTCCATTTGGCCAATTCTGCCTTTCAAAGTATTCTTCTCCTCATTGGCTTTTTGGAGCTCTTTTGCCATTTGAGTTAGTCTATTTTTTTTTGTAGAAGCCCTTTATTAGCAGAATTGCATCTTCAGAAAATTGTGAAGCCATTCACCTGGACCAGGTCTAGTTCCTAACAAAAGGTTGGGCTTTCCCGTACACACAAATAACCGACAACTTTGAAGTTGCCAAC
>CM053625.1:89686913-89702746 GCA_028646595.1 Phalanger gymnotis | reverse complement strand
CATAGGGAAAGAAGGTGGCATGTTACCACTGCCAGATGAAGTTTCCAAAGTGGCCACTGGGGACAAAGCCAATTCAAGATGGCCACCCAAAGCACTGGAAAATGGAGCTGGGGGTGGGAGGTGGGGGAATGCTTTAAGAAAATGTTTATAAGGAAATTATGCAGAGATAAAATTGACCAAATATTATGTCCAAATGTCTTTCGGAGCAGCAGACATCAGGTTATGGAAAGTATCAGAAAGGAATGAGGAAGGGATAGAGTTTATGAATTTTTGGTCAACAAAATGGCATCCCTGTTCTTAAATATCCCCCTTTAGAGCCCAAAGGAGGGGAGAGGGCACCTCGTTTTTCAGCTCAGACCTTATGGAGAAGATGGTAGAGAATTGGAAAAACAAGGAGACCTAGAAATAGCAATTTAAAGGCTTCATTCAGTAAGATATGGAATATGGAAAACAGATGAGGGAAAAAAAGTTGGACAAACCCCATCTTCAACTCAAAAATGGCCACCTAAAGAGCTTTTGGTGAGGAGAGCAGATGGGGAAAGGGGCAGCATTATTAAGTTCAGGACAGAGGGAGGTCCAAGATAGACAGGTTCCCAAATATCTTATCCCCAAGTCACTAAGATGGATGGGGGAAGGGAAAGGGGAGATGGATTTGTAGTCAGAAGAGTGACCCTCACTGACAGGACACTCACCACCACTACCAGGGAAACCATGAAAACTGAGAAGAGGGAGCATTTGTTGAGTCCACAGAAATACAAAAAAGGAGGGACGTAGGGGTAATTGTAGGAGTATTTCACCAGTAGTCATACAAGTACCTGGATGGCATTGGAAACAAACTTGTCAGTAAAGGGGCAAAAGATGGGCTCCCTGCTCTAAACCTCTCACATAACAACAGTGGGAGATGGTATTCTTCCAGGGAAACAAAGTAACTACCACCCAACAGGGATGGGAGTTCAGAAAGAGTGTGGATGGAATTATAGATCTATGGTAAAAAATACCTTTGGGGCAAGGAGGAGATTGGGGAGGGGCTGGGAAAGGACATCAGGCATGGAAGGCAGCATCCAGAAAGCACATTCCATAAAGTCCGGGAGACAGGGAGAGGGAGAGGGACTGTTGCGTTAAGTAGCTTCCGGTCTTTTTTATTATTTGAAGTTTGAAGACTATTAGGCCAGCAAACTTGTCACCCTCATCATTAGTGGTAATGTTGACTGCATTAATTTGAGGCTCAACATTTACTTCCACATTGAGGGTCACATTGACGAACTCACAGCCACCAGAGGCTGTGTACAATTCACATGGAACTTCTTGTCATATTAGGGAAAATACATGAGGTCAATGTTGCTATTGGTAGGGAACATAGCGAAGTCACCAAGATTTTTGGTATCCTTATTCCGCTTCCCTGCACAGGTGACATTCATGCTCTGATTGGCTCCTGCATAGGAATTGATCACCGGGTTCATCTTGATAAAGATACAGGGCTAGCCAGTATTGTAGCTGTAGGAGGTAGGGTCGCTAAGCCCTGAACAGTCACCCAGCTGTGTCCTGTTGAACTGACAAGCCCGATTGGGATAGTTGAGAACCCCATTGTCCAACTGTTCATAATAGTGCCCCTGCCAGCAGACATCATTCTTCTGGACCTGAATTGAATCATTATAGGGCTCCAAGAATTTATCGAGTATCTGCACATGGTGGTTCCAGCTCTTGGTGTCACTGAGGTTGACCAAAACCTCAAGGTTCTCTGTCTTGGGGCGAATCAAGCTGGTCCTGGTATGTGGGAACGTGGTCTGAGACAGTCTGCAGCATGACCCACATGGGGAGGGTGAACAAAGCAGTTAGAAACCCATAGAAGACAAGGTAGAAGATGAAGGCCCAACTGCTCCCTGTACCGCCCATGAACTCTTGAGTCCGTGGGTTCCACAAGAACTCTTTCCATTCCTCCCAACACCCGTCCATCGGTCTTCTTCTCCTTTTCATTGACCATTTCTGGGACTGGGGTGGGGGGAGGGAGGGAGAGTGGCTAAGCAGACCTGGAAAAGGGGGACAAGAGGGGCGCTAGCAGGGGCGGTGGATGGGGGCGGGGAACCTTCGGGAAAGCTGATGTGGTAGGAAGACCCCCAGGAAGCCGAGCTCGTCTGGCCTGAGGCTCTGCCTTAGATTCTTGGGTGTGATGCCCTGCAGAGGGAGCGGGAGCACCAGAAGCTACAGCGCAGATGGAGAAAAAAGGCGCTAGGCACAAAACTAAAGACAACGAAAAGGAGGTGCAGTCAACTCAGAGTAGAGTGGAGCAAAGCCCAAAGAGGGGATTGCAGCTATTAATCCCCAAAAAACAGCCCAGAGAAGCAACAGTGAGTGTAAAAATTAGTGACCCCACGAGAATGTAAGGAGAGCTTACGAAGAAGAAGCAGCAGTGTGGAGTAAGGAGGGGGTCCCAGAAATCTTGAGTTAGAGCTGTTGAAGGCAAAGGCAGCAGGCGCGACGATGCACAGAGCCCCTGGTGAAAGGAAGAGGAAGCCAAAGGTGGCGGTGGCTGAATGCTGCGGGTGTAGGAGGACTGGGAAGGAGGGCGAAGCTGCCGAAGATTTGGGGCGGCGGTCCCCGGGTGAAGGCTCAGCGTCTTAGCAGTGCCAATGGTGTTTGGTGCACACTGATTTTTGTTGTTGTTGTTGAGTGATATCTGTGCTCTGCGTATAACAGACTGGGTATTGTTTTTCCCTACCTGCATCATTCATTGAATGATTAGCAGCTGTACTTAATCGGTGGTTCCTCAGACAATCTCTGTCCCGCTGTCTCAAAGTACAGCTGGCTGCCTCCGGTGATAGTTATATCCCCTTTACTCTGTCTTGTAGACAGAGATTAGATGACCACTCGTCCCCATGTTGGAGAGGACATTCCTGTCAGGTACAGGTTAATCTTGATGCCTTTGAAGGAACCATCCAACTCTAAGATTCTGTGATTCCTGAAAGCTTCTTCTGAGCTAACCAAGTGAACAACCTACCCCCTCAACCTTCATCTAGCACTTTGGATCTTTCTAATGCACCTGTCATAAGATAGTGTACGTTGAAACTATCCATGTGAGTTGCTTATTTCCCTACTAGGCTATAAATTCCATAATAACAAAGAAAATATCTTATCTACACTTTGTGTTTTCCTGGTCACCAGAAGAATTATTTACATGGTATGTGGAAGACTAGTAAACATTAGTTGTTGTTATCTCCCCTTGAGTCAGAGTTTCCAGGAATAGGATAAAGGAGATTCCTATCATGTGTAATGAGAGGTTAAGGGTCTCTGAGGGAAAGGGGAGAATCATGCCTATTTGCATGTCATTAGCCAGAAGAAAATGAGGGTGAGGTGGGGAACTGGCCTGAGCTGGTCAGGTTGGACGGAGGGAAGACAGAGTAGCTCATCAAAAATAATATTTTTTTTTTCAGCAGAACAGTGATTTCATCAGGATAAGGTGTTCCAAGTGAGGAACTTCCTTTATTAATCCAGATAATAATTATGATGATAATGACAATGATGACGATACTGATGATACTGATAATGTAAAATATTTTAACATTTGCAAAGAGCTTTACAACTATAATCTCACAATTTTTGTCCTCACAACATCCTTGGGAAGCAGGTGTCATTATTATCACGCATTTTGCAGATGAAGAAACTGAGGATAAAAGAGGTTAAGTGGCTTGCCCATGGTCATACAGCTAAGTGTGTGAGGCTGGATTTGAACTTAGGTCATCCTGACTCCAAGTCCAGCATTCCATCCACTGTGCCACCTAGCATATTAGCACTTTCTGTACAATTATAGTTTTAAAGAGTTGCCTGGGATACTGGGAGGTTCAACAACTTACTTAGGGTCATATAGCCTATATTTGTCAGAGCTGGGACATGAACTTTGAGGCAAACTATCTACCACACAGTGCAACCTCTAGAGAGACTTTGACTCTATGACCATTTGAAATCATCTTGTCTGTGAATCTGCTTCTAAACTCCCAAAGTATTAAGGCAGAAAATGCTATATGTAAAATCAAAGAAGTTACTCCTAAGAGGACCTGGAAGCAAAGCTTTCACACATTCTTCCTTTTCCTGTGCCTTTGCCTGAGGTGTACTGTTTATCAAGTTGACTTTCAAAATTGAAAGTCTTGGTGCTATTGTCAATTTACTGTGTGTTTGAGTTTCAAAAGTCTTGCCTGGAGCCTAATGGTAAATATATGAGAATTCAGATCATGGTGAACTCATTCTATGGCTTATTGGTTTTATCAACCTCCCAATTAAAATGTGAACTGGACAGGTGTATTTGGAAAATGCTAACTCAAACTCCAGTGATCCCATTTTGCTCCTTTGACATAGAAAACAATTCCAAAATGGGTAAACTCGAAGTGTTTTGTTTGGCAAGATTTCAGATCTTCAAACAGAGAACTGGTTCATTTAACACTTTTGTTCAATAGCCATAAGCCAGTGGAGGGAACTCCCTGAAAGTTACCTTAGGGTCACAGCATAGTTTACATCAGCCTCCACTCAAAATCACAGCTCAAAATTCTTTCCAGGGTCTCTTTTAACAGATCAAACAGAGAATGTCTAGTAAGAAGAAAAAAAAGGAGTGTAATCGAACAACACAACAAAATAAATGAAGAAGACTTACCCATGCACACAAGGGGTACAGGACTTCACAGATTTCTATAGCACTGGGAGAAGAAATCTGTGAGGAGAAGAAACCTAGCTTGGAAACACATGAGGGAAAGGGAATCTATATATGGCAAGGGAACACATGTTGGAGAGGACCTGTGTATAAGGCCCATGTGAGTAGCCAGGGAAGCTCAGAACTCCAAGTGTACATCCAAGCCCCTCTCTATCTCACTGCTAAACTAAGGCTCCTTTCTACTCTCCTGCAGACTAGTCAAGCGATGTCATCTGCTACCACTTGTTACTCGTGTAGGTCCTCAGCTGCCATCTGCAGGACGGGGCAGAGCAGAAGCATTGTAATAGCCTTCAGCTGCTTTGTGGCCTCCTCCTCTCTTTTAATTCTTGGCTATTTCCTCTTTTTGAGATACATATCCAGAAGCCAGAAAGAGCAGTCCTTATACATTTCTCTGTCTTGTAAACTCCTTTGCTTCTGGCTCTTAGGTTACTCCCCTGGTCTCAGTCTACTATCTGATTTGAGTTTAGAAAACTCCTTTTAATTCCCATAATTACAATACAAATTTAACTTCCGGAGCCAGACTGCTTGGGACTCCCTGCCAACAATAACTACTAGTGCTACTACTACTACTACTACTACTACTGCTGCTGCTGCTGCTGCTGCCGCTGCTACTGCTACCAACAACAGTAATGATAATATGCACTTATTTGAAGCCTAAGTTTTACAAAACACTTTACATAGGTTATTTCATCTGGTTCTTTGGACCACCCTCTGAGATAAGTGCTATTTTGATCCCAGTTTTATCTAAGGAGAAAATAAGGGACTTGCTTAAGCCCGAGGGTCAGACAGCTAATAAATGTCTGAGACTGGATTCAAACTCAAGGGCTTTTTTTAATTTCAGGTGGAACACTCTATCCTTTGTGCCACCTAGCTACCTGTCTATGTATGGAAATCCAGCTTAATGTGGACCCATTTGAGAGTGAAATCAGCAGAAGTGTGGGGGGTGGAGGCTGGGACAGGAATTCATTTAGTTATTTTGAATATGGTGCCAATGAGAGCAAGGTACCACCCCAACTTTCCAGCCTTGTTGCCTACTATTAGCAGCCATATATTCTATACTACAACCTATATTGTTTTTGTTTTGTTTTGTTTTGTTTTTTAGCACTTGGCTTCTCCTGATAACGTCCAGGAAAATGCTTATTTCTCATTATTTTCCAATCTATCTTGATCATCGTTTAGAAAAATTCTTAATATAAAGTTATATTTTCCCTGATGGTGGATGACCACTTGATACCTTGTATCAAGTTGAGTCCTCAATGGAAATTCAAAGTGTTTGAAGTCTTTGGAGCGAATCCATGGGAATATTGTTAACATCATGTACACGAAGACCATTGGAGAACACATTGAAGGCCACGTCTAGTACGAAGTTGACTTTCTCTTCTGTATGAATGCGGATCAAGCCTTTGAAAATGAATTGGTGTGGAAACCCTCCGTGAATCTGTGGCTCAGCTTATTCATGGCTACACAATACAAGCTCTGTGAATTCACTTATGAGAGGCAATTTGAATCAGCCGATAGAAAGAGGCTGCTCTCATTCACATGTAGGGAAACTAACACAGGTCCCTACATTCTTCCACATACATGCCTCTGTCTTAAGTGATCTAGGCATGCTCAAAGCCTGGCCACATATCTTTTGTGGGAAACATTAATAAAAGAGATTAAAGGAAACCGAACCAGAAATAATTTCCTCAAATAAAGTATTCATGGTTGTGTGGGGCCATTTGAGGACTGGGCTCATTTCTGATCAGGGAGTGGTCAGTATGACCATCACGTGGAAGGCATATATAGCACCAAGAAATATGCTCTGTGGTAGCATGTTTTAAAAGGGCAGGGAAGGAATTGCAATGACTACGCTGTTAGGCTGGGCTAATACTCTATTCTACAAAAAGCAAATATGCTTTGGAGTATTCATAAGATCCCAAATTTAGAGCTGGAATGAATCTCAGAGACCATCTAGTATCACTCTCTGGCCTTCCATAGTTGAGGAAGTGAGGCCCAGAGAGGTTAATTGACTTTCTCAAGGTCACGCAGCTAAAAAAAATAGCAGATCTGGGATTTGAACTCAGGTCCTCTGATTTTAAACCCAATTTTCTTTCTACTATGCTATTTCTTTCCATCAAGTAGTCTATGTTACTGAGGAGTAGAAATGTAAATGCATTGCTAGGTGGCACAGTGGATAAAGTGCCCAGCCTGGAGTCAGAAAGACCCCCTTTCCTGAGTTCAAATCTGGCCCCAGATACTTACTAGCTGTGTGACTCTGGGCAAGTCACTTGACCCTGTTTGCCTCAGTTTTCTCCAGTATCTTTGCCAAGAAAGCCTCAAACAGGGTCACAAAGAGTTGGATATGACTGAAAAACAACCCAACAACAATATCTGTAAATATTAATTCTGGTACGAGGGACAAATTTCACTGGGGATGAAGAGCATGGAGTAAAAATTTAAAAAAAAAAAAAAGACCACTCCTGTGCAGTCAGTCATCAAGTATTTATTAAGCACTTACTGTAGTGAGTTCTGGTGATACAAAGAAAGGCAAAAGCAGTCCCATAGTTGAGGTAGATGGAGATAGAGCTCATGGGAGTTGATGAGGTTGAAGAACTGGGAGGCCAGAGTGTTCTAAGAGTTCTAGATTCCAGGTAGAGAAGAAGACTGTGAACCAGGTATTGAACTTATTGAAAAAGGAGAGTAAACTGGAGGTCCATAGATGAACACAACAGGCACCTGGAAACAATGGAGTGGACTTTTAAGGAAGAGAGTTGCTTGCTAATTGATGAGGACAGGTCTAAAAGTGGTCACAGGAAGAAAAATCTGCCAACTTTCCTTCCTGGTTCTGTGTGTCAGATGATGTGGGACAAGGAGCAGGTTTGGAAAGGGTGTCAAGAGATGTAGTGTTACTAGGAGAAAGCTAGGTTTCCATGAGCAGCAGAGGATGGGAGGAATGTGAGAGGAAGAGATCCAGGATGAAGGGAAATTTGTCAAACTAGAGCATTCCACAAGCCACATGGGAAAGGGAAGGCAGAGGAAGATAGGGTTGGCTAGCAAATAGAAGGAACTCTATTTTTTAAATGCTTGAATAATTGACTGCTCAGGGAACGCTCTTGCTTTCTCTATAAACATTCGTATGTAAAAATAACGTATAGATTAATTTGTCTATTGAGAGCCCTTGTTTAAGGACACCTGGATCCCTCCCTTTGGTGTTTGCTTTATTTCCGTAACCTCTCTAGGACTCATTTTCTTTTTCTTTTTTTAATTAATTAATTTATTTTTGTTTACAACATTCAGTTCCACAAGCTTTTGAGTTCCAAATTTTCTCCTCCTCCTTCCCTACCCTCTCCAAGACAGCATGCAATCTGATATAGGTTCTACATATACACTCACATTAAACATATATTCACATTAGTCATGTTGTAAAGAAGAATTATAACCAATGGAATGAACCATGAGGAAGAAGAAACAAAACAAAACAAAATGAAAAAGAGAGAGAGCAGATAGTATGCTTTGATCTGCTTTCAGATTTCATCATATTTTCTCTGGACGTAGATAACTTTCTATCATAAGCTTTTTGGAGTTGTCTTAGAACCTTGCATTGCTGAGAAGAGCCAAGTCTATCAAAGTTAGTCATTGCACAATGTGACTTTAACTGTGTACAATGTTCTCCTGGTTCTGCCCCCCTCACTGGGCATCAGTCCATATAAGTGGGACTCAATTTCTTCATCTGTAATATAATGAAGTTGGATTAGGTATTCTCTAATGTCTGTTCCAGCTCTAAAGCCTATGGTCCCATGATCCTATGAGAAAGGCCTGGAGGAGATGAGAGGCACAGTTTAGAAGGAGCTGAGCAAGAAGCTTTAAGTCTCTCTCTCTGGGCTTTTTCTACAGAAACAAGTCTCCAAATTTCAGGTGAAGAACTCCTACTAAAAAGGGTCAGTAACTGAAACTGTTCTGTAGCTGACTGCTAGCATTCATGCCAAAGGAATGGATGGGAAGGACTGCAGAGCAGTGTGGATGAGCCAGAGTGGATGATGATGACAAAACAAGGGCTAGAGGAAGAAGGCTAATCGGGTTAACAAGGGCATGCATTCAATAAAGATGTACATTTAATGTAATATGATATGAAAGCAAATGAAGATGATGATGTTAACCTTTTGAATCATGATCATGCTTACAAAATAGGCTTTTCAATCTCATTCTTCAAAGAATTTATTTTCAATCTCATTTAAAAAAAAAAAAACCTCTATGACTCTGCCATTACTTCTAGTGCCCTCTTCCATTTCTCCCCAAACCTCTATAGTCAATCCTGGGACTAGAGTCTCAGAAAGATCTGAGTTCAAATGTGGCCTCAGACACTTATTAGCTATGTGACCCTGGACAAGTCATTCAACTTCTGTTTGCCTCAGTTTCTCCACCTTTAAAATAAAAGGAATAATAACAGCCCCTAGCTCCTACTGTCTCCACTTCATCTTTACCTTCTATTTACTTTATGTCACCTTCTATTCAATTCCTACCCCCTTAACTTTTAAATTCAAGGGTCTTTTCTCATCCCTCATTTTCCTTGACCTCCCTGAAGGTTTTGAAGTCATTGATGCCATTCCACTCTTCAGTGGAATCTTCTTTTTTCCCTGACCTTTGTGATGCTGATCTCTCCTGGCTCTCCTTTCTCTTGGCTGGAGTAAGTCTATTTCCCCTTCCCTTTTGTTGTTGTTGTTGAGTCCCTCAGTTGTGTCCAACTTTCCTCAATACCATTTAGGGTTTTCTTGGCATAAACACTCAAGTGGTTTGCTATTTCTTTCCCTAGCTATCCTAGGGTTCTATCTTGAGCTCTCTTTCCTCTCTTGTCGTTCCTTTGGTAATCTAATTCATTCCTGGGTTCACAGGATCATACATATCAAACTGCAAAGGGATTTGAGGCCATCAAGTAAAACTCTCTTATTTTACAGATAAAGAAACTGAAGCACAGAGAAATTAAGTTACTTGTATTAGAAACATACTCACAGTATCTAGGAATAAGCAAGACTCGTTGGGAAGTCAGGAACATTTTAATTATAATTTACATTTATTCCCCCTGAATAAATGGGTACCTCCCCTGAACAGAGTACAAGAGAAAGTACAAAGGACTCAGATGGACACCAGTCCTTTAATAGTCCCTCACCTTGAATCTCCCACCAGGCTCTTCTTTGGCCAGATACAACTCCCCTGACTGCCTACAACATGCCCTCCTCAAATGTCTCCTTTAAGCATGTGTACAAGCCTCTGACCTTTCACCTGAGGCCTGGTTTCTGCTAAAGCTGGGGTGGGGGAGGGGAGGAAGTACACCTTCAGCTCTGTGGAAACAAAACTCCTCCGCCCATTTCTTATACTTACACAGGTGGTATTTGAACTTAGGTCTTCCTGACTCCAAGGCCTGTGAACTCCACCATGAGGGTTCTTATTCCCATTGTTTCAGTCATCACCACTATTCAGTTGACCTCCAAATCTATAGATCTAGCCTTAATCTTTCATCCAAATTCCAATCCTGCATTTTACCTGCCTGCTGGATTTCTCAAACACCTGGATATGGCTTTCCAAATGGCACATTAAGTTTAACATGTTCAAAACTGAACTGGCATTCAAAAATATTTGTTAAATTACATTAGACTCTCAGAGGAAAGCTGTGAAATCCCTGTACACGATTGAGTAATTGCATCAAAGAGAAAGAAGGAAGAAAGGAAATTCACAGGCAACAGCATTTTTTAATGGAGGGAGAACTGGATCCTGCCTCATAAGACTTGAGTTCAAATCCTATCTTTGATATAAGCTATATGACCTCAGGAAATGTCATTTAAATGTCTATGGCTTCCCTGTGTTTATCTATAAAATGCAGATAATACTGTACCCATTTCCTAAGTTTGTTTTGCAGAAAGTGCTTTGCAAGCCATAAAACACTATAGAAACATGAGTCATTATGTTGATGAATAGACATTTTCCTACCTCATCTCTTTTGTTCCAGCTCTAGTTATTAAAAAAAAAAGTTCTGTACTATAATCACTTCCATATAAACTTCTCCTCTTACCTTCAGATAACACCCACCACACACCCACACACACAACCAGTTAGGAGAAACCATCTGATTATGACTGGTGACTAACAGTAGAGAAAACAGAGGAGCTGACCGTCCTCTGACCTACTGCCTTCCATCTTCTGCTGTGTGTGTCCTCTGCAGTGGAAAGAGGGCTTGGTTCAGAGTCAGATGACCTGGGCTCTACTTACAACTCGAATGGCTTTGGGCAATTCACTTCGCCTCTTGTAGCTCCATTTTTTTTTTTCATCTCTAAAATGAGGAGGTAGGACCAGAAGATTCCTAACATCTTTCCTAGCTCTAAACAGACCCTATGACAAAGCCCCCATCTGGGTTAGTTGCCCCTGTATTATGTGTGTTAAGGAGGGTTCCTGGGTCCATGAGAATACTGCTTCCCCTTAGGGGGCTTAAGCCTCACTTTAATAAGGCCTCTGGGTAAAACTGAATGCAGAAAACCTAAACTGTCAGGATTGATAATAATCAGATTCAAATAGATCTGTGATTTCATCAGTATGAATGTTCTATCCAAATCACAATCCATCCATGTCTTTCCATCTTGGGTAATTCCTGCCTTTCTCCTTTACCCTTGGTGGGAACCTTCCTCATACTCACTTTCATAATGTATATAATCAAGGAAATCTCTCCATATCTGCTGAGCTGGGGCACTTCCCATGGAGTTGAGCATGTGTTCTGCCCTCTTCCCATGGGCCACTTGCTCTAGACCCTTGCTAAAGGACATGCACAACCAGTAGCTCCTAGTTGGTCCTTTTATGTCCCCATTGTGTCAAAGATGATTGGCAGCTGAGAGGTCAGTAGACTGTAGGTAAGCTCTTCTGGGACTTGGCCAGTTTTCTCTTGGACTTCCAGCAATGGGGAAGGGTAGAAAAGATATTTCACTCCATTCCTCTCTTTGTCAGCAATGCTCCATTTGCATGCTTGCTGAAGTGAACCTGACACTGGACCACAAGTCCTTGGCTGTGTCACCTGCTTTGCATTTCTTTCCCTGAGCCCAGGACACCCAACAGTGATTCTAAAAAATATGGATGTTTCCAACTATGGACGACCTTGTGAGTTTGAGAGATAGTTTCTGAGTTGGGTGCTGGGATGATTTCTGTGGACCAGGGGAAATCTGTCCCAGAAAAAGGGCTGGGCTTAGACAAAGAAACACAAAAAAGAAAAGGCAACCAGGAATGTGAGGTCATTCACTGGCTCATCTAGGAGCAGCTTACTCCTTTTATCTAGGCTACGCTGAGGAATTTGGGGGCAGGAGCTGATGGCCAGCTAACATTATCTCCTGGCCTTCCCTGTTTCCTTCCCTAGCTATCCCAAGGTTCTATCTTGAGCTCTCTTTCCTCTCTTGTCTTTCCCTTTGTAATCTATCTTCTACTCTTCCCTCAAATTCCAGTCGCTTCCAGCTCCCGTTTCCTCCCTCAGCTGAGATAAAATTACCTCCTCCTTAGGGGGTACTGAAATCTTCCCTGGAAGCTTGAGAGTGGGGGTGCTTAGGCTTATTGTTGTTGAATCATTTCAATCACATCCTGACTCTAGGCTCTGGCGCTCTAACCACTGTACCACTTGTACTTAATGGTAGCACATATTTTTGCTGTCATGTATATGGAATTACCGCTGTTTCCAGAGGGTGGGAGGAGAAGAAGAGAAATCCTTTTCATCCCTCAATGGAAATCCATGGGAGAACTAGCAGAATCTCAAGTAATGTGTGCAAAAGAGAGGGAAATCAATGTTTCTACAATCCTTGAGCCTTTTGAGAGTCTTCTTGGCTTTGTACCAATCATCTTTAACACTACCTCTAGTCTCAGGGACTCAAAGAGCAATGGGCCAGATCATATGACCCAGTGGAAGGTGCCAGGGTGCCTGCTCAGCTCCATGAGAAGCACCTTAGTCTACCATGTCAAGAGGGGCTCCCCAAATACTCCTATTACACTCAAAATATTGAGGATATCAATGAAGCACATAAGGAGTCCATCATTTATAACTCCTTGTTTTTGTGACATGGCCAATCCATCTTCTTTGTCATCCATATATTTCTTTGATGGTGAAATCAGAGAACTAGAGCTGAAAGGAAACTTAGAGGCAAACTAGGCCAATCCTCTCATTTTACAGCAGAGGAAACTGAAGTGGGAGAGGGAGAGGAAGTAACTTGTCAAGGTCACATTAGGAATAAGCATCAGAAGCAGGATTTGAACCTGGATCCTCAAACTCCAGAGCCTATAGTCTGGTTCATGTGTATACAGTGCTTCGAAGTTTACAAAATAACCTATATCAAATTGCTTGCCTTCTCAATGATGGGGGAGAGTAGTAAGGGAGGAAGAGAATTTGGAACCCCAAATTTTTTTTAAAAATTAATATAAAAAATTTTTCCTTGTAACTGGGAAAATATTTAAGAAATATTTTAAAATAAAGTTTATAAAATAATTTCCTCGTAAACCTGTAAGGTAGGCAGCTATTGCCAAAATTATTTTACACATGAGAAAACTGATTCTAGGAGAGGTTGAATGATTGGTACAGAATCATGAATCCACCATCAGTCACGATTTAAACAGCTTTCCCCTGACTTCACATCTACCACTCTTTCTACTATAGCGGAAAGGGAAGGGAATAAGCATTTATACAGACCTACTGTGTGCCAGGTACTGTACTAAGCACTTAGTACAAATATTATCTCTTTGATCCTCACAACAACCCTGGGAGGTAGGTGCCTTTATTATCCCCGCTTTACAGTTGAAGACACTGAAGCAAACAGTGGTCAAGTGTCTTACAAAGGGTCACACACCAAATAAGGATCTGAGGTGGGATTTGAGCTCAGGTCTTCTTGACTCCAGGCCCAGTGATCCACCAGCTGCCTCTAGGCACATGAAGTCCCAGACCTCAGAGCCACAAGCCCAGAGGGCTGCCTCCTAGTGCTGCCATGAGGCGGACTTCTTCTCCTTAAGCCTGACAGATCAGGTACAGACTCAACTCTTCAGGCCTGACTGACCCTTCATGATTCCTACTTATGTGACCAGGCCTTCTATCTATAACAGCAGGACATCCTAATTCTGGCCTAATTGATCAGGTCTCTGGCAACCTGCCCTGTTACCAGGGTGACTGCCTCTCTCTAAGTAAGAGCTTAATTCCTGCCTGGAAGAGAGCAGGAGAAGGAGGCACAAGGCTAACCATTCCATTCTTCTTATAAAAGGGGATGTAGGACTAGAATATACAGACACACACACGTATACATATATACACGTGTGCATATACATATTCATATATATACATGTACGCATAACAATACATAATATGAATAACATGTGCCATATAATATGTATAACATATATGCCTATATGTGAACATATATGCATGTATCTAATGATGTACTTATCTAACTATCTAATAGTCTAATTATCTACCTCTCTTTCTATATCTGCCCCTGAATGTTGCTAGTCTGGAGAAGGATTGTTTTTGTAGATTCAAGCTGCTTTAGTTGGCACAGCAGAGGAGTCAGGAAGATGTGAATTCAAATGTGGCCTTAGGCACTTACTTTGTGGTCCTGGCCAAGTCACTTAACCTGTTTGCCAGAGTTTCCTCAACTGTAAAGTGGTGATAATAAAGTTACCTATCTCCCAGGATTGTTGTGAAGATCAAATCTGTTCACTGAAAAGTGCTAAGCACGAACATAAAATACATAAGTGTTTATTCCTTTCCCCCACACCCTATCCTTTATAGAGGAAAGGATGTCCTAAGTTTATAGCCAAATGCTTGACCCTATCCTACCAAATGGTAGTGAATAGGGAATAAACCTATTTATCCAAGCAGAAAGCAAGTAGAAGTCAGAGAAGTTATGTAAATTGGAATATATCATACAATACACAGAGTGAATGAATTTTCATGCCTTCAGCTCAACCGAGAGAGAGAGGCCTTTTTCCAAAAGCAAATTTCCTAAAATCTCTAGGGAGACTTCCCTAGAGCCTTCGAGGCAGCTAAGTGGACAGTGGACAGAGTGCTGGGCCTGGAGTCAAGAAAACCTGAGCTCAGATTCGACCTCAGACACCTTCTAGCTATGTCACCTTGAGCAAGTCACTTAACCTTTGCCTGACTCAGTTTCCTCATCTGTAAAATGGGGATAATAACCTACCTCCTATGTTTGATGTGAGGATCAAATCAGAATATTTGTAAAGCATCTGGCACAGAGTAGACATTTAAGAAATGCTTATTCCCTTCTCCTCCCCCATCCCACCCTGGGGAGACAAGCTGAAAATCAGGGACATGTCTACATCTGCTGCTTCCTAAATTCTCCTCTCTTTCCATGAGTCTCTCCTCAAAGTGGGTCTGAGACATCTTTTGTCCTTCCTCAAAAGCAGACGCTACAAGAAAGGCTCCCCTTCCCCAGGCTCTCAGAACAACCTTACCCCTCATTCAGGCTTGCAGCCCATAAAATCATTTTCTCCACCAATGAGGAGATTCTCATGCAGGTTCTTCAGCCTTTAACCCAGGGTCACAGCTACAATTGCAATAACTTAATGGAAACAATTTCTCTTGGAAACAAACTAACATGATCTTGAAGTGGAAGAAAGAGTTCACAAAAGGTTTTTTAAAAATCGTCACTTGGAATACTATTGTATTTTAAAAAATGATGGAACAGCTAGGTAGTATATTAGGTAGAGTGCTGGGCCTGGAGTTAGAAAGACCTCAGTTCAAATCTGACCTCAAACACTTACTAGCTGGGTGATCCTGGGCAAGTCACTTAACCCTGTTTGCCTCAGTTTCCTCATCTGTAAAATGAGCTGCAGAAGGAAATGGCAAAGCACTCTAGTATCTTTGCCAAGAAAACCCTGAAAAAGGGATCAGGAAGAGTCAGACACAACTGAAAATGACTAAACAAAAAGAACAACATGGAAAATAATAAATAGGATGCTTTCAGAAAAACCTGGGAAGACTTACATTAGCTGATGCAAAGTGAAATAAGCAGAACCAGAGCAGTGTACACAGCACCAACAATAATGTATGATGATCAACTGTGAATGATTTAACTATTCTCAGCAGTACGATGATCCAAGACAATTACATAGGACTTAGGGTTAAAAATGC
>CM053625.1:89660402-89686413 GCA_028646595.1 Phalanger gymnotis | reverse complement strand
TGGTCTCTGGAATCATGGTTAGTCGTTTCATTGATCAAACTCTTAAGTCTTTCAAAGTTGTTTATCTTTACAATGCTGTTGTTAGTGTAAAAATTATTTTCCTGATGGCTCAGCTCATTTTGCTTTGCATCAGTTTATCCCAGGAGTAGGGAACTTGGGGCCTTGAGGGCACATGTAGCCCTCTAGGTCCTCAAGTGTGGCCCTTTGACTGAATCCAAACTTCACAGGACAAATCAAAGTTTGGATTCAAAGGGCCACACCTCAGGATTTAGAGGTCCATGTGTGGCTTCAAGGCTGCAGGTTCTCACACTCCATGCCCCCCACCTCTGCCCATAGTCTGTACAAACCTTCCTAGATTTCTCTGAAATAGTCCCCTCCATAATTTCTTATGGCATAATAGTATTTAATTTTCTTCAAATTTCATGATTTGTAGAGCCATCCCCCAATTAATGGGCACTTCTTTATTTTCTAGTTCTTAACCAACTCAAATAAAGCCAATATAAATATTCTTGTACATGTGTCCTTTTCAACTTTCTTTGATTTTCTTAGGGGACTATACACAGCTTAGTAACTTTTGGAGTATAATTTCAAATTGCTATCAGAATACTTGTACCAATTCACAGCTCCACCAAGAGTGCATGAATGTGCCTGTTTTCCTGCATCTTCTCCAACATTTATCATTTTCCTTTTGTATTTGATATTAAGTTTTGTCCTTATGAAGTTCATAGTAATTGAAATTTTGTGGTGAGAGACCTTTGTATTTTAGGAAGAGGTTGGAGGCAAGAAAACTGGTTAGGGGACTATCATAAGACCAGCTAGGAGGGGATGAGGGCCTTAGGATGGTAGCAGTGGGAAAAGAGAAAGTAAAGAATGCTAGAAATATTATAGAAGAATGTAAAGGACAACCTAACTAGATTAGGGGCACAGAGTAGTAGGGGAAATGGGAAAATGCAGTAAGGATAGGCAAAGGAAGTAATCTAGTATAACTCGAATCCAAGGATTCGAGCATAAGTGACTGAGAAAACCATAGTGCCATGGATAGAAATAGAAACATCAGGAGGAGGAGCTATCTTTAGGACAAAAGATACTCAAGTGCCAAACCTGCCACTAACTGTGTGATTCTGAGCAAGGCACCTCACTTCTCTGGGCATTAGTTTCCTAATCGATATGTTGGAGTGGGTGAAGAAGAGTTTTGGTTCCTCTCTCCCTTCTCTCTCCCTTCTCTCTCTCATTTTTTCTTTCAGTCTCCTATCTTTTTCAATGAGTGAGAAGGGAACAACATCATTGGATGAGCAGAGATAGTTAAGCCCCGGAGGTGGTTGGCAGTTTGGGTGAGATGGAGAGAAAGCTATCAGTCAAGGAAGAACCTAGTTCTCTTCTTGGGGGTAGAAGAGGGGATTTTCTCTCCCCAAACCCCTACATTGGTCATGACTTCTAGAAAGAGAGCCACCTGACTGGTGATGCCTTACCCAGCAGTGAGTCAGTTCCAAAGAGTTTAAGGCTCAGCTAAGAAAGACACCCACTTCAGAAAGACATGGATGCAGTCCCTTGAGATACGAAGCAGCTGCCAGGAACAGGAATTCTTATAGCAGAAAAGAGCACTAGCAACAGGCTGAAGAAATAATTAGCCCTAGCAATAGGGAGTTGGAGCACTCCACAAGGAAAGGATATGAATGCTCTGTATTTCCAAAACTGTGAGTTCTCTTGGCCATATGTACACCTCCTGATGCTGTACTCCAAGTTTGTGGTGACTCTTCCTAATGCCAGTGTATATTTGTGGAAGTACACCCCAGGTTTATTGAGGGGATAGGATGGGATGGGGGTGAGGAGTGTATTTACTATTGTTACCATGTCATCTTACTAAGTGCTTTTGCTTTGAGCTCATTGTGCAAAACTCCTGTCCCAAGATCCACTGGTGTGGGATTCTCTCCTTACCGGTGGAGATAAAGTCTCTGCCCTGAATGAGAGGCAGGTGGAACTGTTGAAAGGCAGCTTCAGTCCTTAGCCAGTCTCCCTTTGCGACTCATCCTTTGGGAGCTCTTGGCGTCCATCTTTGAGAAAGAAGATGGAAGAGGCTGACCCCACTTCAGGTTGCTGAAGGAAAAGACTGGGAAGACACAAGAGGAGTGGGCAGTCTCCATCATGTCCCTATTCCCAGACTGCTTTTCTAGAGACTTTGGCGAATTTCCCCTGGGTGAGATCCAGGATCCTCTCTCTCGCTGCCAATGGGAGATCTCCTTCATTCTGTCTTCTACATTGTCTTCTATACTCTTATGTAAAACTTCTATGGTTTCTGTTTTGCTATGATTTGGGTAAATGGGTTTCTCTTCCACCCACTGTGTGTGTTTATTGCAGAACTTGTATTTGGTGGAAGAGGGGTCATCTTGGACATAGAGCTTGGGGTCCGGCTTCTCCCCTCAAAATGACAAAACAATCAAAAGTTGGATGAAACTCCATCATATCCCCTAAATAAATAATATTAAGAGACGAGATAGATATACTTCTAGTTCAATACTTCCTCTCTCTGAGGAGAGCAGAGAGTGGCCTCTAGGTCAACCTACTTCACCTTCTGTAAGGAATAAAAATCTCCCTTGGAGAAGGGTATGGGATGGGGAGGTTAGAGATGGCTATTGTCTCCCTTTGAGCCACACACAAGGACAGGCTCCTTACAATAACATGGAGCCTCACTACGCAAGTGGGGCTCACACTCACATTCCTCCTTTACATGTTTATTGGCTGATTATTAATGGGAAACAGATCCACGGGATCTATAATACTAGATGTTACCACTACAGATTGTATCTTGAACCCAAGATAGATGCTCTTCCTCCATGGAACACAAAAGTACAAGTTTGGTGGAGTAGCCCCTGAGGGATTCCATGTAAAAATGAGGAAGTGGTAGACCAGCTGATCTGTAAAGTCCCTCCTAGCTCTAAGCCTATTGTTTTAGAATTAGAAAAAAAGGAAGGTAGCATCATTTGTAGTTTGAGTGGTTAATTTCTAGAAGCTGGAAAGAGATCCATGTCCTCCACCCGTTCCACAACATTCAGTAACATGCTTTCCAAGTAAAAGGTTATGTAGTTAAGTCTATAAGAAGAGACATTCCAACACATAATATGTATCTTGGCAAAATTTAGTGAAGAATAGAGGTATAGACAACTGGGTTCTTAGATGACTAGCATAAGCAAAGAACAAAGCTCCTACAAAGCACCCTAAGATGCTTCCAGAGGAGGCAATGGGCATCTTGTCCAGGTTGACTGCCAGCATAGCCACATAAGCACTGATATCTATGGGTATTACAGGACAGCAATAATGCATCCCACTAGATTAGCCCTTCCATTTTATAATCTTGAGACTGTGCTGTTAATGTGTCTCTTTGATGTGTTATTAGTTTCCTTATTCAGTGCTCATGGATGTTAAGGTAGTAATGGGCTAAGACTGAACAAAAAGATTGAGGATTGGAATCCTTGGTCTTTATATTTTATTCAATCCCTTGAATAAGAATCTCTAACATCCCCTTATCTCAGCATAATGAGAGATAACTCTTAATGTTGGTAGCCATAATCTATACCAGTGATCTCTAAAGTTTTTGGTTGCGAATCCTCAATCAATAAGAGATTTCAAGCATGTACCTCAATATACATACAAAAGTATTGATGAAAAAGGATGAGATAACAATGAAATCAATGTTTTAAATTACTCCATCTTATTAATGGTACAAAACTCTTTTTGCTCTTAATATTGTCATTAATATTTCTAGTGAGAACAATGTGATTGAAAATGTTTCATGATTTTTGAAAACCTTAATGTTATGTGGGGTTCAGTCAATTTTTTCCAATCAAGTTCAACTCTTTGTGACTTCCTTTTGGGGTTTTCTTGGCACAGATAACTGGAGTGGTGTGCCGTTTCCTTCTCTAATTCACTTTACAGATGAGGAAACCAAGGCAAACACAGTTAAGTGACTTGTCCAAGGTCACACAGCTAGTAAATGTCTGAGGCCAGATTTGAACTTAGGAAGAGGGATCTTCCTTGTTTCCAGGCCCAGCATTCAATCCACTATGCTACCTAGCTGCCTACCATTTTGTGGTACAATAATGCAAAGTTCTGGTTCTAGGTGTTTGATGTTTGGTTTTAGCAGCTGTCATCACAGAACAAGACAGCTTCTTTTTTTTTTTTAATGTAATAAAGATTTTTTTATTTCATCGCTGTCTAATTCCTCCTTCCTGTCACTCCCCTGTGTATAATAATGTAATATGTCGATATTTTTTCAAACTTAACAATCATATGGTATAATCTCCTCCAAAGCAGCAATTAATGGATTTAAATTTGTAATGTGTAGTATTCTGCTTGTAGTTTTTAATAAGAATAATTTATTGTTTACAGTAGAAACCTGATTTTTCGTAACTGTGTGTTTCTTGGCCTTTATGCATTCCTCAGCTTCTGTCTATCCTGGTTGACAATCATGGTGCCTGTTTCTAGAACAAGACAGCTTCTTAAGATATGTCCAGTCCAGTGAAAGCAACAAACCATTTGCTGCACTTACTAAATCATAACATTCTTTTTTCAATACCATGTGTCAACTATATAAAGGTTTTCACTGGAATTTGACAATTCAATTTCTATCTTCTCTGCTGCTAATCCTCTGCTCTAGCAAACTAATCAGAAAGGATTGTGTTTTTAACAAATTGTTCCAAATCCACTGAAAACCTTTATTTAGAAGATGTTTAAACAATTTAGAAAATTTCTCCTCCAAATTTTTTAAGTGACCAGAAAAGAAAAAGGTTTTTGGTTTTTGTCTTTAAATGAATGACACACATCAATTTTGGCAACAAAGGCCCATTTAAGTATGAACCTTTCTCCCTCTTCCCCCTCTCCTTCCCTCCATCTCCCTCTCTCTCTCTCTTTCCCTCCCCAAATCTCCCTCATCTCCCTCTCTCTCTCAGGAGGGGGCACTATCATTGAATGAGCAAAATCTTGCTCCTCATGATGGCTTCATACTATCATTAGTTAATATCTCAAATAAGAGCATACTGGAGCCAACTCCTAGCGGAACTCATGTGTGAAATTTTCAGTGTGAGCATTTATAATACGGAGAAAATGTTAGTAAGGCAAAGTCAACTTAAAAGCTTGTCAGAAGCACATTTTGGGGGGGACAGGAGAATCAGTAGTTAAGCATTTATCAGCACGCCTCTGTTCTCAAGTCACAGTATGAACTTAAGGGAAAGGTCATTGTTAGCAAGGGAGATCCAGAAAGAAGACAGGCCAGAGTAAACCCATATCTGAAATAATTTTGATAATTTCAATTTTTATTTTGTCCAGATTCTTGTCAGATCTGATTAGACCATCATTGTTTTTACCTTGTAATGTGACTTATGAAGAATTTATACTAGGAACATGAAAAGAGCAAATATGCTGCCATCTCTGATAATAATTATAACCGCATCCAGGAGGTTAGCCTTAGCTGGGAACAAATACTACAAATCTATTTAAAAAAAACTTGTAATAAGCCTCCTAAACTTAACAAGACCCTCCCTCATGCAAACTACTCCATAAAAGTAGAGTTATCCCTTCCACATTACAGGGGGTTATGGGTGTAGTGCCCCTGCAATCTGGAAAATCTGTATAACATTTTTTGGCCGTCTCTTCATACCAGAGAAGAAGTCTGAATTACTATAGTATTAAAAGATAAAATATGTTGATATTATACAACACTATGCATATATTTTATGCATTTCTGAATTTCTAAACTTTTTTCTGTGTGATCTGCTGGCTTTTGTGTGTCATCTGTGGCTTCCACAAAACTACCAAAAAATTCTTTCCCATTTCTTATGCTGACTCATAATATATCCAAACTGCAATGGAGAAAGTCATAATATGGAAGCAATAGCTGTGCCTGCATGGGATTCAGCAGCAAAGAAAGACCAAGAAAGCTGTAAAATTGTCAACCAGTGAGTCTGCTGAGAGGCCATGGTCCTGCATACTGCTAGGATTCCTGCTTTAATTTTGTATCCTTGCTTAAATAAACCTTAGCATTTGAGAGCAAAAGTCACATGGTCACCTCTTTACCCAGGATTCCAAAAAGAACCCAGCCCAATTGGTAGCAGTTGTAGGATACTAAGATAAGAACTGGGTTTGGGAAAGGGAATAAGCCAGAAGGGAAGGACCCCCAGTACCACGATGTCTAGCCACAAGCCCCAAGATGCTTCATAACCTAGTTCATTGGGTAGAAAGGATAGATAAAAGTTAATATATTATACAGTGTGTATTTATAATATGCTATATTTATAGTAATATTTATAGTATGTTATATTGCAAATATAAAATATATAAAATTTTTATTTATAATAAAAGTTATGTTGCAATATAAAATTTTATTGCAATATAAAAGTTAAAATGAGACCCTGGAAATGAAACAGGGAGTGCTAAATCCTCTCCTCTCCCTGTATGGAACTAGCAGGTATGTTCTGAAGAGGCAGGGAGGGAGAGGGAAAAATTGCAAGCAGCAAATCCAAACCATTTGCAAAAGTCCTTAGAGAAAAAATAAATTCCCTTCCCTAGAAAGGGAAATAGAGAGCCTTTCAGAGCCAAATTGTAACGTTCAAAGAAGCTAGAAGTTGACATCCCACCCCATCATGCTCCCTCCTCCCCCTCCCCTCATCTCCCCCACTCCAGAAGAGAGAATTTGAAGACCTGGCGTGTATTGACAGGGATACAAAAAGTTCATTTTGTATTAAGTCTGTTTGGGGGTTTGAATAGATGAGCAAATGTCAGCCAAAATGTTCATTTTTCTTGTCTTTGTATATATGTCTACTTAAAATGAATCTTTTTTTTGGTTTCTAATGAGAGTCAATTTTAAAAGAAGCTGCAGTTTCCTCTGATGAAGTTTCTCCAAGCTATCTGATTGGAACTAGACTTTGAATTTAGCAGAGTTTCTCTTGGTGGGATGGCATTTAAAAAAAAGACTAGAAAAATATGGGAAGACTCTCTCTGCCTTTTGTCCCCCAAGATTTGTTGTATTAGAGAGACAGAGATGGGCAGAGACAGAGAGAGGATTTGTGATGAATTTGATAGTTTAGTGCAAATTATTGTAATGGGGTTAATAAGATTTCATAGTAAAGTTTCTTCAGAGAGTGAAGAATGTCCTTCACTATAGATTGTTAAACTGGGAATTTAGATTTTACAGCATTTAGATATTTTGGCACCCATCATGCATTTTCTTGAACCTGCTCTTTTCTTTTGTCTCTGAGCACCACAAGTCACTATTATCATAGCAGTAGAGATTGTAGTAGAGGCTAAGTCTTCTCATATATTTTATAATGGCTTTGCTTATCTCCTACATAATGGGCATGTAATTATGTCTGAAACACATTTCCTTTAATTAGGGCTAAGTCCCTAGAATAAGAAAGATATAGATATATATAGATATAGATATGTATGTACATATGTATGTGTTTGTATAGATATATGTATATAATGTACTATATTTTATCTCAGAGCAGACCTGTAGATTGTGTAATTTCTCAGAAGCTGTTGCGATTAATCCATTTTCATTAATAGTTCTGATTGAACTAATTAATATTTTACCGAACATTTTTTTCTGTAAAATTTGCCCTCCTTTAAAAAAATACAGACCAGTAAGATTGTAAATTGTTACCAAAGTTAATGATCCTGAATTTATGAAACATTTGATACATGTATTTTTAAGTATATTTCAGTACACAGGCAAAAATGGTGGAACAGCAAAAAGTAGCATATCCTAGGTCTCTCACATCCAGGAAAACTAAGGAAGAACACTAGACCAAGGGGTGAGTGGGAATTCAAGGATAAATCCCACAATGTTTCCAAGTCAAGATTGTGAGTCCAGCTTACAGGCAAGTAAGGAGGAATGGTCCTACAGCCTTGTCACTCTGACCAGGAAAGAAGGATAAGTGGGCACAAACCAGGGCTGGGTCTACAGGTCACTCTGTCCTTATGGGTAGATTGACAGATGGATTCACCTCACACATTCAAAAAGAGGTGGGCCTGTCTATAGTTTGGTTTATATGACCCCAGAGTAGGTTCTCAGACTCACCTTAAGGAAGAATTACCAAGGCAAGGCTTGTGGATAAGGCCAATAACTCTGTCACTCTGATGCCAGAACAGGACTGTGGATTCAGCCCAAAGGTGAGTGACCAGAGTGCAAGACTGCAGTTGCATTGCTCAGACCAAACCAGGGTCCAGAGCCTGCAAAGTTAACCAGTATGGCAGCAATTAAAACATGCCCTAGGTCAAATCATTCCTGGGGTCACTAAAAATTTTCAGCTCCCTAGTCTGAGCCACTCCCTGCAACACTTAAGATAACAGAGCATTCAATACCTGGAGAATATAGTCACTGAAGCCTAGATAATAGAGATCAGGACCATACAAAGGTATAACATTCCCTCTAGAAGTGCAGAGAGCCTGGCCCTAATACAAAGTCTCCATACACTAAGTAAGGTTGAAAGAACTAGTTTTTAAAAATATTAATGATGAAGAACAATTATTTAACTAAAGCGCCTAAGACACAGCTTCAGGAAAGGAGTATAACTTGGGAACATTTACAAGCAAAACAAAGGCTAAACAAAACAGTTTGCTATAAGGTCAAATAGAGTTCCTGGAAAAAATGGAGCAAGAGATTTTTGAAAGAAGTATTTTAAATGATACTATAAATGAAATAAAAGCTCAATAGGAAAGAGCTGGAAAAGAAATGAGAAATCTGGAGGAAACACTTAGAAGAAAAATAGCTCAGTACAAGAGGAATAAAGCCTTGCCCAAATAACAGACCCTCTGAAAATTAGAATGCATCCAACAAAAGTTAATGACTCTATGAGAGGATAAGAAATATTAAAAACAAAAGTCAAAAGACTGAGAAAATAGAAGAAAATAAAAGGTATCTCATTACAAAAACAATTGAATGGAAAATAGATCGAGAAGAGATAATTTTTAAAAATCACTGTATTTCCGGAATGCCAGGACCCGAAAGAGCCTCGATATTAGATTTCAAGAAACCATGAATGAAAACTACTCAGATCTATTTAGAACCGCAGGACAAAGTGAAAATATAAAGAATCCACTGGTCATCTCCTGAAAGAAATCTCCAAATTAAAACTCTTGGGAACAACATAGCCAGAATGCAAAGCTTCCAGGTCAAATAAAAAAAAAAATCTACAACGACCAGAAAAAAAAATTTAAGTACTGAGGAGCCACAGTCAGTTTCACACAAGATTTAGCCGCTGGCATTTTAAAGGAATGGAGTGTTTGGAATATGGTGTTTCAAAAGGCAAAAGCTATAGACCTACAATCAAAAAGAATTTACTCAGCAAAACTGTGCATAATCTTCTCGGGGGAGGGGAGGGAAAGGGAAATGGGGAAATGGACCTTCAGTGAAAGAGATAATCTATATTTGTGTCAATTCCTTAAGAGCAGGGGCAGTCTTGTTTTTATATCCCCAATGCTTACCACAGTGCTTTGCACATACAGTACAAAGCACTTGATAAATGCCTTTTCATCATTGTCAGTCCTCTGAAAACACAATTATAAAGCTAATTTCAACATTTCTTTTAATTAATATGACCATTGCATAAATTGTTCTCTTAGTTCTGCTTACTTTGTTCCGTATCAGTTCATATAGGTCTTCCATTTAATCTGGTATATAACTTGTATATACATATATATATATATATATGTATATATATATATATACACACATACATACACACATACACACACACATACACACACACACACACACATACACACATAGTCATTTCCAAATTGTCTCATCCCCATAGAATATGGATTACTTGAGAGCATAGACCATTGTTTTTGCCTTTCTTTGTATCCCCAGCACTTAGCACAGTACCTGACACATAGCAAGCATTTAAATGTTTGCCGACTGATTTTCTTCCCTAATTTTCCTAATATCTTTGTATTTATCACTTTTTACTGTGTTCCATTCATTTTCATAAATTCTCCATAGGGCATCCACACAATGAGAGCTATCTCTTGTTCTTCTACAAAGTTGCAAATACCATTGTAATACTTGGGCTGAATTTCTGTTATTTTTCATTCTCATTAAATTACTAATCCATTTCCTTTTTCAGTCATGCATGTTTTTGATGATATCAGCCACTGTACTACATACAGAGCCATAATTAGGAATTTTTGCATTAAGTATAACAGCCACAAACTGATCCTGAGGCAAATAGCACAGATTGTGACTTCAGTTGAGAGACTGGGGAAAAATCACTGTTCCATGCATGGGGAGACAAGGACACAAGTATCCCATGGAGAAGAGTGGGAGACTGAGAGGTTAAGGGAAGAGCCATTCTATTATGCTACTTGTTCTTCCCAATTTACCTCAATATTCTTGCCTTCTAGGTGCTCAATTCTATTGCTTCTTCACTGCCAAAGCATTACAATTACTGCCACTGGCCTTCTTCGTTTGGCTGCTTGGGACAAAGCCCCAGTCCTGCAGCCCTAGCTACAACTTTGGTGGCATTCTAGGATTTAGAGCTGGAAGGAATTTTAGAGATCATCTAGTCTACCCCTTTTGTTTTATAAATAAGGAAGCTGAAGTCCAGAAAGGGTAAGTGACCCCACAGAATTGCAGTTTCAGAAGGCATTTCATAGGTCATCTATATTTCAGTCCATTCGGGGATAGAGATCCCCCCTCCAATATCTTGAACAAGCGTTCCTTTGTAGATATTCACTAAAGAGGAACCCACTATTTCCAAAGGCAGCCTATTCCACTATGGGCCACTTAATCATTAGGAAGTTTCTCTTTACAACAAGCTCCAATCAGCCTCTGTAACTTTTGCCTATTGCTACTATCTTGGACCAAGCAGGAAAATTCTAAGTTTTCTTCCATATATGAGTGCTTCAGGTGCCTGAAGATAGCAATCGCATGTCTCCTATCCTCCCACCAAGTCTTCACAACAAGTTAGCTCAAGGTCATGCAGACAAGAAGAAGCAGAGGAAGGATCTTGGTCCTCTAACTCCAAATCCATTGTTCTTTCCATTGCATATCCCATCTCTCTTTGTCTTCTCCTTAGAAATGAGAGATTGATGATGACTTTTGTTGTTCAGTCGTATCTGACACTCCATGACCCCATTTGGAGTTTTCTTGGCAGAGATACTTGAGTGGTTTGCCATTTCCTTGTCCGGCTCATTTTACAGAGGCAAACAGAGTGAAGTGACTTGCCCAGGGTCACACACACAGTTGGTGTCTGAGTCCATTTTTTTAAATTCAGGTCTCCTCCTTAGGCAAGTGATGCCACATTCTGAGCCTCAATTTTCTTACTTGTAAAATGAGGGCAACAATATATGCTTTCAGGTATTGTTTTGAGAATAAAACAAGATAACGCATTTAAAGCATTTTGCAAAACTTAAGGAGCTACATGAGCCAACGTCAGATTGAATGGAGTCATCGGACGTAGGTCTTGCTTAAAGATCCTATAGGCAGCAATTTTGGTGTTTCCACCAAATCTCACCATACCATTAGAGGGACAAATGGTGTCGTCTACTAGGAAGGCTCTTAATATCACAGAAGCCTCTTTCACTGATGCTACTTTTCTAAAGCACTTAGGCATGTAATCTCTTAATCTTCATAAAACCTGAGCCAACGAGGGCTATCTTCTCAAGGAATCTGATGCTTAAAGGAGTTCTAGACCAGAGCAGTTTGCCTTGAACATCAACAAAAGCTACCTACTGATGGAAAAGGGTTTTGGCTGATCAAGTATCAAAGAACCATCCTGGGGAATATTTCCTTACAATGATGGATCTTGCCCCAGTACCATTTCTCGTAAATAAAGTATTTGGGCATGATAGATTTAAAGCTGGAATGGATTCTGGGGGCCATCTAGTCCAAGCACAAAATATCTTACTCAATAAGCTCAGGACTTCCATTGAACTCAGCTAACACTTGCCCCACAAGGTAATTAACACTGCTGGCCCAACTCCAACAGTGTGACCATAGATGAAGCTTCTGACAAATATATATTGGGGACCTAGAAATCACAGTGGGAGTTTGACCCAGCCTGCACAACTTTGCCATATGATTAATTTGGAGAACATACTTGAGAAGATGTATTTAAAGTTGTACATGGAATCTGTGGGCCGAGAGCAAAAAGCGAATGTGGAGGAAATGGCACGTTAGAGAATAAATTGCTGTTTTCTGTAGACAACAAGGAATTTCTTTTTTTTTTTTTTGGTCAAAAGCAGCTTGATATAGTATCAAGGGCAGTGAACCTAAAGTTAAGAGTTTGTTGTTGTTGTTGTTCAGTTGTTTCAGGCATGTCTGATTCTTCATAACCCTATTTGAGGTTTTCCTGCCATTTCCTTCTCCAGCTCATTTCTATAGAGGAAAAACTGAGGCAAATAGGGTTAAGTGACTTGCCCAGGGTCACATGGCTAGTGCCTGAGGCCAGATTTGAATTCAGGAAGACGAATCTTCCTGATTCAAGGCCTAGTCCTCTAGCCACTGTGTCTCCTGGCTGCCCAAAATTAAGAGATCTGGGCTCAAATCTGAACCATTAATTGACTGGGTGATCTCAGGCCAGGTACTTTATTTTTTAGAGCCTTAGCTTCCATACTTACCATATGGGGATAATAACATGCCCAAAAAAGGTAGATAAGTACCTTTCTCCAGGACTCCATCCAGAACAAGAAGTAAATTACCTACACAAGATCTGAATTCTCCTTTTCCTGGGTTCTTATTGGTCATCAAAATGGTTTTTGTCTGGGCAGCAATAGTGGGCATTACTGAGTTGATAACATGTCAATGAGCTGGCTTTTAAAGTTCTTGGCTTTTAAAGGAGGATACTCACCAAGAGATAGCCACAGAAGGGATAGATACCTGTACCAGTGAAGGACGTGGAAACCAGACACAGAGCAACTATAATAAAAAGAAGCATAAGCATGGAAATATATAAAAGCACACACCTGATGGGAGACACAGAAGCACATAGACATCTAGCTCCATGTATAGGGCTTTATATGTTCCCTGTAGTCTCTACAGAGAACTACATGCTCTTAAGGGCTGTTACCACAGGGAAACACAGAAAGAGATCCTTTTCAAGAGAGAGAGGAAAAAAAATTAGAGTCTTATAAGAGAAGGTAGAAAAGAAGACGGAACCACTCTGCCTCCCTTGGACTTAAAGACCATAGGCCTTCCCAAGAGGAAGAAGGACTAGTACAGTGGTAAACTATATGTACTGAAGAGTAACCCATCTAACTCTGCTATTAGAATCATAATATAACAGGATTAAGAGCAGGAGTCCCATGTAGACTGCATAGAGGAAAGGTGGAATCTGTCAGAAAGTAGGGCTTGATGCCCTCCAGAAGTAGAGGAAAGTTTTCCAAATTGTCAAGAAGCTTGGGTAAAAGGAATAGCTTTTTATAAAACCAATATCTTGTCAGCCTGAATGCTTGCAGGTGAGCTAAGGATTGTCTCCTGTAGACACAAATTTTGATGCTCTGAAGGGAAATCTTGGATAGAGGGGAAAGATATAAGAATTACTATTGAGACAAGCTTCAAATTGAACGCAACTCATGTCAGGGACTAGGATCCAATTAACAAATGGACTACAAATCTAACTATTATCCACCCAACCATTTGTTTTGTCCACTGGGGGTTAGCTATGCTCATCTCTTTTGAGATCTCTTGAGGGATTTTAGATTTCACTGAGAAGGTCCTCCAGTGTTCTGGGACTCAGTACAATATCGCTGGGAAATGGGAGAATCTGAAGAACCTCATAATCAATAAGGAATCCATCTTCTATTTGTACTTTGTACACAACATCTTCCATGACACTGACAGAAAACCTCCTTATTTTATGCTTCAATCGATACTGTTCTCAGAAGACTGTTAAACGAAACTCTCTCTGTCATAGCATCTGTCACAGAATATTATAGAAGCCTAGATTATAGAATGTAGGTAGCTAGAAGTCCCATTGAGTTAGCCCATCAACCTAGGTGAACATATATAGGTACACATATACATACATATAGATAGATAAATAGATAGATATGCACACACATATACACAAAGATGTGAATCACCTAGGCATGTGTGTATATCTCTGTGTATATGTGTGCATATATGTATACATACCTATACAGATGTGTGTATGTATACTTCTACATGTGTGTGCATCTGTATATGTACATATGTTACAAACAGTATACATGTATAAGTATACATATGGGTATATGTATATAAATGCCTATGCATATATAAGTATACATATGTAATATAGATATGCCTAAGTAATTCCCACCTGGATTTGTGTTTGTACTACTTATATTTGTCAGGGTAATTCACATTTGGACCTATGATGTCATCAGCTTAGGATTTTCTCAATAAGGAAACTTAACAAGGCAGATTTGCTTTCCACTTCTAGTCTTCTAGAGTTGCCTGGGACCCTGGGAGGTTTAGTGGCTTTTCCAAAGTCACAATGCCATGGCGTTTCAAGGGAAACCCTGTTAGAACTTGAACCCAGATAGAGATGATGCTGAGGCCAGCCTTCTACCCATTACAGCATGTAGACAGTCAACATACCTGGATGAAGGATGTAAATCTACACATGTATAAGAAGGCCACGTGGCCTAGTGGATAGAGTGGCCTTAGAGTCAGAAATATAGCGTCAGTATGGTGTAGTAGATAGAAAACCAGTCTCTGAGTCAGAATGACCTGGGTTCAAATCCAGTCTTTGAGACTGGACCATAGGAAGTCACTGAACCTCTCAGGGCCTCAGGAAGCTCTCTAAGACAATAAGTTATTAGGAGTACCTAATCTGTCTTAGTGGAGGAAGTTTCCATGCCCATGCATGGTTCTTACATGGATTATTAATGTATCAGGATCAAAAAATATATAAATATTAGTAATAGGGCATGCCTTGTACATGTTTTTTTCCTAAAATCTTCCCTTTAATAATTTCTTACAAAATAATAGTACTCCATCACATTCATATGCCATGAATTGATAATTGATAGTTATGCCCTCAGTTTCCAATTCACTACCACAGAAAGAGCTGCTAAACATATATTGTACACATAGGTCTTTTTTCCTTTCTTTGATTTCTTTAGGAAAACCCTTTAGTTTAAACAAAATTTGGCAGGACCCCTGTAGTAAAATTCTCTAAAAGTGTTAATCTATTAACAAACAAAGTAAGGTTCATTTAAAAAAAAAACTTGGAGCATTTCATGGTTTCCTCTGGCACCATTTAAGAAAAATTGCTCAAAAAAAGATGCATAAAACAAGCATTAATGAACTGCAGACAGGTGCTGATGAGCTTTGCTCTAGCTTAGAAGGACACTCCAAGAGAACTTAGTCTAACAACTTCATTTTACAAATGATGAAAAACAAGATCCAGAAAAGCTAAGGTAAGGTCACATATCCACTTACTTGCAAAGTCAGTATGAGAGTCTAGCTTTCCTGGTCAGCTTGTTATATCTCTGACCTCATCTATGAGGTTGGAATGGTATTAGGTGGAGAAACATTATTTTATGAGTACGAATTAACTTCCCTAGAAAACCAGTGTGGCATAGTGGGTAAAAGTCAGTGAGAAAGAATGAAATGCAGTTCTAACTTCTAGGTGTACTGTTGTTGTTCAGTCATTTCAGTTGTGTTTGACTCTTGGTGACCCCATTTGGGGTTTTCTTGGCAGATATGCTAGAGTGATTTGTCATTTCCTTCTTCAGCTCATTTCACAGAAGAGGAAACTGAAACAAACAGGGTTAAGTGACTTACCTGGGGTCACACAACTAGTAAGCGTCTGTTTTTGAATTCAGGTCTTCCTGACTCCAGGTTTGGTGCTCTATACTACCTAGCTGCATCATTTAACTTCTCAGTGCCCACATAACTCTCTGAGTGTACATATACACACACGTATACCCACATACACACTCACACATACCATACATGTATACACACACATATACATATATATGTATGTATGGGTACATATGTGTGTTTGTTTATATGTGTACATACATACATGTGTGTGTTGCTGATGTATCTAAACTGCTTGAGAGACTTTTCATGCTAGGACCTCCCAACACAGCAGCAATCATGTCTTCTCTTGCCTCCTATGGTTATTTTTTCCTACAGCATTTTTAAGTATTAGAACAGCACCGTTTATTTATTCAATGATCCCATGAACTAGGGGGTTCTCACTTGCTACCTTAAATCCCCTGAGGATCTCCCCTTGGACTAGGAACTTCTCGATCCAGTCTGGTCCCTTTCTGCCTTCCTTATACTCCTAAGAGCTGTACACATCCCATATTGATCACACAACATTGTTTTCTTGATAGAGCAGAGGTGATTCTCAGGTGGCCACAAATAAATGCAGGGAAGAACCAGAGGCCAAAAGATAAGGCTAATTCCTTGGATACAGAATTAAGTAATTAATTCTAAGTAATATCTATGAGCTGCCTTCCATCTGCTTTCAGTAGCAAATTTCAGTGTAGTGGGTAGAGAAAATGAAACTATTATAAAGTATTGATTTCCTCACATCAAGACAGTAAAAAGGAATATAACATATTGGGTATGATCTCCAGATGGGTTGTGAGCATTTAGAAAAGGAAGTGGTGATCACTAAGAGCCAATTCATATTGGCTTCATCAGTAACAGGTCATGCTAGACTAACCTCATTTCCTTTTTTGACAAGGCCACTAGATGGATATAGCAGAAGAATGCTGCAGATATATATATCAGAGGACTTTCTAGAGATAAAACACACCTAAATTTCAGCAAAGCATTTGACAAACTCTCTGCTGTTATCCCTGTGGTCTAGATGGAGAAATGTGGGTCAAGTCAGAATAGGTGGATGGAGATCTGGTCAAATGAGAAGATAGAAAGAAAAGTCATTAAAATGATCACAGCCCTTGAACCAGATATTCCATTGAAAGGAGGTCAGTGACAAAAAGAAAGGCCCCATATACATCCAAATGTCTATAAAAGCACTTTTTATAGTAGCAAAGAACTTGACAAAAAGACTATCAATTGAAGAATGGCTAAATAAGTTGGGGTACATGAATGTGACAGTCTGTTACTCTGCCATAAGAAATAAGACATGTGATGGATGCAGAGAAGCTTGGGAAGACATATATGAACTGATTCAAAGTGAAGCAAGCAAAACGAGGAAAACAACATACATTAATGACCATAGCGATGTAAATGCAAACAACAACAGCAACAAAATCTAAAACAAATGCTGCAAAGTTATGATGCCCAATCAGCCCCAAAAAGGGCATATGAGAGGGCACTTCCTCTTGGTTCTTTTCAGAGGCTCAGGATTATTTATACAGAACACAACATATATCAGACCTCTTCAATATGTTGGTTAGTTTTGTTGAACTATTTTTCCCCTTTTTTTATTCTTTGCTATAAAGGATAGCTCTCTGGGAGAGGAAGATGGGAGGTACACACTGAAAAATGCAGGCAATATAATGACGAAAGATATGAATAAAATTATTTTTAAAAAGAAAAAAGATTAATGGGTTGATGCCAACTTGGAAATATGCTCCTAGCAAAATGCACAGGGATCTGCCTTTGGACATATGCATGTTCAACATTTTTATCAATGACATGAACAAATGCATAAATAGCATACTTATAAAAGTTACAGATTTCACAGAGCTAGAAGTGGTAGCTAACAAATTGGATGACAGAATCCAAAAAAGATCTCAATACCCTGGAGAATATAAATTACTGAAGAAAGACTCCCTTTCTGACCTAGAAACTAAACTTTCTAAACCAGAAAACAGTTCAGCAGAAATTAGATTTAGACAGCATCTTATACTATATACTATATGCTCAAAATGAACACCTACCCTTGAATATTAAAGGTCACATCACTAAAACATCTGGACAGAATGAAATCAGGTTCTTTTTACAATAATTACTAAGGGAAAGATTCTTAACTAAATAAATAGACCATTTTAATTACATAAAATAGACATTTTTGCATGAATAAGATCAATAAATTAGAGTAAAAGTGATAGCTTGGGGAGAAATTTGTAACAAATGTCACCAATAAAAGTCTGATAACCAAACAATACAGGGAAGTAACTTACATTTGTAATGCCAAGATCTATTCCACAATAGAAAAGTGATCAAAGGATATGAAAAAATGAAGTTTTAATAACCCTATGAAAGGATACTCCAAATAATTAATAATTAGAAAAATACAAATTAAAACTGTGAGTTTCTACCTCACAGTCATTAGTATTGCAAAGACGATCGAAAAAATGACAATTGTTTGAGCAGATATGGAAGGAGAGTCACACTAATTCACTGTTGGTGGAGTTACAAATTGGTTCAACCATTCTAGGAAATAATTTGGAATCATATCACAAAAGTCACTAAATTGTGCGTCTCCTTTGACTGAGCAATACCACTAATAAGCCAAGAGGTTAAAAAAAGAGGAAAAGGACCTAAATGCCCCAAAATATTTATAATAGCATTTATTTTAATGAAGAACTGGAAACAAAATGGGTGACTGACTTTGAATATAATTATATTTGAATGTAATGGAATAAAACTGTGAAGTAAGAAGTAATGAATAAAAAGAATTCAGAGAAACTTGGGAAGGTTTCTATAAACTGATGCAGGATGAACTAAGCAGGACCATGAGGACAATTTACATGATAATCAAAATAATGTTAAGGGCACCAAGGAAGTTCCTTCTAAGTGGCAGGCACTTCACTGGACACTTGGGCCTATATTTATTTAATGTTTTATACTTATAATATTTATTTTTTGTTTCATATCCATTTTCTTATTTGATTCTCATAATAACATTATGAAGTAGGTAGGGAAAAATAAATTTACAATCACGACTTTAGAAGACTAATCTCTCTGCAGAGATGTCATGGTCTAGAGGTGTAGAATGAAACACATGTGGCCAGCATCTTGATTTGTTTTCCTTGACTATATTAAGTTATTCAAAAGAGGGTTTTTATTGGGGGAAGAAAAGTTAGTGAGTAGTAATAGAGAAGTAATAGAGAATAAGAAGTATAAGAGTGCATAGACTGGTGAGCAGGATGGCAGAACTGTCAGTCACTTTTTTCTCCCATGGGGAGAGACTCTCCAAAATCACTTTTTCTCTTCCGAAATCTTAGTTTCCTTTCAAACCCAGCTATATAGCCAAAGAAATTATGGCTGTTCACTACTATGATTTCTGACCTATTTTAGTCCTACAAAACATCCTCCTCCTTCATGAAATTGTTAAAACTAATCAATGAATTTTCTTTTGAATATAAGAAATAAATGTTAAAGAAAATACCTATGACAGTGGCAAAAAAACCTTCGGTGAGCACATATGTATCCTTGTTTCATGACTTAATTGATATTGCTCTCAGAGGACTGTTAAACAAAACTCTCTCGGTTCCTTAGAAAATCAGAAAATATCTGCCTCAGAATCTTATATAGGCCCGAATTACAGAATGTAGATAGGTGGAAGTCTCACTAAGTCTATCAGCCTAGGTGTACAAATACATATACATATACAAGCACAGCTTCAGATGTATGTATTATATATGTGTGTGTATATTTATGTATTATATATGTATATTTAAACATGCATATGCACGTGTATGTGTGTGTGTCCCCTAACTCCAAAGTCGACAAGTGCTCTTTCCACTTAGCTGAGCCTCTAAGAGGAGGAGGTACAGTCTTAAAGAACAATCTGTGTAAAGACACAGAAGAAGGAGACCGAACTCTGAGTTCAGGATAAAACAATAGGCCAGTTTGGCTGAAATATAGAGTTGGGGGCCACAGAGGGGAGGTAGCAATGTCAAACAAGCCTGGAAATGTAGTCTGGACCCTAACTATGAAAGTCTTTGGATACCAAGTGGAAGAGCTGAAATATTATCCTAGAGTCAATAGAAAACCACTGAAGGTCATTGAACAGGGGAGCAAATGACTTGTGCTTTAAGAAGATGATTTTAGCAGCTGTATGTAAAAATGAATTGAAAAGCAGAGTACAAACTAAGGGTCCAACTAGAATGCTTTTGCAATAGTCTAGGCCAGAGATTATGCAAGCCTGGACCATGAGTGGTGGCCATGTGAATGAATGAATGAATTTTTTAGCTTAAGTAAATAGTAAGTATTATATGCCAGAAAATTATGTTAGGTTCTGGGGAGATAAATACAAAGAATGAAACAATTTCTACTTTCAAGAAGCTTATGGGAGAACACATCTTCATAGAAGTATATAAGGACTAAAAAGATGATGGTGTGCTCCTTCCTCACCTCTGGTGCTTCTAATCTCCAGATTTTTTCAAAGCTTCAATCAACTCAAGCATCATATGAGGCTTTCAGTGACTGACACTCTCCTCTTTAGCTTTGTATTTTCTTCGTATTGCCTTTGAAATTACTTTGTATTTTCTCTGGTTTTTGCATCAAGATGTAAAACAAACAAGTTGTTCCTCCAAAAGGAATATAATTCTTTTTGGACAGGGACAGTTTGTTCTTATCTCCATATCCTCTGTGCCTAGCATAGTACCATATATAATCAACGCTTAACAAATGTTTATAATTGACGAATAGAAATAGGGAAGTCTGAAATGCCCACAGGACATCCAGCTGAATGGCAATGGGTGATATGGAGCTGGAGCTCATGAGAGGGACTAGAGCTGGATAATTATATACTTTCAGACCCTACGTCCATTAGTTCCACCTCAACTGTGTTTTCTTCCTAACACAGAAACCATTGTGATACCCAAATATCACACATCTCCCAGGATACTCCTCTCATGGCTTCCCATATGCTAGAAATGCCCCTCATGAAGTAATTTTAGCACAGGGCTCAGAATATCTTAAGATGCCTGGTCATAGGCAAGAGGTATCTCAACACTGTCTGAATCCTTGCTCAACCCTCCTAAAAGGACTTCCACCTGCAGCAACACCCTGAAACTTCTGGAGATCCAAGTTTGAAAGCTCAAAATGCACCCTCAAATTGCATACCCTAATTTACTTCCACTGAGTTACATTTTCTTAGCTTACACATCATTATCACATGTAGTCATCACCACTTACTCTAATTCCCAATACAATTTGCTCTCATCTTAATTCTTCCCACTCTGTTCTCTGGATACTTCATGCCCAATCACTCCATACTTCATAAATATATGAGCCATTTTCCATCCATGTACTTCCTCTACTGATTACCAACATTAGGAGGATGTCTTGTTTCTCTCTTATAACTTGGGGTTTAATTGATTCAATCAGTCGATAAACATTAATTAAGCACCTACTATGTTCAGGCACTGTGCTAAGCACTGAGAATACAAAAAAAAAAAAAAAGGAAAGGAAAAAGCTCCTCAAGGAGTTCACAATCTAGTAGGAAAGATAACAAATAAGCAAATATGTACAAAAAAGCCATATATAGGAAATAATTAAAAGAGATAAGGCACTAGAATTAAAAGTGATTGAGAAAGGTTTCCTATGAAAGGTGTAGTTTAGTTCATATAAAAGGTGATTTTAATTAGGACTTGATGGAAGCCAAATAGGCAGAGATGATGAAGGAGAGAAGCCAGTGTCACTGGATCAAAATGAGACTGCAAAGTTGAAGGCCTATGTTGTGAAGGGCCTTGAATGCCAAACAGAGGATTTTGTTCTTTACATTGAAGCCAACTGTGAGCCACTAGAATTTATTGAGTAAGGGTGGTGACATGGTCAGACTTACCCTTTAAGAAGATCATTTTGGTGGCTAAATGGAGGTTGAAATGGAGTGGGGATATACTTAAGGCAGGCAGACCCAACAACACACTATTACAATGGTCCAAGAGTGAGGTGATATACAAAGATGGAGCAAAGGGTGTGGGGAGTGAGCCTCTCATATAATAATAATAGCTAACATTAATATAGCTCTAAGTATGTCCCAGACACTCTGCTAAATTCTTTATAATTATTATCTCATGAGCCTCACTTTTATCTGACAAAAGAGAGTTGAGAACACATGCTTCTTTGCATATGGAAATGTTCTTGTTTATTGATATTTGTCATTTCGTAATAAAAAAAGAAAAAATATTTTTAAAAATGAAAGACTTAATCTGAAGAAATAATGACCAATCATAACTCCAGAAGAATAATCATGTTTTTCTGTTCTCTGCATGTTGGAATGTTTGCATTCATTGATGCTTCATTAAGTTCATAATTTTTTTTTAAAAGAGAAGCAAGAAAAAGAATCTCTTATAGAGATATAAGATGGAATTGAGAGTAAGTCAAACCACTTTTGAGGAATCTCACACAATCAAGTTACTTCTCTGGTATGGACACGAAAAATCAATATGTTGTCTTGACCATAATTTATTGGTCACTGCTAATAAAAGCAGTAACTTTGTTATACTATGTTGAGTAATCTGGAATATGCTATACTTTCTTATGGTCTTTTCGGTATTAGAGTCCATTCCAGGCCATCAGACATAGCTTCTAGCAAATGTTTCCTGACAACGATTTCCAGATATGTTACGTGTTTCAGCCAAGATAACACGATTACTGACCATTGAATAGTATATTTCTCCCAGAAAAAGCATCCTCTTTGAATTATGAGATATTTCAAAGGATCATTGAAACTTCAAATCAAAGGGGGTCTCAGAAATTGTATAAATGCCCTAATCCCCAGAGAAGGGATAAATCACCTGGACGAGCGATCAACCACCGTAACTTCAAAAGAATGAGAAACTCACCATCTCTCAAAGAAGAACAGTCCATTTTTGGATTGCTCAAATTGATAGAAAAGTATTCCCTATGAGTCCAATTATGCCTCCAAGAGGGACTCAGGGGAAGCAGAAGATCCAGGGAAAAGAGAAACTCCAAAATAAAAGCACTTGACTCAATGCCTCTTGAAAAGAGATTGTTTGGGCATCTGTGTCATTGATCATCAATTGTAGGCAAGCTTGGGCAAGATCAAGTTTTTTAAAGGCCTGATGAGAACAGCAAAAGATTGACTCTGGGCACTGAATGCAGACGCTGCCGAATGCCTTTCATTCTACACTTTCTGTCTCCACAAAATGTCACCTTATTATTGTTTAGTACTGGCACAATCGGCATCATCCACTGGGTATGTGACATTGTAATAACATCTGTTTTTATAGATCCTATATTTCTGGACCTCTTATCTCTAGTTGCCCTCCATGGCCAATCAGAACTATCTTCTGAAGGAATCTGATTTCCGATGGAATTCTAGTTTGTAGCATTCCATCTTGGAAGTCAACAATAGAAACTTACTGATAGAAGAGGCTTTAACCAATCAGGTACCAGGGAACAGACTTCTGGAACAAGCTTCCTTACGAAGGCTCATCCAGCTTCTTATAAATTTCTTATAAATCAGACTTCCAGGGGTAAGATACCTTACTACACTTGCAGTTGGTAACACACCAACACTTAAACTGGTCAGCTAATACTTCATCACCAAGAGGGCAGTAACTCCCATTTGCCTTACCCCAAGGGCATGAAGACTGAGTAAGTAGGAAGAAAGCAGCAATGTGGCCTAGTGGAGAGAGCAATGGCTTTGTAGTCATAGGACCTGGGAGCAAATTCTGTCTCTGATGCTTCCTATGTTTGTGACTACAATTTCCTCCCCTGAAAAATGAGGGGATTGGCCTAGATTATCTATAAAGTCATTTCCATCTCTAAATCTATACCATAACAGCAGTTCTCAAATATTTTGGTCTCAGAATCCCTTTACACTATTCAAAACAATTGAGGACCAACTCCCTCCCCCAAAGCTTTGTTTATGTGGGTTATATCTATCAGTACTTACTTTATTTGAAATTAAAACATCTTAATTAAAAAAATAGTTTTGACCTTACAGACCCCCTTAAAGAGTGTAAGGAACTCTCAGGTGTCCCATGATTTGAGAACCACTGTGCTATACATATATCCTGTCTAGAGGTCTAGAGATTAGGGTAAAGGGGTGGGGTGGAGTGGATTGCTAAGCCTTTTGCCACGAGTAAAATAACTAAAGTGAAATGTAGTCATATTTGAAGATTCTTAATGAGAGCCAGAAGCAGCAACATTCTGAGAAGTAAATTGCTGCAACATTTAGCTGGGAGTTGCCATTTGGAAGGGAATCAGACGGACTTATGTGTCCCTATGTGATATTGTCTCTCAATTCTAAGTCTCTTGCATGGACAGAGAAGGAATTATACATATAATCAGGAAATCTGGTACCAAAGAAACCCAAATAATGCTATGGCCATTCAGCTGCTGTGTGTACTCATCTACTGATGCTCATAGGATGAGGGGGCAGATCAAGATTAAACATCAGCATCAAGGAATTCCTGTTACTGTTCATTTTTTTTAATTGGCAAGATTGACTGTTATTGTCAGACCCTTTGTGACCCCATTTGGGGTTTTCTTGGCAAAGATACTAGAGTGGTTTGCCATTTCTTTCTCTAGATCATTTTACAGATGATGAAACTGGAGGCAAACAGGGTGAAGTGACTTGCCCAGGGTCACCCAGCTACTAAGTCTCTGAGGTCAGATTTGAACTCAGGAAGATGAGTCTCCAGCCACGGTGCCACCTAGCTGCCCTAAGATTGTCTAACTTTATGGTAAAAAGCATCATCATCAGTTGAGGAAGACATGCCCCCAACTATGTTGCCACAGCAACAGACCTTCTGCTATGCCTCTATATCTTCGTGTTCTTGGTATCGGCATCCTTGGAATGTCATGTTTAGGAGGTCCTGTGACAAAAGTCCACCAAAGACTCAGAGCCTTGGCCACAACCTTGAATCCAGCCCTAATTTCTCCTCAAACAGATCAGCTGGTATCTTCCATTCTGACTAAGGATGGGTAAAAAGGCTCACGGTTTGAAATGTGAATCTTTTCTCCTTTGGATCTGCTAGACAAGCCCAGATGTTTTTGTGGCTTGGCCCTGGGATGGGCAGAAGCATCAGGGCAGAAGCTAGGACATTTTAAGGTGCTTCTCAACAGAGAGAATCCTGCTGAAGATAAAATCACAGCTTTTTAGACTGGGGAAAGAAGCAGTTCCCAGAATGGACAAATCATGAAGCTAATTAGGCCATTCCTGAAAGAAAATCCTTAGGCACAGAGGAGACATTTAACCTGCAGAGGCCTTGTCAAACTGGCAGATGACCTTCTATAAAATAATAGGAGAAATATGGTTATGAGTATACCCTGGCCTGGGCGGGGGCGTGGTAAGGGAGAAGGAAGAGTGAAGCCTGAACCAATGGGGTGCTTCTGGATTATCTGAATGAGTTCATCTCACAGAATATTCCATTACTCAATGGTCATAAACAGTTCCTTTTCTTAGGATGTGGGGAGACAAGCTGGACTGTATTTCATTACAAGTTCTTTGCAATCTACTCTTCCTTTGTTCTTTTTTTTCCTCCCAGGAGATAACAATGATCTCCAAATATAAAGTCCTTCTCTTCCTGCTGTTTTTGCTGACTTTGAGGATCATCATTCAGGAATTTGTCAATAGGTAATAATGAAATAACAATGATTGTGAGTTTTGCTTTACCTTCGATGACTGGATTCAATCAGCCAGAGTGTCGTAGTATACTTTTTTAGATAGACAGCAACTCAGGATCAACGAATAGGGCCTTCCTTCTTTCCCATACCCTTGCCCCATCTCTGGAGCTAAAGAGTTTAAAGTAGCATCCCCTTCAATAAGTATTTTAAAGTGTGCACTAGGCACATCTGCCAAGAACTGAGGATACAAAGACAGAATGAGAAAGAGGCAGAAGGGGCGGGTGGGGGTGGTCCCTGGGTTTAACACCTGATATTTTAAGGAGGATAGAAAGGAGCATGGAAACAAGGGGGAATCCAATAAGGCTTCCCGTAGAAGAGCCACGGAGAGAGAATGCATTCCAGGCATGGGAAACAACCTATTGAAAGTCACAAAGGCAAGAAAAACGATGATGAGTTTGACTGGAAGTTAAATGTGAAGGAGAGTAATGTTTATTAAACATGGAAAGGTAGCTTGGAGCCAGATTGTAAAGGGCTTTAAAGGATAGA